>OU426885.1:35002500-36202500 GCA_911387775.1 Thymelicus sylvestris | reverse complement strand
AATTTTGTCCTAAATACGTGGGTTTTTATCATGGCCGTAGCCAGGGGGGGGGGGGATTTCGGGGGGTCAAACACCCCCCCCCCCCCCCCCGAAAAGTTAAGGACTGATATGTTTATGTGCAAATAAACCCTTAAAAAACATTTTTCTAGATGTCATTCCGAATCGAATGAGCTATCGCACATATTTTTAGGAGCTTTATTTCTATTATACATGATTTTGAACTTTTTGACTAAACTAATAATAGATGGCATTACATACGTCGTGAGAAAAAATAAAGTCTCAATTTTCTTTAGGGTTATTTTATGTACTTTTAATCGTTGTGTTTTCTTGAACACCTCCCCCCCCCCCCCCCCCCCCCCCCCCCGAAACTAAAACCTGGCTACGCCCATAGAATGGACACCGCGAACACAATGTATGTTCCAATGCATTGGCGCCGCGCGGCTTCAATTGCCAATGGATTCGTTCGATTTTGAAAGGAGAACGGGGGCTCAATTTTGAAAATAGAACCTCCCGGCAGGACACACACATTTTGTTCGAGATGTCTATTCTATGACATTATACTTCAATGCTACGCCCGTGGTTTTTACTTTTTATTATCTTCTTAATATATATAAATTACGTGTCACGTTGTTTGTCCGCGATGGACCTCTAAACTGCTGAACCGATTTTAATCAAATTTGCACACCGTGTGCAGTTTGATCCAACTTGAAAGATAGGATAGCTTAAATTTCAAAAAAAAAATTTTGACAGAACGAAGTCTGTCCGGGCAGCTAGTTTTATTTAAATAATGACAAATATTGACAGCCGTCATGTTTCACTATACATTGCTTGATAGTTGCTTACAAAATATGTTTTAGTTTTAATAAAACGCAATGAATATCGTTCTTTTCTGTTCGAACGTAATGGATGGTATATGCGTTATGGAGGCATCATTGTCTGTAAAAATCACAGACATATGTAAAAATAGTTATTTATGTTAAGTTTAGTGTACCTACTTACCTACTACTTGCGGAGTTTTACGGAATCAGCTCTTTACTTTATATATTATATGCAAATGTCGAATTGGTTTGACCAAACGTAACACTTATAATAATTGTAATAATGCTACATACATTGAATAGTGTAATTGTTTAATTGTGATAAAAATCATACATTCAAAACTCTGTTCAGCATGGTGTATAATCGTCTGGTTATCGGTTCCCAAAAAATGGTTGTCTGTAATGTCGGTTTTCGGACGTTAGTTTAACGTGACAAGTGACAACGTCATGACAAAACATTGATGAAATGATTGCATACTTTTATAGATAAAATTGAGCGCTTCGGCGATCGTAGCCGATCGTGCCTCTCTATCGCTTGTTCCGCGCTCTCGCTCGCGTGGAACGGGACAATGAGTCATGTTTTTTCGTGCGTGCGCCCGGCGTTCATCGTTTTAATAGACGTTATCACGTCAAAAAAAATAGAATAGACAAAGGCAGTTCGGTTAGAAAGACAGGAATGTAATTGGGACCCTAAACATCAAACAAATCAAATATATTCTCAACTATGCTCCATACATTTTGGTAATGATGACGTCTATGAGTCCGAAATCGGAAATCAAGGGATATGTTCAAATTTTATAGGTATCTGTAGTGTTTGTTGTGTGTTAGTTTCAATAAAGCTTGAAGATGGTCCCGTAACGATTATACGGAGAAATTAAATAATAATAGAATATTATAGGTAAACAGACTTCAAAACTGAAACATAATACGTGTGTGCAGGCCCTCAAGTATAGACACAAAGAAATGAAAGGCAGCCTGAATTCATAATTATTAAGTGTATAAACAAGCGAATACTTAATTATTTTTTCAGTTTAGAAATCGGTCTACCTATTATATTTTTATATTATTACTAGCTGACCGAGCAAACGTTGTTCTGCCAAAAAATTTTTAGGGGTAGGGGGATGAAAAATAGATGTTGTCCGTCCCTAGCCGATATTCACGCTAAGATTCACGAAAATCGGTCGAGCCGTTTCGGAGGAGTTCAACTTCAAAAAAGCGTGAAACGAGAATTTTATATATTAGATCTAATTTTTGTGTAACACTTGGTGACAGACCCGTAGTCCATAAAAAATAATAATTTTCATACAAATGTATCCTTCTATGCATAATTTCAAGCTCTAGCCTGCTTTTGATGTCATTTAAATGTATGGCACTATTCTTGGATCTTACAGATAGTACACTTTGGTGGAAAGAAATTTCGGTATTGCCATACAAAAAATAATAATTTTCATACAAATGTATCCTTCTATGCATAATTTCAATTAGAAACGTCATTAAATATGGATTTTATATTTTAACGGCACCTTACCATTTATTATTTATTTATTTATTACTGCAGACACATCCCCGCGCTATGGCGCACTTTTAATTCAGAAAAGCCTGTCTATGGTTTATACTCGTACATCTTTGGAATAAACAATATTATTATTATTTTGTGGTTTTCAATTCGGTTTTTAAAATATTTTTATTTGTAAGATCCAACCTTAACCTTCAGGAATTGAAAATAATCATAAACATGTTTTGATTGCGATTACTAAAACAATACCGTTTCATGATATTATTATTATAAATCTTTAATAAAAAAATCCAAATTCTAAATGATAATTATTTGCTGTTCTTCATTTCGCATAACATCATCCTCCTGCAGTGTTGCCAATGCTACGGCAATTACCGTGTTCTACGGTTTTCGGGCCAAAAAATCACAAAATCTACGGTCTACGGCTAGAACCCTATTACCGTAGCAAATTCTACGGCTTTTCGCAAATTCTCCGGTCTTTTTTTACTTACTTGTTTTGAAACATTTTACGAATGTTAAAACCCATAAAATAGCGCCACTAGGTAAAAGTTGATGTTAATTTAAGCTAATGAAAAGTGATTCCTTGTTTTGTGGACATCGAATTCACTGCCGATGACTTTTTTTTTTAGTTCGAAAGCTGAACCGATGGTATATAATGGCGTAATTGCATTGCTATGGCCCACACTTGATCTTTTCCCATATAAACACGGCTTTTTTTATCTAATGTACACGGCCTTCCAAAAAATTTCATTGGCAACACTGTCCTCCTGTGACGTACCATCCTCATAGACATAATACTACTAGACTAGGCAAGGTATCTGAGCATATTATGTAAGTGAAACCGTCACGCTGCGAAGAAAGGCAGGAGGTAAACCTATCCTTGTCTTACTTACGAGTTACGCGAGTCTCCTTGATCTTTTTCTCTTTCTAATAGCGTGACGCAAAGAAGGCCCGCTTGTCTAGACTAGGCAAGGTATCTGAGCATAATTATGTAAGTGAAACCGTCACGCTGCGAAGAAAGGCAGGAGGTAAACCTATCCTTGTCTTACTTACGAGTTACGCGAGTCTCCTTGGTCTTTTTCTCTTTCTAATAGCGTGACGCAAAGAAGGCCCGCTTGTCTAGTCTAGTAATATTATGTCTATGACCATCCTTTCGTTGGTCGGAGAGCGGGCAAGGTATGGTATGGGGCAAGCGCGCCAAGCGCTATACAAATCGATCAATATTCATTACCGACCGATTTTTCCCGACACGACATCCGACATTTCATTGATTTCATTCTAAAGATAAGTTTCTATGTTCGCAGACACAGAGTAGAGTACTTATTCACTATGTTTTATTCGCAGACGTCAATTTGTTTTTGTTGAATAGTTGAATACGTGACCAATTTGACTAAAACTTTTCAATAAATTTGAGCTGGAGATAGTTCCAAGATGGGAGTACCCGCGTTCTTCCGTTGGCTTAGCCGCAAATATCCAAACGTTATTCAAGACTGTATTGAACAGGCGGTAAATAACCTTAATCTCAAAATTGCTAGTACTAAGTAAATCGTCTACAAACAACTAATTTTCTTGTTTATTTCTAGCCAACCGACGTAGACGGTCAATTAAACGTGGACTATTCATTACCAAATCCTAATGGTATAGAATTTGACAATTTCTATCTGGACATGAATGGTATTATTCATCCCTGCACCCATCCCGAAGACAAGCCACCACCCAAGGATGAAGACGAGATGATG
This sequence comes from Thymelicus sylvestris, assembly GCA_911387775.1. Classification (NCBI taxonomy): domain Eukaryota; kingdom Metazoa; phylum Arthropoda; class Insecta; order Lepidoptera; family Hesperiidae; genus Thymelicus; species Thymelicus sylvestris. The sequence continues at coordinate 36,198,427 of OU426885.1, read as the reverse complement.
GCTGCCATCTTTGAATGCATCGACAGGCTGTTCCGCATCGTGAGGCCCAGGAAACTATTGTACATGGCTATTGATGGAGTAGTAAGTACATGAAAATGTCATAAAGTTACGCTTTTCTTTTCTGATAGTTTCAGATTTAATAGTCCTCGACCGTTAGTTGCCTTAAACAGTATTTTTAAATTTACTTTTTAGTTTGATCGTCCAATAAGTAACTAATAAGATACGTAACCCTGTGTATAACACACAGGGTTTTGCAGACAAGAATCTGTCAATCGGTGAGCCAGTATGAATATTCTTCCAGCAAGACAGAATTGGAATCTAAATATCGATCACTTTTCAATCACATTATTCTTTTGTAATTATAAATAAAAGGAGATTTCTTTGTTTTAGGCCCCCAGAGCTAAAATGAACCAGCAGAGGTCTCGAAGATTTAGGGCTTCCAAAGAGACACAAGAAAAAATGGAGGAGATAACTCGCATTCGATCAGAATTGCAAGCCAAGGGTGCTTCCCTGCCTCCTGAGAGGCCAAAAAACTTTGACTCTAATTGCATCACACCAGGAACACCATTCATGGACAGGCTTAGCAAGTGCTTACATTATTACATACACGATAGGTAATATCATTATTTATAAATATAAACTACATCAGACTGAACAAGTTTAAGTAATGATGTGATCTAATCTGATCAATATTTACCAAACTTTGATGCAATATCCACTAAAGCTAGTCGTATATCACGTTGCCACCAGAGAAAAATTTGTAGAACTCTTGCACATAATAATCCACGCAAACATTTCTTAACTAACAGAGTAGTGGAGAATTGGAATAATCTGCCAGAACAAGTTGTAACAGCTCGAAATATTAATGGGTTTAAGAACAAATATGACCAACACAGATCAAAGAAAAAGTGAAAAATGGATATAATCAAAACCAGTCGTAAGACTGCCTGCTTATAAATAAATAAATAAATAATAAATAAATAAAATATTACTTCAATTGAGTAATTCTTAAGTGAGCCACAATAATGACAATATAAAAAATTGTGAACCATTTAAAGAAATGCTTGCGCTTAGTAAAATAACCACTTGTTTTGTGACAGTATTAAACAATCACAAACATTACATGTCTACCCGTCAAAGGTTATCCTATCATGTTTCTCTTTCCACAGGTTAAATAATGACCCAGGTTGGAAAAGAATCAAGGTGATCCTCTCAGATGCCAGCGTGCCAGGGGAGGGAGAGTATAAGATAATGGACTACATCAGGAGGCAACGAGCACAGCCGGACCATGACCCTAACACGCAGCATATGCTGTGTGGAGCCGATGCTGATCTGATCATGTTGGCGCTGGCAACACATGAGCCTAACTTCACCATCATTCGAGAGGAGTTCAAGCCCAATAAACCCAGACCTTGTGATGTTTGTGGACAGTTGGGTAAGTTTATTGATTTTAATGAATGTAGTATGTACATCATTTTAGTTATAGTAAAGGAATATAATAGGAAAGTTGCAGAATTTAAGCAAAATGCTTCCTAATAGAAATGTATTACAGTGTTCTGGTTTTCCAGACTTGAATGCACAGAGTTGCCTATATCTAATCAATTGTCATAAATGCTTTGCAGGTTATTATTTTATATAATAGGTTCAAATAACACATCTTTTGTTTTGTAGGACATGAGATGAAGGAATGCACTGGAAGCACCCCAGACGCTTCACTAGAGCGCTCAGATCCCGCCTTCGGGAACCAGGACAGCTTCATCTTCGTACGTCTGTGTATACTGCGACAATGTTTAAAGGATGAGCTGCAAATGCCCAACCTGCCGTTCCCGTATGACTTTGAGCGGGCATTAGACGACTGGGTGCTCTTGTGTTTCATTGTGGGGAATGACTTCCTGCCTCACCTGGCTAGCTTGGAAATCAGGGAAGGTGCCATTGATACACTCGTCGATCTGTACAAGGAGTGCGTTTATGAGACAAGGGTAAGAATTACTCGTACTTGAAGCAACTATAGTAACAAAATTATAACTATAGGTAAACCTGATTGATTTATGTTTTTAAAACTTATAATAATTATGTCTTACAATTTCTTGAATTCACATTTAATATTAAGTTTAAATCTTCAGGTCTTCTTAGCCAATCTATATATAATATGTACATATAGATATATGTGGCCATGAAGCCAGGCTGACCAGAGCAGCATAATGAACTACACTCTCTTTGATAACGAGGGTGCCATGAGCCCCTAATAGAGCCATTAATAGGGTACAGCTCAGGATTGAAATAAGACAACCAATCGATTCCGATGACTGTTTATCCCATCATAGATCATGTTACGATAAATAGCCTGAATACATATCACCACACCGTAACACTGTTCACTTAGTACAGTAAACCTTTGCCCTACAATTACCCAGTACACGGTACCCGCAGGGTTGGATCACTGACTCGGGTGAAGTGAACTTGGAGGGGGTGCAGATGATCATGGACGAGCTGGGTCAGGAGGAGGATGACATCTTCTGCCGGCGGCACTCCAAAGACCTGTGGTACCACGCGCGAGAAAAGGCCAAGAGACAGCAGCAGACGCAGCCCATGGTATGTGAAGTGTATGTAGCGAATTGTTTAGGTATCACTTTTGTTCAGTTTTTAAATGCGGTGGGTTCGTGTATACTAATATTATGAAGAGGAAAGATTTGTGTTTTTGTATCTATGTATGAATAAATGAATAAACTACTGGATTGATTTAAAAACTTTGAGCAATAGAAAGCTATGTTGTTCCTGAGTAAAATAGGCTACATTTTATTGCGAAACAATATTTTTTACTTCGTCAAAAGTAAAAATGTTTTGACTCGTAGCAAAGTGGGGAAGTCTAGTATTTTATAATACCGGTATTTCGTATTGTGGTATGTGGTATCCGGTATCCGTATTAAAAAATACGATGATGTAAGTTTAAAATAATCATGTTCAGTTTATTTGCAAACCATGGCCGGTGAACCAATCGCTCTTGCTTCTACCATAGAAAATGGTAATTATGAGTGAACTCTGTAGTCGATTTATTATTAAACTTACTAAACTTTTTTAGTATGTGATCTGTAAAATGATGTTTGTTCGTCACAAACCTAGCCTAGACGTTTGTTGTTCACATCCGCAAGGCCGGCATGCAGGTAGTCACTGCGGTTTTTAGGGTTCCGTAGCCAAATGGCAAAAAACGGAACCCTTATAGATTCGTCATGTCTGTCTGTCCGTCCGTATGTCACAGCCACATTTTTCCGAAACTATAGGAACTATACTGTTGAAACTTCAACTTCTTCTTACTGTTCATACAAAAATAGAAAAAAAACAAATATTTTGGGGGTTCCCCATACTTAGAACTGAAACTCAATTTTTTTTTTTCATCAAACCCATACGTGTGAATCTATGAATAGGTCTTCAAAAATGATATTGAGGTTTCTAATATCATTTTTTTCTAAACTGAATAGTTTGCGCGAGAGACACTTCCAAAGTGGTAAAATGTGTGTCCCCCCCCCCCCCCCCCCCGTAACTTCTAAAATAAGAGAATGATAAAACTAAAAAAAATATATGATGTACATTACCATGCAAACTTACACCGAAAATTGGTTTGAACGAGATCTAGTAAGTAGTTTTTTTTAATACGCCATAAATGGTAAACCGCAATTTACGTCGATCAAAGTTACAACGAACTTCAAGAACTTTTATATTATGTTACTTGCTGCTACGGAACCCTTCATGGGCGAGTCCGACTCGCACTTGGCCGCTTTTTTTTATTACTTACTACTGCAGTTACTACTCTAGCTTGACTACAAGTATTACTGGATCAATTGATAAATGGTAAAAGCATGTTATAAAATAAAATATCTCGTGTTGCTCCTCAGAATATTCGGTGTGTTGTCCGTATTAATACCAGTAGTAATAATTCGAATTCAGACTGATACAAACACATTCTATTAAAGATTGAAATTATATTGCTGCAATAAAGGTAAGAAAATAGGCCAAGATTACGTGAGCTCAACATGTCAACATTGTATTTTTCGTTTTAAAAAGCCAATAAAAAACAAACGTTTTTTTGTTGTTTGAGAGAAAATGGAGGTAACTTATACTTCGTTGGTATTCTCGAAACGATTACCTTGTACGACTCGCATAGCTTTGATTTTCGTACTTAAGTGTGCGAGGGTGCAGATCCTCGATAGTAATAATAGTAGGTAGCTCAGGGCGGGGTAGGTTATCAGTAGCAGGCACAACTCCAATATTTAAAATGTATTGTATTGATTTAAAATACACAAATCAAAAGAAATTAAATGCGCGCTGTTAAAAAGAAACTGTATAACTAAAGTAAAAGTATTCCCAAAATAAAAATAATATTTGTACATATTTACATCATTCCCGACGGGAACCCAGTTGACAGATGAATTTTATTTCTTTGAAAACCCAAAATATCAATGTTTAAAAATTTATAAGTGAAATGCATCTGCCAGCCAAGGAGTATTGAACGAGGTATTAGTACACCTCGTTACAAGTGTTGTTATTATGTATAAGGAGGAGCAGAGGCGTGGCCGCAAGCGGTCGGCGGCGGAGGCCGGGCTGGACGAGGACGAGGAGGAGGAAGAGTACAAGCACGACGAAGTGCGTCTGTGGGAGGATGGGTACAAGGATCGCTACTACCAGAGCAAGTTCGAGGTCGGCCCCGAGAACCTCGAGTTCAGGTATTTTTTTTTAAATTTATTTATTTAATTAAGGACACCCCACACAGATACAGGAATCAAGCTATAAGTACAAATGCTAATTGATCTTAAAATAAGTGTACCCATAATTTATAGGGTGCCACAGCGTGCACAATTTTGCATTTAGACAACGTAATAACTAAATGTATGTATGATTGTATGTATATATGATAATATTAGTGACAAACATATTAATGTGTTTTATGTGATGGACTTAGTAACTAGGTAAGTAATATTAGTATAAAATATTTATTAGAATTATTAATAGAATTACTTAAGATTATCAGTATTGCTTAACAGAGAAGTAACATCTTTTTTAAATTTATTAAGTGGATCCGTTATATCTAAATCGCTACTTTTTGAAAGAATGTTATAATGTTTGCAGAGCCTAGGCAAAACAGAGTGTTGACCAAGGTTTGATTTGCAATACGGTAATATGTTGATCGTTGATCATGATAATTCGACACTTGAAAGGCAAAAATTACCAAGGGACATGTTGGAAACTTTACATTAGAGCATTTTAAAGTTTTTAATTTTAGAAAAAAAAAAACGTAAAAAATCGCTGAAATTGTTTTTAAGTTACCAAGCAACAACAAAACTCTTCCTAGCATCAATAAACCATAATGATCAATCGACGCAGAATTTTTTGTTAATTTAGTGATGTATATAACTCAATATCGCCCAACATGTCGCTTGGTAATTTTTGCTTTTCAAGCGTCGATATGATAACATCACTTATTATCCTCTAATACACTTTCTCACACACATTGTGAGAGATCCGAGTCCAGCAGTGGGACAGTTATGAGTTGTAACATACATACATGTTTGTATTTATCGTACATCACGTATACATGGACGCGCGAACATACCTTAAAAGGCAGGTGTCCGTGTGCGTACGCGTTCGTACGTTCACATAGAGTTGTACGCACGCACTCACGCACGCACGCACGTTGTGTAATCGTCAGTGATCGTTTGCTCATGATTTATGTGATTTATCACCACACTTAAACATGGTGGTAGGATATTTTTACCCGCCTTTTCAAGTTAGTAGCTAGTGAAAAAAAAATACGTGTTCGCAGTGGTGATTCTTTTGCAAAGCAGAAGTATTTCGTCATATTGCTTGAATTATTTCTGTTTATGCTGTGTATCCACTAGATGTAAGCAAGGTACAGTGAGGCGAGGCTAGGCAAATGAACTATGTAATCTAATTTGTGGATGATCTAGCTATCTCACATAACTGTAAACTTATAAACTTTATTTATTTCTCACCACAAACAGCAAAAATACAAAGGGGTTCATACAGATAGGAAGATTACATTTACAAATGATGTTTGTGGGAGCTGGTGCTTGAGCTAGGTATTTAAATACCTGTGTTACAAGACACCAGGCCCCAGCCTCTTATAAGGTAGCATAATAATATATTTAGATCATATTATTATAATACAAAAACAGAACAACAATGGTATCTGATATGTGTATCCGAGGTGAGTAAGGTAACAAAAAAAACCTTACTTAATTAGGTAATAGGTAATAACTGATGGATACTCAGTCTGAGCCTCCGCCCCCGTCCGCAGGCGCGGCGTGGCGCTTGAGTACGTACGCGGGCTGTGCTGGGTGCTCCGCTACTACTACCAGGGCTGCGCCTCATGGAAGTGGTACTTCCCCTACCACTACGCGCCGTTCGCCTCCGACTTCGTCAACATCAGCGGTCTCTCCACCAAGTTCGAGGAGAACACTCAGCCTGTTAGTATTCGTATTACTTTGTTTATAATTTTTGAAATGAAAACTTCTGTAGTACGGGGGTGACTTGAAATTTTATGAAACGAAACTGTCCAGTGGAGACTAGAGACGAGTGGAGACTAGAGACGAGTGGAGACTAGAGACGAGTGGAGACTAGAATTGAGTGGAGACGAGTTGAGTTGAGTTGAGTTGATTTTACATTCGTCTCATTATCTTGAAAACAAAATTTTTGAAGGTTTCACTTCTAACACGTGTGAATTGCACACATTTTAATTTTTTTTTGTTCACACTTTTTACAACTTTATAAAAATGTAAATTGATATCGACCACGTAGCTCATTCCTTGACCTTCCTTACCTGACGAAGGGTTCTATTCTAAAATAAATAGGTTCTCGGGTCATAGCAAAAATTATAAATAATTTTAACTAAATATTTTTTTTTGTACAAATATACATATTTTTTCATACCGATGAGGTTGTGTTTGCCTAGATATTTTTTGTCGGAAACAGATTTGATCAATCACAGAATTTATTTCATTAAGGTTATTTTGTTACTATTTAATAACTTTGTTGCTTGACTGTCAGTGTGTTGAATGTCGTCTGATAACTAACGGCACGTGATTGTTGACCAGTTCCGCCCGCTGGAGCAGCTGATGGGCGTGTTCCCGGCGGCCAGCTCACAGCACGTGCCCAAGCCCTGGGCCACGCTCATGAGCGACCCCGTAAGTTTTATACTGGTTTTATATTTATCTTTCTTAATATATATAAATTACGTGTCACGTTGTTTGTCCCCGATGGACTCCTAAACTACTGAACCGATTTTAATAAAATTTGCACAGCGTGTGCAGTTTGATCCAACTTGAAAGATAGGATGGCTTATATCTCAAAAAAAAAACTTTACAAAACTACAGAAATTGACTTATTTAGCAACAAAATTTTAAATTTTAAAAACTGTGTAAAGAAATCTCTAAGCAGTAGTCAGCGTTGGACTTTTTATTTTAAGTTTGTGTATTCAATTTTAAATAAGTTACCTATTATAATATTTTGAAATAGTTTTTATGTTATACGATGCATGCCGTGGTAACCTTTAATTAAAGCAACATTTAGTTCTTAAAATATTTGCATGATGTATTCTTGTAAACTTAATGTGTGTCTTGTTTGTTATCCATAAATAAATAAATAAATAAATAAAATATTTATGGAGTCATTACAAATGATTACCCTGTTTGGTTTACTCAAGAACTTACAAAACATTAAAAAGGAAAGAGAGACTTAGGAGTCGATATAAAACTTATAATAATCCATTGGATAAACGTGGTCCATTGGTGAAATGTTATCGGAAGAAATTGATAACAATAACCAGATAGATGTAGTGTATACCGATTTCAGTAAAGCTTTTGATCGAGTAAATCATAGCATCTTAATATCTAAGCTTTCTATGTACGGGATAGATGGATATTTATTAAAATGGTTAAATTCATAAGTTGATAAAAGGCGTTTCTATGTTGTATTGGGGGGCTTTGATTCAAAATTGTATAGCATAACCTCTGGTGTGCCCCAGGGTTCACATTTGGGGCCAATCTTATTTAACGTATTTGTCAATGATATAGTAAAATGTTTTATATACTCGACACCATTTTTATATGCTGATGACCTCAAATTTGCAAGGTGTATACAAACAGAGTTAGATGTAGTCCGTCTCCAAGAAGATATTAATAGATTAGACCAATGGTGTTATGTGAATGAAATGTCCATTAATGTTAAAAAATGTTTCTACTTGAAATTTTCCCGTAAAATTAATCTGATTCCGTCGTCTTACGTCATATCACAACATTCTATCTCTGAAGTTGAAACCATTAAAGATCTAGGTGTAATATTTGACTCCAAGCTAACGTTTGTCACACATAGATAATATTATAAAGAAAGCGTCAATGATGCTTGGATTCGTTATTAGGAATGGTAAAGTTTTTCGTAAAGCTATAACCAAAAAACTATTATTTAATGCCCTTGTTCGCAGCATTCTTGAATACGGCAGCGTTGTTTGGAGGCCACACTATGCTACACATATTCTCAGGATTGAACGAATACAGAAGCGCTTCTTGTGGCACATGGCACGATGTACTGTGTTGGCTAATAAATCACACTCGTATATCAAAAGGCTTAAGCACTTTAATATTAACTCATTAGATGCACGTCGAAAATTATTAGATGCTAAAATACATAACCTTTTAGTTAATAGATTGCCCTCAGCTTCTGCAAAAAATTAACTTCAGAGTACCTTGTCGCATACCTCGTTATAAAATCACGCCATTGGTTCCCCCTCATCGACGCACAGTTCTAGGATCTCACTCTCCAATTTGTAGATTTTGTAAAATTTTGAATGAATGTAACGATTTAGATTTGTATCATGACAGTTTTGGTAGATTTAGGAATATGTTGTTGTCTGTTGAATAATAAATAAGTTATGGTGGCCACTCACGGTCGGTCCATCGCGTCAAATGGCGTGATATACAGCCAAAATTTGATCGTGAATGTGAAAAACTGATGGAGTAATATAAAAAAATTGTATGTCCAATCGCGCCATTTTGACATGTCATTTGACCATAATGGTGGTCACTCACGGTCATTCCATCGCGTCATTTTTGGAGCCACGCCAAGCGACATATGTCAAAATGGCGCGATTGGACATACAAATTTTTTAAATCACGCCATCAGTTTTTCACATTCACGATCAAATTTTGGCTGTATATCACGCCATTTGACGCGATGGACTGACCGTGAGTGGCCACCATTAGTTGTTCTTGTAATAGGCATGATGACAGTAAGTAAAAATCACTAAAATTAGGTATTTATTTAATGAAACCCTATTAATGGATTACAAAATACGCATTTATCGTATTAGTATGAGTGAGTTTAATTAAAGCAACATTTAGTTCTTAAAATATTTGCATGATGTATTCTTGTAAACTTAATGTGTGTCTTGTTTGTTATCCATAAATAAATAAATAAATAAATAAAATATTTATGGAGTCATTACAAATGATTACCCTGTTTGGTTTACTCAAGAACTTACAAAACATTAAAAAGGAAAGAGAGACTTAGGAGTCGATATAAAACTTATAATAATCCATTGGATAAACGTGGTCCATTGGTGAAATGTTATCGGAAGAAATTGATAACAATAACCAGATAGATGTAGTGTATACCGATTTCAGTAAAGTTTTTGATCGAGTAAATCATAGCATCTTAATATCTAAGCTTTCTATGTACGGGATAGATGGATATTTATTAAAATGGTTAAATTCATAAGTTGATAAAAGGCGTTTCTATGTTGTATTGGGGGGCTTTGATTCAAAATTGTATAGCATAACCTCTGGTGTGCCCCAGGGTTCACATTTGGGGCCAATCTTATTTAACGTATTTGTCAATGATATAGTAAAATGTTTTATATACTCGACACCATTTTTATATGCTGATGACCTCAAATTTGCAAGGTGTATACAAACAGAGTTAGATGTAGTCCGTCTCCAAGAAGATATTAATAGATTAGACCAATGGTGTTATGTGAATGAAATGTCCATTAATGTTAAAAAATGTTTCTACTTGAAATTTTCCCGTAAAATTAATCTGATTCCGTCGTCTTACGTCATATCACAACATTCTATCTCTGAAGTTGAAACCATTAAAGATCTAGGTGTAATATTTGACTCCAAGCTAACGTTTGTCACACATAGATAATATTATAAAGAAAGCGTCAATGATGCTTGGATTCGTTATTAGGAATGGTAAAGTTTTTCGTAAAGCTATAACCAAAAAACTATTATTTAATGCCCTTGTTCGCAGCATTCTTGAATACGGCAGCGTTGTTTGGAGGCCACACTATGCTACACATATTCTCAGGATTGAACGAATACAGAAGCGCTTCTTGTGGCACATGGCACGATGTACTGTGTTGGCTAATAAATCACACTCGTATATCAAAAGGCTTAAGCACTTTAATATTAACTCATTAGATGCACGTCGAAAATTATTAGATGCTAAAATACATAACCTTTTAGTTAATAGATTGCCCTCAGCTTCTGCAAAAAATTAACTTCAGAGTACCTTGTCGCATACCTCGTTATAAAATCACGCCATTGGTTCCCCCTCATCGACGCACAGTTCTAGGATCTCACTCTCCAATTTGTAGATTTTGTAAAATTTTGAATGAATGTAACGATTTAGATTTGTATCATGACAGTTTTGGTAGATTTAGGAATATGTTGTTGTCTGTTGAATAATAAATAAGTTATGGTGGCCACTCACGGTCGGTCCATCGCGTCAAATGGCGTGATATACAGCCAAAATTTGATCGTGAATGTGAAAAACTGATGGAGTAATATAAAAAAATTGTATGTCCAATCGCGCCATTTTGACATGTCATTTGACCATAATGGTGGTCACTCACGGTCATTCCATCGCGTCATTTTTGGAGCCACGCCAAGCGACATATGTCAAAATGGCGCGATTGGACATACAAATTTTTTAAATCACGCCATCAGTTTTTCACATTCACGATCAAATTTTGGCTGTATATCACGCCATTTGACGCGATGGACTGACCGTGAGTGGCCACCATTAGTTGTTCTTGTAATAGGCATGATGACAGTAAGTAAAAATCACTAAAATTAGGTATTTATTTAATGAAACCCTATTAATGGATTACAAAATACGCATTTATCGTATTAGTATGAGTGAGTTTAATTAAAGCAACATTTAGTTCTTAAAATATTTGCATGATGTATTCTTGTAAACTTAATGTGTGTCTTGTTTGTTATCCATAAATAAATAAATAAATAAATAAATAAAATATTTATGGAGTCATTACAAATGATTACCCTGTTTGGTTTACTCAAGAACTTACAAAACATTAAAAAGGAAAGAGAGACTTAGGAGTCGATATAAAACTTATAATAATCCATTGGATAAACGTGGTCCATTGGTGAAATGTTATCGGAAGAAATTGATAACAATAACCAGATAGATGTAGTGTATACCGATTTCAGTAAAGCTTTTGATCGAGTAAATCATAGCATCTTAATATCTAAGCTTTCTATGTACGGGATAGATGGATATTTATTAAAATGGTTAAATTCATAAGTTGATAAAAGGCGTTTCTATGTTGTATTGGGGGGCTTTGATTCAAAATTGTATAGCATAACCTCTGGTGTGCCCCAGGGTTCACATTTGGGGCCAATCTTATTTAACGTATTTGTCAATGATATAGTAAAATGTTTTATATACTCGACACCATTTTTATATGCTGATGACCTCAAATTTGCAAGGTGTATACAAACAGAGTTAGATGTAGTCCGTCTCCAAGAAGATATTAATAGATTAGACCAATGGTGTTATGTGAATGAAATGTCCATTAATGTTAAAAAATGTTTCTACTTGAAATTTTCCCGTAAAATTAATCTGATTCCGTCGTCTTACGTCATATCACAACATTCTATCTCTGAAGTTGAAACCATTAAAGATCTAGGTGTAATATTTGACTCCAAGCTAACGTTTGTCACACATAGATAATATTATAAAGAAAGCGTCAATGATGCTTGGATTCGTTATTAGGAATGGTAAAGTTTTTCGTAAAGCTATAACCAAAAAACTATTATTTAATGCCCTTGTTCGCAGCATTCTTGAATACGGCAGCGTTGTTTGGAGGCCACACTATGCTACACATATTCTCAGGATTGAACGAATACAGAAGCGCTTCTTGTGGCACATGGCACGATGTACTGTGTTGGCTAATAAATCACACTCGTATATCAAAAGGCTTAAGCACTTTAATATTAACTCATTAGATGCACGTCGAAAATTATTAGATGCTAAAATACATAACCTTTTAGTTAATAGATTGCCCTCAGCTTCTGCAAAAAATTAACTTCAGAGTACCTTGTCGCATACCTCGTTATAAAATCACGCCATTGGTTCCCCCTCATCGACGCACAGTTCTAGGATCTCACTCTCCAATTTGTAGATTTTGTAAAATTTTGAATGAATGTAACGATTTAGATTTGTATCATGACAGTTTTGGTAGATTTAGGAATATGTTGTTGTCTGTTGAATAATAAATAAGTTATGGTGGCCACTCACGGTCGGTCCATCGCGTCAAATGGCGTGATATACAGCCAAAATTTGATCGTGAATGTGAAAAACTGATGGAGTAATATAAAAAAATTGTATGTCCAATCGCGCCATTTTGACATGTCATTTGACCATAATGGTGGTCACTCACGGTCATTCCATCGCGTCATTTTTGGAGCCACGCCAAGCGACATATGTCAAAATGGCGCGATTGGACATACAAATTTTTTAAATCACGCCATCAGTTTTTCACATTCACGATCAAATTTTGGCTGTATATCACGCCATTTGACGCGATGGACTGACCGTGAGTGGCCACCATTAGTTGTTCTTGTAATAGGCATGATGACAGTAAGTAAAAATCACTAAAATTAGGTATTTATTTAATGAAACCCTATTAATGGATTACAAAATACGCATTTATCGTATTAGTATGAGTGAGTTTAACAATACTTTTGATATTTTTGATAAAATAAAACTACAAAATACGGCAAGCTGCCATGTTAGCTTGAATGCCAGTCAGTATCAATTAGCGCGAATTACGTCACACCTCTTAAAACAAGTAAATATCACCATACTAATAATGACGTATCGTACTTTGTTTTCCTGAGGACTGATGTCACAACCATGCCCTTATACTTTGATGCGTTTTGATGTGAATTTTTAAACTTATGAATTGAAGTGTATTTATTTTATACTTTTTTTTGCCGAAATATGATAAACGTTGTAATTATATTTCCCAACAATATGGAACACTATTTCAAAATCTGTCATCATACCTATTGTCTAAAGACTCGTTTTCTGATTTTGTTTTGTTATTTAGTAAACTTTGTATTTAATTATATAAGTAGATATGATTCCAAATATATTTCTTGGATGTTCAGATTACTCACCCATTGTGCCTTAATTATAAGTTATTTACTTTTTGCATGCGGTGTTTGCCTGTAATAGGTTGTGCACGTAGTTTTGATTTTTTTGAAACATTTAATTTTCCATGTAACCGTGTAACAATTGTTGGCAGACCTAATAAATAAATAAATAAATAAAAAAAATTACAAATGACGTGACGGTAAAACGTTACATTTTAAATATGAACATTTTAGTAACAACGTGCAGAATGTTACATTAATATGTAATGCATCTTGTATGCTTAAAAATGCAGCGAAAACCGATATGCTAGAGTTAATGCTGTAAGGTTTCTGTCTCACTAGACCACTTGAGGTGGGGGAGCTACGAAAAAAAGTGACGCATTTTTTATTGTTTATTATTTTCTCATATGTTTATAATAAATGTATAATAATTAAGCGGTTATTTGAGTTATTAGTTATTTACATATCAATGTCGAAAGAGTACGAACCTTATAACATTGTGGTAAGGTTGGAGACGAACATTTAAATGGGGTTTCTTATAAACATTGTTCCAAGTCATCCAGGTGTTACAAGTTAACTTGTTGACTTTCCCCCAGACCTCCCCCATCATAGAATTTTACCCCAAGGACTTCAAGATCGATCTGAACGGCAAGAAGTTCCCGTGGCAGGGCGTGGTGCTGCTGCCCTTCGTCGACGAGGACCGGTTGCTTAAGGCGCTCGAGCCCTACTATGACCAGCTCTCGCAAGAAGAGAGTGAGTTAGATATCTCTTTCTTATGTTAATGACTGATGAAGTAGCAAATATGCCACAGAATGAGCAGAACAGTCCTTTGTTAATATTGTGGGCTGCTGGCTTGGACTCGACGGATGGATTCCCTTAGTTTTTTAAATCACTTGCTGGTAGTTCACCGTTCACCGATGCATTTTCGACGAAAAAAAATAAGAAAGAAAGAAAGAACTGGCTCGCAAACACACTACTAGTCGTTGACTGAGTGATCCACTGAAACCAGCGAGAGTTGTTTGTCATGGGATATCTTTTATCTAGGTTGTGTTGTCCCCTCAGATGATTGGGACGTTATATTTTATGTAGTTTCGTTTTGTAAAACCACTGCCACGAAGAAAGAAACCCAAGTTAAGCCCAATGCATACGTAACGGTTCCCCGTACGGGACGGGACGTGAAGTTTTAGAAACATCGTTTTATAGAAAATGTATACGATAGTGCATACGCAGCGGAATCCGGTACGGAACATAGCCCGTACGGGACGGGAAAAACATCGTCGGTGACGAAATTAAAATGTGTGCAATTCACACGTGTTAGAAGTGAAACCTTCAAAAATTTTGTTTTCAAGATAATGAGAAGAATGTAAAATTTCGGGAAGATGATAATTGTAGGTTTTACTACTCCACTCCACTCAACTCAACTCAAGTCAGTCTCCACTCATTTGTACTCTCCACTGGACAGTTTCGTTTCATAAAATTTCAAGTCACCCCCGTACTAAAGAAGTTTTCACTTCAAAAAACCCGTTACGTATGCATTGGGTGGGCTTTACTCCCAACCTGTTGTCTGTATCCTCGTACAACCCGTCCCAGTAAAGCGCAACATCCACGGCCACGACCGTCTGTACGTGTCCACGGTCAACGCGAGCTACACGTACCTGCGCGGGTTGTACGAGGCGGAGGACGCCGACCGGCGCCCGCTGGTGGACGCCGACCGGCGCTACCCGTTCCGCTTCGAGGGCATGCGTGGTGACGTCATGCTGAGTGAGGATAATGTCGTGTGCGGCGGGTGAGTGCGGCCGTGTGTGTTGTAAAGCTGTTTTTGTGGGGGGGGGGGGGATGAATAATAAATATAAGAGGACGTCTAGATTAAAGTCCGATAACATTTATTTTTTTCACAAAGTTTAGGTGTAAGAATCCTTAGTTAACAATAATTGGAAGTAATACAAAAAAAAGGGGCCGCTGGCTTGCTTGGCTGGTCGTATTATACGTAACCCTGTTTGGTTCAGTGGCGTCCGTCGTACCGGACACCGCCGATGGTTCTACAATTTAACCCGGAGTGGGTTCGCACGAAATCCAGTACTTAAGAGGAAGTCCGCACGAGTGTGTGTGTGTGAGGTGACGTCATAGTCAGTCGTGCGAATGTGCATATCGCTCTATACCCTGTTCACAAATCTTAGAGACTAAAATGACAACCACTAATGTCAAAGTTCGAAATAATGATACCAGCTAAAGTGCGGTCTACTTTTCCGATTTTTTGAATCTGTTTTGAATATGTCGTAAGAATAGTGACGTATTAGTAGCGACACTCATATCTACCTAGATATTTAGTATTCGGCTAAATAGTATAAAATTAGCTGTATACCGAATGTAACCATAACCAAATACTCGTTCTTGTAAGCAAAATAACTTATAAATTTAGTAAGTAAGGGCAAATATATTATGGATATACAAATGATAATGGTTGCTTTAACTTGTTTTTGTACTAGTTTTAGGGAATCTTCAATAATCACTCAAATAGTCGACCTTCCGGAAAAGCTGTGAAAATTTTTCCGATTTACTTTTCGGTTTATGGTCATTACTATTTAATTTGCACCCGAAACTGGTCACCCATGAAACGTCAATTTAGTCTCTAAGATTTGTGAACGGATTATAGCCCGGCGGCTTGTGTCAACAAAGTTAAGCAAGAGTGGGCGATAGGTGATTTCTTGAGCTTGCGTGCTTCGGAGGGCACGTAAAGACGTCGGTTCCGGTACAGTCGTTAAGCCATGTCGAAACCCTCGGACGGCATGAAAACTTCCGACACTTGGGTTGAATACCCTTCCACAAATCCACACTGGAGCAGCGTGGTGAAGTATGCTCTAGGCCTTAAAAGGAGAGACCCATGCTCAGTAGTGGGCCATCGTGTGTTCCCAAAAAAGTCTCAGTTACTTAGCGATGTTGACACTATCAGTAAATTAAAATAAATTTATGTTTAAAGTATCAAGGAAAACATTTAAACACCTAAAATATTATTCTTTTGTCGAAATCAATCACAATAAATTAAATATAATTATTTTAAAATGTTAAAAATAGTACTCATTGTCACGTGACCACAAACGTCATTTTGAGCTTATGACGTCATTGTTCTTATTTTATATGCAAGTGCAACTAACTTCAGTCGACAGATAGTATTGAATATCGGCTAGTGACGTCACGTGCCGTTTTTGGTGGGAAAGAAAATGATTTTTATTTATAAATTTTTGTCTTTAAATTGAAGATTATTATTTTTAGAACATTATTTTCGTGAATCTTAAGGTTCTATCTATAAAATCAAACTGAATCCTAAAATTGGACCCAGTTAAGCAGAAAAGATCCAGCCAACGTTTCATTACTTTTGAGTAAATGCAGTTTAAAGTTAGGCAGAGAATAAAAAAATCGTATGATACTGTACCTATTTGAAAGTTAGTAGTGTAGTAGGGTAGGTATTACTTAAACATTATTTTGAAAGTAGTATATTGTACATTGATGAGTACATTATGGATACGTAGATAACTCGATTTTACAAAAATGTGGGTTGGATCTTTTCTGCTTAAAGCAACAACCCATAATTGTCCCACTGCTGGGCTCGGGGTCTTCTCTCACAATGTGAGGGGTACAGGCCATAGTCTACCACGCTGGCCAAATGCGGATTGGTAGACTTCACACACCTTTGAGAACTTTATGGACAACTCTCTGGTGTGCAGGTTGCCTCACGATGTTTTCCTTCACCGAAGCAAGTGATAATTAACTTCTAATACGCACATAATATTTGAAAATCAGAGGTGCGTGCCAGGATTTGAACTAGGGCCCCTCTGTTTGAGAGACCAACGTTCTAACCGCTAGGCTATCACTGCTTATTCTTTTTCGCTTTTCTGTTTAACTGGGTCCAATTAATCAACCTATTGTGATCTCCCAGTGAGCTGACGTCCCCGATGGTCGGACTACAGCCGGTGCTGGACAACCAAGTGGTGTGCGTGAGCTTCCAGAACCCGCAGTATCCTGAGGACTTCGTGTTCGGGAAGACTCAAGCCCGGGAACCCCTCGCACCAGGAGAACAGGAACCGAAGGCCGCGAACGCTTAATGAACTATTGAAATATAATCTTAATAATCTTATACTTAAACTTAATAATCTTAATCTTAATAATAATTATAACCTTATTATAATAATAATCATAATAATAATCTCATTGGAAGTAA
The DNA here is from genome assembly GCA_911387775.1 of Thymelicus sylvestris. Taxonomy (NCBI): domain Eukaryota; kingdom Metazoa; phylum Arthropoda; class Insecta; order Lepidoptera; family Hesperiidae; genus Thymelicus; species Thymelicus sylvestris. The sequence goes on along the minus strand of OU426885.1, from coordinate 36,180,742 downwards.
TTCTTCCATATGACGAGCACTAGATGCAAACAAGGTCGTGTCGTCTGCATAACGCAAATTCGTTATCCTCCTCCTAAACCACTTAACCGATTTTAATCGAATTTTCACACCGTGTGCAGTTTGATCCAACTTGAAAGATAGGATAGCTTACATCTCAAAATAAAAAACTTTTGACAGACCGAAGTCTGTCCGGGCAGCTAGTAATAATAATAGTCAAAAATATCATAATAATAATAAGCCCACAGGGCAGCTTGTGGCGAGCTGTGGTGAGTAGCGACACCATGGACCCGAGTGCTCCCGGGGGTTCCACCTTTTGTTATCTTCAAGTGAGGATCAAGGAACAGGCCCCCACCTCTGTGCTTGCCTTAACCGGCCGGCCAGAGTGGAGTCGCTAGAGCTATATGCTCGGGGGTGGAAGTGTCTAATGGCGTAATAACGAGGAAACCCGCTCATGGGGGGGCCTGCCTACTTTATGGTTATGTCCCGAAAAAATGGAGAGAAGTGAAAGTGGTATTCATACCCAAACCAGGTAAGAGTGATTACACGCAGCCAAAATCATACAGGCCAATAAGCCTCACTTCATTCCTGATTAAGATCATGGAACGTCTCTGCGACATAGATCTCAGAGACGGAGCTTTGGAGCGGTATCCTCTACACCACCAACAGCACGCCTATTGCTCAGGCAAATCAACGGAATCTGCACTGCACAGTGTTATCCTACCTATCGAAGGAGCACTATCAACTCAATCATCAGCGCTTGCGGCCTTCATTGACATTGAAGGAGCCTTTGACAAGACGCAATTCCACAGCATAGGCCAAGCCCTGCTCAGACATGGCGCGGACCCAATTACAATCAATTGGATTGACGCCATGTTAAAGCAAAGGGCTGTACAAATTACAGTGAACGGCACAACACGAGCCATTGTGTCAAGGGGCTGCCCACAGGGAGGAGTTATCTCGCCACTATTATGGAACCTAGTAGTGGACGAGTTAATCTCCTCATTAAATGAGGCGGGCTTCTACACTGTAGGCTATGCAGACGATGTAGCAATCCTCGTAAGAGGAAAATTTGAGGCTGTCCTTAGCGACCTTATGCAAAGGGCCCTAAAAATCGTCGAACGATGGTGCAGCGACCATGAATTGTCGGTAAACCCATCAAAAACAGAACTTGTACTGTTCACAAAAAAGCGGATTACAAATATCCACCGCTTGCCAAAACTCCTAGGCACGACCTTAACTCTGACCAGGGAGGTCAGATATCTGGGCGTCACTTTAGATGACAAGCTGCTATGGAACAAACACCTAGATAACAAATTACAGAAGGCCTGTGCCATATTCTGGCAATGCAAAAGGCTACTTGGCAAGACATGGGGACTTCACCCCAGAATTGTCATGTGGCTATATACTGCAGTAATACGGCCGATTATCAGCTATGGCGCGGTGGTTTGGTGGCCTAGAACCAAACTAACCACAGCCAAAACCAAACTGCAACAATTCCAAAGGCTAGCTTGTGTAGCTACAACGGGTTGCATGAAAACTACCCCCACAGCTGCACTGGAGGTACTGCTGGGATTGACGCCCCTCGACCTGTTCATACAGCAAGAAGCGGCGTCAGCAGCCATCAGACTGAAGTCGCTCAACCTCTGGGGCGCAACAAACGGGATTCACACCAAAATCCTGGAGGAGGCAATAGTCAATCAACCGTTGATGGCCTCCCCCAATGATAAGGTCCCCAAACAACTCAGTTTTGATAAGAGCTACCAAATCCAGCTCACTGAAGAAATCAGCGATCAATCAGGTATACATGAACTACGCATATATACCGACGGATCAAAAACTAAGACGGGAACAGGTGCAGGAGTGTACTCACCTGAAATAAACATACACATATCAATGGCCTTGGGTGAGCACAGCTCCATATTTCAATGTGAATGTGTCGCCATAATACAGGCAGCTAACGCAGTCGCTAAACGAGGCTTGGTGGGCCAAAAAATACGAATCGTTTCAGACAGCGCTGCAGTACTACACGCCCTGGACAGCAATATCATACAGTCTGGGCTCATACTAGAGTGTCACCAAACATTGCAAGACATCGGACTAAAAAATCGAGTCACCTTGCAATGGATTAAAGGGCACAGTGGCTCCCTAGGAAACGACATGGCAGACCAGTTGGCCAGGAGGGGATCCGACCAACCTGCGGTCGGCCCGGCCCTTATGCTACCACTAGCATTCAATCAGCTAAGGTCCTGGCTACGTCAATGAACATTGAAACAACATGCAGATCAATGGGCACAAATCAGTACGTGCAGACAATCTCGGGAAACAGTACCCTGCCTCGATGCACGACTGACCAGACGGTTACTGTCACTTGACAGGAGGGACCTGCGAATAATTGTAGGTAACATCACTGGACACTGTCCACTTAACAAACATTTATGTGTTCTAGGTATGACCGACAGCCCCCTATCTAGGGCATGTCTGTCGGCCGATGAAACGGCCCCTCACGTAATCCTGGAATGCGTGGGCGTAGCTACCCAACGGGCGGAAAACCTCGGCACCCCCAGGGCGTTCCGCGAAGCCTGTGGTGACACCAGGAGGATCCTGCGCTTCTGGACGGAGCTAGGCTGGCTGGATATCTAGCCGGCACACATTTTCACGCGCAATGGCCCGACTTAGAGGGTAAGCGCGGAAATCGGAGCCCATCACCAATACCAATACCAATACCCGCTCATGGGGGTTCAATCCCCCCTAGATGGTGAAATCGGTGCCGCACCGCTCTACACCCCTGTAGCTGCTCACGACAATGTTGCCCCCAGGCATGCGCCGTTTTACGGGGGCCCATCTAGTGAGTGGCGAGTCACCATCTGCCTTATTTTCAGTAGTAATTCAATCTGAATGGCAGGTGTCATAGTAGCCCATAACCCATTCCCCAGTCCCTCGAAATCCCACCCCAATAGCCCATTAGTATTGTAACGTAGATTTTTAGTTTAAAATAGTTTCTGTAATAATAATAATAATACCAATTAATATTCAAAAATATTATAATAAAAATAATAATAAATTTTTTGTCTTAAAAATGGTTTTTTTATTTTTTTGTCTTAAAAAACATTAAAGGACAGCCTTAAAATTTTAAATATTCATCCTCTAACATTCATCCTTTTGCAAAAGGCTACAATAATAAAGACATGTAGAATAGTTCGAAATTTTTTATCATTAGCTGAATAACAGTTTCATTATTTAGGTTCCAAATAATCTGTTGTCGTTTGGCCAAAAGCCCGCGACATCAGATTTATACTAGCCCAGAAATGGGAGAAAACAAAAAGTTTATATATTGATATAATAATAATAATAATAAATGTAGTTACCCCAGTCTTACGTACTGAGAAAAAGTAAATTACCAAAAAATAATAATAATAATAATCATTTTATTTCGGAAATACATCCATATTCTGTGTTAGTAGCAGAGAAACTTATAAACTAACTAGCTGCCCGGACAGACTTCGTTCTGTCAAAAAATTTGCAATAAAATAATATTGCGACTATAAAGTGAGATGTAAGCTATCCTATCTTTCAAGTTGGATCAAACTGCACACGGTGTGCAAATTTGATTAAAATCGGTTAAGTAGTTTAGGAGTCCATTGAGGACAAACAACGTGACACGTAATTTATACAGGGTGGATTTTTGAGACGGGTCAGTAAGGGCAGGTACCTTAACCGTTATAGTTACAGGAAAACGTTCCAAGGAGACTATCCATAACTTTTTTAGATATTCTGAACTGCATTCACAGATTTTTGAAAAAATGTATGGTCAGCGAAAAAAGTGCTAAAATCCAAAAAAAAAAATTTTTATGCCTATCGATCCTACTTCGTATGGGGATCAAAATACTCTATGGGACCATTTAAGGTATGAGTACTAGAAATGTCAGAAAACGCTAAAATCATTTTCCATACATTTTGTACTGAAAAACGATAAATCAACTCGAAATATTCTTTATCGCCAAACAATCCTATTTCTTACTGCGATTAAAAGATTCTTTAAGGCCTATTGAAATTTAAATACAAAAACTACGGTAAGACACAACATATCACACAAACTTAAAAATAGGTTATCTATTATTCAAAATGACCGCCGTTTTCACGAATACATAAGTTCACTCGTTTTTGTACTGAGCAAGTAGCAGCGGAAAGTTTTCTTTGATGGATATTATTTAAAATCCTCGTTAATGCCTCTTTCAGCTCCTGAACACTTTCGTACTTTCTTTTGTAAACTTCATTTTTTAGGTGGCCCCACAAAAAAAACTCGAAAGGCGTTAGATCGGGGCTGCGAGGTGGCCACTTAATTGGACCATGTGTTGGACCATGGACCACTAACAGCACCTCTTGCAGCGTGTCTTCGTCAATGGGCCTTAAAGAATCTTTTAATCGCAGTAAGAAATAGGATTGTTTGGCGATAAAGAATATTACGAGTTGATTTATCGTTTTTCAGTACAAAATGTATGGAAAATGTTTTTAGTGTTTTCTGATATTTCTAGTACTCATACCTTAAATCGTCCCATAGAGTATTTTGATCCCCATACGAAGTAGGATCGATAGGCATAAAAATATTTTTTTTTGGATTTTAGTACTTTTTTCACTGACCGTACATTTTTTCAAAAATCTGTGAATGCAGTTCAGAATATCTTAAAAAGTTATGGATAGTCTCCTAGGAACGTTTTCCTGTAACTATAACGGTTAAGGTACCTGCCCTTACTGACCCGTCTCAAAAATCCACCCTGTATATATTAAGATGTTAGTACATAATGTAAATAAATAGTACATATACTAAATAGTAATTAATACATGAAATTAAATGTAAACTTTTTTATTCCTTAAATTAGCACCATATATCTATTAATTATTGTACTTATAAGCCTTTTCTTCTGTTATAAGTATTTAAGTACTATATTATTTCTTTATATCTGCTGGCATTGGTATATTGTACTATATATATCTCTGCGGGCTGAATTTAATCGCATCTTTTTATTTATTTTATTTCATTTAGTTTTGTATTAACCAAATGTTACCGATCTATGATTGCACCTACATCTGCATCATAGCCTCTTATTTATAAACATCTTCAATCGGCTGATGTCACACTTCAGGAAGAAAATTGTTGATATCACCGTGAGATATGAGAGACGGCCCCGTCAGTGCAGTTGGTAACCTCGCCTGTACTGTGAAGGATTCTGGTTCGATCCCCGGTAGGAGCAAACCTTGAAGACTATGGAAGTCTGACCACCGAGTAGATTTAGATGATAATGTATCCATTGAGCTTCAATTCAGGGTACAACTTAGCGTATGCATTGACATACTTTTTAACCGACTTCAAAAAAGGAGGAGGTTCTCAATTCGACAGTTTTTTTTTATGTTTGTTACCTCAGAACTTTGGACTGGGCGAACCGATTTTGATGATTCTTTTTTTAATCGAAAGCTGGTGGCTGTCATGTGGTCCCACATAAATTTTATTGAGATCTGACAATGGCATCCATGAGAAAACCACATAAGTCGTAAATTTGTGTTAAGATGTGCGCGACAAATAACTCAATATCACGCCAACCGATTTCGATGATTCTTTTTTTAATTGAAAGCAGGTGCTTGTCATGTAATCCCACATAAATTTGAACGAGATCTGACAAGTCGTTTTTGAGACTTTGAAGTCGGTTATTTTTTGTTAGTAAAATTTAGATTATTGTTAGTAAAATTTAGATTATCATTTACCTAATGCCTTGTGAACCCATCAATTAAGTAATACCCTACACTCTACAGTATATGAGTTGCGTCAGTCCGTGTGATCGGGAACCTGATATCGATACCTCATGATATCGATACGGCTGTGATCGATATTCGCGGTTTACACTTCCTGTTGCAGTTCGTTGGCATTTACCAGATGCAATCAGCTATAACTATCTTTTTGGCATGTTGGAAGAAATGGTGATCTTTTTTTATAAAAGTCGTTTGTGCAAAGTATTAAAAATAAAATAAATACATAAAGACTTTAATTCGGTTACCTACTCAAATAATAAGAAAGTACATACACGGATGACCGAACATTGTTCGGTGTTTTTTTTTTTTGTAAATCGTGTGTTGCTTAACAACGCCATCTACTGAAGTAGCTTTTGTGTTGCTACTCGCCAATAGATGTCAGAAAGAGTCTATTGCAGCAGTTTTTCATTGCATGAAATTGCTTGCCTAAATTTACGTAGGTACTAAACGTTAAAATTTTGAATGATACATAAGATAGAGTCTTACACAGGTTTGTGAAACAAAATAATGTTTAGAGCATGTTGAAAATATCACATACCTTACGTGTTATAAAACTACATATCCTTGGTGTTATAAAAGGTTATGGTACAAAAAATTGTGTCTTCACTGTTATTATTTTTCACTGTTAACAAACAGCATGCTCTCAACGAACTACGAGATACAACCGATATGCCAACGAACTTTACAAGGAAGTTAATAAAACCGCACATCGGCGGGATGCCTTTACTGCAACCGCAGAATATCGAGTTCAAGTGCTTGGGGTCAAGAGCTGCGCTTACGCTTCGATGATCAGATTTAATATACGTAGCCAATATGGTTTCTTTTTGGGTACCTATGTAAAGATAGCTTTTTTTACAACGGGAATAACTTCTTTACACTTTCTTTCTTGGCCACAATGTGTCGGTTAATATCAGAGGGCCACTTAATATCAGATGGTCTATTTTCACAGCTCGTTTGACAGCTATTCATAGAAATTAGATTTAAAAAAAACAACCATGTAATCGGTGATATTTCTGACGTCAGTGACGTCACACATGTCCATGGAAGACGGTGACCTTTAACCATCAGATGGCTCTTTTGTATTCTTTTGTTCATTTATTTTATCTTTTACTTCACATTTTCGAGTTTAGTGTGTCTGTATGTCTGTATCCATTTAACATCAGATGAACTACCCGTTTTCTGCTACCATTATAAATAAAAAATCTCGTTATTTTTTATAGTATTATTTATGACATATTTCGCAACGAATGAGAAATTGGCTCATAAAATCGAATTTACTGCGAAACCGAATAGGTTTAAATGTTTATTGCGTTTGTCCGACCCGACACCTGGCTGCTTTATTGCTAAACTATAATAATGTTTTTGAAAAGAATACTAAACTTGTGTAACCAAAATTGTAATCCTTTTTAGGAATAAAAAAATACAATATTGGCATTGAGGTTTACATAGATAAGAAGTTCAGAAGTTTCTTTCTTACTTTCTCACTCTCTTCTTTCTTGACTTTCTTGTTCGGCAACGCATGATGTCTTTGGTGTTACTGATGTCCAGGGGCGTCGGTGGTCACTTACCATCAGGTGGATCGTCGGTTCGTTTCTCGACTACCTAGTTACGTACATAAAAAATATATGACAATCTAAATTTTACTAACAAAAAAAAACCGACTTCAAATATACTCAAAAACTACTCGTCAGATCTCGATCAAATTTATGTGGGACCACATGACAGGCACCAGCTTTCGATTAAAAAAGAATCATTAAAATCGGTTCACCCAGTCCAAAGTTCTGAGCTTAGAATAATAATAAACGTTCTGAGGTAACAAACATAAAAAAAATACAATCGAATTGAGAACCTCCTCCTTTTTTTGAAGTCGATTAAAAATGAATTAGGTACACTCAAATTTCAATTGCAAAGCAAGATCTATAGATTCATATAAAATGAAGTCCCCCGGCCGCGTCTGTCTGTATGAACGCGATAAACTCAAAAACTATCGAACGGATTTTTGTACGGTTTTCACCAATAGATAGCGTAAATCATGAGGAAATTATGGTTTTATGTTATTGACCGAAATACACGAGGGCGAAGCTGCGCTCGGGAGCTAGCTTTTTATAGATGCGACGCTGCAATGATCTACCAGTTCCAGTAAACTGGGGGCTTACCATGAACTCTTAAAACAGGTCAATATTAGCCGATAATTGGCCTGTCCTGCTATATCCTACCATGATCTGGCTAAAACACAGGGCAGCCAGCGACCACGTCACCGTAACAGGACAGCGGTCACGTGACTTCAAAAATTATCTTCTGCCCTGCAATTCGTGTACCATGACGCGATTGTTGACGTATTGACATCAGAAAGTGGCATATGTTAACGTCAAAATATTACAGCTCACCGAAAGTAACATTTACTGTCCTGTTTCGGCTATTTCGTTGATGATGATGAAACACGACGGGATGCAGCCATGGCGAATTTCAAATACACCATCATCACAAAATAAATACATTTCATTTGTTTGGAAAATTTTAAAAACATTCATTGTACTTATGCTTTTTAAATTATCACTCCTAACCCCGGTCACTCACATGCGCGCAAATGTTTGACATTTTTACGAATGTTTGCACATATGTGAAGGGTGGTCAGTCAAATAGGTTCGCATATGAGTATACAATACAAGCCCATTTCCGCTTCCTCCTACACTTTGTTCACGAATGTTCAATCTTGCTGTTGTTATTATGTTTTTGTCATTAATCCATTTTCAATACAGAAAATAAATGGTAGTACGATTAGATGCCACGAACCACGAAAAATTAAGAGATACATCACCTTTTTAGTCGTGTGCGCAACTGGTCACACGAATGTGTGGGAGACTACACGAAGGTTCGAGGGTCGCGCGCTTTGATGTGCGACAAAAAACCAACACAGCTTGGAAAACCCCGAATGCCTCGAAAACTTCGCATAATCATTCGCGGATGTCATCCCACACTTGTGGGTTCGCGTATTCGCGCGAATGTGAGTGACCGGCATTATAAATCCCACATTTTGATAGACATTTGGACATGTCACTGTGTCAAGTCATGTCAAGTGGTGTAAGATTACGTTCAAAAATGTAAGCATCACTTAGTGATAATTTTTTTGGTAATTTTAGAGAACGAAAGGTTAATAAATCACTACACTTGAGTATTTATAACAAATCTCAAAATCTTCAATTGAGATTGTTATTTTAAACTTTTAAAAACATCAATATTACGCATTCATTTGAAAACCGGTAAACCGATAAAAAACTCTATTTCAGAACATAATTAGTACAAATCAAGTGTCATAGACTAAGATGCAGGACAGAAGTAGAGGCATTGCAGGTCATCGGTAAACGTTCATGGTACAAAATACACTCCTGTCAGGTTTTAGCTACAAGCTGACCTGTCCTGAACATGACACATTTTATTAGAGTTCATGGTTAGCCCCCTGTTTTTAGTAAGTTTTGAGAACTTACAGAATATAATATTTTGCGATTGAAATAAGGATATTTAAGACTTAAGGATTACCAGTCCGGGATTTCCCCGAATTGTCTTAATAAGGAAACCTGGGCGGCGCCGCGGCGCGGCGTTCGAAAGGAGTTTTGAAAATCTTAATTAGTTGAATAATAAACAAAAAATATAAAGTACTGGTTATTATCTATATTACGATAGTCAGTGAAAAATTAATAATTTATTTTAATTTTCTCAGAAAAAGTGTTTTTCAGGGAAAATATATTTTTCCCAAATGTCCGATATATTGATGACGATTACCCGTGTGGCGCTATGCTTACATGCCGTACCACCAAGCCAAGGGTCCTGGGTTCCATTCTCAGCGAGATGGATAATTTAACGATATGTTTGAATTTCTATTCTTCGTCTGGGTGTGAGTGTTCTTGTCTCAGTGTGTTGTCCATGGCACCCACGACACAGGGAATCCTAGTGTGGGGCTATGAGTGTTATTATTTTAAAAATATTTACCGTACCGTCGACAGTCCATGGCTATGAGATAGAGGACGGACAAAATAGATAATTTTTACAATAGATGGCGCCACCAGTCAATTAGTGTCGTACGATACTGACCGATTAGATATAGTATCGGAGCGATGACATAATGTTTGTTAACACGTAATACTCGAACGAAATACAACGCGATAAGTCACCTTCGAAAATACACAGGCAAATCCTAGTAGCGTTACAGATGGGTTGTCGACCGATATGGAAACTTGTAGACTTTCCGAATAATGGGTGATAGAATAGATTCGTAATGGGGTTAAACCTTTACAAGAAGGATATAAGACGTCTTTAAACATTAGTAACAACTCGAAATAAGCAAAACAAGACTTTTGAATAACATAAGACACAAATATTTTTATTACCAAACGTCGCGTCGTCTGTCAACCTGTTTTCCGCATAACTGCATTTAACCGTGACCACGATCCGTGCAACTGGGTCGAAATATCGTTTTACAAAATACATATCGTATCCGAATGACAGTAAAATTAATTTTCTTACCAATTTCATCTTAAGGTAAACTCAAGAATTTAATTAGTTTACTTCGTTTGATGTTCAGTTTTAGCGAGCAAACACTTTCTTCTGAAGTTAAGTCTTTGTAAATATGTTATCAAGCGATCTAATAAAATTTAACACTGTCACACTGTCACAGATTGTCTGCACGTTCCTCGAACGATCACATCTCACTTCTATATTTGTTTCTTCTGAGAACGAACGTTTTACTTTTAATCCAATTTCTTTCTTAGGAATTTACTGTACATATAAAAATTGTCTGCTAAACCGACTCATCACTCATCTATTATAAAATTTGGATTTTTAGTAATTAACTAACAAGATTTAATGATAAAGTTGGATGATAAAATTGATGATGATAATGATTAGAGGCTTGCATAGCAACAGGGTTTTAATATTAGTACCATAATTGTTTATCATTATTTGTTGTGCATGCAAAACTACCGTAGTCCGACTACTTTTTGTTTATCGGTTTGGACTCCGCCAAAAAAATGGACTATACATAGATGATAAGGGTGCTACTGCACTAAATCAGAAAGTAAATCGATATCTTTCATACCCCTTAATCATGGTCAATGTATTGATTATTGAGTCAATGGTTACTTATTACAAGAACTCTCTCCATTACTCATAGTCAATAGTCAAACGAAATTAGTAAAAGTAGGTACAGAAGTAAAATGTGTCTGCAGTCACGTATACGGAACCAGCTATGACGCGCAGTAAGCCCATTTATTTTTAATGATCCCCAAAATTATCAAAGACAGATGAGATCACTCTACTTGCTTTGTTTTGTGTTCAAAAGGGATTGCACAATTTTCAAGGATATTATTAATATTCAATGATACCGCACTTAGTTCGTCAATATACTTATATATTTTTCATTTTTACAATATGACGTCTGGTTGTCGCTGTAATGAATTTTGATTATTGTCATGTCTTTAGTGACACTCGCAAGGTGAAATCGAATCGATTGACGTAAGAATCATCAAAATCAGTCAACACATTTGGTCTCTACATACATACAAACATACATAGACTGATAAACACATTGCCCATATTGTAAAAATATTACTAACGATCAGACGAGCCACCTCATGTAAAGTCGTTATCACCCATAGACTTGCACCAAAAACATCACTGATGCGTTGCCGACTTTTCTTTTAATGTAGGTACATAATGTGTAAAAAAAGTAACAAACAAACCTGAACTTTTGATGCAAATGTATTGTACCGTTGTACGTATGTACATAACCTCATCTTCTCATCTATACGTATACCTACTAATATTATAAAGAGGAAAGATTTGATTGTTTGTTTGCATTGAATAGGCTTCGAAACTACTTAACCGATTTGAATAATTCTTTCACTGTCGTGAAGCTACACTATCCCCGGGTGACACAGGCTGTATTATATTTTCAAAAAAATTAGGGATCCTTAATAAAACTCTAATAATGTAACCCAAGGTGTAAAAAAATAAGAACACCGAAGCAAATATTTTTGAATACAAGAATCTACTAAGATAAGCTATCAATGCTTGTAGGAAGTATGACCGTAGAAGTAGTAGTATGTAGTAGAAGTATACTTTCACTCATAACAATCCCATAAAACTCCAAACACCCAGATAGCTATCCCGTCAATAAATTGTGGAGGAAGGATTATTTATTCTGAGATAGTGTCGCGATGTCGTTACATACGAGTGTATCTATAGATAACGTAACATTTTGTCCGCTGAATAAACATGTCTGTCTGTTGCACTACGACATGTCGAAATAAGGTGTTTGTTAGGTCACGCGTACTTAGTAATGGCATACTAAATCTAGTTAGGCCCTAACAGTTATAAGAGACAATAACTCATCGACTTTACATTGAAGATGTTTCTGAGAAACTATTAAAGGAGGTTGCTACAAGACCAGTAAAGTTATCGATGAACATAATATTATTATGCCAGAATCACTATATTATATATATAATGTTCGAGAGGTTTCGTCAGTTGCTTAAAATTAAAGCAAGATTAAATTGACTTTTGATAAATATGGGACCAATCTGGATTATAATGCTGACATCGATACGTAATATTAAAATTTATAAATATCTGTATACATAAAAATCAATTGCTGTTTGTTTGTCTCGCTAAAACTCGAGAATGGCTGGACCGATTTGGCTAATTTTGATTTTAAAATATTTATGGAACTTCAGTGAAAGTGTAAACGGTGCGAAACATAAATAAGTAATGAAAATGCTAAAAACGACAATTAAATTTTCCAATACAAAATGTTCCTAGCCGTAAAACATTTGATGTCTTTTGTCTTTTTAGAAATATTCAGTCGTTTGACAGTTGTTGCGATTGGGAGAATATGAGGGGGAGGGAGAGGCAGAAGGAGAGGAGGAAGTTGTTAGGTGGTAGAAAGTTTACTGGGTCAGCTAGTACGTTATAAAAGTATAGTATTGCATAACTGAAAACATTTTAATATAAAAGCACAGCATTAGAAGCGTCATTAAAAAATCATAAAACACAGGAATAATAGCTACTGCACCCATCTTTATTTATAAAACGAAATAGACTGCATCGGATCCCCGAAGCCATAACAATAACCATATCGTTTTATTATGTTCATATAATATGATGGTTTTATTCGAAATGTCTCCGTTGTAGGGCAAGTGGTGATATCTAGTGGTAGGAAATATAACCAGCGATAAACTTTCGATGAAACACGGACAAAACAATAATACTTTTATTAGTAGTAGTAATTCTTGCTGTAACCTGAATGTTGAGATGAAAAAAGAATCACTTTCTTTAGTTGGAACTTTTTTTTACCGACTACAAGAGATCATACAAGTTGCTCAATTCGACACAATATAAGGCATTGCCATTTGCCATAGGATTAACTATTGATTTCTAGATCAGTAACTAGTTTTCAGGTAATGTAATATAATCGAGTGTGGTTGATTTTTTTATCCAATAGGATAAGTGAAATGTAGAGATAATCTAAGACGAGGCAAAAGTCTTAGCAAATATTTTTGGCAGGCCTACTCGGTGAGAAGATAGTTAAATTAAAAGGGGACAAGTGCGTGTCAGGCCACGCGCAGTGTAAGGTTCCGTAGTACATAGTAAGTTTATCGACTATTACTCATTAACTACTTATGCTAACATACCCGTAATAGTTTTCCTTGTAAATTCATCATAAAATCTATTTTTGAGAATTTTTTCACTTATCCAACTCCAACCGTTTAGCCATCAGGGGGGGGGGGGGGGACACTTTTGACTCTAACTAAAATTAGCACTCTAATGGCTAATACTCCTAATTCAAAAAATGGTCTTAGAAAACCCATAATATTTTTTGGAAGACTTTCAACAATACCCCACACTACAGGGTACGCGACGAATAAAAAATTCATCCTCACGTTACCTGTAGGTACGGGAGGTACTCTGAAAAAAAAATGTTATTCAATATTTTATTGTACGATTCTGGAGTTTTAATAAATATGTAAGTATATCCATGCCAAATTGCAGCTTTCTATCACTAAGGGTCTCGGCGTTTTGCTTCGCATCGACAGACGTACAGACGGACGGACGGACAGGACGAATCTAAAAGGTTCCGATTTTACTTCGGAACCCTAATAAAGCAATCGAAGTAAAATTTGATGATATCAAATGCCATAAAATAAAATCGAAGATTATTATTGTGCGGGAATATTTTCTTTTTTCTCACAACGTTCGTTTCTAATCTTGTCATCTTAACAGATGTAAATTCTTTACGCGGTATGGTCACCAAAACTAATCTATTAGATTTATAGCAGCTATTAATTATACATTCAACATATTTATTACGTTTAAATGTAATTTGATAATGCATAAGAGTAAGTTATCGCATGTTATGAATTTCTTAATTTATTGCTGTAAATTTTTATTAATAGTGATCCGCTAGTGTTATTTAAGTTAAGAATAAGAATCATGTTAGTTATGTTTCAAAAAGTTCTAATTCATTATCTGCTGGGCTTTGAGCAGAATCCAAGTTAAATATTAATCAAGTTTATTATCAACAAATCTAGCTTATTTAATCAAAGATAGATATGTAATTCAATAATTCAACAAAATCATTTCTTATTAATTAATTATCATTCAAATTTATCGAAATCCGTATTGGAATTCGTATTTTTCTTTTTCTATTCTTTGATAAACTTGCCTATAACATATTGAATTCTAATGTGATTATGTTATTACTAGCTTTTACCCGCGACTTCGTCCGCGAGAATTGAGAATTAGATCCTGATCCTACTAAAATTTAAATGTTTTAGATGTTAGGTATAGATGTTTGGATGTTTGTGAATTAAACTTGCAGTATCCTGCTTTTCATCCCAAGCAATAGATATCATTGATGTCAACGACATGCTTATTATTTCGCGTTCTAGCAAGTTGCTAAGGATTCAAAAAAATCATAGGGCATGTCGTGAGAAATAAGTTCAGCGGCAGGCTACCTTAAGAGCTGCCTTAACAGGCACATCATCGACACTTCATCATCATTATTCGGCGTCCCAGCGAGCTGCCGAGAGGTCATAAAAATGAAAGGGAACGTCGTGAGGAATAATTTCAGCTTGAGAGCTGCTACGCCGGAACAGGCAGGTAAACGACGTTAGCAACATGCTCATGAAACAGAATGACGAAGACGGGCTGTTGCTAGAGTATGATGCGAGTCACAACTCGCGAGTCTCAATAGCTACATGCTTCTAAAAAGGGACAAAATTAACAAAGCGTGTAAATTTTGCAATGCGCAGAAAATAAAAGAACAACTATTATTCTGGAGGAAAACTATAAAGTTATTCCGCAATTAGAACAACCAGCAGAACCATTAAGAGAATTACGTTTACACAAACGTAACACAAACGAACTATAGCATTCCTTAAATAACATCGGTATATTTAATGGATGCTTCCATATGACATCTTTAAGGGCATTGAAATGAAACGAAACTAAGAGACTCAGTGTTTTATGTACTCCATAGAGTGGTAAGAGCGAGGTTGCCCCATGCATATGTTTTAGTAGCTAAAAAATACAACCATAATATCGTCCTAGCCACATCGACTATATCGATAAAAAATTACACGATACCGTAGTCAAAAATATGATTCATGGTGCATAAGGTGAATGTGTCATCTCTCAAATTATTCATTTGTCTGTGGATCTTATTTACGCAGATGAAGTTGCAGTTTGTTACATCGTTAAACTATGATTTAAAATAAAAAGTAGATATACCAAATTAAGTCTTTTGCTGGCTATCATCGCAGGTCATCGTCATACTTAAAATATGAAAGGTATGAAAATATGTATTAATGTACTAAATAGATACCATACTAAACCAAGACTACATCGCTACCATCAGGTGGGATTGTAGTCAGGCATTAACTTATAATTAAAAAAATGTTTATTTTTCTGTGCGTCTGGTTTTGCAGTGTTAATATAACGAACTTGCCGGCGGCTTGCGTCGATCCTATGTAATCGACAAAGTTAAGCAACAGCGGGCGCGGTCGGTAGTTGGATAGGTGACTGCTAGAGGCAGAAATTTCTTGAGCGTTTCCGTGCTTCGGAGGGCACGTAAAGCCGTCGGTCCCGGTTGTTATCATAAGATAACAGTCGTTAAGCCATGTCGGAGACCCTCGGGCTGTTTGAAAACTTCTGACACTCGGGTTGGCCACTAACCTCTCAACCAATCCGCACTGAAGCAGTGTGGTGGAGGCCTAGAGCGGTCTGCTGAAGAGGAGAGACTCGTGGCCAGTAGTGGGCCATTAATGGGTTGAAGCCAATATTACGAACAACAAATATTTTTAAAAATTGTTTAGTTATTTCAATTGTTCCGTTGAGGAGTTACATTTCGTCTGTAAGACACACCACCATACCTGGCGATGTCAACGATTGATAATGATAACGACATGGACGATGTAAATGATGACAACAGCTAATATATTTAAACACGGTTCAGTCATTCCCTACGATTGAGAAGTTCACTCATTATTTCCACAATCCATTATCCCACTATACCTACTGAAATAGGACCAACTTTAGTAAATTCCCAATACAATAAAAAATCATGAAAATCGCTTCATAAACAATGAATCTATTCTTATCTAAAGCTGATTAAAAACTTATTGAAGGTTTGTAGATTTCGGTAAAAAGCACTGGTAACAGCAATCCTACTAATATTATAAATGTGAAAGTTTGTGAGTTTGGATGTTTGGATGTTTGGATGTTTGGATGTTTGTGTTTCAATCACGCAAAAACGGCTGATCAGATACAGATGAAACTTGGCACACATATAGTTTTATACCTAGAATAAAGTATAGGATACTTTTTATCCCGAGATAATGATCTGTTCCCGAGGGAAAAGAAGTAATTTTTATAGTAATAGGAAAACAGTTTTGACGTTTGTCTTCACAGTGACATTAGAAAACTCAAAACAGCTGATTGAGTGATAAAATTAATATTATGGTCCATTGTTTTAATATGTTTATTAACAAACATATCAAAAATTTGCGGTGAGGCGCATTGTGATAATTTTTGTCATAAAATGGAAGCTTTAGTAGCCATCGATCTCGTATAAAATCAAATAAAGCCAACCCAGCATTTTTTACGCTAAACTAAGGCTGCTTTCACATCAGCGTTTTTCGAGCGTTCCACGCGCCCAACGCTTAATCAATGAGCTATAAAAAAATAATAAATTTACGTAGAAGAAATACTGTAACTTATCAAGGTTTTTCCTAGCTCTCAATATGAGGTGCGATTGAAATATTATAATACGTACCGCATTAGGTTTAATTTGTCAGGTGAAAATCATCAAATTTTGTTTTTAACATTCGTAAATATCTACCAATTTTTTTTTATTTACTTTATAGAAATAAATATTAATTTTGTTAACCTATTTAGCAAATCATTATTCAAGTGTGTCGGATGAACGCATCCGCTTATAAAATCCTAGTGTGGTGTCGGCCTTATGTCAAGATCGGCCTTATGTCATGATTTCTTTATTTTTCTATTGCTGTACATGCATATATTACCAGTGCTTTTTACCGAAATCTACAAACCTTCAATAAGTTTTTAATGAGCTTTAGATAGGAATAGATTCGTTGTTTATGAAGCGATTTTCATGATTTTTTATTCTATTGGGAATTTACTAAAGTTGGTCCTATTTCAGTAGGTATAGTGGGATGATGGATTGTGGAAATAATGAGTGAACTTCTCAATCGTAGGGAATAACTGAACCGTGTTTAAATAATACATTAGCTGTTGTCATCATTTACATCGTCCATGTCGTTATCATTATCAATCGTTGACATCGCCAGGTATGGTGGTGTGTCTTACAGACGAAATGTGACTCCTCAACGGAACAATTGAAATAACTAAACAATTTTTAAAAATATTTGTTGTTCGTAATATTGGCTTCAACCCATTAATGGCCAGTGGGCCACGAGTCTCTCCTCTTCAGCAGGCCGCTCTAGGCCTCCACCACACTGCTCCAGTGTGGATTGGTTGAGGGGTTAGTGGCCAACCCGAGTGCCAGAAGTTTTCAAACCGCCCGAGGGTCTCCGACATGGCTTAACGACTGTTATCTTATGATAACAACCGGGACCGACGGCTTTACGTGCCCTCCGAAGCACGGAAACGCTAAAGAAATTTCTGCCTCTAGCGGTCACCTATCCAACTACCGACCGCGCCCGCTTTGTCGATTTCATAGGATCGACGCAAGCCGCCGGCAAGTTCGTTATATTAACACTGCAAAACCAGACGCACAGAAAAAAGTTAATGCTTGACTACAATCCCACCTGATGGTAGCGATGTAGTCTTGGTTTAGTATGCTATCTATTTAGTACAATAATAAATATTTTCATACCTTTCATACTTTAAGTATAATGATGACCTGCGATGATTGCCAGGAAAAGACTTAATTTGGCATACTTTTTATTTTAAATCATAGTTTAACGATTTAAGGCGCTGTATGACTACGATTTAAAAACGTTGATTTCACTCACACAACCGCATATCTGCGCTAATCTAATGTTACATTTACGA
The DNA here is from genome assembly GCA_911387775.1 of Thymelicus sylvestris. Taxonomy (NCBI): domain Eukaryota; kingdom Metazoa; phylum Arthropoda; class Insecta; order Lepidoptera; family Hesperiidae; genus Thymelicus; species Thymelicus sylvestris. Next base: position 36,162,349 of record OU426885.1, on the reverse strand, counting down.
GACGCTGAATAGGGTTCAAAATTGCAGAGCATATTTTTGCTAACAATGTAACTAGACTGCGAATAAACATTTAATTTGAGGTTTTTCCTTAGATAATTCAGAATATAGACATTAAATTCAATATCTGTCCGGTTAAAGTTTTAATAAAACCATATGACTATTACATTCTCAAAAAATAATATGTTGTTACCGCTGAAAATACAGAGAATTTCGACGCTAAAGTTTATTTTTGTACAGCAAATTACGATTTTTTATTGGAAATATTAAACAACTATTTGATATTCTATTCGGTTAACGTTTTTCTTTAGACCTTTTCTTATGCTCTGTATTTTTTGCGTGCGATATTTTCATTGGGTTTCCTCATACTCGAGCATCAAAGAAACCCAGTTTTGTGAATATTGAGATCATACCGCGCCTTAACAAACTGCAACTTCATCTGCGTAAATAAGATCCACAGACAAATGAATAATTTGAGAGATGACACATTCACCTTATGCACCATGAATCATATTTATGACTACGATATCGTGTAATTTTTTATCGATATAGTCGATGTGGCTAGGACGATATGGTTGTATTTTTTAGCTACTAAAACATATGCATGGGGCAACCTCGCTCTTACCACTCTATGGAGTACATAAAACACTGAGTCTCTTAGTTTCGTTTCATTTCAATGCCCTTAAAGATGTCATATGGGAGCATCCATTAAATATACCGATGTTATTTAAGGAATGCTATAGTTCGTTTGTGTTACGTTTGTGTTAACGTAATTCTCTTAATGGTTCTGCTGGTTGTTCTAAATGCGGAATAACTTTATAGTTTTCCTCCAGAATAATAGTTGTTCTTTTGTTTTCTGCGCATTGCAAAATTTACACGCTTTGTTAATTCTGTCCCTTTTTAGAAGCATGTGGCTATTGAGACTCGCGAGTTGCGACTCGCATCATACTCTAGCAACAGCCCGTCTTCGTCATTCTGTTTCATGAGCATGTTGCTAACGTCGTTCACCTGCCTGTTCCGGCGTAGCAGCTCTCAAGCTGGCTGAACTCACGACGTTCCCTTTCATTTTTATGACCTCTCAGCAGCTCGCTGGGACGCCAAATAATGATGATGAAGTGTCGATGATGTGCCTGTTAAGGCAGCTCTTAAGGTAGCCTGCCGCTGAACTTATTTCTCACGACATGCCCTATGATTTTTTTGAATCCTTAGCAACTTGCTAGAACGCGAAATAATAAGCATTTTGTCGACATCAATGATATCCATTGCTTGGGATGAAAAGCAGGATACTGTAAGTTTAATTCACAAACATCCAAACATCTATACCTAACATCTAAAACATTTAAATTTTTGTAGGATCAGGATCCAATTCTCAATTCTCGCGGACGAAGTCGCGGGTAAAAGCTAGTAGAAAAATAAAGAAATCTTGACATAAGGCCGATCTTGACATAAGGTCGACAGCACACTAAGATTTTATAAGCGTACGCGTTCATCCGACACACTTGAATAATGAATTTGCTAAATAGGTTAACAAAATTAACATTTATTTCTATAAAATAAATAAAAAAATATTGGTAGATATTTACGAATGTTAAAAACCAAATTTGATGATTTTTACCTGACAAATTAAACCTAATGCGGTACGTATTATAATATTTCAATCGCACCTCATATTGAAGCTAGGAAAAACCTTGATAAGTTACAGTATTTCTTCTGCGTAAAATTATTATTTTTTTATAGCTCATTGATTAAGCGTTGGGCGCGTGGAACGCTTGACAAACGTTGTTGTGAAAGCAGCCTTAGTTTTGCGTAAAAATTGCTGGGTTGGCTTTATTTGATTTTATACGAGATCGATGGCCACTAAAGCTTCCATTGTATGACAAAAATTATCACAATGCGCCTCACCGCAAATTTTTGATATGTTTTATAATAAACATATTAAAACAATGGACCTTAATATATATTTTATCACGCAATCAGCTGTTTTGAGTTTTCTAATGTCACTGTGAAGACAAACGTCAAAACTGTTTTCCTATTACTATAAAAATTACTTCTTTTCCCTCGGGAACAGATCAATATCTCGGGATAAAAAGTATCCTATACTTTATTCTAGGTATTAAACTATATGTGTGCCAAATTTCATCTGTATCCGATCAGCCGTTTTTGCGTGATTGAAACACAAACATCCAAACATCCAAACATCTAAACATCCAAACTCACAAACTTTCACATTTATAATATTAGTAGGATTGTAATAAAATTGACATAACTCACATAGTAGCTGGTTACATGACTAACACAGATATATTGTGACTTTTTGTGAATTATAGATACTTAAAATATTGAAAACGATGGTTATTAATAGCTACTCACTTATCCCGAAATTATAGATCGATAGATTACGTCACAACCAATGACATGTGTACCAAATTAAACGGTACAGGAACATTCCCCGCCTCCGTGATATATGAGTTATTTTAATAGGGTGGTAGTGCAAGCTATACGTCCGGGTGTACACCGTTATATCTAGTGAATTACCGCAACGAACGCCTTGCCACTTGAAATTAGGTGTGTTTCCATTATATGAAGACGTTTTTATTATTTTTAACGGAAACCCTATAGGATCACTCGTGCGTCTGGTCGACCGCCTTTCACAACCAATTTTCTCCGAAACTACTAGACCAAATGAGTTGAAATTTGGTACTCATGTGCTATTTTGTGACCCAATAACGAAGGTATAAAGAAAACAAATGAATTTAATAAAAAAAATCGAAATTTAAATAAAAAAGAACTGTTTTGCAAACCTTATCGTGCGGCATGTCAAATGAAAGGGCTTATTGTAAGGATCTCAATTAGGTATATTTTTGTTATAGTTCTAAAATGGACACTTTTACAATAATTCAAGAAAGAACGAAAATTGACTATTCCCCCCTTAACTCCGTAGGTAACTACTGAGGCTAGAATTTAGAGAATAATATAAAAAATAGTTCTTTAGTATTACAGGAAAACCTATAAGAAGTCATAAATAAAATAGAAAAATAACTGTAAATACTTAATCAACGTACAAAACCCTCTCCAAGCGAGTTTAACTCGCACTTGTCAAGTTTATTTTTATTATTTGTTAAGCACACATATATTCGAAGGACCGATAACCGTTGCAGAAGAAAGGCCTTCGAATTCGCCTACGTATTATCAGGTGGACTAATGACCTGAAGAAAACAACAGGTTTCCGCTACATTCAGAATGCTCAAAACCGGTCAGAGTTACGCAAACTAGGAGAGGCCTATGTCCAACAATGAAGTGTGAACCTCCAAGGGCTAAATGGATGGATGAAACACATACAAACATAAAGGACACAAGTAAATGTAGGACACTATTTCTATTCCATACAGGAAACTCCCAACAACTGAGTCCAGATATCATCAGAGTGTGATGCAATGACAGATATAAATGTGATAGATAAATCTTAGTTTTATGTAATATTGTAAATGTGTGCGTGCGCCATGCGAATTGATTAATCGCAATCTTAAATTATAACATACACGATCCCAACTGCAGAGAGATAGACATTTATACGTGTGATGCGTTAAAAAGATAGGCAGGTGGATTCATAAGAAAATAATCAAATTGCCACTTAATTTCTTTAGTGCCTTATCTTTTTTATAGCACTGAATAATTTAAGTTATAAATGGCAATCAGTAACTTATAAATAAGTGAGAAAAACACGCATGCAGACACCTGTTAGAAAGTTATATAAATTTATAACCAATCATAAAATAATCATTGTCTCTTCGATCTTGAGTGACAGATGCGATGTACTGTGAGAATTGGAATGCTTCGTGTTTAAATCTTATGATTCTATGGAATTTCAATCGTTCGTTTTCAATCTGCTATTAAAGTTTTATTGATGCTGATTCGGAGAAATACCGTTGTGCTCGTTAAATGGTTAATTACATTTTTGTGACCGTTGTGTTTAAAACAAAAACTAAACTTCAAAACATTTTCTTATAATAAATAGCACTGTAACATTAATTAGTAGATATCTTAGTAGATAACTTTAATTAAGTTAGTATAATTAACCTACCTAATTACTTATTTAAGTGGCTACCTGAGTAAGAAACTTAATACACTTCATTAGAAATCTTACCCACTAAAAATCTTAGTTAATTACATAAACAATAAATACTAGCATCAAAATAATAACTTCAAAAAATCTTTAAATCTTTCGTCAAAATATTTTCAACGACAAAAAACCGTGCCGTGTTAAACAATGGAAAAGAACACCGTGTCAAGTATCAGTAACAAGGAGAGCTTTCTTCTGAGCACAGACTGCTTTATTCGTAATATCTTAAAGAATTCGGATATAATGCACCTTATCACATTGAAATAAGGTTCACCAAATCTATGCTTAAGACACCTTTGCCCCGAACGAGTCTAAGCCCTCGAGATATTATTTTTAACCTCTGCGTACGATTATGGTGTAAAAATAACCACCATTATGAGTATCAATCATATTGTTCTCAAGGGTATTCGAGTGCTATTAAAGGTAAAGTAAACGGAGTTTGCACTCATGGACTCTATAATGGCTTATTCTCAATACACCGTACAAGTACACGTTAGTAGTTGTTGTACTGAGTCTACATCACTATCGATAAGGTACAACACTAATAAATGTATTACAAGGGATGAAGGGAATTGGCCATTGTGTGTTCGTGTAACTTTCGAGTAGAGCAGTAATTAGTACCAAATATTATTGTAATTTATAACGTCTTTTAGAAAATCTCAGCTAGTACCTACCTAATAAATCACGATATAATACCCGCGACTCGAGAACAGACACTTATCCAGCATGTAAATTTATATCCGAGAATCGAACCTGGGACCCTTCGTGTTCAAACAAACACTATCAGAAATTAACAAAAGAAAATTGGCAATGAATATCTATTGAGTTCAATGACTTTACCAAGTGTCATTGCCATGACATGCCTGGCATTGCCATAACTGCAGAGTATAATTTAACAACCATTATTTAACAGTAACTTAACAAGTATTTTAATGATCGCAAAAAGTGATGTTGTCTTGTGATGTGATCTTAGAAGGAGAAAAGTGATTTATTAATACCAATGTCGTGATTAATATGACAAGTTACTAAGTAAGTCAATTAATGAAAATGCCGTGTTAAGTAAAACTTGGCACGGTATACATAATATCTGATAATCATATTTTTTGTTTTTATTTAATAATATTTTTGTTGAACGTAAACTGGTGTTATGTCTTTTGGTAGCAGTGTCGGAGATCCAGAAAGAAGGCGATCTCCTGCATTCTTTTTCGGATTGCAACGCATCGGTGATACGTTTGTTACAGGTGTTACTGACGTCCATTGGGGCGACTCACCACCAAAATAAATAAACTTTGAAATTATAGTATCATCGTTTCGAGAGATTTGCATTACAAATTACAATCAAGTTAACAGAAAAAAAAAATTAAAATGTGTGCAATTCACACGTGGTAGAAGTGAAACCTTCAAAATTATTGTTTTCAAGATAATGAGACGAATGTAAAATTTCGGGAAGATGGTAGGTAATTGTAGGCTTTACCACTCCACTCAGCAACACTCAACTCCACTCAGCAACACTCAACTCCACTCAGCAACACTCAACTCCACTCAACTCAACCCCCATACCCCTGTACAGTGTACAATGCTTCTTATCTCACTTTCGAATTTATTTGTCTGTCTCTTTTTACTGGACAGTTTCGTTTCATCGAATTTCAAATCACCCCCGTACTAAAGAAGTTTTCACTTCAAAAATATTACGCAGAAATATGGATCTTTTATACGTTTGCCTTGCTTATAAGGCTGACAAGAACCTCAGTTAAATAAATATGAAGGAACATGTCAATAGCTCCTCCAGGGGGAGGGATAAGACTAAACCAAGTCGAACTTGATGGCTGCGGAGCGTTGCGTTGCGTTGCGGAGCAATACATACAATAAATTATAACAGCTGCATGTTGCGTACCGTCGCCATAGACCACAGACAACACACAGCAACACAGAAACAACAGTCGCGCGGCGGCATGTTAGCACACAAGGTTCTAATGTTTTATAAACACAGTATGCTAAGAAGGAGCGGTGATGCGGACGAGACAAAATTCTTTTTCCCCGGCTCTCATGGATCCTTCTCAATCTTGACTTTTTTTACTTTTTCTTTGAAGTTTCTTACTAGCCAGTTATAGCGCCGCCGAGGTCGATAAATGGCATACCTATTAAAACATACAATATTTTGAATATCGCACGCGCAACCAAAATATTTACATAAATAAACGCCTGCACACTCATGCACCCGCAGTAGGTTATTTTATTATCTGTGTCGCGGGTGGCATGGACGACACATACCTATAACACAACACAATAACACCCATGACCCGAGTACAAATATTTATGTGTCACATAAATATCTGCCTCTGCCGGGAGTCGAACCCGGCACCCCTCGCTTCGCGGGCACGGTTGCTACCAACTAGGCTACAAGGTCGTCATACAAATGTCTTTTTTACATACGATTTAACATAATATGTAGTGATAATATTTGAGCATCTCAAATGGAATCTTGGGACTCAAAACATTAGCAAAAGCAACCCTTTAGTGTGTCAATCTGTTGGAACACCTCTAGCTGGGGTAAGTGTCTACCCCGAACATAAAATTCTCCATTACGAGCCCTCATAAATCGAACCCAGGACCGCTAGCCCACGAAGGCACGAACCAATGATTACAACTGACCTAAGTCATGAGCTATAAATCGCTCTCAAAGCCTCGTAAATCATAAGCCAGTTGAATCTTATCTGGCTTGTTTATTAGCGAGATAGCACTTTCGACACGCGAGTCGTGGGTTCAAATCCTGGAATTGGCGATATGTTTTAGCAATAATACGAGGTAGACACTGGTTTCCGTCAGCGATTCCGCCCACGGAACTATCTGCGGCTACTTCGTGCGTTGTTGGACAAATACGAGCGTATTTTGTTACAGGAATATTTAGTACAGGTTCGGTTGTCTATAGACTAAAATATGAGCAGAGACCAGAGTAATAAATTTCTGAACGTTTACAGCTGCAGCTGAATCGAATGTGTTACGTACAAATAATAATATGAACCCATGATATTTGTCATGTCGCCTATTAGTTGTTCGTTCATAAAACTAGTAAGATCTTATTTACTAATAATAGTAGTCATAGTAGTATCCCGCATTGCACGTGGTAACTGTGGATTGAGTTTCCTTCTAAAGGTATTCCCGGAGATTATGACATGGTATTCTTCAAAAAAGATGTAAAATAAAATAAATAACGCTTCACACTCATAGCCCCACACCAGAATTCCCTGTGTCGTGGGTGCCATGGACAACACACTAGACAAGGACATTCACACCCAGACCGAGAACAATTCAAACTCATCATTCAAAATTTCACTTCGCTGGGAATCGAACCCAGGACTCTCGGTGCGGTGATCCAGTGTGGTAACCATTGCGCCAAACGCGGGTCGTCAAAAAGAGTTCTTCTTCAGGCCCGGCGTTGCATTGGCGATTCCTCTGGTATTGCTCATGTCCACAGGCGACGGTGACTACTTATCATTAGGTGACCCATCTGCTTTATCGTTATGTATTTATTTTATTTTATTATAAGTAATGATGTACTTAAGAGCCGCTATTGTTGATATCCTTATAATTTGATAGCGATCATTGTTTAATTATAAATGAGACTCATTGATACGTAATACTGATACGATAAATAATAATGATAATAATTTACTGTTTGTGTATGTTTTACCGTGATGTTCATGTACTTTTTTTTAAATATTTTAATTAATAGCTCAGTTGAAACTCCATCTCCGTCACTTTTTCCGGGTTCTATTCCCGGTGAAAAATATTTATCTATTATATTATAATATCTCTCTCGAACTCGTAAACCTTGTTGGAATGGCGGGGTCACCAATTAAGTTCTTGATGGTTAAAAAGTACCTACTTAGGAAATTAGGAACTAATAATAATAGGTAACAATACCTAATGTACGTAAGTTTTAGTCATTAAGATAAATTACTGAGAATTACAAAAAGATAGAATATCGCAATCGCCAATGTATAGGCTACCCAGAAAACATAAAATCATAATACTATAGAATTTATAAGAGCGTGTTGTACGACTTGTACGACAACAATCCGCGCCCGTTGACTACAAATCAATAAAATAAATCCATATTAGAGAAGTACATCGAGATAAATTAGTTTCCTCACAGATGGCACGTGATAACCTTATTAATAACTCAGGATTTGTTATCATCATCGGCGTGTCCAGCGAGCACAATAGAAAGTTACCGGTCTGGGAAAACTGGTAGTTAGTTCGCCGACGACGGCTTGGCGACCTGTCGACTTGTTACAACTTTAAACACTGATAGGAAGTACAATGTTATTGTAGAATTATGTTATACATTTACTTTTGAAGTTATGGGGCGTTTGAAAAAAAAATAAGAGTAAAATTTATATGCGACAGCCAAAGAGCGACATGATGTAGATGCGTGATACTAGGCGCATAGCAGTTGCTGGGAGTTGTTTTGTGTGCGAGCGAGAGGTAATTATAACTTATAAGTAAAAGGCAAAGTATAAATTCATACGTGTGTACATATAAGTACACTCACACTTTTTGGAACGAAGTTCCTTATCGCGCGTTGCGAAAGGGGGCTAGGCGGAAAATTTGGTAACGACACTTTTTGCCGTAACGAAAAGTGGTAACGACACTTTTTGCCGTCGTTGTTTTTTTTACATAGAAAGCAAGCCAGAGTACTAGGATAGCAAAAACAAGTAGCAATTGCTACTAGGAGAACAAAGCCGATGAGAAATTTGATACCCCAGATTTGTTTTGGCACACTCGCTTGCATGTTTTTGCTATCCTAGTACTGACTGCAAGGAACTTCGTTCCATCCGGGTGTCCCTTGACAACTCTCAAGTTTTTTTTTAAAATCTTTTTATGCAATTAGTCGATCCCGACACCAACGCCAACTGACTCAAGCAAGAAGGTGTCTTAGCCAGGCAACTTTACAGAAAGATGATACCTGTAGTTATATTAATGATAGTAACAGTTATATTAATCGCGTCAACTTTAAATGTACCTAAATGTCTCTTTTTCTCCGAGTGACTTGTCCAATATCTCCATCACGGAGATCGGTAATGATGTTATTTCTCTTTGTCATCATCTTTATGAATTCACAGTTCATGAGTACATATCTTCTTCTCCCGGGCCCCTGTCTACCCTTAATTTTTGCCTTCAATTATGAAGTAGGTAATTTTGGTTTTACATATTTATTGTTTCTACACAATGTTTAAATTGGATGAATATAAAATAATTCTTTATTGTGTATTTGTAAAACATATGCGTATGTATTATTATACTGAAAAATAGTTTTCTTAATTCGTAAAAGTATTTTAATGAATTATTCTGTTTTAATGTGTAAGCACAGGTGTAAGAGGGATTAATGCCCATCGGCAACAAAAAATAAATATTGAAAAAATGACACCCACCATTATACGAGTATAAATTCGAATTCGTGCGTGGTAGCAGAGAAAGTACAAATAAAAATTATGACTGAATCGATGCCAAACCCGAACAAATAATTTTCGTGAATTATCCAACATCAACAAACATAAGATTATTAGTTAAATCATTAAATGCATTGAAGACACGAAAACATCTGTCTTGGTATTTTATCAATTGTTTGTTTCTCATATTATCTACCTTATTCTTCTTATAGCAACTGCTTAAATACACCTCTGGTTACGTACCTGAAATAAAACATAAAGTATGTAAATCTGTAACATATTTTTTATAAAATTTTAAATAAATAAAGCTACACATCATACTAGCATTCCCTGTGTCATGGGTGCCATGGACAACACACAAAGACTACAACACACATTCTAGTTTCCGTTCCGCTGAGAATAGAACCCAGGACCCTTAACGATCCGGCATGGAAATCATTGCACCATACAGGTCGTCATTATAGATATAAAAATAATTTAATTAATTTTCAGTCCATGTTTAAGTTTAGCAACCGGCCAAGCAAATAAAGTTCTCTAACCATCGCAGAGCTGTCGCACGCGATCAGCGGAGCAAGTTGTAACTTGTAACGTGGTGGTAGGTGGTACACTGATGGTATGTACGGTATGTACCACTTATTACCACTACCACTTGAAAGCCCTTAGAAATTATACGGTGTAAGGAGCGCAGATTAGATCTTGGATAGAGAGTGCAGGGAAAAAGTGCTGTTGTTTTAGTGATTTAAAAAATGTGAAAGATTTAGTTGGATGTATTGTTGTTGGATAAGAGGTCTCAATTATTATTTAGGTTGAATTAATAGAAATCATTGGTTTGATTGTTACAATATAGTTAATATATATTAGCTTAACACTAAAGACAAAACTGTCTTGTTTTTTTTTTGGAAGCTAATAAGTAACAACATTTTAGCATTGTCATACTTTGTAGTTTGTAATGCTTTGGTGTACTGAAAAGGAGAACCCCGATTTCCGGCCACGAATTATATGTGTTCTGCATTGACATAAATTATATGGACGCGCTCTTTCTAAGGAATTTCGTGTCACGCTTTCGTGCCACAGAGAACTCAATCACAGAGTCACTATGCGCCCAGTGTTGCCAACACCCTACTCCGAAAGAGATCATGGATACATTACTATAACTGGACATATACCATGGATATATTACTCTGTCTGGATTACATTGTAGAGGTACCTGAGGATTAATTACGTCATAACGGAATGACCATTTCTGTAGTGTTCATCCATTCATCAAAAAAAAAATCAAAAAATCGTTTCTTATTCCAGAATTTACATTTTATTACAATATGCGTGGGATCTTTCCATTTAAGTATATAAAACTTGTGTTATCTATAGTCCCAGGATATATCATTCGATTGTGTTAAAATATTTTTATGTGTGTTGTGCACTTAAAATAAAAGAAATGTATCGTAATAAATTACACTGTAGCCTCATTGAAATATTATAGTGTATTTTTGTAGAAACATCAAAAAGAGGAATTGGCAATTTAAATACTTTAATTGTCGTTTCTTTGTTTTCCAGGTAGGTTTGTGTGATTTAGGTTGTATTTAGTGTAACTCATAATGTATGATAAGCTTAAATAAAACTTTGTTTTTCAGAGCAACACGTAGTTTATTATCAATTCTTTAAATCCCGACTGATTGTCATATATAATCACATTAAGTACTTCACCTTATTGCACACATCTCTCATATTTATTTACCCAATTACTTATAGTTATACACAAAACTATATATACACAGACATACAACATATATATAGGATAAACAACAATTTTTGGAGTTTATTTATTAATTTTTTAGTTTGATTTTTTTAAATAAAATGTAGGTAATTTCTTTCTTTCTTTCTTTCTTTTTTTTTTCTTTAAATATTAAATTGTCATTGGTCCTCAATAAGTCCACGAAGTTTGAAAGAAATCTGAGCGTTTCAAGTGAGCCAAAATCAAGTCCAAAGAGAAGTTACAAACAAACAAACAAACAAACCAACAAACAAACATACAGGTGAAGTAATATAAAGCGTTAAAACTTACCTGTGGAAAGTTATTCTTTCAGGTAATGTTTTCGTTTTTTGCTCATAATTTTTGCAATACCGCAATGTACAAGTTGGCATTTTCGTTAATTCAATAGGTACATATAATATCTAAAACAAATAAAGTAAGTCAATTTCATATAAAAGTCACGTATTGAAATCACTTTCTAGTTTCTACCACAATTTCCGCATCTTTGTCCTTTTGTTCTCTCACTCCGCGACGTCTGGCAACCCTGTTCCGTAGTGATTAAGTACTCTGTGTTCGTTCTGACAAGTTTGGTTCAAGATGTCGGTAATAAATATTTGACACTAAATAATTTTTAAGACTGTAAATAAAAATATAGTTACTTACCGATTATGATTAAATAAAGTGAAATAAAGTTCAAACGTAAATAATGAGAAAGTTTTAACTGTGCACAATACAGAATAATAAGTGTTCTTGAACAGTCGGAGTTTTTCGAAAGTGACAGGCGACAGCACTTGCTCGCAGCCGACTAAACTGAGTTGGCCCCAGTTGGGGTCAACACAGGTGAACAAAATGTAAGTACTGAACAGCCTGTCTATATAATTTATGTCAATGGTGTTCTGTGGTAGGCATAAGAAAAGACAAGAGTAAACTATATACCAAAAAATTCGTCTTATTTACTAGATAAACACGTTTAAATCTGAGCCTCATCTGCATTTGCTAAATGAACAAAATAATACAAAAAAGTTTTCATAGTATTTACCTCATTACAAACGATTTTATAATCGATTATATCGATTACATATATCGATTAGGGAACTTAATAATATATTTTATGAATTATTTATTATTCATTGTAAGTACAAGATTAATTCCTTTTTTCCTTTTTTACATGTTTTCTTATTCATTGTATAACTAAACTATGTAATATATTTATAATTACCATTAAATCGTTACGCTAATTAAAAGACAATTCTAGTATTTTGACATCGATTTCGAGACATTTGAATCGATTGATAACAAAGATCTCTGTTGTAATCTAACCTATCTAATGTCATTTTGGTTACCATAGCAATTATAAATAACACCATTGTCAATAATCTTGTATCTTTTGTGTATTTTTACTATTAAATTAATATTGTCATCGTATTTGCAGTCCTATTTACTATTGAAACATATCGAAACGCACACAGTTATTTTAATTTTCTATTGCATTCGCTTTCGTACTAGTGTTTTGGTGAATGTGTTTTCGCTCTAACTTCTGGATTTGTTGTTGTTGTTTTTTAAACAAATATTGCATGAATATTGGACTCCGAGATCGCCTGTTTTGTGACTGACCTTTTTCTGAACACTGGACGACGTACCCTATATACCTACCTCTAGAAGAACAGTAGGATGCAGACGTTGCAGTACCCATACAATACGTATACCTACTGCACAATTTCTCGACGAAATATTAATATAATAGGTATTATGATGTGATGATAACTAATAAAATCCCTTTAAAACATGAAATAGCTTTTATTAATAATAATATTCACCCACCTACTTGGTTTCAACCATTACCTACTGTTTAAGTAGTTGTATTATGTTAGTGTTTATATGTAACTTTAATTTTTACTGCGTCTTATGATCATAATTATTCCTAATACTGTCAATATTAGAGTAGGTGTTTGGTTTGAGGTAGTAAGTCCCTAGTAACAGGCATAATATATTGCTGTGAGTGACATGAGTGTGACATAACCATATTTAGGTGGAAATTCTAGGATTTCATTAGTTGGCCATTGCTAGCAGACGTGAAAATTGGAGAAATTAAAGCTTTTACAATTATTTAATTGACCACCAATTTTCATTCTTGTCTAATCTGGGCCGGTGTCTCTATGGAAGATGGGGTTCTCCTTTGCGGAGAACAATCGAATATTTATTTAGAGTGTTAGTCAGAACTACTTTTCGAACTCATCAACTTTTATCAGGACGGACAAAAATGCCGTAATTAACTTTGCCTCTATGTGCAACTACTCTGTACAGAACAAGTGAAGACTACAATATCAGTTTGCTCAATACACGCACGCCGTCACGTCGGCTTAATACTTACAAAGGCACCGACAGCAATACCAAGGTATACCTGAAACTTTACCACACTCGTATTACCTGCACTTAAGGCCCAAACTCCTTTGGCTGAAGATTTATTGTAAAAATTACATTTATTATCATGTAGTTAGGTTATTTGGTCTTTACAACTTAGGTGATAAAGTTTAAATTGCACTGTTTCGAGCACGGGTCAATTCAATACAAAGTAATATTGTATGTGGACATGAGGAATTTTACAGTCTCCTAACAGAATAACTACGGGTATGATAAAAAATTATAAGTTTGCTTAACTTATTGTATTTAGAAGCGGTTAACTATTGGTATAGCAATCAAAGCGACAAGGATTCCATGGTATGTAGATTCCTGTATCCAACAAACATGTATATGCAACCAATATCAAATGATAGGAATTTAATCGAGTTAGATAATATAATAGAGTTAATCAGTTGCAGTGAGTTGTGGTATAGAATGTTGGCATGCGAATCTCAGGTTCAAATATTACAAATCAAATATTTTACTATTTATTTTACACCTAACAGTGACGTAGAGCTCATAGCCCAGCTGTGGGACTGTTATTGGTGGGCAAGAGACTTATATTTGAGTCGTAATACCGGAGAGCCAGTAGATAATAAGTAATACTCCGGTTGGTAAGTGATGAAATTAATATTACTGATATTCATGAGCGATGGTGGCCACGTACACTGGTTGCTTACAAGTTTGTAGGCTATTTTCATAAAAATACGTTTTCTATACTAATATTATAAAGAGGAAAGATTTGATTGTTTGTTTGCATTGAATAGGCTCCGAAACTACTGAATCGATTTGAACAATTCTTTCACTGTTGGGAAGCTACACTATCCCTTGGTGACATAGGCTATATTATATTTTCAAAAAATTAGGGATCTTTAATGAAACTCCAATAATGTAACCCAAGGTGTAAAAAATACGAAAACCGAAGCAAAGCGAGGGGCGGTTACTAGTATTATATAATTACAACGTTACGTTATTATCTCACTGTACAAATCTCATGGCTTATTAATGAGAATTCCAAAGCTTATCTGTATGTACCACTATCGGTTAAGCTGCTGATAAGTTTTGTTATTGTTATCATAATAACATATTTACTTAATCGTCATACTTTGAAACAATAACAGTAGTTATGGCCAAGCCTTATAGCCAAGGATTGTTTATGGCCAAAGCCGACGCGTGAGTCAGTTTAGGTAAAACGGATGTGGTCAGTAGTTCGCTCAGTGATCGCTAGTGATTGCAAGATTTTTGAAGAGAAAATTTCTTTGTTAGGGCCTCAGGACTTCTACACACTTGCCGTGCACCGATATATCTTGTCGATATCGAAATGACAAGCCGTGTCGTAAAATGCAGTTATACCTACAATGCGGATAGATAGAGCGATATGCAAACATTTTTGGTCTGTGATAGTTTCCGCTGTCGCCAAGATATTTCAGCTCGCGGCTGTGTAAAAACCGTTGAAATTGGGTGAAATGAAAAAGAAAAACATTATAAACACATTATGCATTTATTATAGGATTTAGCTGGCGAAAGAATCAGATGGAATACAATTGTACAGCTTTTCCCAGTGTTTAACTGTTTGACCACCAGCTTATAGATGTCAAGACTTGCATACCAATCGACGAGATATCGATAATTTCCTATTCCTAAGTCACGCTTAAGGCTACGTCCGCACAGACAGGTGGCTTGCTTAGCGCCTAGAGCCTAATTAGTCACCTAGCGAGTAGCTTCTTATAACGAACGCTCTAGCTAGAGTGTTCGCGACCGGCCGCACTGCGCGCTTGGTGCCTAAATAGTTGCTTAGCGTGTATCGAAGTAAACAAACGTGTTGGTTTTTGTCACTAGGCGCTAGGCATTTTTGAAGTAAAAATGATATTGACGGTCGGGTTGTCATGGATATAATATTATTGTAGAATGGCAATGGCATAAACTAAAAGCTGAAACGAGAAATTGTTGCATTTATTTCATTAATTTTGTAAGATATTTTTGAGAGTGACATTTCGTTAACGTGCCGACAAGCAAAATGACCAAGGCACCTAGCGACTCACCACGCAAACCACCTCTCAGTGCAGCCACCGTGTATCCTAGCAAGTAGTCAGAATGTAAACCACTAGGCTCTAGGCGCTAAGCAAGCCGCCTGTCTGTGCGGACGTAGCCTAACTAAAAAAACAATATAGGTACTCGTACCATTATTTAACATCTGTTACATTAGAACAAAAACTTGTTCTATCCAGTTTTAACAAATTGTTGCCAAATTGTTTCTGGTGTTTTGAAGCTTTAATCACAGGTACAGTACGGCCAACGTATCTTGGCGCGTCTGAACTTCGCGCAGAAGGCTGCGCAGTAACATAATTCGGCAATGCTCGGTACACGGCGTATTATGTCTCAGTCACACGTTAGCATGTTCGTATCGCTATCTCTGTCTTACATACGCTAAAGTTCTCAAAACCTATGTTCAGCCGCGCCAAGATACGTCGACCATACTGTACAAAGCATAAAAAGGCTACCCATTAGAAAAAATCGCCGCCAAGGCAGGGTATTTAAGCCTTCCTGGAAATATCGTAATTAGAAAGTTATGCAGCCTGCAAGTCTGCAGCGGATATAAGGAGAAAAATAGAGAGCAAGACTTGATTTAATACTTTGTAATTATTCACTTTGTGAGTGTTCGCGAAGTGAAAAAATATAATGACCTACGCAGTGTTTATTCAAAATAAAAACCAACTTGGAATAAATCTCATTTCACTTTATTTTATTTTTAAGCCTTGATGTAAAAAGAAAGTATAAGTTTGACCTGTCTGTTTCATCGTAACTCCTAAACAAATGGACCGATTATGATGTGGTTTTTTTAGATTTGACTTCAGGTTTCAAACAACCTTAAAAACGAGGATCGAGATGATTTTAGCTTTTTAGATTTACACCACGTAAATAAGACTGACTGATTTTTTTGATTCTATTTATAGTTATATTTCAATTATTCATTCATCATTCATTACTGATGCTTAAAACTCTTAAAAGGTAACAACATGTAACCCAACAACATGTAAAAATGTACTGTTTTTTGGACAAATAAAGGTTCTTTATTTCTTAATTCTTTAATTAATTTACACCGACAAAATACCGTTTTCAGTCACCCTAATCTTTGTAAACGAATCTTAGTATGGTGACGTCCTACTTTGTATTAAGTGCTGTCTGTAACTGTGAGTAGGAAAAAATAATCCCGGGAGTTTCTTGCCGCTTCTTCTACCGGGGTCACTCACGGTAGGGATTTGTTGAAGCGATGGCGTTGAGTGACTTTCGAAAAGTGTTTGTAACAAACCTACTTCGAATAAAACTTATTTCATTTCTACTCTCCTCCTGTAGCCTTAAGATTCACTGTATTTGTAAATGGCTAAACAAACACAAACAATCGTCCACAAACATCCACGCTGCAACTCTTTACATTATAATATCATTGCGCTTCAGACAAACATTATCTCACACGTGCAAAGATTATGCTGCTTTAAGCATTTCTTTCTTCAGATTAGTTACATAACTTAGATTAGATTAGCAATAGGGAAAAACCAAATTTTTGTTAATATAAGTACCTAATACGATTTTTCCCAAGTTTAGATTATGAATGGTTTTGGATTTAGATAAAGAATTTTCAACTGAGTATTTTTTTTTATTGTCAACAAAAAACACAACACACCGAAGGATTACTGATGCGTTGCCAGCCATGAAAAAGAGAGAAAATGAAAGAACAATATTACTAACATTTTTAACTCTTTAACTAAGATTAAGAGCTTTTGTTCGGTATTATCTGTATATAATAATTAATTTATTTTAACGAGGTTTTTTGATTTGATAACTAAGGTCCATATCAACTTAACTGACAGATGACGTATCTCGAACGTAGTATTATGTACGGATAGAAAGTGTCCGTAGTGTAATAAAACTATAGAGAAGCCATATACGTTAATTACATTAGGAATCTTGTTTATTGAAATTTAAATGTAGTACATATATAGCAAGTAAGGTTACCTAAGACGTGAAGACGCTAAAAATATATTTTTTTTAAATTTAAATAGTCGACAAGCAAACAGACAAGCCACTTGAAATTAAGTCGCCACTGTCACCCATGGACTCTTTATAATATTAGTTTAGATAACTTATCTTAAAGACATGGGATTAACAATATGAATGAACTAGTTCTAGACGCATTATTCACTGTCAAAGACAGGTGCGTGAAGCCTCTATTCCCAGCTACACTGTAAGTATCCGTAGAAAGCAATAAACAGCTCCTAGTTCGGCGCAGGCGCACGCAGTAACTAGATCAGCTGATATTAAGTTTCGCCAGATGCTGAACTAAACATTATAGTGAGTAAACACTGAGTGGATTATACGCTGTACTACAGGTTCTTTACTGAGAAATATTAGTTTGTTAATGCTGTTATGGTTCAAGAATGGGATTTGAAGTTAGTCTACGACAACTGAAGATCAAGATAGTCGGATTAAACTAATGTTAAACTTACCGAAAGAGTCATAAGGGCTATTTATATAAAGGAAGGCTTGTGTCAATCGTAATGACAGTAATAACGTAATGACAGACCGATTTATAAAACTGTGAGGGCAGCAATTGTTTGAGAGCTGTCTTGCTTCGTAAATGAAGGTCACAACCATCCTTACATATAAACCTTCACTCCAGAGACATAATGACAAAAACTGCTGAATAAATAATACACCTAACATCTATAGGCTCTTGTTTTGGAAGCCAGAGCTTCGTTATTTATAGTTGGCATAATCAAGGCTTCTTCACCTGTCTAAATACGTCCTTATCTCTTGAGTTTATGATCATTATAGTTTCTATGCACTGTAACGAGGTGTAATGCCTCGTTCAATATCCCTTGGCTAGCAGATGCATTTATCTTCTAAATTTTTAAATCTTGACAGTTCGGTTTGTTTACAAAAATGCATCTGTCAGCTGGGTTCCAGGGAAGAGTTTGGAAGGCTTACGTGATATTATTATGTTATTTCATTATTTATTTCTTTTAACGTATTAATATAATCAATACTTACTAATAGAATTAATACTGGTACTGTATTTGTAAACATATATTGGAACTATTATTCACATGATTTGCCTATCCTACCCTGAGAGCATTACTAATTGTGGAGGATCTACACCCTCGCAGCACTTTAAAATCTTTATTCAAACTGCGTAGAATTCAAAACTACTATCACTTGTCATCAAACTCTTATCATTGAACTGGTTACTCAAAACATCCACAAGTTCTAGTTTAGGTTAAAAACAAATGCTCTTGAAATTTACTGCGTAAACAACATTGAACTGAATGTTTATACTGCGGTTTCTTCATCCAACGCGTGGTTCCAAATAATCGATCGGCATTCGGAGATCATGTTGACCAGCCTCATCTCTGAAATAGAGTGTTAGGGAATGATGGACAAGTCAGACATTTTACAATCCTTCCGAAGATTTTCAAGTGATAAGTCTGATAAAACTAAATTAAAATTCTTCTGCTTGTCCTTAACTTAACACTTGTAAAAGCTTTCGTCACTGTCAATAAAGTAAACAATATCGTTCTTGGATTTTAGTAAGACACAAAACTACAATTACAAACCCTAAGAACAGCTTTCGTTTAGCCAAGTTCTGGTTTAATCATCCCACATTGAATATCAAAGAACTTCTCCAAGAGTAGATACTTTTCAAGCATCGATATATTACAATCTAATTATAAGTGATCGAAGTTTTCAAGACAATCAAGCGACCCGAAATTCGATAGTATTGCGTCTTTAATTTCAGAGTTCCTTCGTCCCTCTTCCGACTCCATCACAAGACAACATCTTATTTACACAAAATCGTTTTCTATTAATAAAACTTCTAGATAAATGAAATACTTAAAAATCTCTATGTGACCTGGTCGCTTCACAAAAAGTCAGATTCTACTGTACAAATTCCGCCACTGAAACAGCTTGTGCCAGATGTCTGCTCTAATACGTTGAGCAAGAGTAATAGAATGTACTCTTGGAATGGTATTTCGTGCGATTGGCCCGGCTAATGGCAGAGAATCGAATTCTTTCACTCCAGAACAGGACTTGATAGGGGCAACGGTATTAAAGAATAATACAGATGTTAAGAGTGAACTTCGAAAGATACACGTGTAGGAAACTAATCAACATAATTCTAATTCCTAGTTCAAAAACATCTCAAAGTAACATTTCCATCATTGAACCTTTACATTGATTTATATTAGAATTTTGATAAAATTGATCTTTTAGTAATCCACATAGAGCTCTAGGGAGCCTTTCTGTTAAACCTTCAGACTACAGCGAGTATCTTCTGTGCGATTCAGGCACCCTTCCCTTCTCTCGCTGTCCCAGGCCATGAGTTTAGATCTTATCACTTTTATCTTAGACTTAAGAGTTTAGATCGTATCACTTTTACTTTTATAATTTTAGGTGTCATTTTACAAAATTATGTACAGTACTATTCTAACCAACCATCAATAGATGCTCTAAGGTTCTATTTTGCTTCTTAATATCACGGAATAGATGTAATCCATGATTATTGTGTATCACTTTCATTATCCAACCTGTTTGAAAATTCATAGGTCACTGCCATTTTGCTCAACGAACCGTACTTCCTAGAACAGACGCATGACCTTCCGTTTGCATGTCATTTTCCTTGACTTGATATGACTAGTTCATTCATCGTTTGTCGAATCTATAAATATGCATACAGATTATTGATGATTAGAATGCAGATCGTAGACCGATCAAACGTGTGATATGATTGTTTTGATAATGGATACTAAATATAGCGCGTGGGTTTGTTTCGGTACTGTCAATCTGATCATTATTTTCAATTGTCGGATGTGATAATGCATTTAAAATTTTCAGTTCAAGTAAGGTTTTTTTATGGTAAAGTGAGTAAGAAATTCATGGACATCTGTCTGACAAGAAGAGAGGTCCAGAAGAGAGAACTGTACATGACTCTACATTAATATTGTTCATGGGTTAAGCAGAGTAATTTGGAATTATTGAATAACCTAGAAACTGAAGGTAATCTTCGTAATAACGATAATCGAGAAATAAGAAAAGAAACAGATGAACATGTAAATCACTGATAAAGTAACAAACGAGCACATGAGTTACCATCGCCTATGGATATCAGTACGTTACATCCCATGGATCCATTAGTATCACCAATTCCATTGCTGGCAATAGACCTCCCCTAACATACGCCACTCTTACCGGTCCTGAGCCTTCTAAATCCACTGGATACCCGTTGTCTTCTTAAGGTCATCGTCCCACCTGGTTGGGAGCGTACTGTGCTCCTTTTACGGAGGCGTGGTTTGTATTCGAGGACTTTTTTCCTAATGGCTTTCAGTCTGAACATTGCATGTATTAACATTTCCTTAAAATATTTATTATTAGCTTGTAGGCAAATCTTGATAAGCTACAGGCACGCGTGTCCATCACTGCATTGGGTTCTGATCTCGTCTAAATTTTTACGCCACGAATCGCGGTGAGAGTATATAATTATAAATACATCCCGCCGTCTGCCAGATAGCCTGACTATTATTAGTTCAAACCCAATGTTATTTTAACTGCTTCGTACAGAGTCTGTTCAATACAAACGACTATGTACGAAAATATTTTAAATATTGCCAGAACAGTTCAGGTATAGATTTTAAACAATTTTGTTTATGATTATGTCTGGAGGTGTTTTTTCTTTATTTTGGGTTGAAGAACCTTGCGTTTAGTGTCTTGGATAGTTATTTAAATATAAATAGATCAGGGTCAAAATTTTCTCATGTTTTGAGTAGGTTTGGGTGTTATTTTAGGAAATCTTCAATCAAACCACAAAATTTTGGAAGATGACCATGTTTTCTGGGTTTTTACCAAACCTTTAAGCAACCATCTGACTAATATGTCATCGACATCTATTGTGAAGACTGTAAGGTCCTACTGTTGTTGTTGTACTACTGTAAGGTAAGCTATTTGTCAATTTCACAGTATCTAACATTTTACCTTTACCTTCCACAGGCCAACATTAAGCACATCCTGGTCTTGTAAGAGACAAAATCTCTATTTTATGTAAACACGAACCAATAAAGAGCACATCCAAACAATACATTAATATTCATCGTCTGTTTACACCCACGGCCGGTCTTATTAGACTATTTTATTGCTCATAGGGATTGAGTCGTGAATAAACAAACACCGTGCGTTATTGTATAATGTTTTAGTTAGAGGTTGGTGAAAGATTTTATACTAATAACGAGTGAAGGTGTTTAACAACTTTCACTACGTAGATGTTGTTTGTTTGGATTTCTTTACTCTAAAGATTTTTGTGGTCGGTATGTATCTATTAAGAGGTGTTATTAGCAAAAACATTTAAAACATGACCCACTTCTGACTCTTCTGCGCATTGGTCTTTCGTCTCAACCACGCTGCTACAGTGCTGATTGGTAGAGCTGGAGAGGTGACCAACACAAGTGTTGGAAGTTTTCACGCTGTCTAGAGGCCTCTTCCTAGCTTTACGTCTATTGTCTTTTGATAACAACCAGGACCAAATTTAATAATGTCCATGTAACCCTTAACATGAGGATTCCTAGCTCTGAGGTATGAGAGTGTTAGTTTTTACGATTATTTTAAAATTTATTGATTAATAAGTCCAAGATGTCCTTTCAAAGTTTTTGTCCGTTCATTCAATTCGTGTCAGGATTGCTTCGCTGCATAACACTAAAGTTTAGGATTCCCAACGATCGAAAAAATCAAATCTACAGCTAGTACTGTACGGCACTTTCACTGCGGTGTTTCTATTCGGAAGTTACAAAGCATTACCTTAATATTCTGAAATATAATATACTAAGATTATGAGACTCGATTAAATCATAACTGTCAGATGTGAATGTAATTCCATCAAAACACGTTTTTTATTCCCTAATGACAATTTTGGGACCACCTTCGACGAATCAAGCCAATGATTCTTTAATATCCTCGCCCATTATATTAAACTACAGACTGATTTGAACCTTATTCCTAAGGCAATCGGAGTTGTCCATTCAGCTAAGTTAAAAGGGCGCGTCCAGACTGTTTACCGGCTATTAAGACGTTTAATGTTTAGTCATTCCCTTAAATTGACCTTTAATTTCTATACACCATTTTGTCAAATATTTTCGTGTTAAAACCATTGTAAGGCAAAAAGGACTTTACTACCTATTTCATAAGGTTGATGGGGATTTTACCATCGCTTTACTTAAGGTGGCAAATCACTGTTTGATGATGTGTGGTCCGATGGGTTTTTGTTTATAAAATGTTGTGAGATTTTGATTGCCTTTTTTGTTGTTCCAAAGTAAATTTTGTTGTAGACAGGATTTATAGTTGAATCTGTCTGTCAATATTATCTTTATTTTACCTTGTTTTGGGCATTGTGGTAGATTGTGCTGGTAGCCTTACCCCTTCCTATTCTGATGAAGAATGGAAGAAACCCGTTACATTCTAAGTTTTAATTATCATATAATGTTTAAATGGCATAGTTCTGGCATAGTTCACGTCAATTACAACTTTAACAATAGACATCAGCTCAATACGTAGTTCTTGCGAGTTGGTAATCTTAAGACAATTACAGACTAAAGATCTACAGATCAACAAATCAACAAACAGATCAACAAAGACTCTGTCTGTTTTCAAAGACGAATTTTGCTATTACATTTATAGTTCTTTAAACAAAATATTTTTGTATGGAGTAAACTCCCCCCTCCCCAATTCCCAACAAAAAGAATAATTGTTTCGGAAGCTGTCACAAGTTGCAAACTGATTTTTTTTTCGATAACTTTACATACTGTACATTAGATTATAATTATCTTAACTGGAATACCTACTTATTTTAAAGCATGTCACACGTAAATTGTAAAATAAAACGAGTCGTCGTCGGTCTCAAACTCACACAAAGAACGTTAAAAACCATCAATAATCTTAATTACTCCACATCTTCATTCCACCTCTCCATCCGTAAGCAATTTCAAGCTTGTCACTTTGCAACTGATCCGGAGAAGTCTCTTTATACCTTTTTTACAACGTTTCAAACTATTTTTAGAAAATTGTTTCTGTCTTTTACACCATTTGGCTTTTTTCCTTTTACTCTGTCTCGGTGTCGATCAAGGTGGAATTTTTTTACCTCTTTTCTTTAATGTCTAAAAATGAAGTCTTCGTTAAAATTATTTTCTCCCATTCGATCATTTTCATCATGGACTATTAAAATATCACATCAAATGAGAGTTAAAAAAGAGATGAAGAATATTTTAATCTAATTATGTTAAATAATTTTGTTTTGTTATTTTAATCAATGTTCTTATTTATGTAGATGAATGCACTACTGGAGAAATTTAGAAAAAAAGTACGTCGTATCAGCTGTTGAACTTTAAGCGTTTCCTGTTCTATAACAAGCGTGTCTGGGAGTACCTAAAAATAAATGTCTGTTCCTACATTGAGAATGAAGAATCAAATAGCTTTGTAATAATTTTCAAATTCATGTCAAACATTATAGTTTCAATTGTTTTGGTTGAACAAACAATTGTATTTTGCTATCGTAAATTGATAAAAAAATAAAGGCAACCAAGTACCTGAACCTTTATCTTACTGAATTAAATTAAGTTCAAAACTACACACTTGCCATAAGTTCTAATTCAGCACATAAAGATTTTGGTTAAAATAACACATCGATTTTATCAAAATGGTAACATTGCGCTAGAATTCAATGTAATGTAAAAATATTCAGCTGCAGACAAGTTTATTTTGAATGTTATTGTTATATAACTGAACAACGTTGAACCCGGAAGACGGTGGCAGAGGTGTCATTGCCGTTTCCTACACACCGTTCGGCGTTTGTTCACTATACGACACGACTACGATACGGCTTTTCTCGCGTTTTCCAGGATAATGTACCCTATGTTATATTCCAGATAATGTTCTAGTTGTGTGCTCAATTTAATGGAAATCCGTTCAGTAGTCTTTACGTGAAAGAGTAACAAAAATCCATTGAAATAAGTGTTTTTATTAGTAGGATGATGCTGCCATACCGCAGTTAGATACACAATAACTGTCTTCAAAGATATAGTATTCAAAAAAGCACCACATTTTTTTTTTAATAAAATCGGCGTCCATAATATTTGAAGAATGGCATCAATTAGGTACTCATAGAATTATCAACAGAACTGAATTTTCATAAATATGGAAACAGTCTGGAACTAATGAGTTTATAGACGTTCTGACTTTTGAGGTAACAGACTTAAGAAAAGGTTGAAAAATTACTTTGCACTATAACATTTACTGAAGATGTCGATTTGTCGTATCGTACAATAAAGAAGCGGCCGTTGTTAACAGTCCAACAAGTATTTTATTAACTCCGCACTTCTATGAATTTGTGTGAAAATATAGATTCTTTCAAGACTCAAACCATAATATAACCTTCTATTTTATTTCTCATTGTGTAACTCATGTTACACGCAACAATATAAAACAGAAGACAAGTTATGTATTGTAAAAATGAAATGTGTTAGAGTTACAAATATTTTTATTCCACGTATTTTATTACAGATACTAAAAATAAATCAATGAATAAACGCTAACACACTCACACCCCCGCAGTAGGTTATTCCTGTGTCGCGGGTGGCATGAACGACACTTATGTATAACACATCACAATAACACCCATGACCCGAGTACAAATATTTTTAACTGTCACATAAATATCTGCCCCGGCCGAGAATCAAATCCAGGACCCCTCGCTTTGCAGGCAGGGTCGCTACCAACTAGGCTACAGGATCGTCAAAATACTATAGACGATAACGTGCAAACGACCCTGTAACATAAAGATTTTGTTACTCGTTTTTGCTGTGTTGGTGCGCTTTGCCATCCAAGACATCTTTGCAAATTGCAATATCATCAGGTGGGATTGTAGTCAAGCATTAAGATATGTATATTGTATAAGAATAAAATCACCTCAGAATCAACTTAACATCTTTAAAACTGAGTTCGATGAATTTTTGTCTACTTTTGTTCCATATAACTTGAAACGAACATGTACAGTTATTTATTTTTGTGTAAACATAACGTGCAAAGTATTTAATAGCGACACGATTATCACATACAAATAATTTTAAATTGCATTTATTCTATTGTATAATTTTATTATTATTTAATATTCTAATTTATTCTTTGTCATAATGATAAATCTCATGTTGATCGTCACCTCTATTGTTTACTCTATAACTCATCACTTACACAGTCATGAGCAATTTCATCTAATCGTTTGCCATTGCAAAGTTTGTTTACACGGGTAAAGTCATTTATTTCCTAATTACTTTATTTATGCTAATTGAACTGCTTGGGGCATTACCTAGCTGCGTTGTTTACTTGTTTAATGGGCTTTGGTTATTAAGGCATTTGTTATTCGGTTTAGTTTGCGTTGTTAATTGTTATGATCTAATATTTGCAATCTTTTTTATTTATTGAAGTGAAAACTTCTTTAGTACGGGGGTGACTTGAAATTTTATGAAACGAAACTGTCCAGTAAAAAGAGACAAACACATAAATTCTAAAGTGAGATAGGAATCATTGTACGGGGGTAGGGTAGAGGAGTGAGGGGTAGGGGAGTGGAGCGGGGCGAAGCGGGGCGGAGCGGAGCGGAGTGGAGCGGAGTAGTGAAACCTATATTTATCATCTTCCCGAAATTTTACATTCGTCTCATTATCTTGAAAACAAAAATTTTGAAGGTTTCACTTCTACCACGTGTGAATTGCACACATTTTAATTTATTAGTTTATTTGACTGTTCTCCTTCTCTCTCTTGTCTTTCGTTATTTTTCTAAAATATTCATTTTCCTAAAGTGCAATTGACTTTCATTTTGTATGTTTGTTCCAAAACCATTATTAACTATTTCCAATTTGCAAAATATCGTTTTGATTTTAAAGTAATGTTAAGGTTTTAAAACTGTTTTAAATTAATGGTTATACCTTATGATCTTGAACTATCACGTAGGCTCATGAACATAATTTATAACAAACTCAGTTAAATTCACACAAAACTCCGAAGTACAATTTCGCATGACGCAAATAAAATCATTTTATAGTTTTTAATTATAATATCTCGATCTGACCCGTTTGGAAAGCCAGGACTGCAATAATATAAACAATATTTTAATATTTCCAACGTAATAAAACAAGGACATGAAAGTAAAACGAGAAAATAATATTATTAAGATGCAATATACGAATACTACCTATTACACTATCGTAATCCGTGGAGGTAGTGAGAAAGATCGTAAAATAACTAGTTTTACATTTACAAGAAGCAAGGGAAGTAACAGATATGTTTTATTGTCTTCAATAAAATAAACTCTTATAGGTCCTGCGACTGTAAAATTTCTACTTATAGGGACATAACGTAGGGTATGAGACTATCATTTCATTTCCTGTCTTTTATCCGGGTCTTCAAAAGGTTCACCTTGCTATATTTTCTTTACTATATTATTTCCCTTTCTATATTAAGAAATCATTCTTTTTTGCACGTTATGAAAATCAGCAACACAGGATGAAGATGCCCGCAATTATTATCGCGTTGACATTTTAGTTAAATAAATTAAGATGTTTTATTTCGACTAATCTCATGACTAGTAAAAGGTCAACACTAAAAATGCCTACATTATCATATTGCTGCTTTTTACTAATCAAATACAAAGACTAGTTTGTCAACATCTTTTCATCGATCGATAGAAATAGGACACGAAAACGTGTTTTTGTGTGAACGTAAACACTTAAATGAACAATTTCTATAAATGTAACATTTCGCAGCAAACATACTGGGTCAATACAGAATGTTTAGGTTATGTAATATGCTGTTTATCAACTTGGGGTACCTATTCAAAATTATGGCGTCGCTAAGATTGTTTTATTTCGAAAATGGCGTGTGATTTGCTTTGCTTACTTAGGTATATTAATTTTATGTTTAGAATTTTATGTCTAGCTCTTTCTTTGCTTGGATGAAGGACGTCGTGAGGAAATCTGCATTCATTAGTTCTTTACCACGTTGTGAGAAGTTTACGAACTCAGCTTACCCAAAGGCTTGTCAGTTACCTAAGGTAAAAAATCAAGCCTAGCTATTATAGAGAAGAAGAATGACTTGTCACTTGCATTAATAGCTAGATTTAGCGATATGCGCGCATTACTAAAAAAATATCGTTTTAATTACTTTTTTTTCAGATTACAAGTACATTGAACATTAACAACAGAAGCATTAACATTGCATTGCGGACTAAGGAAGAATGAAGACCTGCGTCTTGAGAGACCTCATGTCATAGGCAAGAAATGATTCCGCGGAGGAGAGTCGATAACGACGTTATGTGACAGAACTGGAAGTGAATAATTAAAAGGAAAACTCCAATCTTTTCCGCGAACAACAAAGAAAGCTTCTTACTTCTCCCATCGCTTCCAACTAAATGACGTAACGTATCAAACAAAATGAACTAGGGTAGAAGTACGTATTCTCGGTAATGTCCGAGTATCCGGTAACTAGTCAGTTTTTCTATCAGTGCACCATTCTACCAATATTATATTAAAGTTTGTTAATGTCAACATATTCTTGGTAATATTTTGTACAAATGCTATGGTAAAACTGTCTAAAAAGTGCAATGGCGTCGAAACTGTTTGACATGAAAGTTGTGTTATAGGATTTTTTTACAAAAATCCAAAGTTCAGTTACTGAACTAGGACGTCACCGCGTCATATTGTTGAGCTTTCCATACTGCTGCGGATAACGATATGGTAAGAGGATTACATTACTGTAATATTTGAATGAATTATCTAGCGATATAACCTACAAGTTGAGGTGAATCTAATTGAAATGTTAATATTTTTGCGTTTCACATCTATTGGTACTCATAAATCCCTACTTGACCTAGTACCCGGCAAAATCGTACATTTTCTACCGGATATTGGTACGCGCATCAAACTTGAACCAAAACCCGTTAAAGTATCTTTATTGAACCTTATTGCCTTCACGTAGGTCTCATTTTAGCTTGAAACTGTATATTTTTCTGCCGGATACTGGTTCGTGCATTAATAGTTGTCCCTAAACCTGTCATGGTCTTTATTGTCTTGAGTTAAAGTCTCACATTCCTTGGAATTAATAATAATTACCTACCTTATTTATTTTGGTTGTTTTTTCGTTTTCCTGTAGCATTTCTATAATATCATTGGTAGCTAAGATGGATATTAAGGCATGTGGCATGACTTGCAAGAAATGTTTCATTTTTTATTTCAGCTAAGACTGAGAAGCAGAAGGCTGTATTAAAAGCAATGGAGGCAGTCAAAAAAGGGGCCTCAATTTCAGCTGCTGCCATGCACAGTACGGTGTCCCACGGTCAACGTTGGATGTTATATTATAACCCGTGGTCTCTATCCCATCAACTGCTCCAAGGGACCGGTTACAGTTTTGTCGATAGAAGAAGAAAATCATTTTAAAGTTTCAATTAAAAGTCTTCATCCATCCATCCATCAGCTTTTGGAAGTCCACTGCTGGACATAGACCCCCCCTAATCTGCGCCACTCAGACCGGTCCTGAGCCTTCTGAATCTTCTTCTACAGGTCGTCGGTCCATCTGGTCGGGGGACGTCCTGTGCTCCTTTTACTGAGGCGTGGACTCCATTCGAGGACCTTTCTTCCCCAACGGTTATCGGTCCTTCGAACTTTGTGGCCAGCCCATTGCCACTTAAGCCTACTAATTCTCTGAGCTATTTCGGTCACCCTCGTTCATCTACGGATTTTATCATTTCTGATTCAATCACGTAGAGTAATACCGAGCACAGCTCGTTCCATAGCCCGCTGGGCGACTCTAAGCTTATGCATTAGGCCAATAGTGAAACACCACGTCTCGGATCCGTATGTAATCACTGGCAACACACACTACTCGAACACCTTTGACTTCAGGCACTGAGGTAACTTTTTTGACGACAAGATATGACTTAGTTTTCCGAACGCAGC
The DNA here is from genome assembly GCA_911387775.1 of Thymelicus sylvestris. Lineage (NCBI taxonomy): Eukaryota > Metazoa > Arthropoda > Insecta > Lepidoptera > Hesperiidae > Thymelicus > Thymelicus sylvestris. Next base: position 36,132,592 of record OU426885.1, on the reverse strand, counting down.
CCATCCGAGTTGGATTCTACGAGTGACTCTTTCTCGAAGTTGGACTTACCCATTTGGATCACTTGGCCCAGGTAAACGTACTCGTCTACAACTTTGAGAGCAGCGCCGTCAACAACAACCAATACGGGTGTGACATGGACATTTGACATGATTTTCCTCTTATCCATGTTCATCTTAAGACCCACCCGTTGTGAGGCGCTGTTCAAGTCCCCAAACATCAAGTACCAAGTTTCTCCAGTGATCCCGCCAGGATGACTATATCATCGGCATATCGCAGGTGTGTGATGTATTCGCTATTAATGTTAATGCCACGACGTTTCCACTCCATCAGCTTGAACACGTCTTCCAACGCAGCGGTAAACAGTTTTGGGATAAGACGTCCCCTTGCCTGACACCTCTCTGCAGTTGGATGGGGTTTGTTGCGGTGTTTTATACTCTGACGGTCATGGTGGCTGATGTGTATAAACACTTCAACACCTCGATATACCGGTAGTCGATCCGGCACCGCTGAAGAGAATTTAGTACTGCCCCGGTCTCGATAGAATCAAAGGCTTTCTCATAGCCCACATAGGCAACACATAGCGGCAGATTATACTCTTCGGTCTTCTGTATAATCTGCCGCAGTGTGTGTATGTGGTCCATAGTACTGCAGCCTTTTCGGAACCCTGCTTGTTCGGGAGGCTGGAAGTTGTCAAGTCTGCGTGCAAAGCGATTTGTGAGCACTCTCAAAAACAGCTTATAAACGTGGCTCAGAAGTACTATGGGCCTGTAGTTCTTTAAAAGGGTCTTATCACCTTTTTTTCTTTTAAACTACTTTTCTTTTAAACTATCTGTGGAAACTTGTAATTGGCCTTCAAGTAACTAACTACTCATTAATTCTCTTTTGTATCTAGCCGTAAGTTTCCTGTAATAAATAATAAATAAATAAATAAAATAAATTTCTTACAGAACAAAGTCACCACACTTCTGCTCCACGCTTCCGGGGTAGTCCCAGTATTAATGACGGAATCGAACAGCTTTCGGAGCGCTACTAGGAGGGGTTTCCCCCCAGCTCTTAACAGCTCAGTTGTGATTCCGTCATCACCCGGTGCCTTGTTGTTTTTAAGCTGCTTGAGAGCCTCTCTAATCTCATACAGGCTAACGTCCGGGATATCTTCTGTGCGGTATCGGGTTAGTTTGGCTCGCTTATCGCACTTCTCGAGGGGAGCTGAAGCTTGAGAGCAGGCATACAACCGTCCGTAGTATCTCACCGTCTCTCTCAGAACTTCGGGTTTCAATGACACTAAGGTACCGAGCTCGGTCTTCAACCTCGTAAGCTGACTTTGCCCAATAGACAGATCTCTGGCGAACACTTTGGAGCCTCAGTTTCACTCAATTGTGTTTTTTACACGATTTGCGTCGTTTTTTGCGAAAATCGAATTTTTTCGAAAATCGCGTCGCCTGCACTTGGATAAGTGTTCATTGAGCCGTCTGTACTCCGCCACAGAGGTCGGAGACTGCACACATAGTTCTCGTTGGTCCTTTATTAGACCAAGGGTTTGTTCTGAGAGAACCTGAGATCTACCACTGGGGTGGGTCTTGTCTTGAAGTACTTCGACCCTACCTCGTGGACAGTTGTTACCATCCTTGTGTTAAACTCGTCCACTGACGTGTATGATTCTAGGCATCCAAAACGGTTTTGTAATTCGAGTTGAAAGCTCTCGGAACCCTGGATTTGGACAGGTGTTGGGCGAAGTGTAGACTTCATCAGGCGTGACCGTTCCAGCTTGACGTCGATATTTAATATGCTTCTTACAAGGCGGTGATCGCTTCGGTTTTAAGCCTGCTGATCACAGAGACATCATTAAATATATACCGTTTGTCTGCCAGAATGAAGTCTATCTGGCTTTGTGTTGAACCATCAGGGCTTATTCAGGTCCACTTGCGATGCTGGTTCTTCCTGAAGAAGGAGTTCATCGTGAATATGTCTTCGTACTCCATGAAGTTTGCCAGCAAGTGTCCCCGGTGGTTCCGTCGTCCATATACGAAGGGTCCCACCTTAATCTCGTTGTCATTTCGCGTGCCTAGTCTTGCGTTAAAGTCCCCCATCACAACTGTGAAAAACTCGAAAACTCGAGGTATGGATGGCTCTACTAATGTCCTCATACATAACCTCAACCTCATCGTCAGGATGTGTCAAAGTCGGCGCATATACCTGTACGACCTTCAACGAATACCGTTTGGATATTCTGAGTGTAAGGTACGCTACCCTGGCCGACACACTCCCAACTTGCACAATGTTGTTGACAAGGGACCTGTGAAGTGTGAACGAAAAACCCGACACCACCTTGGGACAGGTGTTCGCCCTCCCTGTGATAGAACAAGTTTCCGGATTTGAGTATTATCATGTCCTCCCCCTGTCTTCGGACTTCAGATAAACCCACAATACTCCAGTTTAACTTGTCTATCTCTTCTTCGGTCCTCAGTATCCTGGTGTTGTATGTTGCCAGGTGCAGAAGTCGTCGTTTGGATTGGTAGTCCGATCTCTGCCGGTGATTCTTAGCACCCCCTGCCCCGCCGTTACCATAGCCACTACCGTACCTAGGAATAGTGGGGCTGCCGGGGACTGGGGGCCGAGGCTCATTTGTGACTATCATGCGGGGGTAGTCACCACGCTAGGCTAGTGCGTGTTGGTGACCGCAGGTGACAGCAAGTTCAATTCTTCTACATATTTTGTAAGCGTATTTAATTAGTGTTTTCTAGCTAATATACTGTTCGAGTAAGGTTAGTGATATACCTATTTGTTACTAAAGTACTACTAAAGTAAAATAATTTCAGTAAGTAGTGCTTATCTAAGAGTTCAAAAATAATGTGATTCATAAATACCTAATGATAGTTGATTTATAGAAATCATATTAAATATTTTGATGATTATATAATTTAATAGAGGAATTACTTATGTATAATTAATTTGTCTTAATTATACATATTTTGTTTATTGAATGTGTATTCTTTGGTATGAACCCTGTTTTTACTGCCAATACGGCAGTAAAGACAAAAATGCAACATTTCGTTGAACTTTAACGTAAAGCAATAAAGTATCAATTCGCGGTAAAAATTACCGGATTCCAGGACTATTTAACGGATACTAGTACAAATCTAACGGATACTGGGACAAAAGGCTTATTTTTAATATTTTTCAAATTATTGTGCATAAATCTTTTTATTAAAATGAAACGATACTATAATCTGAAAACTAGAATAAATTACCTACCAAGATACATATATCTCGTTTTTCTAAGGTTATTAGTTTTTGCATAACAGACCTTCAAAGTCCGTGAATATCAAAACTTCACGGATATTGGGTCGTTTACCCTACCACGTTAAGTTTATCTTCGTAATTGGAGTTTAACTACCTCAAGCGTGCCACGGCGTGACGTCACGTGATAGCACACGCCCACCGATTCTTGCTTCTGATAAATTTATTTGTATTGTAACATTTCTTTACAATATAGTCGGAACAGAAATCTTGAGTAATTTCTTTATAAATAGGCAAAAATAAAATAGTTTAGAAACTGCAGTACAAGATGAGTGAAGTCCTATTTAGCAATAGGTATACTTCTAGTTCTGCAGCGCAGGCGATTTAAGGCAAGTCCTCGTGATAAAGAATAAACATAATATTATGTATGACCTAAGCCTTATGTCTGTACCGCATTGTATTGTAAAATATGTAAATAATTTCTTTCTTTCTTTATCTTTTTTGTCGACGGAACGATTCCTACTAGACCAGTGAGAATAGTGTCATACTTTTCAATACAAGGATTTTTTCTTTACACATTTGTGATCCAGGTACAAGAATCTCAAAGTATCAAAATTACGCCGAAATTAATGTAGGTGCTAGGTACATATTATTTATGGTACTCATCTGGCCAATCTCAATCCATAAATGGCACATAACTTAGCAAGGGTCTCTGGGAAAGACCAAGAGCAAACACGACCACTTCTCATCTCATCAGTTGTCACCATTATCAACAAACTTACTTTGGTTTCCCAAAGCAACCCTATAGCTGTAGAAAACAACAACTAAAGAGAATACAATTCAATTGTTTCTATTTATTAATTGAATTAGTCAAAGAGATACATCAAGGAATTTATTCTACCATTATCCAATTAATATAGTCGAAGGCCATTCTCAAACCTATTGGCGACGTCGAACAATTTCTCCCAATCAAGCCGAATTAACTGATGTAAGTATGTGTCACGGGCAGAAGGCGACTAAATAGTTGGAAAGAAATGCTTTGATAGTAGAATATAGCATAGATGAGGAGGATGGAATTAGTTATATCTTGTTAATAGACAGGAATCTTCTGAAAGCAAAAACATAGTCATAACTAAATTATCTTGACATTACAATTATAACAGATAAAAGGTGATTAAAGGTTTCAAAAACTGAGTAACTGGCTGTAAATAGCCGAAAAGAAGCAGATGAGGGATTTGATGGTGTTCTAGCAGCTCATTCACATCATCCCTTCGCCGGTCAAAAAGAAAGTGTTGCACACGCTTTTTAACAGACTTCAAAAAAAGGAGGAGGTTCTCAATTCGACTGTATTTTTTTTATGTTTGTTACTTCAGAACTTTGGACTGCGCGAACCGATTTTGATGATTCTCTTTTTAATCGAAAGCTGGTGGCTGTCATGTGGTCCCATATAAATTTTATTGAGATCTGATCTGACAATGGCATCCATGAGAAAACCACATAATTTGTGTTAATATGTGCGCAACAAATTGACGAATAACTCAATATCACGCCAACAGATTTCGATGATTCTTTTATTAATCGAAAGCAGGTGCTTGACATGTGGTCTCACATAAATTTGAACGAGATCTGACAAGTAGTTTTTGAGACTTTGAAGTCGGTTATTTTTTGTTAGTAAAATTTAGATTATGTATTTTATGTTAATAGCTAACCGACGAGTAAAGGTTGAACGGATCCCACAAAATTTGCCAACAAATTGTTTAAAATTCAACGATTCAAAGATGACAGTTGTTATAGTACACAGGCGTTTCAAAAAGCAAATCTCGTACATATTAGGTTGTGGCCTTAGAGTGTACATAAGCAAGTATGTATACTTTAATATGACTGCCGCTATCGTCTAAACTAAACTCATATCTGTATCTTATTTGAGCTGTCGGTATTAAAATAACTATATATTAGTTTAGTTTAGTTTAGTGTGTACGTGTCTTGAAACTATAAATTATCATAGGGTACGTTTATACATTTGCCGGATGTTTAACTGCTAATTTATGTGGAATATTTTTGGGGTCTTACGTCCACGTATACGCACATCTTTCGCACTCTATCGTAAATTATTGTCGCTTTTTTGTAGCTTGCTTGCATCTTGCGTAGTAAAAATACGAAATCTATCAACGGAGTGACATCGTCGCGTTTGCCTATCGCCTATGTTTTATTATGCAGTTGTCAAATGAAGTGCCGTGGACAATAGGCCTAAGAGTTTGCAAAGAGACGCTGTAAGAGTAAGAAACTGCGTAATCCCGATGGAACTCAAAGGCTGACAGGTACAGTCGCCAAAAAAATTAAGTATACAGGGCATGATTCTAAAACCTTTGTAATGTTTAATATTACAATTATTGTTTACGTTAAATCACACCTTACGTTTACAGGTATCATTTAATATTGAAAATGATACAAAAAATCTGTAATATTACAGAAGGTTTTATGTATATTTAATTCTAATGCCGACGGTACATGTTGAAACATACATAGATATATCTATATAGATATACCTACAAGAATTACCGTGTACTATTTTATGTCCACAATAATATATTTTATTAATTAATAATGGGTATTCGTGGTTTTCCTTAAGTTTGTTATTTAAAATGACGCAACTAAATTATCCCAGGAAAATAATTATTTTTGAACATAAGTCACATCTTACTGATAATTTTATTTAAGTGACAGGTTACAAATAACAATAGAAAATTAAACATTCATTGTTTACGTTCAGTGTGAATGTGAATTTCTAACGGAGTGACTTAACTACTAGTTAATAAAAAAAATTGAAATGTAGATATTTATTTATTATTTATTATTGTTTGAAATACATAGATTATTGGAGCTTAAGTTTCTGTCATTACTCATGTGGCGTAATGTTTGCCATACCAGAGCCAGACTGCCGTACCAAGGATCCTAGGTTCGAGTCTCAGCGAGGCGAAAATTGAAGGATGAATTAAATTTCTGTTCTCGGTCTGGGTGTATGTCCTTATCTTCATGTGTTGTCCATGGCACCTACGACACAGGGAATCCTAGTGTGGGGCTAATAGTGAGTAGCTTTAGTTGTTTATCTTTAAAAGCACATACTACAATATTTTTACAATGTGCTAAATCCGTCCGATTGATTCTTACATTAGACAGTTTCCTTCCATCGGCACCTATAACAGTCTTGCATACAATCGCACCCAGAATGCAATTATCTAGTTTGCGGAACTGTTTTCTATTAGGAAAGTGACAAGTACCACCGCAAATAGTTTCTACATTCTATGCACTTGTGGAAAACCTATCGCTCAACTTGATGCCCTTAATTGGCTAAAGATGGCTGGTTTTGCTGATTTCCACTTTGCATTCATTTCCTCTCTAATTAGCTACCTTGGTCTAGCACAACTTATTGAGCTGTATAGGCTTACCGGGGAGTTGTAGGTTCGGTTTTCAGCTGAAGCTCATTGTCAGATGTTGATTGATTCGTACTAATTTTGAATGTTTCCAAAAGGATGCCAATATTTTGGTCTATTACAACGTTTTCAAGCAAGCATTAATGTTTATAACGTACTGGAGTAAGCTGCAATGATTATTTCTTCAGTATTTTAATGGAAGCCTAATGCCAGTATTTTAATGGATCTTTTGAGTGTTTGTACTGGAGCATAGGTTATCTTTGCGGTGACTGGTACTTCAAATAAACTGATTAACAATGTCCTCGGAATGCGCCCACGAATATATTAGACCATTTCAACTCCGACCTCACCCAACGTTGCATAACATATTCTAAACACGATTGACATAACCAACATTATAAGCCCTTGTAGTTACGAAATCTAAATTAGATCCATGGTTCATTATTACCATAAGTAACCCATGCTGTGTCAGTTACCGGACAGGCTTGACGTTTAAAACGTCAGCTGTCAACTTCATTGGTTAACGAGCATTGTCTAGTAATAAGGAAATCCAGTGTTTGTTGGTTAAACGTCTGTTGTTATACAATGCTTAGATGTAATCCACGACTTAACACGTCTATATTTTGACGTAAAATAAGCCCTAGTCAAATATAAGAGAAGTCTCTCACATATGTGAGAGACTTCTCTTATATTTGACTAGGGCTCGTCCGCGGTTCGATTCCCAGCGAGGCAGAAATTTCAATGATGAGTTTGAATTTCAGTTCTCAGTCTGGGTGTGAATGTCCTTGTCTAGTCTTGTGCTGTCAATAGACATTAGATAAAAATGAAGTAGTTTATCATTGATATAATCCAGACAGGGCAGACTCCTTAAACCTGGATATTCAATATCCTATTAAAGTCTAATAACTTCTAAAAACAACAAAATCAAAGACCGATTTCGGTCATTAACCCCAACTAGGACCTTAGAATATAACCTTAGCACTATAATAGTGTTTTTGTGATTGATACGACTGGCTCATCAGGTGTTTTAATCACGCGACTGTCAACGAATGATCGATGCCACATTGCGCCACCGTCGGTGTTATGCGATACCAAGCACGGTTAATCCATTAAAAACATATAGAATGTCTTCATTAGGCGGGATGGGTTTTTGTTCATGTAATTAATATGTTCGAAACACATTTTATGGATCTTTCCGAGGATTTTGATGTCGTCTTACTAATATTTGTTTTGGAATCTAAGTTAAGAATTGTAATAGACTATTCTGACTATTGCAGTACGATTCTCTTTCAAAGTTATGTTCGCTTAGAGATGAGTTATTACCAGTTTCAGTTCACGAAAACGTCGCGAGAAATTATTTATCGAAATATTTTCATAAGTTTTAATGGGAAAAATATATTTTTTACGTACTTAACTTCCCTGCTCGTGTTTGTTCTCATAAGAGTCTTCACTAATATTAAGAAAACCATATGCACTAAAATAACACCTGATATTAAGACTTTCGATGATGATGATAATTATAAAGAAGAGTATGATGAAAAAGAAAGTACTGAAAACAATTGAAATCATTAAAATAATCCTTTCCAAGTACCATTCGGAGTACAACTGATACTTAACAATGATGATAACTTAAATGTAAACTTGATTATGATACCAGTAGTCATCTCAGTCGATCACAGTTAAGTTTCTACTCCAGTAAATCTTAATTGCTATGACTAAGATATCAAGTACATTTCGTCATAATCCGTCTCTAGGTATTGACAGTCTGTTCGTGAAATGAAGCACGATTGGTGTCCGAGTGTATTAAATCTAGTATTCACACACAATGATGTATGTAGGGTTATCGACTGTATTTAAGATAAAACATCTCACATTCCTTTACTACAAGTTTGGCGTTACTAAAACTTAACCCCTGACCCAAGGATAACCATTCATCTCGCACATATCTGGCCTGAAATCAAACCCGTATTCCGCGGCAAGCAGGGTCACTACCAACTATGCTATAGTATAATATGGAGCTGTTCATTTCTCTGGATCAGAAATCCAAAGACAATCGATACTATCTGCTATAGTATCAGAAAAAAGGAACTTTGCATCAGGGTCACCAATTTCGACATGATAATTATTATAAGACATTTATTACAACATTTGAGATAGTTACTGATCTACTTGATTTTTAACACTGCTCCTTTTCTCTCTATGTGCTTTTCTTTCCCTATTTTCGTTTATCTCCTTCTCTTATCTATCTTACCTTATCTTATCTTATCTCCTATTTATCTGGTTTCTATAACAAAGTTTCAACCCTAAGTATATTTAATATTTATGTACAGATATTGAGTTGTAATAATATTGCAGTCTCTGGCAAATGGTTTCAGCGCGGCTCAAGGCAGATTAATGTGCGCCGATAAGATTCGAATCCACTCCCATGAATCACGCACTTAACACCTAACTGGCTGGTACTAACTGCTGCAGGAATAACAACTGATAGGCTTTTAGATAGATGTGTTTTAACTTGAACCGTCTGTTGCTAGTAAGATAAATCTCCCTCGCTACCTCGGAATCAAAATCATAATCAAAATCATTTATTCGTCATAATTATAGGTGAATAGCAGGATGATACGAGGAGCTCTTTATTGATAGCAATCGAAATAAATTTTAGACGGAATTCTCAATTGACACAATTAACTTTTTTCTTTCTGAACCGATTGAAATAAACCACACTAAGGCGCTCCACCCACTGAAGACGCGTCCCGCCGCGATGCGCAGAGCGACGGATAACACAACTGCGCGCGGGGCAATTTGCCGCGCGGTGCCGCGTCGGCAGTGTGTTGTGCTAGGCGTGATTTCTATACAAATTGACATAATTGCATACAATGGTAAAATCTGCCATCCCGCGCCCCGTCGCGGTGCGCGGTGCAGTGGGTGGTGCGCCTAAGTGTTACTTCATGCTTAAAACCTGCGAAAATAAAAAACAAACTAACACAGTTCGCACTTATGAAGAATATCATCTTTTATTTTATTTTCTTTGACTATGTCAGGGAGGATTCGAACCCTGATCCCCATGCAACTCTTCAAGACAATCTCCTGCAGAGATTAAGCGTGTTAACGACGTTTAATACAGTTGCTAATAGAAGGTTAACGACTTAAGTTATCTTCAAACACGTGGTCAATTTAAACTATAACTGACAGCTGTCTTCATTACCGAATGGTTAGCGGTAAAATGGATCATTGTAGATAAGGTAATTGTAGGCACTAAGGTCAACTGGTAAGTACCTTATAGGAGAGGCTACGTGAACTATACACATAAAACTGTGTCTGAGAATTGTATTTGAGAAATACTAACAGTAGCAATAGAATGCATAGCAATGATTTGAAGAATTTTTGTCTGCTTGTCTTGTGAATTGCTGCTGTTAATCTCAGAAACGGCTCAACCGATTTGGATGCGGTTGCCACTTAGGTATAAAGCGGGGTCAGTTATTGTGATTTAAACCAAATTTATTCTGAGAGAATATATATCCTGATAATTATAATTGTGATCACTTCTTAAATTGTATTTTTACCCTGCGTACTAGTGAGAAATAAGTGCGTTCATCATAATTATCCATCACAGCCACCGCGATACACCTAGTCTAAAAATACGCCACAATAAAACTGCATTCCACGTAATAAGTTACAACTACTCGTATTCTCGGCTACAAATACTCACTTGTCACGCGAACTTTTATCTCGATCGGTAATCAAACCCGGGACCTAACGAGAACCAGTATCACGACACGACGTCAATTAGTGCCAAGTTGATATATTTACACATAACATACACATATTTATATGTCGTGGATTTACTAGTAGATAGTATCTATACATCACTAGTTAATAGGTTACCGAAAAGAAAGCGACCTGCATGTTTTTACTCAGATATTTTGACCAAAATACTTCTAAAACATTTCCCGGTCGATGCTAAGAGAATATCCCCCATACTAAGTAGCTAGTCAGTCGTTTAGTCTAGTAGTAAGGGCATGGAGTATTGAGGTAGAAGAAGGGCCATCTCATATGAAGGGTTTGATAAAGGTCCAGCTGTTTACAGAAAATAGAGGTTCCAATAATCGACATTTCTGAATGGTGCCACCCGTAATTGGACGCGTTTTTACGGACACTTTTCATATACAGAGATGGCCTTCCTTCTCTCTATCATCCATGAACGAGGATTAATTTGTTTGGACTCTAAAAATTTTGTCCCTGTAATAATTTGTCGTGTATGTATCTACTGTCGAATCCTACCCGGGCAAGCCTGCCATGTAGTCAAGTAATAAGTATTGCAATCGACAATTATTGGTACAATCGTGACTTGATAATCTCAGCGTCGATAAGTCGATTGCGCTTAGACTATTTGAAACATTGTGCTTACTGAAGTATTTATTTATTTCTAGACTACACCTCATAATCGTAAATTCAGTAATACAACTAAGATTATCTCCTATTGTTAGGAGTTCTATTGTCTCTGTATGATGCATTATTTTATTGACGATTGGACTATCGTCATCTGGTCAATATAATGTAATTTTAACTTAGCCCATAAGCAACCGTAATAGAATGTAATTTTGACAAATAACTGACTAGTCAATGATTGATTTGATTTGTTTGATCAAATATTATTGCTGTAAATTAGCCAATCTAATACGCGAACGAATTTAAAGGCAGCGTGCCTTTCGTTCATTAAAATCTTAATAAGACAATCTTAGATTACATTTTAACGAACGAATTTAAAGGCAAGTCTAATAATATTCACTTACAGAGAACAAAACAGGTCATGTAATACTAGTAGGCGCTCATATCAGAAATCAGGCAGTAAATATGCGAACTTCATTGATTAAAGGGCTTACTCAAGCTTTAACCAGAGGTCAAACGTTACGCGGAACTAAATTCTTGACAGATGTAGGCCGAGAGTGGCCGAGACTGGTTGAGATTACTGACTTTGATCGTCAATGTAATACATATCTTCTAACTTTGTACTAACTTTGGATGCACTTAAATTATCTTTGATGTATCTATGAATGTGGGTTTTAGATTTAAGATACAAGATGTAAGTTTGATTTTTGAAGAAAATATTTTTACATCGACGTTTTGAAGGTTAATAATTAAGGGGTTGTTAGATTCATGGTCTGTACCAATATGTTGATGTGCGTGTATGTGTTATCTATTCCATAACAATATAATTTGAATACAACATTTGAAAATCAGTGTTTCAAAAATTTTACTGATGCAAGCTAAAATTTAAAAAAGAATCAATGCTAAAAATTTCTTGTTTCAACTCTTTCCATGCGGTAAATTCAGAGTTGCTAAATGATAAAGCTACATACAGAGATGCATGAACAAATGTCAAGTGTCAACATGTTACTATTTACAAAAACTATTTAGTACAATTTAGTTAACATCTCTCCGCCTCTAACCGAAGTATTTACGGGACCATACTGGGACAGTGTTAATGAAACAAGCAAAAGTTCAGCTGTTGTCTACATGTTCAATACCGCATTCCATTTTGGAGACATAAATATTTTAAATTTTTTTTTTAAATATTTTAAAACGATTTATATCGCACCTAAGCGCTATTTAGCAAAAAAGAGTGACCAGCCATATTTTCAAAGCCTGAAAAATCCCTAATATATTGCCTGTAATCCACAAGAGATGTAGGTAGAGGCAAAAATAAAAATAAAATCATAATATTATAGTGATGAGGATTATTTTCTCCTCCACCACAAAGCACCTTTTTGAAATGGTCAGTCATAAGTGTATCAGTGAATGATTAAATAATTTTGAATTTTGAGTGAAAAATCCTTTTAAACCATTTTCCGTTAGTCGGTTATTCTTTTGGCAATTGTGCTACCAATAAAGTACTAATGTAAAACCACAGATTCCATAAGAGTACTAACGCACTATGTCTACTTTCCAGCACATCTGCGTATTTCAGAGCTACAGAAATAAAGCTTAGCAAGTATTCTACGAGAGGATCCAATTTCCATCATGCAAGTTGCATCGTCACATGATAATACCAGGCACCCACGTTTATTTTTATAATAAGCAGAAACTCGTCCTACTCATATGAGTGATGATGTTGTGAAAGAACCAAGCTATACTTGACTTATTTAGTAGGTACCTGTGAACTGAACAAAGTTTACGAAAAAGGCCCGTAGAGAGCTTTTGCAAGAGAATTGATTTGGATGCAAGTGTTTGATAGGTATATGTATCTATTATTATATTACTACGCATATTTCTACGGTGTATGGAAAATTGGCAATGAATGACTTCGGTAAAAACGTTATGGTATCCGAATTTACGCTTTTAGAATTACAATCCATAATAATTAAGGGAAGACACTGTCTTCTACAATACAGTGCAAACTAAAGTTGAAGACACGGACTCCAACCATATTTGTACTTTTAAATAATTAGAAGTAAACAAATTTGTATTAACATATATTATTGAACTGAAAACTTCTTTAGTACGGGGGTGACTTGAAATTTTATGAAACGAAACTGTCCAGTGGAGACTAGAAATGAGTGGAGACTGACTTGAGTTGAGTTGAGTGGAGTTGAGTTGGAGTGGAGTGGAGTGGAGTGGAGTGGAGTGGAGTGGAATAGTAAAACCTACAATTATCATCTTCCCGAAATTTTACATTCGTCTCATTATTTTGAAAATAAAATGTTTGAAGGTTTCACTTCTAACACGTGTGAATTGCACACATTTTAATTTTTATTAATTATCTATAATATTCCCAAAAATGTCTTAAGTTAAACAACCAATATTTAACCTGTACAATGTACCTATTAACCCCATGATTGTTAATTTTGTAAAACTCTTCTTACATAGTTTATGAAAGTCTTACGTAACTACACACATCACTGGTGTTCGAACCCGGAACAACTCACTTGGCATACTTCACACCGATGAGCCCTTACATCTGATTTTAAAACTGGATCACTGTAACCTATTCATATCACTTTCCTTACGTAATAATCCCTTCATATGTTAATTGCGTAATCGAATTTTTGACTACTAAACGCTTTCGATTGGCTTGGAAGCGAAGTGATAATAAAGACTAGCCTAATACGTATACTACAGCCTTCCTCACGGAAGTATCTATCATACACAAAAAGGATTTTTCATATTCCATTGGCCGTTCCTGAGATTAGCGCGCTCAAATAAACAAAAAGCCTCTTCAACCTAATTAGGTAGGTAATTATAGATATAAGAATAATGATTATTTAAAAATCATTTAAAATCTGCACAATCTTCAGACATAATAACTTCGTGATATTCACACACTTTATGATAAGATTCTTATGATTGTTATGATAGGTACCTATGTCATCGCCAATCGTAATTTAGGTATACTTAATTTACCTGCGGCCAGTAGATTTAAATCACTTGTGTGCATATGTGAATAAAGTACACTAAAAGTAGACTTAAGACACCTGGGTGAGTTAACTCAGGTGAATAAAGTCGACGTCACCGTACCTTTCTTTGTAGCTTGTTACCCAACTGAGGCTTCTCTGATAGCTTTGTGTAACAAATTAATAAAATAACTAATTTGTTAATTTAATTTGCAAAAAAAAATGTTTTTGGATCTTGGGTCTTTTGTAAACTCTTGTGCCATTCAATGCGCCTGTATCACCCGGTACAGCGTATTGGAGCATTATTTTGTTAAATTAGTGTGTGACATTTATTGTCATAATTTAACAGTAGCTAGAGCACGAATATTTGCGAGAAAGTATTCGTATGGTTAACGTAAGCAATTTGTCAAATTTGTATGGCATTTTAGTACCATTTAGGCACGATAGGGGCGCTTTTGAAAGAATGCCATACAAATTGCTTACGTTAACCATACGAATACTTTCTCGCAAATATTCGTGCTCGAGCTACTGTTCTGAAAAGTATTTCTTTTTTTGTTATAGAAATAAAATAAAAACTAAAAATAGCATTACAACTTGAAATTCCACGGATGAATATTTCCCAATAATTTTATAAACACCGGAATGTTTTCAAAATAAGTGGCCGCGTGCGTTTCCGTGCTGATAACAGAAAGAATTAACGATACGGAATGCAGTATGAAATACACATGTACCTAATACTAGTTATTATAAGTACTATTATTTCTTCTGGGTAATACTTCTACCGATATTACTACTGGTAACAAACCTTTCGTAACACTAATGATCGATACGGCATCACTTCTTTTCAGGAAACTAAGTGCTCTTTTTTGTTTTATAGCTAGTCACAAGCGTCTTATTACTTAAAAATTGAATAATTCTGAAGTTTCTATAATTGCTAAATGAGATATTGCAATAAAACTTTCATAAAAAATTTGGCTTTATCTTTTATCGTTGACATAGTAGCCATTGCTAATGTCGCACTTGAATAGTGTGAAAAAAATTAAGAAGAAACAGCGAAGCGTAGTCAGCTGGTAACTAATACTTTTATGTAAGTTCAAAAACCGGGAAGTATTATTAGTATTCTTAGAAGTATCTTATTAACTTTACACGAACAGTATCCACTACAGTTCCTCCTACAATCCTATTCGAGGATTGTACTGAAGAAGTCTATGAGCAGGAGATGGTGGGACTGCAAGCTTATTTGCTAGGAGAAAATACCGTAGCCAGTAACAAACATTAAATCAATAAATTCCTATTAACCTACATTAAGCACATAACTCAGTCATCAGACGTGGACGACGTGGTTCGCAATGAGATAATATACTGTCGATACTAAAACATATGACCTCTTACATTGATAATTATACTTCAATTTAATCATCCAGTTTACCTCCTAGAAGGTAAAACTTGAGTTAATGAGAATCTCTTTGCCAACGCCAAGGTCTTTCCTCATGACCACCTTCAGAGATTAGATGTAAATTTCATTAGTTCACTGTAGAGTACGGATATCCATGATTTAGAACCTAGAGAGCCTGACACTGTCCCCATGAAGGAGTGCTTAAGTGGCCGAACCAAATGTCGAAATATTGTACGCAGCAATTTTCGTGTCTCCGAATTTCGAATTTTGCGATTTGTTTTTCACGACTTAAAGCTCAAAAAAATACGTTCGTTTGGCCTCACCCTAACTTAACAACATCTTGTCTGGTCGTACGTGAAAGTTCAACGTGCCATCCAAAGCACGGAAACGCTCAAGAAATCCTTGTCACTATTGAGCACTCCTTTGATGGCCATTGAAACGTACTTTTTAAAAGATTTCAATAAATGTCAACTGGTTTCTCATATGGAAAAAGTTTATGAAGATAGAAACTCTACAAATAGGATAGGGAATGACCATGTAAGTATCCAACCAACCAAATTTAAAATCATTTTTTATGAAAATAGCCGACAAAAGAGCAGACGAGCCACCTGACGGTAAATTATCACCATTACCTATAAACACCAAAAGCATCACCAATGCATTCCAGGACAAGAATAAAGAGAAAAAGAAGAAAGTATCTACTAGCTCTAATGAAAACCCGTAACTTTAAAAAACATATTATAGGTACATAACGGAACGCAGAATACCTATTTCCAAGTCCAAATGGCTTAGTGAGCAAGAAATACGAATTTTCGCCATAACTTGAACGATTATTCCATACCATGGAATAATCCTGTCATTATAAGGACGGTATTGAAAGTTTATTTATTTAACTCTTTATTGTACACCAATAGTAACAAGGCAACAACACGTCAAAAGTAGACACGTAGGTATATGAAGAACAAAAGTTAACAAGTTTCAACTTGAAACATATTTACCAAAAGCTTCTAATGTAATAAATGTTCCTAATCAAAAGAAACAATATAGGTTCCTACATTTCGCAAAAGGAATAATTTCTTTTTATCTCTCAATTTACGAAATGCCATAAATTCTGCCGGTGGCTAATCAATTCGGTGAGTGATTATGTTGCTACCGGTCACTGGTTGCCACCTTGCGAAAATACCGCTATATTTTATCTCAAGATAAAATAAGATAAGATAATTATTCGCAACGTTTATTCTAATCACAAGGCCTCTTGGGTAAACAAAAAGAAAATATCAATATTCAGAAAAAGGCAATTTATTAATTCATATTATTAAGTAATTCTGATAGCATCGATCGTTTATAAATTTTACGAAATGAAATGACAATATTTCAAAGCGGTGAATTTGATAAGTTAGATTAATAAAAATGATAAAATATATTATTATGTATAATTATAGCAATAAATGACTTTATATATGAAATTCCAAAAAAATTGAATGGAATCTAGTAGTATAATAATAATCATTTTTAAGTTATCACCGATCCATTTTAACCGTAATAAAACATTTTCTCGCCAACTTTACTATCTCAAACATTTGGCCACGGATCACAAAAATAGTTAGCAAGCGTGGAAGCAAAATAAAATAAAACCGTTTAATATTTGTCCTATTTCCCTTTACTATCTTAAACTTCACGCCATAAATTTAATAGCGTTCCGGAAACTTTGATGCATCCAACTGTTAGACCCGATAAAATACGGACGTTATTAATAAATGCAGTTTGGAACATAAAATTTATCTCATCAATCAATTTCTCTATAGAAATTCTTCCCGACCCATAAAAGCCTGACTCATAATTTACCAAAGTTATCGCTGAATTCTCCCAATGATTTAACGGCATAGATAAACAGTCGAACGTAAACAAAGTCGCGATAGAAGTTCAAGTACATGACAACACTAACATTAACTACATCCAGATAAACTTTACAATTCGAGCTAAAACCCATAAAATTTTATACCCGGCATTAACACTTTTACTGCTCTCTAATTAGAACTTGATAAACTTGTAAATAAAACGAACGGAGATGAAAGTGCCATTGACGCTAACGGCGTTTTAAAACAAAAAGACCTCCCGCCTCCTAAACAATGCTCTCATTCAAATGCCGATGCAAGAAACGTTTCAAAATCACTCACCATGCAACTCAGCATCTGCAGTTTCTGGACCACGGAACAAATCAGTTCCAATGCACGGAACACATGAATTAATACATGCGAATGCGCATAGATTATAAGGCACTGGACCGAAAGTTCACCCTTGTGGGACACCCGAAAGTTTTTATTCGATTGTCGATCGCGTGCGCGCGATTCGTTCGGCGCGTGGCTCTCAATAGCTGCCTGTTCACAACTGAACTATCAGTGACTGACTGGCTGACGGTGCGCCGGCGTCTCGCTTCGGTGTTTACTATACCCCATGTGCAGCATTATCAAATGCTTGTGTTGAATTGCGAACTTTATCTAAACGGCATTGAGATTATTTTTGATTGTATTCAGGTTTATATTCCTTATCTGTGTTAGTAAGGCGGTTACTTGTATTTGTCGTTTGTATGAATGAAAAATAAACTCGAGTCTTCATAGAGCTTTCTGATGGTCGCCGTTCGTTTATGTTGTAACCTTAATTAATGTTTTGAACCGCTTGATATGTTAGCGTAGTCCTTATTGGGTTTTAAGTGTTAGTTTCGTTTAACAAGTATGATTCATTGTTATTTGCTTTTAAGTTTTGACCTTTTTGTTATTCTCATATGATGTTAGAATTTTATTGTAAAAACCATTTATTTGTAGCCTCTCGATATACATAAGTGCCCTCTCAAGTATTCTGAATACCTACGTTTGTTTTTTAGACGCATCGTAATTGAATAAATAATTTAATAGGTCCACCTTTTATCTTATTTATTTTGGACTTATTAATTAAATAATATCAATTATTATTTGTCTTGTTATGGCCATGACTGAGAGATCCGTTTTTATATTATCTAAGCCTGTTCTTTTACTTCAATTATTATTCATTCAAATTCATTTAATGGTATCATGTAATTATGTTAATTTAAGGACGTGCCGATACCAGCATTCGTCTATTATTATAATAAATACTATCTATAGGCATAACCTTATATGTACCTACATCACACACATCGATATTATTTTATACTTGTCCGTACATATGTGTTAAATTAAATATTATAATTAACACTATTCACATTGTTTGCAGTTATTGACGTAAAGACTACAGAATAAGTTTATGTAATACATTTATATTTCCTGTTTCTGTCCACATTGTGTAATGGTATACCACCTTATTGACTTATTGTGTTTTCCTCCATTCTAAATTAACTAAGTAGGCAGGTATATTATATGTAGTTATTTGATATAATATGACTAACATTGATGTAGTTAGTAACATTGTAATAATATTTCTTTTCGATTCGATTCTTCAATTCTTTCTTGTGATTCAGCCTAAAGTTCATAGCTGATTGGACTTAGACCTAGGACAGGAACAGTTGACTCAATCCCTTCAGCTTTATGTATGACTTAATCATCATTAGTATAGCTAAAATAGATACGTGATTCAATAGCAACTTTATAATTAAAAAACATTAAAAACCTTAGAATTGCTGACGTAGAGTTTAAAATAGATTGAAGGACCACCCTTGAAAATATGGTAATAATGCACATTTATTTCCATGTATTACAATATATCAAACGTGTAATTTGTTACTGGCAAAAACAGACTTTAATTTTTTTGAAATAAGGGATATTTTAGCAATGGCCGATCAAAAAACCTATGTCGTTTTTCATTTTTTGTTTCCTTTGAACTTGCTGCTGCTATTGTAGTTTGTTCAATGGGGATAATGTAAGGATTTGAATGGCCCGTCGTAATTGCTCGTATTTTTTCATCTCTAGCACGGGTCGGCTGTGGGCTATTGTAAAATAACATGTTAGAGTGATGATAAAGCACGTGGTTTAATTATTTAAGTCTTTTTGTTGCTGGCCTGGCTAAATAAATGCTCAGACACTCATGCCCTATTTTTGGAATCAAGTTTTGTTCTGGGTCAAATTATTTAACGGAAAGGAATCGAACCCAGGACATTGTGTGGTAGGAGAAGCCAGAATGAAATTAAAAACATTTTCCTATTCTAATAGCCAACGGTTATAATTTCCTTATGAAGTCAAAGGATCGTCATGGTGTAAAACCATGATCCTAACTGTAACAAGCAGACAAACTGGTAACGTGCCCTGCGAAGCACAGAAGTATTCCAAAAATTATGACACGTACCGCGAAGAAGTGGAGTAGCTTGCTTGCAACAGTGTTCCCAAAATACGATATGGGTGGAAGGAAGTCTTTAAGAAAAAACTGGTTTTTACCACCGCGCAAACCATCGCTGCATCGTGGTCTTCATGTGGGAATAGAGTCAAGCAATAACCTCATTTAAAAAAATAACGCCGTACGCGTTCAAAGTCAGTACCAGTGCTTAGTAGTAGTTTCTTGGCCGGCAACGCATCAGCGATGCCTTTGATGTGGCTGATGTCCATGGGCGACGATAGCCACTTACCATCAGGTGGCTCGTTTGCCGGCCATTTCCATAAAAAAACTCCACAAAAAAGAAATCTTCAGTAACCTAAGGGCCACACATGCAACTATATCTCCCATGGTTTCAACCCACTAATGGTCTACTACAGGACACAAATCATCGGTCTATGGCACTTCGATAATTTTAGTATAGCTATATCAGTAATAGCTGCCACACCAGATAACTGAAATGCAAATCTATGGTATTAGAAGCACTTTAAATAACTTGACTTGTATTAGGGATATCATTATTCAATGACCAAATGTTAATGTCGACCTTCTCCCTACCCTATCTATGATTTTACTTAAGACTACTCGTCCACAAGAGCAAAAGAAGTAGAACATTTTGATAGTTTCTACTGAGACGTAAATTTAAGAAATCCCTCTTTAATTTACATGTGAGGGAAATGTGAGTTTTTTGTAAATCCTACTACATGTTATAATAAATTTTAAAGTTCGTATGGATGATTGTTAATCTTTCACACAACGGAATGTATTTTTTATAAAAAATTTCACACTCTGGAATAACATATAAGTTACTTACGCTAGTCATAGCCCTTGCATTCCCTGTTGTGGGTGCCATGGACGCAAGGATAGATGAAGCCATTTTCCAAGATTAATTCCGTTATTAAGGTAGATATATGTATCGATAGTATTATATGTTACATCCTATATAGTGCACTACTATAATATACATTATATATTGGTTCCGGGTGTGACTGGAGCTGATCTGTCATCGTTGTATTCAATCGAAAGTGACTGGTGCGAAAATCGGTCACATTCAGTTATATTCAATTGAAAATGACTTAACGAGAAATTTTATAACTGGGGCTGATTTCGCAATATGTAATCGAGTTGTTAACACTTATTCCATACATATACACACGGGTTGTGTAAAATCATAGCCGCAGATTTTGTTATTTGAAAGATCTGATATCACGAAGTCTTTATGAAAAAAAAATATGCTATGTGTTCCTTACATCATTGTTATCAGTACATTTTAATTATAATAGTTTTTATTAAACTTAAAACTCTAGATAGCGTTAGTATGATTAGACCAGTCAGTTTCATAAGAAAATTATTGTTACCTCACTATAACCCTGTGTTTCCCTGTAGCATCCGAGAACGATCAATATTGTATCTGTCACATAAATATCATCACCGGAAATCAAACTCGGAACCACTCAGCTGCAGGGTCGCTAGTCGCTAGCAACTGGACTCCAGGGTCATCAATAAATAATAAAACTGTAATAAATATCACTGGATCTTGTCTTATCTATGCCTAGCATTCAGTCTTTATTTTGTAACCTTACAATAAGATAGCCTTGTTTAGAATGTCTAAATGATAATTAATCTAATGCTAAAACAAATTGCTATTTACTATTAGCATTTTTTTATAAACATTTCGTTGAAATGCTTTAAATTAAATGACAGTTTATTCATTAATTCTTTTCATTTCCGACTGTTTATTTTTTAATTAGCTACAAGTTACGTCAAAAAGACCCTAGAAGATTGTTTACTAAATTAGACTCGGCAAAAAAATGTAAAAGGAGGTCTAGTGGACGAGGCCCATTAAAACACATCAATTATGAAATAGTATTTCTCAAATCGTTTATAAATATGCAAACTAATAGTCAAGCTATCGCCGTCTGTCAGTTGGTTAATATTAGATGTTTATTACTGTAAATACTTGAATGAAATGCTTTGATATTGCTTAATATGATAACCTTATCACACTTTAAAGGTGGTGATTTTCATAATGATATCAATGAAGGTTGTTGGTATATTAAGTGTGTATTGACTATTGGTCAAGGTAGGTAAGGGTAAAATGACCTTTTCGGGCCACAGAATATTCAAAGAGTATTCAAAATTCAAACTCATTTAATCATGTGCGTATTTTTTCAATAATGCTTAAAAATACTGTTTGATACAATTTTTAACCTATCAGCATTCCGAAAAGTTGCTGTGCCATAGAGGAGAAGAAATGGCAAAAGAAACTCCTCAGAACATCTTTTAAATTAGTACCGACAAATTGTTTCAGAATAAACTTCAAAAATTTCAAATTCCAGTTACTGCAAGAGACGTATTAACCACTGGAGTCGACTGGTGGAGTATCACTACCATTTACAACGTCTTTATGGAAATAGCCAGCAAACGAGCTGCCGATCTTCTTTATGGTAAGTGGCTATCGTCGCCCATGGACATCGGCAACACCAAAGGCTTTACTGATGTGTTTTACCAAGAAGAAAGAAGAAAAAGAAAGAAAGAACCGGCTCTCACGCCGGCACACGACGACAAAATCACAGAACACAACTTCGTATATTGGCATTAGAAATTTATCTTATAGGGATGTGCGTTGTGTTGTAATATGTACTACGGATATTGTCACCCATTTCACATATACGAACAGATAGTACTATCGTTAGGCACTGAAACTTCCGCTGTATGTATATTGTATGGGGCTAATGGTTCCGCGCTTGCTGCAATCTTGGTTGATAACAGGGCTAGTATCTAATAATTTTAGTATGATTTTAGGTTTACGTTTGGAGGAAGGGTTAGGTTTTAGAGTACGCGACCGTGTTGAAACCGGTGGTGCTTTAAGAGCATCCCATTTCATGCTCTTCATTGCGTCATAGATGCGATTCCGAAACGTTTTAAGGTTCCGTACGTCTTGACAAAACGGAACCCTTTTAATGAAATGAAATGAAATGAAATGAAATGAAATGAAATTAGTTTATTCGAAGTAGGTTTGTTACAAACACTTTTCGAAAGTCACTCAACGCCATCGCTTCAACAAATCCCTACCGTGAGTGGTCCCGGTAGAAGAAGCGGCAAGAAACTCCCGGGATTTTTTTTTTCCTACTCACAGTTACAGACAGTACTTACTACTACTTATTACATTATTTAATTAAAAAAAAAAAACTCATGTCCAAGCAGTCTTGTCATTTAAATACTCATCAACTTTGTAATATGCTTTCTTCATGAGAATACCTTTTACATGAGTTTTTAATTTACAGTATGGCATTTCTGTTAATTCTAACGGGATTTTATTGTAGATTTTTACACATCTACCCATGAACGAGCCACCAGTTTTGTTGAGTCTAAAACGAGGCACAATCAGTCTAGCCTTATTTCTTGTGTTAATATTGTGAACATCACTCTTTTTAAGAAAAGTATCGGAGTATTTTTTAACATACATAATATTTTCCAAAATGTATTGTGAACTAACAGTTAGTATATTGATTTCTTTAAAGAGTTCTCTAAGAGAGTCCCTAGGCCTGAGGTTGTAAATAGCGCGAACTGCTCTTTTCTGTAATACAAAGATTGACTCAATATCTGCAGCTGAGCCCCACAACAACAAACCGTAGGACATTATACTGTGAAAGTAGCTGTAATAAACTAATCTTGCTGTTTCTACATCAGTTAAGAGCCTTACTTTCTTAACTGCATAAGCAGCGGAACTGAGCCTCCCTGACAAGGCTTCAATATGAGGACCCCATTGTAGTCGAGAGTCTATGGTAATGCCGAGAAATGTTGTAGAATTTACTAGTTCTAATACTTCCTTATTTAGGACAATTTGAGCTGGGATCTGTTTCACATTAGGTAAGGCAAATCTGACACATTTAGTTTTTTTCGCGTTTAACATCAAGTTATTACATGTAAACCAGTGTAATACTTGCGAAACAGTATTATTTACGTCGTCATAACATTTTTTCCTCCTATCTACTTTAAAAATTAGAGAAGTATCGTCAGCAAACAATACCGTTTCACACATGTCCTTAGTGAAATAAGGAAGATCATTGATATATATTAAAAATAGCAGTGGTCCTAATATTGATCCCTGGGGCACACCCATGGTCATGTGCACTCCAGGTGACTCTATTCCATTAATAACTACTTTTTGACTACGTTCAGATAAATAAGATTTTATAAGACTAACTGATTGTGTTGAGACACCATAATGCCTAAGTTTGTTTATTAATATATTATGATCAACACAATCGAATGCCTTTGAGAGATCACAGAATATACCGATAGCATCATGCTTATCCTCCCAAGCATTAAAAATGTGTTTAAGAAGTGCGATGCCTGCATCAGTGGTGTTTTTCCCTTTTGAAAAACCAAACTGATTAATATGAAATAATTTGTTTGCAGAAAAATGCGATAGTAGTTGGTTGTAGATAATTTTTTCGAAAATTTTACTGAGGGCTGGTAAGATGGATATTGGTCTAAAATTTGTTGGGTCGTTTTTATCTCCAGATTTAAAAACCGGTATTATTTTCCCATGTTTCATAAGATTGGGAAAAATACCATCTTCAACACATTTATTAAAAATAAAACTTAAGTGGGGGGCAATTGAGTTGATTATTGATTTAACTACAACTGTAGAAAGACCCCAGATATCACTTGACTTTTTAACATTTATCGAATTGAAACTTTGTATAATTTGATTACAAGTAACGGGTTTAAAGTTAAATGAGTTGGTACTTTTATCAACACATGATTCTAAGATGGTCATAGCTAGTTGGGATCACTTGTGCATCTTTGTCTGTCCGTCTGAAACATTTAATTTTCTCCGGATCTCATAGAACACGTTGAAATTTGGAACAATTTGTATGTACACATATCAATTCTTGTGCCAACACAAATGCGTAACGTAAATCAAATCAAATCTCTTTTATCATTCTACCGCTATTTCGGAAAGGGATTTTTCATGGAAGAGAAGAAATGGCGAAAGATAACGTTAATAAATTAATTTTGACTATCTGTTATGTTATGCTTGACTCTTTTGATTCTATCTATTCTGTCCATCCTTACGTCTCGTTTTCTATGCCAGGGGAATTTATGTGACAGATTAATGTGTGTTCTTGATGTTATTATATTATTATATTAAATGTATTTATCCGCGAGTTCTAAAGCAAAGTGTTAATGGGTCAACGTTTTTATGACTTAAGATATACTTAAATAAATTCATAGATGACTAAAACACTTTTATAATTTTTGCGCACTAATGCAAAAAAAATAATCGCTATTTTGTTCATTGTTAATGAGTTCCTCTGTCTGAAGCCAACCCAGGGATAGAGTTTAGAACAAGCTAGAATTTAGAATAATAGAATACGTGTATGTATAACTGTTCAGGAATTCTTACGTCTGGAGCCAAAGCTGAGAGTGG
This sequence comes from Thymelicus sylvestris, assembly GCA_911387775.1. Lineage (NCBI taxonomy): Eukaryota > Metazoa > Arthropoda > Insecta > Lepidoptera > Hesperiidae > Thymelicus > Thymelicus sylvestris. Next base: position 36,107,358 of record OU426885.1, on the reverse strand, counting down.
GAATAGTGTAGGACTATATAAAAATGAATTGTCATCAGGACTACAGAATTCAGAAATATGTCAAATTTCTAATTAAGATCAGATAATCTAATTTAGGTTGCAAGATTTAACCCACTCAAATAGACTAGCATAATTACAAGTTAATGAAAATCCCTAATTGTTTTCTCTATCTATTCATTTACCCGCAAATTGAGGTTTAAGCCTGTCCAAGTTTTTATGACTTAGCTGGCACAAAATTTTCTAATCATCAGAGATTGTTCCTTGTTCCAAAAAAGCTGAATGTCAACAATCAATCTCACCGGAACACTTAGTTAGCACAAGTTCAAGGATCGGTTAGAGATAAACGCTTAACTACGGCGCGGTGGTATCCTTGAATGTATGTCAAGTGACGCAATTTTCGCTCATACGGATCACATCCCACTTTGGATTTTTAGGCCGCTGCTGTTCTAGACTACTGGTGACAAACACCACATTATCGTGTAGTATGAGCATGTAGGTGACGCGAACCCATAAGATTTCTCCCTACCAATAATCTAAATTTTACTAACAAAAAATAACCGACTTCAAAGTCTCAAAAACTACATAGTTGTCAGATCTCGTTCAAATTTATGTGAGACCACATGACAAGTGCCTGCTTTCGATTAAAAAAAGAATCATCGAAATCGGTTGGCGTCATATTTAGTTATTCGTCAATTTGTCGCGCACATCTTAACACAAAGAACAATACCAAACTGCCATACATAGTTTTATTTCATTTTCAACTTGAGCGTCTTAAAACAAAAAATATTCTAAAAAATGCAGCATTAATTTCTGAGCTTAAATATATAAGAATTTTTAGCAGGCACACCCCAGAACCAAAGTATTTTGATATTGAATGTTTTATAACCATAGAAGTATTATACATAGAGTAGCTGGTACACAACAAAACAACTATGCCGGAAGAGTATGGGATGTCACGATGTGATAATTAACGTCAACGTCAATTTTAAAAACGATTCAAAAGTTGCCATTTTTCTACTACTGAAAGATTAAATTACATATAAGAATTTCATGAACATGGTGAAAGGTAATATTTTTAAATATAAACATAAAAAAGTTCAAGCAGAATGTTATTTATTTATTACAGATTGCCCAAATTACTCACTTTACACAATATGAAATAATTAAAATCAGAAAATACGTACGACTTTCAAAATACATTTTCTACCATTAGAGTACAAAAGTATGAAATGGTAACATTTTTACCGAATGAAAATGGACATTAACGACATCATTGTTATTATTATAGTCAATTCATCACTTATTAATAAAATTATTTTACCCTGGGTAATACGGGTACAGGGGGCTTACCATGAACTCTTAAAACAGGTCAATATTAGCCGATAATTGGCCTGTCCTGCTATATCCTACCATGATCTGGCTAAAACACAGGGCAGCCAGCGACCACGTCACCGTAACAGGACAGCGGTCACGTGACTTCAAAAATGATCTTCTGCCCTGCAATTCGTGTACCATGACGCGATTGTTGACGTATTGACATCAGAAAGTGGCATATGTTAACGTCAAAATATTACAGGTCACCGAAAGTAACATTTATTGTCCTGTTTCGGCTATTTCGTTGATGATGATGGAACACGACGGGATGCAGCCATGGCGAATTTCAAATACACCATCATCACAAAATAAATACATTTAATTTGTTTGGAAAATTTTAAAAACATTCATTGTACTTATGCTTTTTAAATTATCGCTCCTAACCCCGGTCACTCACATGCGCGCAAATGTTTGACATTTTTACGAATCTTTGCACATAATATGTGAAGAGTGGTCAAGCAAATGGGTTCGCTTAAGAGTATACAATACAAGCCCATTTCAGCTTCCTCCTACACTTTGTTCACGAATCTTCAATCTTGCTGTTGTTATTATGTTGTTGTCATTAAAATCCATTTTCAATACAGAAAATAAATGGTAGTACGATTAGACGCCACGAACCACGAAAAATTAAGAGATACATCACCTTTTTAGTCGTGTGCGCAACTGGTCGCACGAATGTGTGGGAGACTACACGAAGGTTCGAGGTTCGCGCGTTTTGATGTGCGACAAAAAACCGACAGAGCTTGGAAAACCCCGAATGCCTCGAAAACTTCGCATCCTAATCATTCGCGAATGTCGTCCCACACTTGTGGGTTCGCGTATTCGCGCGAATGTGAGTGACCGGCATTATAAATCACACATTTTAATAGACATTTAGACATGTCACTGTGTCAAGTGTCAAGTGGTGTAAGATTACGTTCAAAAATGTAAGCATCATTTAGCGATAATTTTTTTGGTAATTTTAGAGAACGAAAGGTTAATAAATCACAACACTTAAGTATTTATAACAAATCTCAAAATCTTCAATTGAGATTGTTATTTTAAACTTTTAAAAACATCAATATTACGCATTCATTTGAAAACCGGTAAACCGATAAAACGCTCTATTTCAGAACATAATTAGTACAAATCAAGTACCTTGCATGTCATAGACTAAAGATGCAGGACAGAAGTAGAGGCATTGCAGGTCATCGGTAAACGTTCATGGTACAAAATACACTCCTGTCAGGTTTTAGCTACAAGCTGACCTGTCCTGAACATGACACATTTTAATAGAGTTCATGGTAAGGCACCAGGTATTAATATTAAAATACGTAAAAAAAATATTGAATTGCTACGGTATAACTGACGTTTTAAGACGCTACAAAAAATAAAAATAATTTTTGGGCCTTGTTCTTTACGACTTATGTAGTTTTCTCATGGATGCTATTGTCAGATCTCAATAAAATTTATGTGGAACCACATGACAGCCACCAGCTTATGATTAAAAAAAGAATCATCAAAATCGGTTCGCCCAGTCCAAAGTTCTGAGGTAACCAACATAAAAAAAAGAAAAATACAGTCGAATTGAGAACCTCCTCCTTTTTTGAAGTCGGTTGAAAAGTGCCCAACGCGGCTAAAGAGGTTTTCACTTCAATAAAAAATACAGTCGAATTGAATAGCTCCTCGTTTTTTGAAGTCGGTTAAAAAGGTTTTACAAAGGGTTTTTCCAATGTCCAATTTTCATGATTCTCTCTGCCTCATTCAATCTGTGGAATGAGTGTCGCCGTTTTTCCACAGCTCTATGAGGACTGTTCTCTTGTGTATATTTTGTAATTCTCAATATCACGGCATTTTTCAATAAGTTTTATTTTTCCCAACGTTTGATTTTTTATGTTAATAGTGCGATGTTTTCGGCTGTCTTTTCTACCTTTCTAACGGATTGTAACGGATAGAATCTGTCTTCGTAGTGCCAAAACTACAGATATAATGCAGCAGTTTGGATGGAAGCAAACACTTCTACCGCTAGCGGAATTTATAGTAAAAAAAACATAGTTCTACTAATTAGGTGTCACTGGTTTCCCTCCAACGAAGCGACTGACATTTTTGTATTAAGTTTCAGAGCGAACAAGATGGCTGCTGTTGCATATTAACATCATCTTGACATAATTAGATTCAGTTTCAAAAACCAGAGGTAAGCAGAAATGGGTAACTTTCTTTCATAACTTTTAAGATATTTTAATTACATTCGTATTAAAATTTCATCAATATTCTCATTTGAAGTCACAGTCAGCAGCAACCAAGACAGACAAGCCTTTATCTTAAGCATTAGATTACCTTAGCTGAGAATCGAACCCAGGAGAGTGACATGGCCGTACATAAATAAGACATCACTAGCGCATCGAAATACTTTTATCTATTACAGTCCTTCGTCTTTCATCACCGGAAAATGAACCTGGGCCACCTCATTCTCACTGCTTAGTGATATTCCTAAACCTAAACATTTACAGTTATCTATAAAATTAATACTAATATGTATAAAATGATCATACGCTGACTATTTTGGTTTTTGTTGGGCTAGGTTTTCAATTAGAGAAGCAATTAGTACTGTCATTATAATATTAGTAAACTCCTCAATGACACAACGTTACTACATATGTACTGAGTTTCACACAGGCTTGTATCTAGAGTGTTTCACATAAGTCTGCACTTCACTGTTATGTTCTTAGAATTGATGTAAGGGTTTTTAGTTTTTTACAATGTCAAAAAATACAATTCAATGCGGTTTTTAAAAGCCTTTATTAAGCTTGCCCTGTTTTTGTGGGTCAAATCTTGGAGGTTAATGAGTTGAAATACATATTGCTGTAGATTGCTGTAAGTAGTTCTGATAACAATGCATTATAGTTATTTTTATTAGCATCACATGTGTAACACATACACTCAAGTTTGGCTCCAGGGACCGCTCTGTTATCAGCACAGTCACAACATTTTGGCTTTGTTCTATTTGGCTTGAGCTATTTTTAATGTTGTTTGTACATTAAAAATAGCTCAAGTGATAATTTCAACCCGTACCTAGAGGTACGAGTAGGTACACCAAAAGCCGACTCTCAAATCCTAACTCCGCTTATCGCCGTCACTGACAATATCTTAAACCACAGAGTAGCTTGCGCTCAAAGGTAACCCTCTATAGAGTTCCGTAGTTTAATATTCTATTAATTTTATGTTATCTTCATATTCTTGGGACCAAATATTTGTTCAATGCGCTTTGATTTGAGATTCAATCAACGTCTATTTTTTTAATATTGTTTTGTTACAATCTTTTTTTTTTAATTGTTTTTTATAAGTATTGTTTTTTTTTTTGAAAATTTTGTTGTTGAAAATATTTTTTATAATTTTTTTGATTTAATTATATAAAAAAATAAAAAAAAAATTATGCCAAAGAAGTATAACTTCTCACGCGCGTTCATAAGTACACGTTTATGGTTTTAGAGAGATACAATTGAGACCTCGCTGACCTCACTGTTGTTTCTGAATTCGGAAGGCGCACTGTGAGTACAAAATCAGTGTGGCGTGCCAGGACCCTTTCAACGTCATTACCACATTACGTTATCGCGACGATAGCTGCGGAGCGCCGACAGATTGTATGACCCGGGGCGGCGCGCTTAGATATCACGTGTAGCGGTGTCTGAAGAAAAAGAAGGAAGGAAAGTTTTTAGAGTTTTAAATTATTTTTGAAGTGAAAACTTCTTTAGTACGGGGGTGACTTGAAATTTTATGAAACGAAACTGTCCAGTGGAGACTAGAAATGAGTGGAGACTGACTTGAAATTTTATGCAACGAAACTGTCCAGTGGAGACTAGAAATGAGTGGAGACTGAAGTTGAGTGGAGACTAGAGTTGAGCAGAGCGGGGCGGAGCGGAGCGGGGAGGGCGGAGCGGAGTGAAGAAGATTAGTGAAACCTACATTTATCATCTTCCCGAAATTTTACATTCGTCTCATTATCTTGCAAACAAAAATTTTGAAGGTTTCACTTCTACCACGTGTGAATTGCACACATTTTATTTTAGGGTTGACTATCAAAACGGAATTTTAGTTTTATTTTGTCGTGTCCGTCCGTCGTCCTTAGTGTTAGAAAGTTGTATTTCAGCGTGGTTATACAATATATTTATAATAAAATCTTAAAAAAAATCAATGAACTGCTTCCCCTGCAAAAAAATACGGATTCATTTTTAGTTAAAGTCAAGTTAATTAGTAGGTATCTATAACTACAGAAAATCCTTAACCTTCCAAAAACCCGACTGCCCTCAACTAAACGAAACGAATCTCGACATTGCCGTCATAACCTGCGTTATAACCTCGTATGACGTCATTATTGCTGTCGTCTGCAGCGTTTGGACCTAACGACTACCATTTGTCAACTTCGGTCCTACACATTACATTATGAGGTTACTAATGTGTACATACAATGCACATATACAGCCTTAGGATCTTCTACATAATAAGTACGTTGTAAATATTTCATGTTGACATCAGTCAGTGATTTTATTACTTTTTAGGGTTGCGAAGTAAAATCGGAACCGTTGTAGTTTCGTCATGTCCGTCCGTCTGTTCGAAGCAACGGAGACCCTTAGTGCTAGAAAGCTGAAATTTAGCTTGGATTTTCATATTTATTAAAACTCCAGAATCGTAGAATAAAATATTGAAAAACATTTTTTTTTCAGGGTACCTCCCATAGGTAACGTGAGGATGAATCGTTGAAAAGGTCTTTCAAAAATATTGTGTCTTCTACGTATAAAACCATTTTTGGAATTAGGGGTCCGTTTGCGAAATATTTGGCTTTAGAGTGCTAATTTTGGTTAGAGCACAGAAGAAATAATAGTACAGTCAAGTGCCCGCCTCCCCCCCCCCCTCTGCCGGCTTAACAGTTGGAGATGGACAAGTGAAAAAATTCTCAAAAATAGGTTCTATTATTATAAATTTCCAAGGGAAACTATCACGGCTTTGTCAGCATAAGTACCTACTTAATGAGTAATCGACTAATAGTCGATAAACTTACTACTTCGGAACTCTACATTGCGCGTGGTCCGACACGGACTTGCCCGGTTTTTTATTAAAGACATTTTCACTATTTCAAAGTAGCTAACTCTTACGCTGGTCGAGAGGCAAATTCTCATGCTCCTTCTTAACATGTGATTCATTTCACGATTGATAAGATTATTTATAATTAATGATAATAATATCTTAATTAACTTTAAATATAATGTACAACTGTTCTTATTGATTTTGTAGCAGATTACGCAATTTCTAGTTACAGGTAACTATTGCATTGTCAATACACTGTGAGTACGATTTATTCATGTTGTGTGAGTAGGTACTTGTTTGAGACTGTACTATTTTTTAAACAGCTTTACTTTACTGTTATACATATAGGCATAAAATAGGCATGTTGTGAAAAACAAGGACTAAATAACCTTCTGCAATTTTGTTTTTTGTCTGAAAAAGTTTTGGGTATTAAGAAATATTTATACATAATATCAATAAAAGAAAACGTAAAATTGAAACATTTTAATTTTTTATATTAATAAAGAAAGTTGAAAATGTAGTCTACAATGGTTTAGTTTACAAACATGTTTATTTTATAAAAAGAGTGCGTCGGCCGGGAATCGAACCCGGATCAACTGCTTGGAAGGCAACTATGCTGACCATTACACCACCGACGCCGGTGGACGATGAGGCGAAAATACGGATCTAATGATTTTAGAACATCCTATAAAAAGAGAAAGGCAGATGAACATTACATACTTGTAATAATAATTATAATACCTGTGTAATGTTATTACAACACGCAATATGATTTCAATCTAATGCCATGGTAATAGAGACTACAGTTCTTCAGCAAATTTTTGAAGACCTTGCTATCCTTATGATGGAATAAATGTTCTTTCTTTCTTTCTTTCTTTCTAATAGAATAATTTTATTCTACATAATAATCCGAAGTCTATTAAAAGCTATTTAAAGTGAAATATTTCACACACATAGGTTTAGTTTCAACTGAGAGAACTTCTTAATCATTAACGGCAAAAATTTCTTGAGCGCTCCTGTGCTTCGGAGGGCACGTAAAGCCGTCGGTCCCGGTTGTTATCGAAAGTAACAGTCGTTAAGCCATGTAGGAGGCCACTAACTAACCCCTCCACCACTAGAGAGTTAGAGCTAGAGAGACCCGTACTCAGTAGTAGGCCATTAATGGGTTGAAGTCATCTACATTAATCCAATATAAAACTGTCTATTTTTAACTATAAATTTTCATTTAATTTTCATTACCGAATCTGCTGCCGCTAACCCTTCACTTTACTTCGTGCCCTAACCACACCAAAGCTGCTTCTCGGTTGACCACCGATTGACAAAAGCCTAGCGCTTTCTGGAGGGTTGAGTACAATGCTTTCTTAACCCTCCTTCCATACCCAACATCTCGTCAATACCTTCACGCCTATTAGAAACCCACTAACCATTTAATTGCCATGAAAATGGCTTGTAAGCGAAACAGCAGAACGACTGAGGCTAGGCTATAATTATAGTGGGAGCAATGACCTGAGATCTAGACGCATAAAACAGATGTTTAATCGAACTGAATTTAATACCTACGATACAGAAATCGCGTTTATATCCACCTAGTTAGAGAAATGATCATTAATGACGTAGTCACGTGTTAGTCACTCGGCGAAACGATAAACAGATGTTTACAATATCATTATTACCTATTACACTAGCTGTGCAACGCGGTTTCATCCGCGTTAATTTGTGGATAAAACTAACTACTAAAATACATGATGTTATATGTATAGCATATAGCTTTCCTCGATAAGTGGACTATCAAACACCAATAGATTTTTCCAATTCGAACCAGTAGTTCCTGAGATTAGCGCGTTCAACTAAACAAACAAACTCTTCAGCTTTATAATATTAGTATAGATTATATAATCTACGTAACTACTATATTGTATTAAAATATACCTTCAAGTTCTAGTATCATAATCTTTGGCTTTATTTTACTACCATTTAGGAATCTGTGTTCCCACGTGAAAGAAGTAGTCTTAGAAATTCATTAATGTCACAGAAAAAAAAATTATAGAGAAGTAAAATGAATTGAACTTGTAAACACAATACCGGTATTCTTGCCTTGTACTTACGAAGGTCAAGATTTTATCAAAATATAATGATAAAATTATTTTTCAACGTTTTGTAAACCGTACAAAACCGCACTGATGTTATACTTAGGTATTATTATTAAGCGGAGATGAATCTAAGTACAATAATACTATATTTTAACATAATATGCATATTGAACGGTTTAAAGCCATGATTATTACCGTTAGGTATAATAATGTCATGGTCAAGAATGGTCGAGAATTACCTCACTGGTAACAACTACGTTTCCTAAACTAATAATCGATCGATCGTTATATGACGATAGCCATGCATAAACATGTATGTAATCACAAGATTGATATTTAACCATTGTATATTTTGAAGGCAAACTCGAGTTTATGACTCCATTTGAATCTGACAACCTTCGCGGGCCAGTAAAACTTAAGGAATTAAGGCTGATGGTTCAGTGGAAGCGAAGCTTATGCTGTTTGTGGTAGGATGTTTTTAAATTAAATTTAAATCGATGCTTATTAAAGTAAAAATAAATCTAAAATACTTTCTTCTTTTCATTTAATTATTACTAAGAACTAGCGTTGTAACCCGGGTTTTGCCCACGTTTTCCGGTCCAGGATAATATTATTATGAAGGTACTCTAAGAAAGAAAGAAAAGAAAGGAAGAAATAAATCCTCATAAAAAACTCACATTTGTGTCGATTCATGTGGTCACTGTGGTCAGCCGAGAAGTGTCAAAAATGTTGAAGCGTTTACATTTTCTACGATTCGCCACTGTTTTATTCGGTCGCCGTTCGCCACACTATGTATAGGGTACGCGACGAATAAAAGAAATCATCCTCATGTTACCTGTAGGGGAGGTACCCTTAATTTTTTTTTAATTTTCAATATTTTATTCTACGATTCATGAGTTTTAAAAAATATGTATATTCGTGCCAAATTACAGATTTACATGACGAAATTATAAGCGTTCCGATTTTACTTCAGAACCCTAAAAACTTACGGCACTTGGGTTCCCGCACTAGAACAGGGTGTTGAAGGTTTCTCTAGAATCAACAATAAGAGAAGTATCTCCTGACTTCTCGCTTCACCCGATCGCGTTTCGCCTAGCTTTCATTACACAACAGCATTTACAGATGGCCGTTGCGCTAACCTAGCGGTTCTTACGTAATTTTATTATTTTATTGACGAAGCTAGTCTTCGGTTCGATTCTCTTGAATTACTTTTTATGACACAATATAGTTTGGACAAACAAAACCATTTTCTTTCTCTCAAATAATAAAACAAACAATTTCAGTTTGGATTTAATTTATTTTTAAAGAAAGTTACTGAGATTTTTTGTTTGTAAAGCATTTTGAAACAAAACATGACAATAACCCGTTGCCATTGTCATTAAAGAACGGTAAAGATTAGCAGTTGTTTAACGGAATCTAATTCTGTACTACCTTTGTTACTTCGTGATGTACATTACAATCCATGAAGTATGACAAAAAATATTTTTAACTGTGGAGAAAGAATAGATAGAGGGTAATAATAAGTAAGTTTTAGGAACGTAACCGGCAATGCAATGGTGATGCCTTTGGTGTTTTGTGTCCATCGGCAACAATCACTTACCACCCGGTGGATCGTCCTACTAGTTTCATTCCAGGAAACCATCCATTCCATTCCATTCTCATTCCAGGAAACCGTTCCATAAATAATTCTTGACAAAAAATTACCGACTTCAAATTAGGGATAACTCAAAAAACCACTAGTCATATCTCAAATTTAAGTTCTGAGGTAACAAACATAATAAAATACTGTCGAATTGAATACCTGGTCTCCTCTTTTTGAAGAAAACACCTGATAAGTGTATAGTGGCAACCCATTAATAGCCTACTACAGAGCACAGGTCTCACCTCTTGAGGAGGCCTAAATCATACTCCACCACGCTGCTCCAGTACTGATTGGTTGCGTTTTTCATACCACTTACGAAACAATCTTGGGGATTTTTAAGTGTAAGCGTTTATAAAGCAAAACATAACATTTACCACGAATATTTATTAAAGTCGTTTTGCTTGAACACTTCCAAATTTCCTACTTCCTTCCAAGGTTCTCACAGGAAGCAGCCATATGGAACGGGCGGAACGGGCCAAGAAAATGTTTCTAATCAGATGGCAGTCATGCGAAATGCGACAGGTGTATTAGGGGTGCGTTTTGTAACAACCCCTTGGTTAATACCCTTGTCGAGGGCAAAGGAGTAAGATTTACGGATATGATTCTCAGGATAATTATTAACTAACGAGTAACCGAACTAACGAAGCAAAGCGACGTGCTTCGGGTTTTCTTATTTTATTACACCTTGGGTTACATTATTGGAGTTTTATTAAGGATCCCAAATTTTTTTGAAAATATAATAGAGACTGTAGTAGTTGTTGTACTTACGTGCTCCGTAATATTTGGATATAGTGATATGGTTGACTTGCATTAGCTCGTTACGTCACCAGTGGTAGGGGAACACGTCTGCCTGCGTCTACGGCTGTCCCGTGACTGACTCAGTGTTGCCCCACTACCCGTGCTCTCGAGATAACATGATTACTGCTATAACCATAATAGCAGTACAAACACTACATCCCTTCCTTATTAAAATCTTTATTTAATATGGAGCCCGATCCACAGTCGACTCTGCAGTTGATCGCAACTCAAGCCTTCAAAGGCCACTCCACGTCTATACCATTTAATATTCCAGTTACTTAGACAAACACATTAGTAACACGCACTATATGTATGAAGCAGGCTACGGTTTGTAAACTTGAGCCTTCTGGGTGCCTTCACTAGCCTCAACAAACTCAAACTGTCATATGCATGCTTCGTATAGAATTACTTATGTAGATTATACTTTCACTGCAATTATTTTAAACATTGAAACAACACCTGAGACTTTTTCGTCTTACACCTTTCCCATTCACACCCGTTCTCCTTCTATCTTTATTAAATAATAATTATTTACATCACCTCTTAGCTTTTCATACTTCCCTCTTTCTTCTCTCTTTGATCAAGATCGCCAAGTTATTAGGTTTCATACCAACATTCAAACAAACCTCGTCATTTCTGTCTTTAAATAGACAACTTACTGGTAAAACAAACACAGGAAATATGAGAAACTCGATGAAAATTTATATTATTACTAAAAGTGGTTTACTGTCAACAACAGATTACGTACAGCTTACAACCTGCTTTCGTTTTTTAAAGACTAAAGTTTTACTTGCGAGACAATCCTCTTATATACGTAATATAACTAGGTCCCACCGACGACCATAACACGCCAACCATGGCTAGACTCGCAACAGGAATTTCCTTTATTTAGGCGTCCTTCCTGAATGGACGGATCCAACGGATCCCAACGGACCCAACGGTGTCACATATGAATCAGACACTGCCGATACCAATCATTCACACACCAGTCATTCATTGAAATACCTCGTCTATTCATTATCTTTATTCTACATCTCAACTCCATCACGCCAAATAACTAATATGTTCACAAAATAACTACATTTTGTATGGTTTTCAAAGTTATGAGGGCCCATACTGCTGTCTAGTCAGTAATGATTTCAATTTCAAGAGGTCCATACACACTTTAGTTACTATGATTTCAAATCATGGGACCTATACTGCCGTCTAGTCAAGTAATGTATGTATGATTCTAAATTTCATGAGGTTACTACTTCCATCAAGTCAATGTATCAATCTCAATTTCATGAGGGCTCATACTGCCGACAACTCAGTAATGTATGATTTCAATTTCATGAGGGCTCATATTGCCGACAGCTCACTTCAATTCAGTAAAGTATGATTTTCAATTTCATGAGGGCTCATACTGCCGACAACTGAGTTGCGTATGATTTTCAATTTCATGAGGGCTCATACTGCCCACAACACAGTAACGTATGATTTTCAATTTCATGAGGGCTCATACTGCCCACAACACAGTAACGTATGATTTTCAATTTCATGAGGGCTCATACTGCCCACAACACAGTAACGTATGATTTTCAATTTCATGAGGGCTCATACTGCCCACAACACAGTAACGTATGTTTATGTTAAGCAAAACTAAACTTCATTATTATTGGTTGATTTTACTCTGATTTCTATGACTCTTCGAGATAGAGTGCCTTTTAAATTTTACTTTCATTGTAACTTTAGCTTGAATACAATTTTTTCTTTAACTCTGAATTTAACTAAAAACACAGAATAAATATTAGTATTTATAAATAATTATAGAAGGTGCACTAAGAAAAATTCCGAAAAATCATTTAAATAAATAGTGACTCTGGCTCCAACGCAATAAAGTGTAATTCTGATCGCACAGTGCTAATCAAAACGCGTAATGAGTTGCCTTCCTTTCTAACACTGTCGCTTATCCTCTCTGGCAATGTCAGGGTTGCCTTTTGTGAAAGAATAAAATTAATCTGAAAGTTTATCTTTATGTGTTACACATGTATTATTATATATGTGTAAACGATAATTAAATATATATCAGTTCGGACTTGATTATTTAACATCTTACCGAAAAACACGCATCAATAATAATACACACACATGTAGTACTCCGTGTCACAAAAGGTATGTACGTTAATTGGTATCGTAAGGCATTTGCTGCCAATCATTTACGATTTACGATTTCATGTAGGTTCGTACTACCTGACACACACAATTATGCACGATTTACAATTTCATGTAGGTTCGTACTACCTGACACACACAATTATGCACGATTTACAATTTCATGTAGGTTCGTACTACCTGACACACACAATTATGCACGATTTACAATTTCATGTAGGTTCGTACTACCTGACACACACAATTATGCACGATTTACAATTTCATGTAGGTTCGTACTACCTGACACACACAATTATGCACGATTTACAATTTCATGTAGGTTCGTACTACCTGACACACACAATTATGCACGATTTACAATTTCATGTAGGTTCGTACTACCTGACACACACAATTATGCACGATTTACAATTTCATGTAGGTTCGTACTACCTGACACACACAATTATGCACGATTTACAATTTCATGTAGGTTCGTACTACCTGACACACACAATTATGCACGATTTACAATTTCATGTAGGTTCGTACTACCTGACACACACAATTATGCACGATTTACAATTTCATGTAGGTTCGTACTACCTGACACACACAATTATGCACGATTTACAATTTCATGTAGGTTCGTACTACCTGACACACACAATTATGCACGATTTACAATTTCATGTAGGTTCGTACTACCTAACACACACATTATAGTTATTGCAATAAGTACATTATGCACCAAAATTTATGACCTATCAAGTCCATCAAATTACTCACGTCAACAATCCTTCAGGCAGGTAAGTACTTAATTATGAGTTTATGACCCCGAAATCAACCTAAGTAGATCAATAATTGGTAGCGCCATTATAGCTAATTAGATTAGATTACCAAACTTTAATTGTAATCTATTAAAATTATTAATTACTAAGGTCATAGCATTGGTATAATCTGCAAATCTGTTTAAAGAGGACTTCTCGATTTATAACTAAATACATCCAGCTTAATAAATATTTTTTGGACGTCAGGAGAGTTTCTCCTTCACGATTTTTGTGGAATTCTGTCAAAACCAAGGCTCGGCTTCTCCAGGGCTATGAATTTACTACAGCATATCAAATCGTGCGTCTTCAAAAGGGCGCTTTCCTCAGGCTACAATAATAAATAGCAACATTTTAAACATTGCTGCACCCATTCGAACAAATACAATTATTGTTCTCAATTTAAAAATAAAAACTTACTCCTTTTGTGCACGAATAACTCAATGATAAATATATAATATGATTTCCGTGACAAAACTTAGTTTAATCACAGTAACAACACAAGAACGCGTCTAGCTCGCAAGCGCTTTTGACCCTCACTGCCTCAATAGATTCTATAAAATTCAACACAAAAACTAAATTAGAAAAATAAACTTGTCTCATCGCGAAGATTTGAATTTCGGTGTCGTGGCTTGTATAATGGTTCCTAATAGGAACGATGATAGGAACTTCCTATCATCTCCCAATACGCAATGATATTCAAAATATAGATACGTTATGCCCTTATAAACCAACCAAGAACTCCGTTCTGAAAAGAGCCACAACACACACACACGCCCATCCTTTGCTCCACTACACCAATCACATTGGTACAATACACGAGGGCATTCTAACGCTGTATGTCAAATGTCAAGCACTTCTGACCACAACAAAAGCGTCATGTGTTAACAGAGCGACCACGACCATAACGGTCAATTACCCGCTCCCGCGCTCCTCATCGTCGGCGCGCCAGTGACACATCCACCATAGAACCCTAACGATGTTGCTATTCTTATGACGGAATAAATGTTTCTTTCCTTCTTACGCTACCGCCCATCAAACCGACTTTATTTATGATTACCCACATTATGTTATTATATTTTCAGCCGTGTAGTGCAGCCGTGATAGTCAAATACCAAAAGGAAAGACTGCTAAAGAATCACAAAGAACTTACAAGCTGAAATAGGGACCCGGCGCCGCAACGTTAAATTACGTTAACCGTATTACAACAGCTTGTGATAGTTTATGTATATTATTTTCAAAAGAAATACAAGTGCATGGCTGCATGTATACCAAGGCGGCTAGGCATGTATGTATGTTTGATACTGCCAATGCAATACTTTCATAACAGAACATAATTTTTATCAAACAACTTCAGTTCCGTTTTTTATCAGAATTCATATCAAAACGACTGCAATTATTTCAGTTTATCATACCTACACATGTACTTTGTAACTAAAGCAAAACTACGTTTGAATGAAACCCAGGACCTGCGTAGAATATAACTAATAGTCATAAAAACAGCTAATTTTATTGACAATTACCCTTACTGTTATAGTTTTATGGCCGTGAAGAAGCAAACTCACTCTCAACAATTAAACTTAACTTGCATGTGCGGCCATCTATAATGGTAGTAAAATCTATACTTTATAAAGCCGAAGAGTGCTAAATAAACAGCTAGTCCTAAATAAATTTCACTAATTTAGGGAACCCTTTTATTCTTGAATATTTTAAAGTCCCTACTCCTTTATTTAAGTTCATAATTTGTATAATGTTATCTCCTTTTTAGTACTAAGTGTTGCTGTGCAACACACACACGCAAGAATGGATGCCGGACACCATTCGCTCATTTAAAACAAAAAATGGCGCTTTACAAAATAGTAGTTTTTCAGTATAGCCATTCAAAGTTTTCAACTCAACATTGCGATCACTATCTATGAAGAAAACTGAAATATATCGTTGCAATTAGCCTCTCTCGTCAGTTCGCCCAACCTACTTTTAGTTAGGCACTAAAACATGCTAGTAAATAAGTAGTTATTCAAAAAATATATTCAGAAAAAGTTCCGCATGATGCCACTTTTTCTCATTGGCACACATACGCAACCTTAACCAAACACGCGGCACCACACGCAATACTCCATTTATGTAGCAATCCCTCCAACAGATCGATACTGTGCATTGAGGTATAAGTATACATAGAGAAGACATCTCGAACAAAATGTGTGTCCCCGCCGGGAGGTTCTATTTTCAAAATTGAGCCCCTGTTCTCCTTCCAAAATCAACGAATCCATTGGACATTGAAGCCGCGCGGCGTCAATTCATTGGAACACACATTGTGCTCGCGGTGTCCGTTCTATACGCTAGTAATAATACTTCAATGATACTGTGTATTATATTTAAAACGACACAGCTAAACACTAAATATCACTTCTTATTTAAAAACAAAACTTGCCTCGCTATCACTTTCAGCTAAATAAGTGACACTATATCCAAAATGTCATTTATGTTATTATTACTTCAGTAGCGTGAATTACGCTTATAACACAAAATGCCACTTTTTACTCACCGCACAGTTGTTTTTACAATGTCAATCAATGCCATTTTTCAGAAAACAAAGGGAACTGTGTAGGTAGCGGTAATGGCGGCAATTTTTATACCTAATTAGAGAGAGAACTTCGATAATTATGATGATTTTGCTCAATACGTTATTTAAAGTTACAGCACACCTAAACAAATTCTCGAGTTAACTATTCGGCACTAATATTAACATTCGTCTGTTGATTATTTCTTGCATCGACGTGTTATTTTCCTTTCAACTCTTCCTTTATCAACACAAAATAAAATATTTATTGCACTGACCTTTTGACCTCGTCGCCATTATGTAGTAGTTGTTGTACTTACGTGCTCCGTAATATTTGGATATAGTGATATGGTTGACTTGCATTAGCTCGTTACGTCACCAGTGGTAGGGGAACACGTCTGCCTGCGTCTACGGCTGTCCCGTGACTGACTCAGTGTTGCCCCACTACCCGTGCTCTCGAGATAACATGATTACTGCTATAACCATAATAGCAGTACAAACACTACAGAGACTATGTCATCCGGGGATAGTGTAGCTTCCCGATAGTAAAAGAATTTTTCAAATCGGTTCAGTAGTTTCGGAGCCTATTCAATGTAAACAAACATAATTGTTTGATTAAGGAAAGATTTCATAATCTTTCCTCTTTATAATATTAGTAGATTTTTTTACGTTAGTGTTAGTTAGTGAAGATGTTTTTTAATTTTTTATGCAAAAACTACTGAACCGATTTTCATGAAATTTAGCAAACAGGTAGACTATGATCTGAAACAGGACAAAGGGTAGGTATTTATCCTGGAAAACGCAGGCGGCGCCGCGGGAGAGCGTTAGTTAATTCTATATACAATGTATCTACACCTATATGTATTAATATAAGGCTTTATATCCTTTAGCGTCAGAACAGACCTCACTAGTATCGACAAGGCCGTACAAACGCTATTGTCCCGTGTTCAGGGCTTCACGGCGAACGCTTGACCGACTTTCTTACACTGCACCTGTACAAGTATATTGACTTACATGAGCGAAGCGAAGGGTACCTATCTATCTATAACTGTGGTACAGTCACCTGCAGAGAAAAGTAACCCATCTGTTTGTAAAAACACAGTAACAGATGGGTTACTTTTCTCTGCAGATGACTGTACCTATGCTGTCATACTGTGTTGTCCTTTGTCGGATAAATAACATTATTTAGACACCTATTAGCCACTGCTTTCTGCTCTAAGGGTTTACGCCCCAACTCAGAGTCACTAACGGTTACTTTAATCGCCCCTTAGTAAAGAATGACAATACAAATTCTGTGCTAAGGAGCGATTAAAGTAACCGTTAGTGACTCTGAGTTGGGGCGTTAGACTGACTGGGTCATTGGGCGTCATTTATCAGGATTATAATTAATTAATATAAAATTGGTGGTAGTATCACAGAATAGATAAATAATAGAACTACATCGGCTATTAAAATAAAAAAAAATCTTGCTTACAGATGTGTGACATCATCTTAATACCTAATGGTGATTGCACGGATAAAAGATATACCTACTTCGATACCGCAAAAGATATACCTATACGAAGTTCTATCGTCATATTTTCTTCTCGAAACGCTAGTAGAAGCAAAAACAGAGTTGAATTGAGTTGAAGAGAGAACTAAAGAGCCGAGTTGAAAATTGAAAAAAACTCTCACCTAAAATAAATGATTTTGAATTTGAATTTGTTACCTATGATGATTTAGACCCTATTGGAGTAATTTTTTGAAGCGAAGAGAAAGATTCGGAATATCTGTATTTGAACAGTTTCTTGCTTCACGGAAGATTGAACAAGTAGTACAAATAAATAATAATTAGCAAGTTTAGATATTTTTATTAGATATAAAACATTCAAAGACTGGTTTTATCCGATGATGACGTCAAAGAACGTGACTTATTACTATAATATTGGAAGTAAGTACAACGTTTGGATCTAATTCATACTTTACTTCATCGGCGTTGGTGGTGTAATGGTCAGCATAGTTGCCTTCCAAGCAGTTGATCCGGGTTCGATTCCCGGCCAACGCACACTTTTGTGCTTTTTAATTTTTTTTAACTTTTACATTTTTGAAGACAGACTTAGGATTTCCTGGATCGCTGAATTTAAATAAAACTTCAAAAAAGGTATAAAGTACAGATCGTATGATTTATAATATAGTCTTGTGGGTGTTCTGAGATCGTAAGGATGACATTTAACATCAAGTCATCGTTATCTTTTCCTCAGTCCTCAAAACAATAAACGAACATTAAATAACCCACTACAAGGCAGTATTCATTAGGGCACTGCAGAGCACACCACGCTGATTGATAAAAGGTTTATCATCCCTAAAAATAATAATATTATATTTAATTTATTCTACTATTAATATTATATTTAAATGTGAAAGTTTGTATTATCTGGACATAGGGTACTTATTATACCGAAAAACGCAGGCAACGATACGCAGGAAAGTATAAACTTCATCGAATTCAATAAAGTAGTGTGAAAACCGATTACCGAGTAGTATAGTAGGCTAGTCTCAAAATAAATGGGTATCTAGGCAAAATAGATTTGAACACAAACGCAGTAACATCCGTAATTGGAGAAGGCGTGTTAGTTTGCCGGCGGGCCGTGAGGCCGTGCCGACACAAGCTTCAGTGAAACATGAACAGTGTGAGAAGCTAGGCGTAGCTACTTTTTTATGGAAATAGCCGGCAAACGAGCTGACGATCCACCTGATGGTAAGTGGCTATCGTCACCCATGGACATGGCTACAGTTAAAGTTGCCGTTGCGTTGCCAGCCAAGAAAGAGAGAAGAAAAGAAATATAGAACTAAGGCGTTGCTACTTGCTGACTGGAAATATCAGAATTAGTGCTAATTCTGTCATCTTTAGCCGTATTCATGCAGCTTTAAATACTTGCACCAATCCCACGCCAGATGGCTGTCGTAAGAGGCGACGTAATCGGGGCCGCTGGTGATAGGACCACAAGGGAGTTTATTGATATTATTGATTTGAATAATTCATTAATACCATTATTACTATTATTATTTCTTCATGGGTTCCTCTCCTCCTGGATAGCTACCAGCTTGACAGCCAGATCCTTCTTTCTTTGTTTTTCTTCTATATTACTTGGCAGATGGCCGGCAACGCCTTTGGTGCCGCTAGTGTCTAAAGCCTAAAAACAAATAGATACTTTAATAAATTAAGTATTACAGTGTATTCTTAAGAAAAAATAACCGACTTCAAAACAACTAAAAAACTACTAGTCAGATCTAGCTCAAATGTGGGACCACATGACAAGCACCAGCTTTCGATCAAAAAAAGAATCATCAAAATCGGATCACCCAGTCAAAAGTTCTGAGGTAACAAACATAAAAAAATACAGTCGAATTGAATATCTCCTCCTTTTTTGAAGTCGGTTAAAATAGTGACAGTGCTGGTATCCGTTAAGGTTAAGGAATCCCCTCGTCTAGACCCAAACCTGCTTGCAGTATGGGGTTCTCATTATCTCATAATGACCACCACAAACAGGACAAGCTAAATAAAACCGTTTATTAAGCAACAAAATTCAGTTTCCATTCGCTTTTACGCATGTGTTTTAAAGTTTAACTTTTAAGAAAACACTTTTTGTGTTCAATGCAATTTCGTGATTCTAAGTATGAATAAAAACTTAAAACCGTTTGTGTGTTTCAGTTTTTGCGTCGTCCTACCGAGAACCGAACTCTGGACCGCGGCGCCGCTGTGTCTGTTTTAGCCGAGCCTTGAAGTAAGACATTGACACGACATGCGAGTAAAGAAACTATGCAGAAGGGAAACTTCATACAAACGTTTACTTCCACCGTGCACGAAAATTAAATCGCTTACCTAGTAATTACGTTTTTTATATTCTACAGAACCGAGGAACAAAAATTTTATAAATGTTTAAAATTAATTTATATCTTTTTACATTTTTTACAGATAGATAGATAGTATAGACGTTAATACATATTTACCACTATGCAGATTATGCACTTTTAAACAGGTATGCCATATAAACTCAATTTCGCATTTTTTGCTGTCGTAATCTGTCGTAAAACTCTTTATACTCCGTTCAAACTCGATATGGAATAAATATAAACAAACTGTTGCCTAGCAACCATAAACAATCAGGTGCAAGAAACTTTTTGTCGTATTCAGTTCACGGCTAGGTCTCTGGCCACAGACATAGACTACTTTAATATTATAACATCTGTGGAGACACGGCAAGACCGGCTAGCCGCGATCCGTTCCACTCTAAATTCTATCTTTCAAATTATAACCTTTCAAATTCTATATTATTTATTACACTCGTCTATACATATAGTTTCTTTGACAGCACGCACGTGCCCAGACTCAGGCACACTTCACCGCGTAATAGTTCCCGCGAACTGCTATCTTGAATAATCTTGGGGAAAACGTGTGAGCAAATGTTGTTTACAATGTGATAAATTTAACTGTAAGTAATTAAAACACTACGTTGTAGGCAGAATAATGACTTGGCGAATTTTGGATGAATGATCTGACAAAAGATTTCAATGATGAGATGGTTAAATTATCTGTATGTTTTGGTGTTATGAAGTCATTCACATATTACGAATTGTTTAAATAGAACACGTAATGTAAAATGTACATAAAAATTGCAGGCATTCCTATGTTCGTATTTAACTACACGCTGATCTCCAAAACCACCCAATCTATTTGATCTGATGAGAAAAAAAGAAAGAACGAACTGGCTCACCATCTCCCACAACACGAGGAGTCGTTTGGCGGCTGAATCAAGCAACAGAGTGGTAGCTATCCAGGCGGACCCCTCGGAGATATAATAATATGGGTATATAATTAATCCTTCAAGGTGCCCCTAACACCCATCAGGTGTGAGAAAAGGATTAGTATTCTTAGACGCTCCAATACGGCTGGAGACTTGGTTGATAAGCAGATCATTTCCATCTCAGCTGCTAACGCGATAGTAACGTACTTTATCTGCTCATGACCTGTGAAGAGTTCACCTGACCCGTCAGTTCATTTGCCAGCTATAATGTTAAAGATATGACGTTGATTGCTATCAGGGATAGCCCAACTGTAGCGACCGAGTCATCATTCCATTAACAATCATAATAATTGGTCCATTGTCGGGATGTTTATTGGAGCATGACTGTTGGGGAATCCTTAACATCAAGTAGATCTTTAATTTGTCGCACAATCATCATTATTGTATTGTCACATTAAAAACGCCAGAGCTCTTCAGTTAAAGACCGTAGTGGTTAATTTTGAATTTTTTGTCGTGAGTACTGTGTTTTAGCAGTCTGACTAGGTACTATTTGAAACATATTTTGAAAATCGTCACTTCAAAATGGAACTGTCTTGGGGGTATCGAAAGCTGAAGAGGACGGTACGTGAATTGATCGAAAATTACAATGTAATGTGCATCTTTGGGTACCTATACGTTGAGCTAAGTATCTAGTAGATTATATTAATTGTTAAGACCTAATATAAATTGTAAATATTTCAAGTATCATCAGTATTTGCATTGTGGTTACTCAGGTGCATACATAACCCGATGGAGAAAAGGTCAGATAGATGGACAAAGTTTTCTCGTTAATTTGTACGTAAAAAATTGTATGTTGATTTGACCTCGTACAGTTGTAAAACTAACAAGTATAGACGCACAATAGGAAAACTAAAATTTAAGTAAGATCTCTATTCAGCGAAACTGAAAATCCAAGACAGCAATTAGCGAAATCATCCCATTTCTTTTCACTGGTCAGTACTAAGTAGCCACTTGGTCTCACCAAAAAAATGTTTGTCACTGTCATACCCAATCAATTGGAATGAGTTACTCAACGCCAGCATTCCCAATGACTCATCATGACACTGCAATCTTGATTAGAACTCCCGCGTTCCTTGAAACAATTCATGCGGCCTTCAATTTATCATAATGTATTTCAAACATGTGTTATGACGTGAGTACCTACTAAAATCCTAAAAAAATCGCACTAAATCACTCTAATTACATATTATGAAATAAGACGTTGAAGCCCATTCCAAAAATCTTATCATCAGTCAAGTTCTGTTCATTGCTAGAGATGAACCTATCTCAAGGGCCAAGGAGCAAGATTGAGTCCATTGAGCTGAACTTTCAGTTTATCTACGAGTAGAACTTTGGAACTCTGCGCCAGTGATCTACGAAGAGGCCTTTTTGAGTGTGAGTACATGCGTTATCTAGGAAGACTTCATTTTACAAGCCTTGTCCGAAAGTTGTCCATCAAATGTGGCTAGACCGCCTCATTGGAAAGATATCTTTAATAACATTTGGTTTCATTATGGGCGATGACATTTACTCAAACAAATAATCTAGATGAAATCTGTTCCGAAAAACTGTACTTTTATTTATATTATTGGTACCTTCACTAAAAAATTAATTAACGTAATTGACTCTTTATGTCACTCAGGATCTTCACTTTTCTTTCTCCGAATCACAGCAATTATAACATCAAAGAACAATCTTGAAACACGTCACAATTATACGTCAAACCCTGTTCCCGTGAAAGGAAAACAAAATCAGGGTATAATTACGCAGATTCCCATCGTCCATTAAAGAGCTGATACGCGGAATACGACAATGGTGGTTCATTAGTCAGTTATTAGTTAACGTATCACGTACAAGTGTGTAGTGAACGCATTGTCGCCAGAATCAGTCCAAAATGTTCCAAAGAAATGACAGTCATTGTTGTTAGAAATAGTTTATGGTGTTGTTGGGCTGAATGCTAATTTTTAAGCATTCAGCGCACCTCTGTGGCTAGTGGCAAAAATTCTTGAGGGATTCCGCACTTCGGAGGGCATGTAAAGCCGTGGTCCTTGTTGTTTTCGTATGAGACCTTTGGATGGTATTGAGCACTTCCGAATCGGAAGTTCCGACAGTTGAGTTAGCCACTATCCCTTCCACCAATCCGGATTGCAACAGCGTGGTATAATATGATCTAGCCCTCCCTCAATGAGAGAACCACCAGCGCATCCCATGTGTCGTAGATACATATATTCTTCATGCTTTTGATGTTACCAATGTCCATTGACCACCTGGTGGCTCGTACGCTCGTTTGTCAGCTATTTATATAGATAAACTAGTTTCACCGAAGCACAACAGAGATCTGTAACCCAAGAGCTTTCTTCCGTATTCAACGGCTTAGAAAAATAAACTCAGTCTCTCGCCGGATGAGTGTCGTAAGAGGCGACTAAATCCGGCCCGCTGGTGGTAGAGCCCCTTGGAAGGATTATAATGGTAATATTGATTTTAATAGTTCATTAATACCATAATTATTATTACCTCTTGCTTAAGTCCGCCGCCAAAAGACTCGTCGTTTTCCGGCTGGGGGCTTGAGAGCCATTTCTTTCTTTCTTTTTCTTCTCTCTTTCTTGGCCGGGCTTTAAGAAACCCTCCACCACGCAAATGCGAACTATTCTCTACCAATTTTGTTAGTCCTCAACCTAAGCATTGAATTTTTTTGTCCTTTTGAAGGTCTCTTGGCTTAACGGCTTCGATCACTTAAAACACTTAACGGCCATCTATCGATAACAAATAAAAAACCGGGCAAGTGCGTGTCAAGCCACGCGAAAGTTTCTGAAGTGTTAAGTTCATCGACTATTATTTATTAACTACTTATGCTTTCCTTGTAAATTCATCATAATATAACCTATTTTTGAGAATTGTTTCACTTGTCCAACTCTAACCATTTAACCAGCAGGGACATTTTGATTCTAACCAAAATTAGCATTTTAAAGCCAAATATTTCGCAAATGGACCCATAATACCAAAAATGGTCCAAGAAAACCCACAATATTTTTGGAAGACCTTTTCAACGATGACCTGTGGGTCATATACCTAATGTGTTAGGTATAGGGTACGCGATGAATAAAAAATTCATCCTCACGTTACCTGTAGGGGACGTACCTACGCTGAAAAAAAATGTTTTTCAATATTTTACTCTCTACGATTCTGGACTTTTAATAAATCTGGAGTTTTAATAAATATGTATATCCTTGCCATTTTACACCTTTCTAGCAATAAGGGTCTTGGCGCTTTGCTTCGGACCGACGGACAGATGGACAGACATACGGACATGACGAAACTATAAGAGTTCCGATTTTGTTTCCGAACCCTAAAAAGTAATTAAATGCACAGTTTTCCTTATTGCTAGACTTCCCAAAACAGCTGGTTGTAGCACACATACACATATTGGAGTACCGACGTCATCAATGACGTTGCAAGTCATTCACAATTTCACATTATTGCACGCTTCGCGCCTTCGTTCCTTGAGACGACGATACGAGAATAATTCCAATAAACACTTTCTCTACTTCGAACTAGTAGCGATAAGATATCTGATTAATTAGCGTTTTGTAAGTACTTGTAGTTACAAAGCCGGAAAACATGGAGAAGTAATAAGTGGTTATCGCCACACATGAACAACAGCAACATCTTTGGCATCATCGATGCGTTGTAAGAAAAGAAAACAAATAGCAGAAAGAAAGACTGGCTCTCAAGCCCCCAGCTCTCGTTTGGTGGCTGAATCATTCTGTCTTCACGGAAAGATAAACATATATATTACTAGCTGCCCGGACAGACTTCGTTCTGTCAAAAGATTTTTTTGAGATGTAAGCTCCTATCTTTCAAGTTGGATCAAACTGCACATGGTGTGCAAATTTTATTAAAATCGGTTCAGTAGTTTAGGAGTCCATCGCGGACAAACAACGTGACACGTAATTTATATATATTAAGATAATACGACTAAATTAATATTATAATATGGATAAAATTAGGTTTTCCAGAGCCCTTCCACCAAGACATTATAATATGTTCGTTTTTTTAACACAGCGAAACAGTGACCGATTTTAATTAA
This sequence comes from Thymelicus sylvestris, assembly GCA_911387775.1. Taxonomy (NCBI): domain Eukaryota; kingdom Metazoa; phylum Arthropoda; class Insecta; order Lepidoptera; family Hesperiidae; genus Thymelicus; species Thymelicus sylvestris. The sequence continues at coordinate 36,081,960 of OU426885.1, read as the reverse complement.
AGGAGATGTCTTAGAAATGTATGGCACCTGGGCGGGTACACTGTACATTCAGTAGGAAGTAGCTCATATTATTTGAAAGCTTTCCTTACTATCCAAATTCTAGATTTCACCTTGGTTTGGCGACAATAATTCATTAAATAGTTATTTAATTGTAACACTGAGACAATATGGTGGACACATCCACTGCATATGAATGACAGTTGTTTTAATTATGACTTATGAGTGTCAATGTCAAATACGTAATCAAAATAAAAGCACGAGTCGGAATGCCGAAAAAAAATGTCACTTCAACGTTCATATCTACAATACAGATAACTAATCACAGACAACAGATAAGTCTATATAGACTATATATTTATTTTGACAGTTCCCTATTTCGGAGCCATGGAACCGCCATTGTTGTCGTGTGTAAAAATAATTTATTGAAAATAATTTCTATGCAGAGAACCATTCATTGAATATTTTTTTTAGTATTTTTCTGTGAATCAGTATATTTTTCTCTTTTTATGCTGGAATGTACAAAAGCCGCGCCCAAAAAAACACATCTCCTTTGCACACCGTGTGCAGTTTGATCCAACTTGAAAGATAGGATAGCTTACATCACAAAATAAAAAAAAAACCTTTTGACAGAACGAAGTCTGTCCGGGCAGCTAGTATAACTATAATCTTCTCGCGTCTCGTTTCTCGTTGACGATAAAACACATCCTCTCGCGGCGTGTGCTTTGTGGTTTTTATAGCAGCTTCGAGGACCGCACGCGGCACGCCAACCGCACGTTCGCCACAAACAGACGAATTAATATTTTTATTTTAGACCTTGGACAGAATTGCCTTTCTCGATCATTACGTTCGATTGTTGTTTACGTAATTGTTTTTAAATCTCTGATCGCGGCTATGCTTGCGTTATCCAAAACACTTACCCCATATCTTAATCCATCTACTAATACAGCTAGTCTATCTATGCCCATGACAATCAGTTCAGTAATTTGAGCGTGAAAGAGTACATCCACAAACATTCACATTTATAATATTAGTCAGAAAAGACTATAAATTTCTTCAGGTAGTGGAGATTCTCCAAGTTCCTAATTTCACGATCTTTTTTCCAATGACTTTAAATAAACTTCAGGTGTTTCCCGGCGGTGCGACATGCATGATTCCTCAATGGATAATGAAATTAATGAAAGTGATTATGGACTCCTCGTGAACATATAAAAAGAGTTATTTATATGTTCTGTGGTCATATCCGTGTGCAATAGTGATCATTTTTCTGGTGGTCCGCCGAGAACGAATGGACCTATGAGTATGAGCGTTATTTTTCATCTTCTTGTTTCTTGAGAACATCAAAGTCAATAAAAAATCAATGCAAAATCAAAACATTAATATTCATAACAAACATCGATGTAATATCGATATTTTATCCAGGCCTAGTGAGCAATGCGATTTGATTTTTTATTTATTATGAATGAAGATACATATCTCTACTGACAGAGATATGGAGAGATCAGGTTATACAAGATCCTACACGGGTGGCGAATCGCAAATCAGAGATTGTGAGAACGACGCAATTTCACGTCAATCAACGATATTAAATTGATTACAAGTTGAGTTTTAAATTAAAATTAAACTGATCTTGTAGCTGTTAAGGTATCGTTTGTAATCTGTTTCAAAATTTAACACATGTATTGAGACTTCGAATCTACTAATTGAAATCCATTCAGTTAATCATAATCGATCATAAATGCTACAGGTGTTTTTGGAAAAGGTGTTAAGTATATCTTTGTCAAAATGCCGTTTCTTTCGCCATTTTCTTCAGCATATTGTTAAACTTATATCAAGCTTACAAAATAAATTAATTACATAATTTAAAAATTGCACTGAAATCGATGAACAAAATCACAATAAAAGGAAAACAGGCAAAAAATCACAATTAAAAACATTTTTCTGGAAGAAAGTTTCTTAAATTATTAGGTAAATAAATAAATAAATCGCTGATAATTTTATTTTTTTCTGTAATACTGATTGTATTACAGGGAGGTCCAAACCCCCATTAAATAAATTGACATATCTCTCCCAGTAACCAACAATTTAGTGCCAAAACCGTGGGTGGTAAGTTACCACAATTAGGCGCGGTGGTACCACCTCGCGGCCATTTTCGTGTCCGTCAAAGCCTTCGCCGACATGCAACTACGTGTGGCCTTAAATCTTAATTTGGAGGCGTTTATGGTCTTTCTTTTTATTTTTCCTTTAACATAATATTTTTATGCCTTTTACGCGCTTCGGCAGAACATTTATCGCCAATTTCGAGTGATGCGGGCGGTAAAGTGTTTTTGTCATATTTAAGTTTATTTTAACTCTAATGAAGATATTATTCTCAAGGAGGCCTTTCATGAGCGGATACTTTATTTAAGCGTTTAGTGGTTTCAAATTGTGCGTAACTAGGAGACACTATTGGCTATCCTACTATTATAATAAAATGTGAAAGTTTGTATGTATTTTTGTTACTGCTTCACGCAAAAAGTAGGTCGGATTTTCATGAAATTTAGCACGAAGGTATACCATGATAACGCTTCACACGCTTCACACTCATAGCCCCACACTAGGATTCCCTGTGTCGTGGGTGCCATGGACAACACACAACATAGACAAGGACATTCACACCCAGACCGAGAACAGAAATTCAAACTCATCATTCAAACCGCCTCGCTGGGAATCGAACCCAGGACCCTTGGTGCGGCGATCCGGCATGGCAACACTTAGAATAATAATAATGGTAACCATTGCGCCACACGGGTCGTATATTTATTTATTTATTTAAGGCACGTCAACTAGGTACAAAATAAACATTATTATGAAATAGACCAAAACATTTTTTATATGTACTTAAATTAAAGGCATGCACAACATTTTCTTCAGTAAGTGTCAGAATCAGTCAGCCCTGCAGGTATATACATAGCTACATAGAATGATCTGGAATAGCATATAAGCATAGGTCGGGGGGAGGGATCACAAAGTCATGAAATTAGTGTGACGTAATTTATGGATATCCCCTTATTATCTTTGAAAACGCGGGCAAAACGGTGAACAGAACCATGTATTATGTAAATTATCTGCATACAAGAGGGCACGGCAGGACAGGAGCAAGAAACCCACATCTTAGGTTCTAACCCGCGAGTTTAACGACAGATTAACACATAATAAAACAATAAAAGGTTAACAACAAGTAACTTACAACGGTTAACACCATAATAACTTGCTTCGATCAGAATGTGCGAAGAATATTAACTGCGAATAACGCCAATGAACTTTGAACCTTATACTGTTACTGTAGAGTAAATTTTACATTGCACGCTTTGTTTCTAAGAATGCCCTACTTCTGAAGAAGTAGGAAATGTAACAACGTCTTCGAAAAACTAACGCATTACATTCCAATTATTCTTGGAATGGAAAGAAATAGTTTGAATTAAATTCGCAGAAAAATATTTTTAGGTAGCTGAAATACCTATTTGGTTCGTGAACAATTTCATTCTATGTATTTGTTTTGATATTTTTTTGTAACCCAAATAATAGTCAGTGGATCAATTAGATTAAACAAAATGACCATCCTGGATCACTATCTAAAAACTAAACGATTTTGTAAGTATAATTATTCTCCAGAGGAGATAGTCTCCGTACGATTTCCGCTGATCAATGGAAGAGACAATGGCGAAAGGTTCCTTCTGTTGGATGTGGCTTGACTCAAGCATTCCAGCTTACTATGCTGTAGGTTGGTTATGGTTTTCTCCTTTCAACTGATCGTGAAACCCCTTACGTGTTTCAATCCTAAACAAAAAATTGCAACACGCAATTGGCAAGTAATTTAGATCGTAGATAATAATTCAGTTAGCAATGTATGCTATGTCAGTTTACGTCAAAACTCATTGTCAATCACAGATCACGGCCCACGGCCTACATAGATTGTGAGTTGATCCAAGCCAGTCAGACTGTCGGATATTAACCAGAACGTAGGATTCCTCAGTCATTTCAAATTGGGTCAGGTATCAAATTGCCACTTCATCTTAAACGTTAGATTGCATGAGTATTGCATAATTCGTTAATTATAACTAACTAGATCTCCTCGCGTGGCTTTGTTATGCTAGATTATGGTGTTTTTTTATGGAAATAGCCGGTATACGAGCTGACGATCCACCTGATGGTAAGTGGCTATCGTCGCCCATGGACATCAGCAATACCAAAGGCATCACTGATGCGTTGCCGGCCAAGAAAGAGAGAAGAAAAAGAAAGAAAGAACTGGCTCTCAAGCCCCCAGCCGGAACACGACGAGTCGTTTTGCGGCTGACTCATGTTCAAGGGTAGTAGCTATCCAGGCGAAACCTATGAAGAAATGTTAATTGTAATAATGGTATTAATTAACAATTAAAATCAATAGTACCAATATAATCCCTCTGAGGGGCCCTATCTCCAGCGGGTTGGATTTAGTCGCCTGTTGACAGTGTTGACCCATCCGGCGTTGGTTGGGATTAATATTCTAAGCCGCCCCGATATAGCAAATACCTGTCATTCAGTAGTTTTATGTGAAAGAGTAACAAACAACCATACAAATATAATTTAAATCTAACAGTATCAAGGGCAAATTCTTCAACATGTCTTGGAGAAGCGAACGAACGATAAATAACATCACTCGATAAGGGACAGGTCGGGGGTCAATAAAGTACCGTGTGACAGAGTTGGGGAAGAACGTCATGCACATTCATTTTATCAGCACATAAGTCTATAGCAAAGGCAGTTTTTTGAGTTTTTTAAAAACATCTGAGAGAGAACAGAAAATATGTTTTTTAAATTCTAAAAAATGATTGTATTAGTTAAGGATATAATGTATATGTAAAGTATGTAATGTCGTAACGTAATGTAAAGTGTGTAACTATGTAAAGTCGCTTTCAGTTACAAAATGTAATGAACTTCACTGGATAAAAATATCTCAAACTCCTTTTTTAATGTTTTTTTTTTTTTTTCAAAATACTAAACTACTGAAATTTTCCATTTTATATTTGTGCTCAAAGACACGGACGACGGGAAATAGTTTTGTGGGAATACCTGGCCTTAAACTCGGAAAGCGCTGGCAAATCAATAGTAACTATGTTATATAAACAAGAGTACGGAAGTGAACTGTTTGAACAATACACGGTTGTACTTATCATAGGGATCGAATTAGAATATGTAAATAATCCTTGACCTTGGCGAGTTCTAAGTAAATATTATTTTGGAATACAGGGCCAAAACCATCGTCCAACAACACATTGTTTATGTAATACTTACACATTGTTATCTTAGAACAATATTTATTACTCCAAAACAGATGAATCGTGTTTCAAAGAATTTCAGATCTATTTAAAACAAAATCGTTAATCTATCCCACTTCAGTGAGGAGTTCCTGAAATTGGATTACTAATAGTAAAGTTAAGAAACAATAACAGGATCCGGATCTCATTCCAGTTCTAAGAAGTAATTCCTTGCAAACACGTGGAGTCGAATAAACTGGGTGTCCCGTAGGGAGAGGGTCAACCTTAAGGGACACATATTTTGAGGACTGACCAACCAGTTTAAGAAAAATAATATCCAAAAATAAAATGACATCCTGTGTTCAAAAATAAATTCGGCTCCTTTACCCTAATTTTTACTGATGAGTCTACAAATGAGCAGATATTTTGATAATTTTTCATAAACTTGACATAAACATACACTTGAGCCTTATTACTTTAAGCTTTAAAACCCAACACGAACAGCTGCACGACCATTGCTTATAAAATATTATTATATTACTCACAATATCTAAATTCAGAATAAATTTCGTGATATTATAATTTAAGGAAGGCTCCCCTGCTCTCTACAGCCGCGACCCTCATCAAGCCACGACAGATGTCTGGCCAGTAAAAAATTATCCCTGGAATACCTGTAAAGTGCCTACTGGCTGAAGTTACAGATTAATATTGTGTTAGAATAACAGTCTAAAGTCTAAAGTTTAGACTGTTATTCTAACACAATATTAATCTGTAAAATGTAATCTGTAAATTCAGCCAGTAGGCACTTTACAGGTATTCCAGGGATAATTTTCTAAACCTCCTCAGAATTAAAACTAAAATAATTTATTTCATGACCTAGGAATTAATAGGTAGATACACTTATGAAAGTTAAACAAAACAACAACAAATCTTAATCTGTCACAACCAGGTGAACCGGGAATCGAACCTGAAACAAGTCACTATCCAGATTTACTTCAAACTATCATCAATGCTAACTGACTATCCACAAGGTCGGCACATAAAATAGACCTTATCTAAGCTGCGTGTCGAAGGAGTATTTGCTCTATTTTCGGAGAAACGGCCGATATTTAAAACAAAAGCCCTTAAGTTCTTCGAGACATTTGTTCTAAGATAAGGAGAAATCGGTCTCCTAAAATATCTGCACAAAAAGCCAGATAACCCATCACCACGGGAGAGCAATTTGTCATGGTTGGGAGTTCTCTAAACAAACAAAATGACATCTGCTAGGGTTTTAACAAGATATTTTGAGACTCTGACTACGATTTTAGCACGTACGCTTGTTGATTTTATTCAAAAAGTTAAATCTATGCTAGTGTCATAAAGAGAAAACAGTTGATTTCTGGATGTTTGCTTTGTTTTGTTTGCGAGGAATAAAGTTAAAAATCGATTTTAAACATTCTTTCACGTATAGAACAGTTAGTGAGCAAGTGAGCAACATACATAAGTTGCATTTATTTTCATAGATTATAACCTGAAGCATTTTTTATGGAATTAGCCGGCAAACGAGCTAACGATCCACCTGATGGTAAGTGGCTATCGTCGCCCATGGACATCAGCAACACTAAAGGCATCACTGATGCGTTACCGGCGAAGAAAGGGAGCTAGCTACCTACCTGGTACCTAATACAGCTTTTTATCATACCGTTAAGCAATTGGATTCGATTTTAGACACAGTAGCAACCACCCAGAAGATTCAATCCATCTTCTTATGACACAACAATCACATAAGAGCCCTGATTCCATGCAGACTTTCCGCATCTCATTTGTCACCCAGGGGGACCGAACAGCAATTGCAGTAAATTCGGCAATCAACGCATTTCGGGTTACCCAGTTACGCGAACTTATCATCTTTAACCACAACCAAAAAGTAACTCTCTGTAGAGGTCAAAAATCTCATTTTTGCTTGGCAATCGTGTGTCCAAAGTGGAAGATAACAATGAATTTAAAATCCACTTTATGTCTGGTAAATACAGTGTCAATTGCGTTGAGAGAGGACGTTGGGGTGATGCGTTGTCCCAGATGTGTCCCGTGGCCCACTTTCGCCGAATTTCCGCCCGAAATGGGACCGGTGCACTATGTGGAAGTTGAGCTTATTTCATGTCATAAATCTATAACTGACCCATTTTTGAAGATAGCAAGGTAATTTTTTTTTCTGATAGACTTGAATATATATACTTTTAAATAATAGAAAGTATTTAGGAATAAACGTATTTTTTATAGTTGCAAAAAAATAATAAACATAAAATTCAGCCAAAATTATTGGAATTTACAATTATGTTGAAAGAATATTATGTTAAAATATAAAAATAAATATATCAAGGGAAAATTAATCAATAAATATATAAATTAGACAGTTTACATAAATCTAATAGCTCCAAAGCTTCATCTAGAAGATCCATGTACTTTTTTTACGGTTTTCTTAAACTAGTTATATAAGGGTCGGATGTTTATAAAAGTATGTGTAAAACGTCTTCATTAGTGGCTATTCTGGAACACTTTCGACTATGATGAAGCCTGAAGAACCGACTTTAAGCCTGATGAACCAACCTTGATCATTTCAGGTCTTACAAAATTGGGGTACGTTGTGCGTTAAAACAGCAACTTTTTTCATTTATTGAATTATTATTACATTTCCTACAAAATAACACCAATAACAGAACTTCGACAAGCTTCTGCAACTGTCAAAACTCGAATTAAAAATTAGAAATCGTGAAATACTACTTAAGTTGAGATATTCGTCTCTAGTAGGTATATTTACAAATAAAGTATTTTTTTTGTACTTAATCTAAAAGAACGTACTTTCAGCTTTCCGAAATGGTATAATATTTATATAGTTTACAAAGTAATTACACCAGAAATTATTTGCGCTTTATTGCTAACTTTGACCAAATTTAATCACTTCACGTCTTACAAAATTAGAGTACGTTTCGCATTAAATCCGCAACTTTTTTTTCTTTTATTGAAATATTACTAAATTTTCAATATAATATCACTTTTAATAGAACTTCGGCAAGCTTCGGCAACTGCCAAAACTCTAATCGAAAATTCGAAATGTAGAAATACTACCTGTCACGAGATATTCGTCTCTAGTAGGTATATTTACAAATAAAGTAATTTTTTTTGTACTTAATCTAAAAGTACGTACTCTCAGCTTTCTGAAATGGTATAATATTTATATAGTTTACATAGTTATTACACCAGAAATTTATTCGCGCTTTATTCCTAATTTTAACCAAATTTAATCATTTCACGTCTTACAAAATTAGAGTACGTTCCGCATTAAAGCCGCAACTTTTTTTTTCATTTATTGAAATATTACTAAATTTGCAATATAATAACACTTATAATAGAACTTTGGCAAGCTTCGGCAACTGCCAAAACTGTAATCGAAAATTCGAAATGAAGAAATACTACCTGTCACGAGATATTGTCTCTAGTAGGCATATTTACAAATTAAGTATTTTTTTTTGTACTTAATCTTAAAGTACGTAGTTTCAGCTTTCCGAAATGGTATAATATTTATATAGTTTACGTAGTTATTACACCAGAAATTTATTTGCGCTTTATTGCTAACTTTTGACCAAATTTAATAATTTCACGTCTTACAAAATTAGAGTACGTTCCGCATTAAAGCCGCAACTTTTTTTTTCATTTATTGAAATATTACTAAATTTCCAATATAATAAAACTTAAAATAGAGCTTCGGCAAGCTTCGGCAACTCCCAAAACTCTAATCGAAAATTCGAAATGAAGAAATATTACCTGTCACGAGATATTCGTCTCTAGTAGGTATATATACAAATAAAGTATTTTTTTTGTAATTAATCTAAAAGTACATACTTTCAGCTTTCCAAAATGGTATACTATTAAAATAGCTATCATTGCTATATCACTGCAAATTCAAACTGAAAAATCACAAATTTGAAAGTATTTTAAAATCATTTTTCGTTAAGCGTATTTAGATTCGCTTTACCATTAAATGGTAGCAAATAAAAATGTAAATCATGTTGAATAGTGTAAAGTAACTCCTTAGCTATTACCTAGGGTACAACACATGACTCCCTCGATGATTTTGAAAAAGTGATTTATGGCATGAAAAAGGCTCGATTTCCACATAGTGCGGTGGCTCGTTTGATTCGCTTAACGCGATTTTCGGCGATAGGTTCGTTACATTGTACCTGCGTGACGCGTCTGGTGATAGTTTTGAAGATAGAGCTTGGGATTTATGTAAGCAAAATTGCTAATTGCTTTTTTTTCATAAGTGCCTTGAAGCTGTCAGGATAGCCTGGTTAAGTTCTCAGGTGCCAGCGATTTATTTATTTATTTAATAATTATTGAACTCCAAAGAGTGGAACAATTGACTGACTTAATGCTAAATAGTATTCTCTAACAGTCAATCTTCAGGATGTAAAGAGAACGGTTAAAGGCAGTACGGTACTTACAATTTATTATTAGATATTACTAAAGCCAAACCAAAAATCATCCTCAAACATTTACTTAAAAACAAAAGGAACCGACATAAACCAAAAGAAACTATCTTCAACATAGTGACTCATAATTATTATATTCCATACATCAAAATCACCGCAGATTGGTTATTGCGGTTAATTCACAATAACAATACGATTTATAATTATTTAAACCGCATGTATTAATAATTGCACTTAACCAATAACTATTTACTCTCATTCTTTAACCAAGAAAACATTATCTTTGGTCATTATAAAATAATTAATTATTATATGCTCACACCCCCAAATTAAAATTCTCAGTATATCCAACTTGCGCACATACAAAAAAGGCAACACAAAGATCCGGAAACAATAATTTATCCGTCACACGATCTTTGAATATAACATGTGCAAATTCTATCTCAGGACCTCTCGTTCCATGTGTAGCTTGCAGTGCAATGTAATAAATCACAGACAAATGTAATAGACCTAGAAGGTCGCTGTTCTGTGCCATACCATAACACATTTCACACCCTCATCTATCAGTACTCACTACCAATCTAGGTGTCCAATGTCGTGTTTAGTAGTCTAATGAACCTGTTACTCACTTGACATGGACTAGGTACTCATATATGGCTCCATTGATTACATACGACACTAATTCTTGCCAAAAAATAACCGACTTCAAAATTAGAGATAACTCAAAAACTACTAGTTACATCTCGCTCAAAGTGGAACCACATGACAATCACCAGCTTTCGATTTAAAAAAGAATCATCAAAATCTGTTCACCCAGTCGAAAGTTCTGAGGTAATAAACATAAAAAAAATGCAGTCGAATTGAGAATCTCCTCCTTTTTTGAAGTCGGTTGAAGTAAATTAAATGTTTATGCTTGGGTCACTCATAGCTATGTCTGATGACCAAATGCCGTCCATTTCTTTAATTTTTTCTCTCTTTCTTGGCTGGCAATGCATCAGTTATTGGTATTGCTGATGTCCATGGGTGACGATAGCCACTTACCATCAGGTGGATCGTCAGCTCGTTTGTCAACTATTTCCATAAAAAAGGATCACGTCGCCCATGTACCCGTCTGTATGTCAAGACAGAAAAAGAAATAAACTACATAATAATTGTAGATCAAAGCCACAATATCTCCTGAACTCTACATTAGTTCTACGACTTCTACGACGACTAGAGTCATGGCAAAGCTCATACACATTTAAATATCTATATCGTGTATAGTATTACGTCATTTTGAATGAGTTAGGTATAAAACAAAACACAGGTATTTTATTTAAAAATGTTTACGATAGGGTAGAGAGTTTTATTAATAACAGCCATTTTTTTACCCGACGGCCTACATGGAGTGACATGGACGTAGCTGCAATATGCTTATAGTATTAAAAAAATACTTTAACCAGTAGTTTTTTAAATTGTACGCAAAATTATAATTCCGGACCCCAGATAAGTTAATTCTAAGCTCTTCTAAGCCCTTTTAAATACAAACATCAAAATCAAAAGAGCAATGCTCTCGAGCGGAACTGATCAAATACTGACAATAAGTCGCTCAATGTTGTAACAATTAGCGCTGACGACCCTGTGTGCCCTGCCCTTCGGTCCCTGCACCCTGCCGCTGTATCGACCACAGGGCTCATCTGACCTGCCCTAATGTTGAGGTTTGTAGGGTGACGAAGATTTATGCATTTCGGGAAGATTTTTGTAATAAATCATGCTCTAGTATAAAACAAACTATCAAATAATCAACTTATTTGTTTGCTTTGCTTTGCTTTTTATGGGTGAGGTCGCCAAAATGCTTATTTTGATGAAGGAAAGTACCTATTCTTCAACTCGAAGATTATTTAGTAAAATTATTTATTTATACAACCTTTTAATTACAGCTCTTAATTATGAAAGTACACAAAATCACTATTACTTTCACTCAATAATTTGAAACAAATAAACATAAATAAAAATTAGCTTCAAAATAATAAATTAGATTTATCCCATCTCTTACGAGTACTTATTGTCGTAGTACTCAATAAAGGGTGTCTCGAAGCAAGGACAATAAGTATAAAATTATGGGCAATGCCACCTGGCGCCCGCTGTATTGTTTGTATTTTATATACTTAGGGTACCGCAATGTTAATTGAAACCCTCGGACACTTTATTCAAGTCAAACTCCTTAATCGGCGATGAGCGAAAATTTAATAGTAGTCCGATATTCCTGTCATTAGGATTAGAGTAGCTAGTAGCTAACTTTAGTCCATTTTATTAGACGAGTCCTTTTTGGTAAAGAATCTAACATGTCTTTTCAATTTTCATTGTAACTTGTAGTTTTAAAATATGGGTAACACAAAATGTAAATTAAAATAACAATTTAGGTACCTTACGCAAGCACTACCAACAAGCAAAAAGTATTCGTAGGTAATATTTTTCTTTACAGTTTAAAAATCCTTGCAAAGAACCTGTGATATTAAAATACATTCACGCTTGGCAATTTCTATCCACGTTTTTTTATTTTAATCCGGCACACGCCATATTAAGTGGACGCGGATTCAATATACCGTAAAGGGATTTTAGTTTCAATTCCAAAATGTTTGTTTGTTAAGCTTTTTTGTTTAAATTATTTGAAGATTATAGATTCTATTTTGTTTAAATTTTTTTGGGGGTTATAGATGTATATGTTTTGATTTTTAACGGGAAAATTCGTAGGGATTATAGAGTGGGTAATTCCTATATCTGAGTTTTTATAATCAGGACTATAGAGATCCTAACAAAAAATTTCCCGTTAAAAATAGCTTGATGTGCCCTCTGACGCACGGAAGTGCTAAAAGAACAGTAGTGGTCACCCACCAACCACGTCCACAGTTGCTTGGTAGATATGTCACTAGCGCGCCAACGATGAAGAGTGTAAGAACAGGCAATTGACCGTTCTGCTCGTAGTCGCTCTGTCAATATAAGACGATACGCCTTCGATCACTAATAAATTGTACTTTATAATTATACTATGTATCCCACTTTTATAAGTGATCGAAGCGATACGCACGCTTTTGTTGTTGTCAGAAGTGCTTGACATTTGACATACCTACAGCGTTAAAATGCCTTCGTGTATTATACCAATGGGATTGGTGTAGTGAAACAATAGATAAACGTGTATGTGTTGTAGCTCTTTTCGGAACAGATTTTTTGGTTGATTTGTAAGGGCATAACGTTTCTATATTTTTTTAAATATCATTGCTCACTTATTGATCACATAAGATAGACACAAGCCGTTAAGTTAAAAACAAGCAAACATTGTTAAATGAATGTTCCAAAATATCGTTCCAGATCCATCGGTCACCATCACACATCCGAACGTACATCGCGATGTAGATCGACAACATGAAACATCGCTCCTGCATTTATCACCCAACATGTTAGTCAACACGTCTTGGAGATCCGCGTTTTTCTTAACTAATTCGAAAACGCTGAAAAATTGCGAATAAAGTCAGTAGCTCGAGCACGAATATTTGCGAGAAATTATTCGTATGGTTAACGTAAGCAATTTGTATGGCATTTTTTCAAAAGCGCCCCTATCGTGCGTAAATGGTACTAAAATGCCATACAAATTTGACAAATTGCTTACGCTAACCATACGAATACTTTCCCGCAAATATTCGTGCTCGAGCTACAGGTCAGATTCTATACCAAGTTATATTAGTTTATTAATATGTATATCTGCCAAGTCGAGCAAAAAAGCGGCACGGCCGTATCATCCTTTTCTCGAAGCAATTCAGGCCATTTTCGACCCCCTATAACTTCGTTGTGGATAAAACTAGAAGCCTGAACTTTCAGTAATCAAGCAGGCATTGTATAAACACAGTATATTTCAAATTTCATTCAATTTGAATTAATTTAATATCAGACAAAATGTTTTTATTTTGGAACGAGATTACGGGAATATAAATTGATTGCATAGTATATAACATCGCCTTTTACCATCCGGCAGCATTATTCATTAAGTAACTTATATTTTTATTTACTTAGGTCTACTATAACTTGCATACTGTTTACCAAATAAAATTATTATTAAAATGCCTGGATATCGTCCTCCTCCTTCTCACATTATTCTCTTCCCAACCCCTATTCATAATTCTTTATCCTGCAAAAGTATACGGAACTCTCAGCCAAAGGATTTTTAACACAACGCTGTTCCATAAAGCGACCAATTCCTCACGTTCCCTGAAACGTTAAATAAACATTCGCTTTGTTTTCAGAAAAAACACAAAACTTGATACGAAATACACATGTCATTCGTGACAACTAATTTAAGCCTGATCGTGCCACAGAGCGAGGTAGTGGAAAGAAATGCCATGCTTTGACACTATTTAGAACCGACTTTAAAAATAAAAATACTAAGGGGTGATATTTTGGTGTAGGTATTTTTTATGTTTGTTACCTCAGAATTCTACCTTATAATAACACGGTTTTAAAAATTATTTAAAATTTTAAATACTTGAAAATTAAATTAATATCTATGGAAGTCTTGGGCTGGTTCTTACTATTGACGAACTACGTTCATGCCACTTCTATGAGTTTGTTTTGTTACCCTATGGATCCGAAGAAAGCTGAGAATGAGGCGTGTTATTCTTAAGGTGATAAATAAATCACATTTCAGGACGAGAAATATTTCGTTGTTCTTCACATACCTTCAATGATTTGTTGTTTCATTTATTTATACCTCCATACTTTTTCTTTGTGATTATTGCATCATTGATTTTACAACTGTAAAATAAAGAGAAAAACTACCTATGTATTTTGGTGTGTAATATTATATTATCTCTGCCAGATGTCTAGGACAATTTTCCAACTTACTATACGAAAGTAGTACTAGTAGTTAAACTAAAGCTAATGCTCGTAAGGAAAATATTTTTAAGCAGAAAAAATACTTCCATAGACTAAATTTTACTAACAAAAAATAACCGAATTCAAAGTTACTCAAGAACTACTTGTCAGATCGCGTTCAAATTTATGTGGGACCACATGACAGCCACCAACCAGCTTTCGATTAAAAAAAGAATCATCAAAATTGGTTCATCAAAAAAGTTCTGAGGTAACACACATAAAAAAATACAGTCGAATTAAGAACCTCCGCCTTTTTTGAAGTCGGTTAAAAATCACTTCCCAAACAAAGAAAAAAAGCGGGGCATAAGTCGCATAGCCTATTTAACAACTATTAAAATAGACGTAATTTAATAGTGACAGTAAAAACAACCTGGTACTGGGGTTCCAACGACAAAACCGAACTAAACAAGCATCGTTAGTCTGTTATGAATTTGTTTTTGTAAGTTTTTGTGTTAATTCCCTGAGTATCAAGGGAACCCGATCCGCTTTGTGCGAGAGTGGCCGGATTATACACATTTCTTTGTTTTAAAACATAACAACGGATGGTGTATTTCTGGCGTTAAAACCCCTGGATTGTCTTACGTTCATATGTTATGGGTAACCGCTGACGATAAGCGATGTGCTAAGAAGCGTGTGTAACAGTAATGTCCTTTGTTATTGTCCATGCTACGCGCAACGCAGGGAACTATGGTACGAGGTAACTAAAGGGTGTGAAAGTGTAAGCATTTATTCCTTCATTTTATTATCCTAGAACTACCTGTTTGCGCATGTGATTATTTACGGCACGTCCCTTTATTCCTGTAAAATGTAGATACTCTCAGGAATAAACTAGGTGGTCTACCTTAGGTTGTCTGGAAGAAATCTTCGCGTTGTTTGGAGAGCTCTTAGCTGTTTGTTTAGGTATATCGTGTGGCGCAATGGTTACCATGCCGGATCGCCGCACCGAGGGTCCTGTGTTCGATTCCCAGCGAGGCGGAAATTTGAATGATGAATTTGAATTTATGTTCTCGGTCTGGGTGTGAATGTCCTTGTCTAGTGTGTTGTCCATGGCACCCACGACATAGAGAATCCTAATGTGGGGCTATGAGTGTGAAGCGTTATTTATTTATTATCTTGTTTTCTATTATTTCCAGTTGTTATTTCTTTTGGTGTACAGCAAAATGTATATAAGGCAGGAGCCTCGCAATAAAAGGGACCATAATAGTTTATCTCTCATCGCTTGCAATGGAGCGATTCCAACACATGTAAGACTTAAGTTGGATGTTTGCTTATTATTCAAAATATATTAACGAGGTCAAGACAAAGATTTGTTTTTCCGCAGTATTTGATTTAATGCACATTTGCAACATTTGATTAATTGCGCTAAGTAAGCTGTATCAAGTAAGTAACTGCGGTGATTGTGTAAACCCACAAATCAAATCTTATTGCTGATGTAGGGATTATAATAGTAAGTACAGACATCTGCAGAAAAAAAGTAACCCATCTGTTTACAACGCAGCAGGCAACAGAACGTTGATGTTCGTATATTTATTATTATTTATAAACAGATGGGTTACTTTTCTCTGCAGTTGACTGTACCTACTAGCTTCCGCCCTCAGCTTCGACCGCGTGGTAAACAATAATGAATTATACACCTAAACCTTCCTCAATATTGTTTATCGCTATTGGTTATCACTTATCACTTATCACTATCTATTGGGGAAAACTGTACAAAAATCCGTTTGGTAGTTTTTGAGTTTATCACGTGCATACAAACAGACAGACGCGGCCGGGAGACTTAATTTTATAATACTTACTAGCTGCCCGGACAGACTTCGTTCTTTCAAAAGTTTTTATTATCATTTTGAGATGTAAGCTATCCTATCTTTCAAGTTGGATCAAACTGCACACGGTGTGCAAAGATTAAAATCGGTTAAGTAGTTTAGGAGTCCATCGCGGACAAACAACGTGACACGTAATTTATATATATTGAGATTAAGATTAAGATGTATAGATAGCTTATATTATTATTAAGTTGATCAGTTAAGTTAAATATTTAATACTCATAGATATGTGATTTATTAGTCACGTGAGATTGCAGTCAAGCTATAATTATAACAAAATACAAAAGTATTCCTTGCGTTATTAGCGTTAGGTAATTATAGTCAATTATTTTTACTGTTTATAGTTGTTTTTTCTGCAAATAACGTCAATTGAACAATATCGATAAAAAAATGACGGTCAACTAGATAAACATTGCAAAACGAGTTTTTTATTTATATTCTATTCATATAATATAAGTATCAAAGGGCTCGGTGACATACCAGACGCAATCAATTAAATAATTATAAAATAATCAGTTGATATCTAATAATTGACGTAATTTGTGGCGATGAATAAATTATTATATAAAAATCGTTTAAAGAACTATATTAATGTTAGGTGTTCTTTAAAGGAACAATTTTAATGACTAATACTCAAGTGTTAAATTGTCACACAATAATTAAACTTTATTGTAATTTGTAATCCGCATGCAAACAGCCAACAGGGTGCTTGTTTTATGGGGCTTGTTGTACATTTTCACTTTTACTAAGAAACCCTAAAGATTTCATGAATTAAGCAAAGAGATGTTAACTAATCAGGCAGCTTTCAAGATATTATAAAACATAGACAAACATGTCAATGACAAGGATATTGTTTTGTTCTGAATATAACAGGAAATTCATTTCACCTCCTATTAAAGCATATTTAACCTAATTCCATAATAACATTTATTTGAACAATAAGATAAACATTTTATTCAAGATGATCATGATCATTGAGCCACAGAATACTTCGTAGTCTGATTACTGAGCAGTCTGATTACAAGTTACTATCACGGAACACGTTTTGTAATTTTAACCTTATTTGATAATATTAAGGTTCATTTTTGTAGGAAAATGGGGCTGCTCCTACATTATATACAGGGTTTTTGTAGATATAATATAGGAAAACGACTTTTCGTTTTAGACGTTTATTTCAAACTCTCATTCTATTTTTCTTCTTTTTCACACATCTGACGGATTACATATTTTACTAATATACAACCTCCAACAAATTTTAACCACTCTGTTTCAGTTATGTACATGTAGACTGCGTAGCGCATTGTAAGGTGCAATTCGAAATATCTGACTTGCCATCTAGGGATACCAGTATTTCCTTCTGTTATAAGTACTGTTGCGATGAAAACTGATAAGGATTAGATTTATTATTATAACTACTACTAAGTAGTAAAAGTGCTTCGCAAAACCTGGCCACACTTGAAACTAAAGATTCCTTAAATTGATTTATCTTTCTTATTGGTTTTAACAGATTGAATGAATAAAACAAACACTCAATGTTGCCCCAAGCTTTCTAGAATATTTCATGAAAATCCCATCACAATCGGTTAAGCCGTTTCTGAGTTTAGCGGGAGCAGACGTAGAGATAATCAGATAAACTGACGGACTAAAATTATTGTATTATTGGAGTTTACTCCTTAAGAATCGATTTTCATGTTGTATAAGCCCGGGGTATGAAAAATGGGGAGTAAAATAAAACTTTCTTCGTTACATTACGTTACGTTATGTGTTATGTGTTATGTTATGCGTTATGTTCGTGCGCAACTTATCTTGTTTTACTCTAGCTAGTCGTTTGTAAGGAGTATACTTCAATCGTGCGTCGGAGCTGAAATATTTTTTTTTATCTATTGCGTTAAATCACGCGTCAATAATGTTTCTTTAAGTACCTAGCTATCTTCAATGTGAGTTTTTACAAACTAGGTTCATTATAATAAATCTAATAATAGCGTACATTAGCAATTTTAAATGGAATTTATTTATAATATTAAGGAGAACACTACAGATGAGATCATGTAATTAGTATGGACAGAATCTCGTAACTCAGCGCTAAGTACAAGCCAGCCATGTTTAGAATAAGGTAATCAATCAACTTATGTACATAATGATGAACATTATTTGCGAGGTATACCTACAGTGGTATATGTTACCTTGTGTTAAATTAAATTTAATGTGCAAATCAATAACTGGGGAAGACCCATTCTTGCACTTTAAACCTAAATTTTAGTATTGTAGTAGTAATTGAAAATCTGTAATCAATATGTGCTATAACAGGCAGGTTACACTGCACATAACATAAGTACATACTTTGTTTATGGGGAAAGACCAGTAGACCGTACTGTCTTCATTCTTCCGAATTGCGCAAGCGCATATTGTCGATCAATTTGAATATCAAAAAGAAAGAATTACTAATGCATGGATGGTTTATTTATAAACTAGTTTGGTTGCATTGTAAATAATGACCACGGTATATATCGTTTCCGTGGTGTAGCGGTTATCACATCTGCCTAACACGCAGAAGGCCCCCGGTTCGATCCCGGGCGGAAACATTTTTAGTATTTTTCTCTAAGTAATATTTTATTTTATACTTACCTTGTTTATTCTTTATTGTTCAGTCTATTTATTATTTTTCTTAAGTTATACATATATTATGCTAGTTATAAAATATGCTCATTCGTATTCGTATTCGCAGTTGGTATGGTATTTCTTATAAAGTCTTTGTGCTAATATTTTAATAATACTATTCTAATAGTTCTGATGATGATAAAAAGAAAATACAGCAAAATAAATTGAACTCGCCAGTACCTTCTTCAAGAGTGCGATTATTTATTACTTTTGTTCGATATCTACTCCGCCTATCAAACCAATATTACATCTTAATTTAATACCAATACAAAACTACTCATATCGTAAACTTCATAAGGTTCAATTTAAAATGAAAAAATAAACCTTGTTAGTAAAACGATTTAATGGACCCGCCCCATCAAGGCAATTATTAATCGTGAAGTTTATTTTAATACAAGTGATAACTTTTTTAAAGATTTTGAACCTTATCCTGAACATCAGAAAGTTATTTTATCATAATCATCTACGCCTGAAGATTAATAATAGCACTTTCTTTACACTATAACAACACGCAGATCACGTCGCGGCTTTTTCCAAATATGATGAATCTCCAAATTCAAATTCAAAATCATTTATTCATGTAGGTATCATTGATACACTTATGCACGTCATTTTTTTAATTTACCAGCTTTTCGGAAAGGTGCTTTGTCATGGAGGAGAAGCAAAGCCGAAAGAAAATATCCAAATATCCAGATAGTGTTAAAGTTGTGTTATTTCGTTGTTAGTTTATTAAATAAAAATACAATATAATTATTGCATTAACACAGGCTATATTATATTTTCAAAACAATTAGGGATCCTTAATAAAACTCCAATAAGATTACCACCCAAGATGTAAAAAAAATAAGAAAACCGAAGCAAAGCGAGGGCGGTGACTCGTTCAATAAAAAGCAATTTATTTTTAAGACCATTACCTACGCATCATTGACGTCAAACGCGTCTCTAGTCTTCTTCAAAGGATTCCGAGGATTCCGTCGAGGATGTGGACTCGGTGGAGTTGTAAGCCCAGGCTTCCACTTGGATCCTGTACATGTGTTGGAACCGCACCAGGGGCACTCGGAGCTACAAAATAAAGGTCACATTTAACCATAACCTATTTCATTAACTTATCTACTGAAAACGGCAATTTGAATGACAGACTAACTAAGTATTAGTCTACATCTACAATAACAATGGATTTCCGCAAAGTAACGTCTGATACTATTAACTTTAACCACAGAAGAAATAATAGTAGGATCTATAACTGATTATTTATAATATACCAAAACGTTTGACATCGCATCCGAAGATTTAAAGGGACTTTAGATTTTTGTTGATTGTATGTTTTTTCGATGTTTATGTTCGATTCGTCTTAAACTCGTGCCTTTCACTCTTCAGACAGAATCAGGTTACCTTGCTCTCGGGCGTATCCAGTTGCCACACCTTGGGTTGCCCCAGCTGGTACGGCATCCCGACCTTTATACAGATTATCATCGTGTCGTGCGCTGCGTTGATCTGGAATGCATAGATTATTAAAACACTCTCGGTTCAGTCTTTTCCAAGTTCGCCTCTCTATCCACGTAAAGCTGCAAAGGCCGCTAGACCAACAGAAACTGTCAAGACAGTAGCTGTATAAAACTTCGGAAATCCCTGAGAGTTAGACCGCATCGGTAAACAAACACCAGTAGGTATAGCTAATAACGAATTGCACCGAAATTACCTCAACATAATACGACATAAAGGTGTACGTAGTGGGCTTGATGGAGAAGATCTCGTGGTAGAAACGGAAGATATCCTCGGCAGACTCGCCGCGGTCGTAGCAACGCAGGCCACCCATCCACCAGTGGCCGACCCAGCCGTGGCCCACCGTGTCGTAGAGAGAGGCGCGGGGCATTATGTAACCTGTACCAGTTAATAGAAGTAGTAGTACCAAAAAACTAAATGCACGGTTAAATAATGTCAGTGTAGGTGCCTACTAAAGAAAAAATTGTGACTGTGCTGTTAACGGTTAAGGAGGTCCCTCGTCTGGAGCCAAAATTGTTTGTAGTATTGTTGCTATCAGAACGAAAGCAATATGTATTTCAACGCCTTAGAACAAGCGGAAGTAGGTCTAATTAGGCTTGCAAGATTTGACCCGCACAAACAGGGCAAACTAAGTAAAACCGTTTGAAAATACAAATTCGTTCATATTTTTTTCCAGACTCCAACTGGCTCTTGTGATAAACTAGCGTTGGAAGACTATTTACCAAAAGGATCATCCTTAGCGAAAGCACCCACAGCCTTGCCAGTGATGGCAGCAGTGATCCACGGCACGTATGGGTGCAGCAGGATGTGACGTGGCGGCGGTGGGGGGCGCCGTGTTCGGAGCGGGTCTGGACAGGGGGATCCACCTGGGAACAGAACAGAAGAAGCAGTTGTTACAATGGCTAAACGCTACTTAAGCTCGCGTGCGACTGAAACGAAACATATAGCTGTCTCTGTCTACGGTTGCTTATTATGCTTGTGGCGACATCGCACTACAGGCCACATAGTGACGTCACGCCGCATCACGCTATCAAAGTATTCTTGCATTGCTTGTACATACAATGATCCAACTAGATCAGTCGGAGCTCGGCCACTCCCCAGGCAACAATTCCTTGTGTGGCAGCAGATCTCTCTCTACGCAGTCTTCACGTGCGAGTGAAAGGAAACTTTACAATAAATACAGTTAGTTGTCTCTGTCTACGGTTGCTAGGTTACCTTCTGCCAAAGACACGATAGACCAATGACCAGTATGCTCATGCACCATGCACGGCGCGCCAGAATGGTACCCGCAGCCGGTGGTACATGCGATGCGGTCTTTCGGTATACTTGTCATGTTCTGTACACATACAATAATAACCTCAATATAATGTCAAAGAAATAATTTAAAAACAAAATACACAGTATTATAGCGTCAATATTGTTACGGTGCTGTTAAAAATTGAGGAGTACCCTCGTCTGGAGCACAACCAGAATGTAGTATCAGGTCATGCTTATAAAAAAGTCATTGTCAGCAGAACTCAAGCGATATGATTTTACCAAAAAAAAATGTCTATTTCGGTAGAATTTCACATTACCCACTACAGCTGGCATTAGATGCAATCAGTACCCTACCCTCCTGACGAAGACGATTTAGTTTGGGTATCTACGTCTTCTGATATTGTATACGGCCACGGATAGATAGATAGAATTGAGCATTTTCATTTAGCATTAGCTTTTACAGCACTAACTCACCACAGGATTATCATACAGATAGCACAGTTCCCGTGGGAGAAGAGTAACGCGTATTACTTCTTTCTCTTCGTCTATGAAGTCTCGAGGCACATCTGCAAAATACGTGATTCTTACTTCATACAGAAGTTTTTTTTATGGAAATAGCCGGCAAACAAACTGACGATCCACCTAATGGTTAGTGGCTATAGGCGCCCATGGACATCAGCAACACCAAAGGTACAATGTCTTGAACGACATGATATCTCCTCTTAAGATGTAAAGGTACTATTACCTAATGCAAAAGAGATTAAGAAAAAGATATGACTAACCGCTAGTGAAGTCTACATGATATATCTTTTCTTTCGTTTGCTTCCCATTCTTCTGAATGAGAAAGTTCTTGAACGGCAAACAGGCAGGCAGCATATATTCTGAAGAACAAAAAACTTTTAATAAGTAACATAACTGCCGTAGACTTTTCTTTTATTTCCTAAAATCGTTTAAGGATTCTTTTTCGTTTTTTAACTATCAATCGTCTACACTTCTACAGGGTCTACTACGACCCAGTTTGTTCAGTTACCTGCCATTTCGGCGTTGAGAATAATAAAACAAGTTACCTACTACATTGTAAAAACAAATAAATTAGAGGCACAAATTACAAAATAAATAGACAATAGACAAAAAAAATCTATAACTGAAAACGGTTAAATTTTGGATATTATGTTTCATAATCAAATCAGTCAGGAATAATAAAAACTACAACCCCCTTAAGGATCTAGGTCGACTAATAGTAACCCTGTTTATGGTAAGGCCTTAACATAGCACAACAAAAAACATGACGTAATAAAAATACTAACACACTTATAGAAAACAGAGAAAAGTTACACAATATGTTACAATTTGAGCCATAGTTTAAACCAGGGCCCTGTTTAATAAACGTTACAAATTGTAAATTGTAATTGTATTTTACAGGTTACAAATCTACAAGTTTCTGTTTAATAAAGAATACAACTTACAAGTTTACCATGGTGGAAAATGTACAAAATTGTAAAATTGTACCTACAATTTTACATATTCCTGTTTAATAAACATTTTCTCTTTACAGGTGACAATTAACATATTTGTAAGGAAAACTGTTTTATTGAACAATAATTGTAATTACAAGTTTACATATTTTGTAAAATTGTAGTACAATTCCGACAGGTGGACTTATCTTGTGTCAGAATTTTACAGTTTAGTGCCTCAACCTAATAAGTAAAGAAATTTAATTGTTATACACAAAAAAATGGTTCTAACAAGTAGTAGTAGTGGTAGTGATAGTAGTGATGATGGATATAATTATTCGTATAAGTGAACGGCGACGGCGAGTTTTTCGTAAAAGAATTAACTTACTTATTTGATGTGACAGATTTCACCTTCAACGAAAAATTTCGAGTCAGCAAAACTACCGTGGAATATTTGAGGGGTATTAAGCCATACTCTACCACGCTGGCCAAGTCCGGATTGGTAGACTTTACACTCCTTTGAGAACTTTATGGAGAACTCTCCGGTGTGCAAGTTTCCTCACGATGTTTTGAACTCGGGTGCCTTCGTTCGGGAGACCAACGTTCTAACCGCTAGGCTATCACTGCTACAGTTACGTTAAGTTTACTAAAGTACCTACCTACTATTTTTGCCGAAGCGAAGCGAGGGCAATTGCTAGTTATAAATAAAATCCTAATTTTGTTATTATGTTCCATGAGTTTCGTTAAAAATCAAACAAATAGAAAAGCAGTCTGTGGGTGAATATCAGAAACGTGCAAATTTTTTCAATTTTGGTGGCGAAATTTTCTCTTCAGTTTTCGTAAAAAATGAGGACCTAGTATAAGAATAGAAAGTCTAAGCTAGAAGAACCTTCAAGAGGTCTGAGAATATCTCGATAACTTTTTGAGATATTTAAGTTCAAAGTCTAGTGTGACCACCAGAATTGAAAATCGCCCACCAAAATCGAAAGTACCCACCAAAATTGGATTTTTCTGTCACAAAAGCTCTAAAATCAATGAAATAAAGCTCAAAGTGGCTAATCTCATGAGTTCTCGGGAATTATCAATAAC
Source organism: Thymelicus sylvestris (assembly GCA_911387775.1). Classification (NCBI taxonomy): domain Eukaryota; kingdom Metazoa; phylum Arthropoda; class Insecta; order Lepidoptera; family Hesperiidae; genus Thymelicus; species Thymelicus sylvestris. Next base: position 36,057,526 of record OU426885.1, on the reverse strand, counting down.
TTTCGTCGTTTTATAAAACTCTCTATTGTTAAAAAAATATAGATATTATTATTTAACATCTATCAATCCATCAGCCCTTGGAGATCCACTGCTGGACACAAGCCTCCCTAAATTGCGCCACTCTGACCAGTCCTGTGCCTTCTGAATCCAGCGGGTGCCTGCTGTCTTCTTCAGGTCGTCAGTCCACCTGATTGGGGGGCTTCCAATGCTGCTTTTTCCAAGACGTGGGCGCCATTTGAGGACCTCTTCCCCAATGGTCATTGGTCCTTCGAATTATGTGGCCAGCCCATTGTCACTTCAGCCGGCGTACTTGCTGAGCTATGTCGGTTATTCTTGTTCATCTACATCATTTCTGATTCGATCACGTACAGAAATACCGAGCATAGCTCTCTTCATCCGCTCTCTCTCTCTCTCTCTCTCCGTCCTCTGTGTGACTTTGAGCTTATGAATAAGGCCAATAATAATAAATCACGACGTCTCGGAGCCGTATGTCATCACTGGCAACACACACTGCTCGAACAACTTCTACTTCAGGCACTGAGATAGTGTTTTGGATGACAAGATATGACGCAGTTTCCCGAACGCAGCCCATTCGAATTGAATTCTACGAGTGACTTATTTCTCGAAGTTGGACGTACGTAGATATATGATATGGACATTGGACATGATTTTCGTCTTGGCCATGTTCGTCTTAAGATCCACCGATTGTGGCGCTGTTCAAGTCGCCTATCGTTTACCAAGTTCCTCCAGGGATCTTACCAGAATGACTATATCATCCGCATATCGCAAGTGTGTGATGTCACTATTGACCACGATGATACCACGTTGTTTCCATTCCATCAGCTTGAAGACGTCTTCCAATGCAGCAGTGAACAGTTTTGGAGATATGACGTCCCCTTGCCTGACACTTCTCTACAATTGAATAGAGTTCGTAGCTGTGTCGTATACTCTGACGGAAATGGTACCTGATGATTACAAACACTTCAACACGTCGATATGAGAATTAAGTACCGATACCGATAGAATCAAAGGCTTTCTCATAATCTACATAAGCAACACATAACAGCAGATTATACTCCTTGGTCCTGTTGTTGTATAATCTGCCTCAGTGTGTGTATATTAAGGTCTATGGTTCTGTTGCCTTTCGGAATCCTGCTTGTTCTGCAGGCTGAAACTCGTCAAACCTGCCATGCGATTTGTGAGCACCCTCGCAAACGGCTTACAAACGTGGTTCAGTAATGCAATGGGCTTTAGTTCTTCAAAAGGGCTTTTTCGCCCTTCTTGAAGAATAGAGTCACCACTCACCACATTTCTGCTGCACGCTTCCGGGGTAGTTCCAATATTGATGACGGAAACGAACAGCTATTGGAGCGTCATTAGTACAGGTTTCCCTCCATCTTTTAGTAGCTGTTGTGAATCCGTCATTTCCCGGAGCCTTGTTCTTTTTAAGCTGTTTGAGAGCCTCTCTTATCTTATACAGGCGGCGTCGGGGATATCCTGTGTGTAGTGTCGGGTCAGTTTAGCTCGCTTGTTATTGTCCTCGCAGGCAGCTGGAGCTTGAGAGGAGTCATACGACCGTCTCTCAGAACTTCAGATTTCGACGAAACCATGGTGCTGGACTTGGTCTTCAACCTCGTAAGCTGACTTTGTCCAATAGACAAATCCCTGGTGAACACTTTGAAGCCCTAGTTTCGCTCAAGTGGTTCGTTTTAAATTTTGGTCACGCATAAACGCCACCAAAGCCACCAAAATTGAGCCACCAAAATGAAACCATGCATAAAAAAAATCTTTAAAAATAGGGGTTTTATGTTACAAGTAAATTTATATAACTGTTTTATGCGTAACCCAAATCACTACCTATATCGTGTAGCTTACTATTAAAGCACTTTAAAATAAACAGCAAATCGATCCACCAAAAATTGAACATTTCTTGTCCCCCTGTGCCACCCAAGCGGGTACTTTTGTTTTGGCGGGATATCACAGCTCTAATCACATACCCGTTACACGCAAACGCAACTACACAACTGTGCGATGCGAAATATTAAAACGTGAATGATCGCATTATCAAGAAAGTTCATGTTTTACTAAGTTGAACAAGTGCACCCAAGATTTTGGTTTTTTCTTGGACAAACTTTGATCGAGTATCCTGTGATGATAAATAGGATTTTATAATATGGTTTAATTATTTTTAGATAATGTGTCTTATGCGTATACTAACGAAATTATATATTTTTTATTTTAACTTAAATTGTTGCTGTGGTGAATGAAATTATGTCAAAAAATGGAGCTGGGACATACCACCAAACTTGAATTTAAGGGCATTTTTTTACCCTGATTATTTATATACACATATATTTAAAAAAACAATGTGGCCCCAATTAAAAGAAGTTACGTAGTTTACTATATAAAAAAATTAGAAACATTCTACCATTTTACACCTCGATTCTCAACGTGGACACGTAAAATTTGCCGATTTGATATTCACCCCCGTAAAGTAATTGGTAAAACCAAATTCTGAATATTTTAAAATTTTTGACATCTACTACCGTAAATTTCTTCAAAAAAAAATTACATTTTATGTAATTTGTAACTTACAACTCAGACTTACAACTACAAATTTGTAGATACAATATTTTATCGAAATTTACAGGCGTTTTCTACACTTGTAAACGTTTATTAAACAGCATTTACAATTCTAATATTTGTAAGATTTTTATATGTAAAATTCTTACATAATCGTAAGGTTTATTAAACAGCAATTGTCATACAACTTAACAAATATGTCACTTATTTACAAAATTGTCGAATTGTAACGTTTATTAAACAGGGCCCAGGTTGGACAGATAAATATAACTATTAAGACACATAACTGCATACTCCTTCCTTGCCACAAGAACGTAACAAGCAAGTCCTTACTAGATTTAACTGGTGTAATGAGCTTCAACAAGGCAATGCTGTCCCTTGCACCAAAATGTTTGTACTCTGGATGCAGCAGGACATCAGCTATCGGTACCAGCAGCACCGCTGGCTCACACTCCATGCCAGCCGCCAGGTCTTCCACCGTTAGCTTGCACTCCCTCTCATCTCTCTCGTAATCACCGAACACCACGTTTCCTCTGGATAGAGATATGATTAGGGATTGGACTGTGAAACCAGATCGATTGATCCGGTGGAACCGGCATCTCTAAGTACACCGGTTAATAGGAGGAAATGCTTCTTTAAAACTACATTCTGACACAAAATGGTTTAATTTTTTATACTTGAAATAAGTTAATGCTTGACCACAATCCCACCTGATGGTAAGTGGAGATGAGGTCCAGGATGGTAAGCGCACTAACTTAATAAAAGCCTATTCCCTCTTTTTTGGATTTGAGGAATTTCTTTTGTGGTATATTCGGTGTTGCTGGTGTCCAAGGGCAACAGTGATTACATACCATTACAAGAAGTAGTAAAAATGTCGTGCATATTATGTATTGAATCAGTGATTAAATTAGGTTTATGAGTTTTAGCCCGAAATTTCAGACTACCAAAAACATGACTAAATTCATGAAGAACATCCAAACTTACAGAGCATATCCATCAGGTATCTGTGCAGCGTCCAGTGCGGTGCTCAACGCGAACTGACGACTGATGAGGACCACTCGCGGCACGCGGAAGTAGTGAGGAGTGCCATTCTTTACTGCAACAATCAAGAATTTCTATAATCTGAGAGACAATGCTTCTAGGTTCTTTTTAAACGACTTCAAAAAGGAGGAAGTTCTTGATTCGGTTGTATTTTTAGTAATGTTTGTTACCTCATTCATTATTCGGTATTTGGAAAATTATTTTTGACGTGATAACGTCTATTAAAACGATGAGCGCCGGGCGCATCTATGAAAAAATGTCGCGTTCCGCGAGCGAGAGAGCGGCAAAAGCGAGAGAGAGACACTATCGGCTACGATCGGCGTATCGTAGCCGATGTCGTAGGCGAGCCGTAGGCGATCGTAGTTGAGTGGAGCGGAGCGGGGCGCGCCGGAGCGGGGCGGGGCGGGGCGGAGCGGGGTGGGGCGAAGCGGAGCTTTGTCATGACGTTGTCACGTTAAACTACCGTCCGTAAACCGACTTTACAGACAACCATTTTTTATTGGATAGGCTTCCAGATTGTGCCTATTTTCATCAAACAGTTCTGATGCTGGGATCCATGAGGAATTGAGGGAGCTCGTCAAATATTAGGTGTAAGGCGTGATTTCCACCAAAGAAGCAGTGGAAAGAAGTTTTGTAAACAACCAATCATCTTATCGCTAACAAGTGGAATAAATGTCCATGTTGATGAACCTTGTAAGATACCAGCAAACAACTTACCTACTGTCAGTTAATAAGTTAATCCAGGCTAACAGCAATTCCGATGACTTTAGCAACTTTACGACTTTAGTAACTTGAAGTTGCCCTCTCATACATAATCTAAACATATTGTGTAAGTTATTAAATACCATGAATATACTGCAAGGCGCCGAGCCAAGTGAACTGCAGATCTGCCAGGGGACCCTCGTCTGGATCGAATGCTGGGTCGTCATGGCAGTCGAAGAACTGGCAGGATACACCTCCTGGAAAATTAATAATCATTACACTCACCCATGAAGACTCAGGACTGGTCAGAGTGACGTACGTTAGGGGAAGCCTATGTCCAGCAGTGGACCTCTAACTAAAGGCTGATGGGTGGATGGATGGATGGACGGGTCATTATCATCACATGTTACTGCCAACTGCAAATAATCGGTTTTCGGATTTTTTCCTTTAGATACTTGTGCTCTAAGATTAACACATTACTTTGTCTCTTTCATGACTCAAGGGATTCTAGATCTCAGTATTGGATATTAATTTAAACTAGATACCTCAACGTGTTCCTGAGTAAAAGGGATTGACAGAAAGACAGACGAAGTGTTTATGTAAGATTTCGTTTGTTCCTTTCGAGGTACAGAACTCTATAGGTATATAAGTGAAATGTATTTCTTCACGTAGGTATACCAGTATAATAAAATTTTCATACTCTTACATGATATTTTTTAAAGAATCTTTTTAATAGGTACAAATCAATCAACAGCAAATGATTTATTATGCGTGTTGATATATAAATCAATCAATCTTATTAAAGACAATAAGCAACTATATACATACACAACAGCTTACTGTTTCTTACATCGTACCGATAACAATGTCCGTCTGTACGTCACAGTAATTATTCACACAAGTCTCATATCAATGGAAGCAATTAGCGGGCAAATTAAAACCTATCTCAACAAGATAAATATAGCGAGATGCCGCGAGATGCCGCGAGATGCGCTGCGCCTTGATTGAGTGATGCCATCTCACGATTGTTCTCATTCAAGCTGATGTTTACATCATCATTATACGTATTATCTACACTGTCCCAGCCGCGGCCGATTGGTGTTCCAATTCCAAACATATAAACGTCAAAATCATCCCACGGGGACGTATAACTGGGACAAAATTACCCTCTTTTTTCCAATTAAATTATAATACCATATCTTCGAATACCGAATATTCGGCAAATTAACCGAACTTGTTAATCGTCGACAAATGAACAGACGAAGCAACTAATTGATCAATCAATCAATAGAGTTCATTCCTTTATGCTCACAAGGTTTGCTTCCCCTAAACAAATCTTCATTATTTCCCCGGAACTTATAAAAACGTCGCGTCGTCGGTTTGACGCCAATATTAATTAGCGCGTAGTAATCACTGTGAGTACGAAACGTCACGTTTTTCTCAACTAATTGCTACAGGCGTGAGTCGTGTGTGTGGAGTTATCACGTATAGAAAAAACAAGAACAGTCAACTCGCGTTCGGCTTCGGTAAATAGGGCGCTAGCATTTTGTAAGCACATCTGAACGGCATGCGAAGGAAGACGGATCACATGACATTGATCATCAATGATCTAATAATTTATAAGATCATTGGTGATCATCGATAGGCCATAGCCGCGGAAATAAGTCACCAATTTCCCATCGCACCTGCTGACAAGACAAAAGATTCCGTCCTAGGCTTCGTCCGCAACAGAGTGGTTTCACAATCAATCCCCAGGAACGTATAACCAGGATAAAATATACCCTATTTTTAAGTCTGGACATGATACGTCTGTGCCAAATTTCATCTTAATCTTAGTACAACACCTTCACAAACTTTCGCACTTGATATAAGCTATCCTATCTTTCAAGTTGGATCAAACTGCACACGGTGTGCAAATTTGATTAAAATCGGTTAAGTAGTTTAGGAGTCCATCGCGGACAAACAACGTGACACGTAATTTATATATATTAAGATTATAAAGAGGAAAAATTTGATTGTTTGCATGGAATAGGCTCCGAAACTACTGAACCGATTTGAAAACTTCTTTCACTGTTAAGGGGCCATCCATAAATTACGTCACACTAATTTCATGACTTTTTGACCCCTACCCCCCCTTGTCACAGCTGGTCACATCTGTGAGACCTCCCCCCCCTAGTGTGACGTCACATATTATGAAATTTTACACCTAGAAATTATTAAATTAAAACACCTGTTCCGAAATAAGTTTTATTTCCATTATTTTTTTTTAATATTTACCTATACATACCAATTATTCGATTTTGAAATGTGACGTCACGAATTTTAGGACCCCCTCCCACCCCTTGTCACACAATGTCACACTTCATCGACCCCCTCCCTCCCCCCTAACGTGTGACGTAATTTATGGATGGCCCCTAAGAAGCTACACTATCCCCGAGTGACATAGGCTATGTTATATTTTCAAAAAAATTAGGGATTCTTAGTAAAACTCCAATAATGTAACCCAAGGTGTAAAAAACAAGAAAACCGAAGCAAAGCGAGGGCGATGAGAGTTGTAGAGATTATGAGTTGTAAGCAAACCTTACCGAGCAATAAGAGAAATGTAGCTGTTTCCCACCACATCTCGGCTCCGAGTGGCGACGCGATCCGTTCTTGGAAGCTGTTTACAAGCTGCACAGGAATTTCTTTTGTATTTTCGCGAGCTCGCATGTTGGTCAGGAATGTCTGTCTTTTATTTTAGAGCCGGGTAACCAAAACTCGTTGTTTTTTTTAATAATTTCACGACAAATGACCCTGCCTGTAAAGCGTTCGTCTCGGGTTCGATTGCCGGGATCGAGTGTTATACTGAAGTATGTACGATTCGCCGATGAGTTTGGTTGACTGAAGCAAGAACTTATTTCGTTGTAATTGTATCACGTTATTAGAGAAGGAAGCTAGTACCGGTTTCTGTTCCCTTCTTTCATTCTTTCTTGGCTGGCGACACCGTAATGCATCGATGATGTTATTGCTAATATTATTGCTGGTATCCATTAGGTATAGTTGATGGAGGCAACGCATCAGTAATACCTTTGTTGGTATCCATGTTCCATGGATGACGGTGACCAAACTGAAGTGACCACTTACTATCATTTGGTTCGTCTCCTCGTTTGTAGGCTATCACTGCGTTAGACAAATTTGATGACTTTCAGTTGGTGCGGTATGGGGTCTATTATATCCGAAGCACGAATTGTTCCTGGTGCGTTGCTGGGTCGAAAAGATCCGTTTGACTTCCATCTGTTTAAGAGGATTTATCTTTATAGGTATTATGATAATAGTGTATTTTTTTGTAGCAATATATTGACCAATAAACACTCAATAAAAGGCTGAAATCGTAGGTAGATACACTGAGTGGTTTCTTTGTAAATAAAGGGATTGTCTGGCGGATCTTTACGACCCGTTCTCCGCACTGGTTAGTAAAATTGTCGATACATTTTTAGTGTTGAGCATGATAAAGAGACATCGATAGCGATAAAATAATGCAGTTTGTAGGATTTGTATTGTGTGACCAGTTGACGGGCTAGTATATACATTGATATATTCCACTAACCGATTATTATTTGTTTTGGGGAACCTTCGCTTACTTAATTTTTCTTAGGTTTTTCACCGTTACATGACTTAAAAACATTTTTCTGGATAGCTTCATGTTACATACACAGACAGTGTTACATACACTGTACAATACAACTGTATAATATAACTGTACAATATTCTTCTTATTTGCATAAAAATTAAAAACTCATCTAACCATACAGACCTCACTAGCTCAACTAGTATGTAATCTAGTGCGGCTATAGGGTCATCGGGCATCGGGTCGTTAAGAACCGATAAACGCACAGTAGTATAGTATTGGGCATTCTGCCCCACTTGTTCGCTCAGGCGTTTGCCTTCGCGTCGTGGGGCAGAATGCCCAATAAGATTTCTGGTAATTAGGGCTTATAGGTACATTTTTTCCACTTTTTCACTCTTCTATACGCCTCCTCCACGTGGAACAGAATGCCTGACACTGTTTCTGGTAGTAAAGCGTTATACCGCGTTGTCGATGGATGAGATATTCAGTCTACTTACTACATACGCTAATAAATGTTAATGTGATGAGTATAATTACTCATTATCAATCAAACTACCGTCCACTCAAATCATGAAATTTGTAAAACAACCACAATCGCTGAGTTTTAACACAATCTGTGAGGAAGTTTGTAAGGCTGATTCTCGTCATGGCGAATTATTGCCTAATTCAATACGATGCATCATATGCGGGCCCTCCAACTGTGGAAAAACAAATTTGTTAATTGGTCTCCTTTTACATGAAAATGGCTTGAGATTTCAAAATGTTTATATTTATTCGAAAACTTTACAACAACCGAAGTACATATTTTTAGAAAATGTTTTAAATCTTATACCTGTTATTTCGCTTCATAAATATCAGGGAAATGAGGAAGTATTAAGGGTTCAGGACGCAAAACCAAATTCAATTATTATTTTTGATGATGTTGCTTGTGAAAATCAAAATAATATGCGTGATTACTTTGCGATGGGAAGACACAAAAATATTGATGCTTTTTATCTGAACCAAACGTATAGTAAAATTCCTAAACAGTTAGTTAGAGACAATACGAACTTGATTATCCTTTTTAAGCAAGACGAAATAAATTTAAAACACGTTTATGAGGAGCATGTTAACACAGATATGACATGGACTGAATTCCGCGAAATGTGTTCAGAAATTTGGAAAGAACCCTTTAATTATATAAAGATTGTTCTAAAAATAAAGGATGTTACAGAAATAAATTTGACACTTTTGTGGTGTTTGATTGAAACAAAAAATATTTAAATAAATTACTTTTATGAAATCGTTATTCTTTATACGACGCTCAATCGATCACTATCTTGCTGTCATTATGGAACAATCAATGAAAAGAAAAATTGTGAAGGCTGCAGCAGCTGTAAAGAAAAAAGTAAAAATTATGAGGAATATTGACATCGATAATAAGCAAGCATTGGAGACAGTTTTCAAGCCTGTGACTAAACCTCTCAACTTAATTGCAAACGCAAATAATCATTCTCTCCTTCCTACTATAGACGACGAAGAAACTAAAACACCATCCATAAAAAGCATTATTCTAGAAAATGTTACCCCTAAAATTAACACTGGAAAAGTCATCGATCCAGACGAATCTCAATCTGACACCGAAAGTGATTATTCATATCGATCAATAGAAGAAAGCAAATCAGACCGCGATACATCATCCTGGTCAGTATCATCAGAAGCATTAGAAGATATTCCATTTGGCGTCAGAATAGAAAACGGAAAATTAATGTTAGGTTCAGCTAGCGTAGCAATTGGTGATGATTATATCACAGTAGCTGGACGCAAATATCATAGTACACCAGGTATAAAACAGTTGCTGCTAAAAAAAGACGTTGATTTAAGTTTAGTCACAGACAATGATATGCAAAATTATAAATCAATGTTACTTGACACCAATGCACATCGACGGGACTGTGATCCAAGTAAACCAATAAAGAGTAATAAAGGACAAAAATATTTACAAATTGTAAAACCCCTATTTAAACTTCAAACACAACACAAAGGAAAAGGTCTACCTTTAATGAAAACATGGAAAACAAACATAGATTATGTGTATTGGGATGATCCAAATGAATTGGTGGAGAGGTTGAAATTATTAATTGCGTCTCGAGATGCTGGCAATACTGGATTAGACAATGAAATTATATCAATTATTGAAGAATTGCGTGAAAGTAAAATTATAAATAAGTAAATAAATGTTTGCTGTTGATGGATGTTTTTTCATTATACTACTAACCTTCGAATAAAGTACACTTTCAGCATGAATGTGGATAAATTCGGGCACTATATTCATAAAAGAATGCGTCTGTCAGAACTATTTGACGTTTATGATAACGCTTTAACAAAAACAGAAAACGGAGAGTTTGATTTAAAATCGTCAAGACTTAGAGGAATTAAATTACCCATAGAAGCAGACGATGCTGTGAATAAGGATTATGTTGATAATTTTCAGGATAATTTGATAAAAGAATTACATAAACTGAATGAGACATTGCGTTTACAAACCATGACACATATTCAAAATTTTGTTCAAGCTACTATAAAAACAAAGATATCAGACGTTTTGGCTCATTTGGAAGATAAGTTTTATACCAAATCAGAAATTGATAAATTACTTAAGAAATCTTCGTAATGATGAAACAACAAATAGTTAACGAAATACACAAACAAGCACGAAGAAATTTTCTTCGAAGACCTGTTATTCTAAAGGGAATAGATGACTTATGGCAAGCCGATCTGATAGACATGCAAAATTTAACAAAGTTTAATAAAGGTTTCAACTACATTTTAATTGTGATTGACTGCTTTTCTAAATACGCTTGGGCGGTGCCAATCAAATCAAAAAATAAAATTTGTGTTACCAATGCATTCGAATCTATATTATACAATAGTCATCGAAAACCGATTAATTTGCAAACTGATCTAGGGACAGAATTTTATAATAACGTATTTCGGAATCTCATGAAGACAAACAATATAAACCATTATTCAACTTTTTCTACCAAAAAGGCTTCGATTGTCGAACGATTAATTAAAACTATCAAAAATAAATTATATAAATATTTTAGTTTAAATGGAAGTTATCGGTGGTTAGGATTACTAGAAGTTGTCTTAAAAAAATACAATAATACGAAACATCGTACTATCAATTGTAAACCAATCGATGTAGATAAATCTAAGGAACCTCTAATTAAACAAAATATTAAAAAAACCCACAAATATATATCATCAAGGACAGGACCAAAGTTTAAAGTCGGTGACTATGTTCGAATAAGTAAATACAAACAGCATTTTGAGAAAGGGTATACTCCAAATTGGTCAACTGAACTATTTACGATAAAAAATATTAATAACACAGTTCCAGTTACGTATCACTTAGAAGATCAACGTAAGCAAACTATATTGGGAACATTTTACGAACACGAGTTGCAAAAGACTAAATATCCTGATGCTTATTTGATTGAAAAAGTTATAAAAAAGAAAGGAAATAAGCTGTTTGTGAAATGGTTAGGTTTAAGCAATGATGAAAATAGTTGGATTGAGAAAACTGCAATTCAAGGCTAAAATTGTTATTAAATAAGAAGTTTAGTCGTATTTGTTTCATTGCAACTTTGGCGATGCAAGGAGGTGGGCTAGTTAATAGTATCATTAATAATTTACCGTTTGAACTTCATTTGCCTGGTTATAATTACTGTGGACCTGGCACAAAACTTCAGAAACGTTTACTACGGGGTGATAGAGGGGTGAATAAGCTAGACGACGCTTGTATGCAACACGACATAGCATATGCAAAACATACAGACCTACCTAATCGTCATAAAGCAGATTTACAACTTCTAAATATGGCAAAACAACGCATTAAGTCAAAAGATGCTTGCAAAGGCGAAAAACTAAGTTCATGGTTAGTGAGTAAAGTTATGAAAGCCAAACTTAAAACCGGTGCTGGCGTCAAAACGTTTAAAAATTTTGTATCTAAAATAAGATCAAAAATCAAGAAATTTAAACACAATGATAGTAAATCTTTAATCGACGCTGCTTATTTAGCAGCTAAAAAAGTATTTCCAAATAAAAAGAAAATTCGAATACCACGTGTAATACCCATACCAAAAACTGGAGGTATTCTACCTTTGATTCCAATATTTGCTGGTTTATCGGCATTAGGGACCTTAGCTGGCGGTGCAGCTGGCATTGCGAAAACCATTAATGATTACAAATCCGCTCAGAAAAATTTGCAAGAAACACAACGACATAACAAAGCTATGGAAGGTGTAGTATTAGGCAAGGGTCTATACATTAAACCGCACAGAAATGGTCACGGATTATTTATAAAGCCCTCAAAAAACTGAATTGTAAGCTACCTAATCGTCCTCTAAGTAATATAGATATAATAAAGTACGCATGTGACATCCCCCACTTCAGAGGAGTTTTTATGCGAGATCAATTACCAAGAACACCAAAGGAGATCGAATGTGGTATTGTTAATTTGGATGAGTCTAAGAACAAGGGGACGCATTGGGTGGCTTATGTTAAAATATATGACTATTGTGAATATTTTGATAGTTTTGGCGATCTGAAACCGCCTAAAGAAATAATTCGGTATTTTAAGAATTGTAATGTTTGTTATAACTACACAAGATATCAGTCATTTAATACAGTTAATTGTGGTCATTTATGCTTAAAATATCTATGGCAATTTTGGAATAAAAATGTATAAAATATGTATCATTCTTTTATTTTCACCATTTGCAATATGTCACTCACTTTGTCGATAACAGGAAATTCGTCAAGTTTATCCACGTACTATCCAAACACTCTGCAATTAGATGGACAGTATGAATGTGCTTTATTGCATATCTCAACATTTAATTCCATTCCGAATATTGATAAAACTAATAATAAGTTATTCTATGGATCTAATGAAGTTATTGAAATCCCTGAAGGGACTTATGAATTACAAGATATCAATGATTATTTAAAATCTGAAATAAAGGATGCATCAATCAACCTACAGTGTAATAACAACACATTGAAAGCAACTTTGTACTGTACAAAAGATATTAATTTTTCTGAGGAAAATACCTTTAGAAACTTGTTAGGGTTTAAAAAACAAATATTGAAAGCAAATAAATGGCATGTGTCACAGTTTCCAGTAAACATTTTACCAACAACCGTGATCAGGGTTGAATGTGATATCGTAAGCGGCTCATACATAAACGGCGAATCAAGTCATATTATTCATGAATTTGCACTAAACGTACCACCTGGATATAGGATTATAGAAATACCTAAAAACGCAATTTACTTCCCCATTAACCAGAGCAACATAAGCTGCATTAATATTAGACTTTTAGATATAAATAATCATTTAATAAATTTACGTGGTGAAGAGGTACAGCTGTATTTACATCTTAGAAGAAGAAATGATTGACTATAATAAATATACGCAACAACCAACTACACGTATCAGTTTGACTCAAGAAATCAATCATACAAGAAGTCGTAATAAAAAGAAAATAAAATTAACGAAAAGCAATAATGCATTCTTAAAAGCGATCGGCTTATTAAAATGAATATTTTAGACGTTTTATCGACTCCGTCTTACGACAATAGTGTGGAAGGAATTGAATATCATTCTTACAAACCCTACATTACTAGTTTTAATAGAAATGATGAAATCCGCATACCAATCAATCAACAGGATTTATATGTACTACCATCAGCAAGCACCTTGTATTTGGAAGGGAATGTTATCGTTAAAAAACGAGATTCTAAGGATCCTGTCACCAGTGTTCAATTTACAAATAACGCTTTATTGTACTTATTTCAAGATATAAGGTATGAGCTAAACGGAGTGGAGATTGATAAAATAAAGAATGCAGGCGTTACGACCACCATGAAATCTTTAATATCAATGAACGAAAGTGAATCTAAGATAGCTTATTCTTGGGGGTGGAATATTGATGGTATAAAAAATGGAGGTAAATTTTCTGCTTCTATACCACTCTGTAACATAATGGGCTTTGCAGAAGATTTTAAAAAAGTTGTGATAAATAGTAGACACGAACTAATATTACTAAGAAGTAACACAAACTTGAATGCTGTGAAACTCAATACCGGTGAATTTGTAGAAGACGTTCAAATAAATAAAATTATTTGGCGTGTACCACACATTAAAATATCTGACAAAGAAAAGCTTAATTTTTTGAAACTGTTAGAAAGAGATAAACCGCTTCAAATGATATTTAGAAATTGGGATCTGTATGAATATCCAGCTTTACCTAAAACTACAAAACATACTTGGGCAATTAAAACTTCGTCACAAATAGAAAAACCAAGATATATTATTATTGGTCTACAAACAAATAGAAAAAATAATGCAAGTTCTGACATGTCTCAGTTCGATCACTGTCTTCTTCGCAGCGTTAGAGTCTATCTCAATTCAACATACTTCCCTTATGAGAACCTAAACGTTAACTTCGCAAACAACAACATTGCCTTATTATACGAACAATATGTTAGATTTCAACAGTCATATTATGGTCGTCGTCCAGAGCCCTTGTTGAGTGAGAAACAATTTAAAGATTTAGCGCCGTTATTTGTTGTCGACTGCTCTAGACAAGTAGACAATTTGAAGACAGGTCCGGTTGTGGACGTTAGAGTGGAAATTGAAAGTGATTCTGATATACCAGATCAAACCGGCGCGTACTGTCTTATATTAAACGACTGTATAATTGAATATAAGCCACTGAGTAATACTGTAAAAAAATTATCATGAAGCAGGATACCATCATAGTGGATATTCAAGGATTTAAAGATCAGTACAATAATTTTATAGTAAAAGAATTAGCGTTCGCAACACGTGATTATACGCAATTATTCTTAATAAAACCCCCATATTTATTCAAATATTTAACAACTGATGAAAAAAGACAAGTAAAGTGGCTGGAAAACAATAGAGGTATTCATTGGAACGAAGGACATATTGACTATAGAGAATTTCATCGTATAATCGTTCCCTATCTAGAAAACAAAAATATCTTAGTGAAAGGTTTGGAGAAGGTTACGTGGATAAAAAACATTTGCGAAAATTGTGAAGTGTCAGATCTTGGTGAAGACCAGTGTCCTAACATGTTTGAATTACATAAAAAATTCTGTGATAACAATTTAAATTGTAATGTACACACAAATCATTGTGCTTTAAAAAATGTGTTATGTATAAAAAAGCATTTAGGGTGGCACTAAAATGTTTTGTTTTGGTTTTATAAATAAAAATAATTTCTTCAGTAAAAATGCATTTTTATTTTTTAAAAATAATAAAATAATAACTTACAATAACAATAGTATCTTTATTAAAAATCATTGTCTATTAAAGATTTCGATATTTTCTTAACTAGTGATTCTGTATCGTCCATAACACTATCCATGGCATCCTTAACAATGTACTGCGCACTTACCACAACGTTCTCACTTTCACTATCGCTGCAGCTTGTTTGAGAATTGTTGCTGCAGAGATCAGTAACAGAAATTTTTATTAACCTAATGCCTCGTCGTTGTAATCGGCTCATTACAAAAGATTGTGTAGCGTTATGTTTTTTCAAAGTTTCTCGGCGACGTTGCTTGGACTTTTTCTCTTTCGTTAGTTTGTATTGCTCGGGTTCCCAGCGATTCAGCTCGGAAATTCCTTCGTAAGGATCCTGAGCATACTGGCTAAACACAATCTCTGAATCAGATACCTGAAACAAAAATAATTATCCATTTTAAAATCTGATGTGCACACACAAAAATCACTAATATTATATCAGATTCAAATAGGTACTTTACTTACCGTGCACATAATTATTATAATAACACAAGTACTAGGTATGATACTGTAAAAACAACTTCTCAATTCTATTAATATTCCGTAAATAATAAAAAATAAACTAACTATCAACTTTATATATTCAAATCAATCCAAAATTGTTAACTTAGCATTCAATCAAGGATATGGATTAGTTGTTTGAAAATCACTCTTTCAGATATAGTTTTATAGTTCAATATATTAAAATAATTTAGTATGAATTGTAAACTGCAAGTCTGCATAAATATATCATACCTTCTCATAAAGTGCGATGAACTGTAACATGTTATAACATGTTGCGTGTATCAATAATACCTACCATTCCGGAGCATTATTATTATTACGCAAGTATAAGTTATTGTCATGAATTGTAAAAGCTAAATATTTAGGTATTAAGAATAAAATACAAAAAAATATCAAGGAAATCCTTCTAAAGACATAGGTAGAAGCCACCTTCGGTAAAAAAAAAAACTATAATATTATTAGTTTAAATAGATCAATAAAACAAAGTTTATATTTAACAAAGGTTGTTTATTTATAAGTATATAATATTACATAAAAACTTACTAATAAATTTTATAATTTACAATCTTATTTATGTACATTTTTAAGTTGTAATGAAACATGGACACTAACTGAATACAAATCATAGGTTACTTATAGTTATTACAAAATCAATTACAGAAATGTTTATTAACTTTATTATTTTTTATATTTACCTAAGTACATATTTTACTAAGAACATTTACATAATCTCTACATATTATTATAGTAATATAAAATAAATGATATTTACATGCCCATTAAAACCAATTACGAATATCAATATTTAGGATTGAAAGATCCTTTTAAAATTGAAGAATGCCCCCACGCTCGGGTTGCAACATTGCAATTTGATATAACACGTTTATCATCATTACTTGATAGTGCTATTTTATTCACACTTTGTGTAAATATTTCATGCTTAATTGATTTAAATAAGATATTTTTTCGATGGATAACATCTCTATTAAATAATACATTCTGGTAATCATCTATAGTTAAATCACGTACCACGCAGGATTTAATTCCTTTTGCTTTTTTAATTACATTATTCATAGTTTTTAATGAATATAACTTGGACCGCAAGCCAACAAATTCAGTAATAAGTTTGCCTCCCATTTCATCCTTAAACAATCCTGGCACTTTTTTATTAATCTGAGGTATCATGAATTCATTTTGTACGGTATAGTTACTAGTATCAAAGTACTCTAAAAAATTACATTTTAAGTCTTTGTAGAAATCTTCTGTGTATATTGAATAAACAAAAGAATCCGTATCGGTGTAGCATAATCTTACTCTGTCGCCATAAAAAGGTTTAACTATATTATAATGAAAATGATACATATGTGATTTGGATAGCTCTAAAACAGTAAAACCTATATAAATTGGTTTATCCAAAATGAAATGATCGGGGTTCATTTGTATTGCAACTAAGTTTTCCGATAAAACTGATGCACTATGAAAATAAGGATTGCTTACGAGTTTTTCAGCACAGGTAGTTTTTTTTGTTTTATTATTTGTGCTATTCCAAGAGTTAATTAAATGAACACTCACTCTTTTTTCGGTATTTTCTAATGTTTTCCCAAAAACGCTGTTGTTTAATAATTTGAAAAAATCCTGTTCAAATACACTTTTTGCGTTTTGTCGTAGTTGCGTATTTAATTCGATATATTCCTTCAAATAAGCACTTTGTCGAAACGTAATGGCTCTGTGTATTTTACGTAATTTTAACCCATGTTCAATACATTTCTTTAAATGAACATAATGAATCACATAGTTATACTTATTGTAAAGATTTGAAATAAGTTTTTCTGTTTTGCCCCCTGGCGGTATGCATTTTTCAGCACAAAAAGGTAAATCGTTGTGTAATATATGTAAGGTTTCAGGATACAAAATATCTACTTCTAGTATAAAACCCCATTCTGCGTTGTCGCTGATATTTACTATATCTATCTGATCTATTTCGTTTTGATTTAAAAATCGAAAACCTGAGTGAGGTAAATATTGACCCATACTATAGCCGTAAAGATTGTTACAGTCCAAATAAGTTATGAAACAGGAAGGTTTTGTAGCATCACACGAAGGCATATATTTATTATTAGCTTTTGCATAGCGATGAGAACACATACATAAACCTCCCCTAATACCGCTTTGAATCATTCGTACCATAGACAAGTCTGTTAAGAGTTCTAATTTAACTCCTGTTTTTAAAAGCATTGCATCAAATGATAAACTAGGTGCAGTAATATAAAACGCAGGATCGAGCTTATAATGCAACTTACAAGTTTTTCGAAAATTTTCAAATATGTCGGTAAGTAAAAGTACGTCAGTCTTTAAATACAAATCAGTATATTCACCCAATGTCTTTATGTTAAATTTGTGCCATACCAATTTAGCGTGGTCATAGTCCTCCTGTGAAATATGTTCATTGCTTATCGAATTGAAAAATAAATGTTTCGCTGGTAATGTTTTTTCTTCATAACATTTCCAATTGCTTACATAATCGTAGGGATAAATGCCTTTTCGTGTAAGTAGTTGAAACTGATGATTATCAGGGAAATGATAGCGCAAATTAATAAAATCCTCAGTTTGCATAGTTTTCGACAGTTTATCTAAACTAGTGCCTAAGAAATGAAATGAATCTAAAAATCTAATCTGTACATAATCGTTATCGTTGATATGCATAAATTTTGAAAATGAAATATATTTTTCTTTGCTTTTAGGTATGATATTTAATTTGCCAGGCGTTTCGCCTAATTTTTTAATAAATAAGTGACAGTCGTATCCTGACAAATTATGAAAAAATATGGGTATGAACATTGGTATCTTATATTGTAAATTACAATGTCGATGGGCTGCACCACGGTATCGACCAGTATTAAGACAATGATCTCTGACTTTATTATTCCATAACAGATTTTCACATATGTGACATTTCCTAGCTTTTTTAAAATCAATAACGTCTTTTTCTGAAAATATAATCGAGACATTTTGAGTCAATATATTGTAAATTCTCTTAATGTCTTCAGTAAGAAAATCTATAAATTTGGAAACACAATCAATTCCACGATACGTTTTAAATTCATTGAAATTGTCATTGCACGATGAAACAATATTATACGCAAAAGCTGAAGGAATGTGTCGTTGTAAGCGAAAGGTATTTGTGGTATCAGATTCATGGTTGGAAATTGGTTCAAGTAATGTTTCGAAATCGGCATAGATAGCGAATGGAACGTCTTGTTTTCTATTATAATTTTTAAATTGTAAATATGAACCTTTTTCAGGCAGAATAGTAGCAACCCCTCCACACAAATGACTATCAAATTGATCTTCACTAGGAAAAAACACTAAACAGGTTTCGCAAAAGTATAGCTTGCCGTGATGCTTAGTTATTTGACTTTTAACGAGACGAGGTAGATCTTTAATGAGGCAATAATGAGATGAATTACCATTTTCTAAAAATAGTAGGTGAATTATTTTGGATTTATGATAGATTTTATCGGGTTTATACAGAGGACCCGTTATAGTCTTACTACCTCTTAACCCGTAAATATAAATATTCAAAAAAGGATTGTTTCTTTCAAAAATGTTTATATCTGAAAAAGTGATTGGAAATGAAATATCATTTAAGTTCAAGACATCACGAAAATGAGGATATGACGTGACTCTCTCAGGATGCCGAGTACTTGGATACAAAGCAGCAACTACACACCACAAAAAACAATACCTGTCATCGTTTTGAATATTCAAACACGCTTTCTTACTCTTTATATATTTCGGTAAATCTATAAATCGTGATCCACTAAGAGGTTGATATTTGTTAATATTAATTTCTAAATGTGAATTATTTAAAAACGTCCATCCACTATCTCTTTCTTGAAACTCTTCAATTTTTTTTAATAATATTATTATAACTTTTTCATAGATGGACTTGAAACTGTAATTTAAATGAATGATAAAATTTTTTGTCGCAAAAGATTTCAACTCTTGTAGATCATTCTTCAGCATTAAAAAGACTCCGAAATATTCAAAATTTATTTTAACAGAATAATGTTTTTGAAGCGAGCTATCTATTAAAGATTTAACTTGATCATGAATATTTTTTAAGAAACATTCTGGGTAAATATTTGCTTCGGGTTTAGTTGTAGTAATCCGATAACTTGTAATACGTCCTTTGAAGCAGGAATGTATAATTTCAACGTTGTCATTGATACGAATAGTACTATTATTTTTATGTCTGTTACTTCGCAAATGGCTAATCCAACAGCGTGAATTCACATCAATGTTGCAAACCGAACAGAATGGCATTTTTAGAATCACAATAACAATAAAATTATTATATAATTCAGAAATATTGAGTTAGCTGCTAAGTATATCAGACTTTATTACCAATTACTGCCGTAGGTCTTCAAAACTTCACATCTTCAATTGCATCTCTCAATCTCTCATCAAAGTGACGTGCTCTGGAATAAGATACGAACATAATTTAATAACACATATTAAATAATAATTTTAATACACTTTTAATTATTTTGTTACGGGAATAAATCTTTAACAACAGATACAAAAATAATCACTAAGACACATCTACAATTGATTTTGTAATAGAATAGATCTAAGAACATTAATATTATTTTATTGTGGAGATCGAACCAACAATTAATACTTAGCCCACGAGCAGGGCGAGCAGATAATAATATTATTAGAAGCCACTTTGTCATTCATCATAGAATGGATAATTTCTTTCTTTCAATCAGATAAAAATAATGAAAACTATCATAGTAATATGAAATAACAATTAAATACATACCCAATATTCACAATAAAATAATGTCGTCTCTGTTAATTATGTCCAAAGTATTAGCATTCCCTCATTAAGTAGGTATTTCTATACCTGCAAATTTAGTCAACAAATAAAATATTTGCTTCAAACCAGCACCTCTGCTGCCTCACAGTTCATAATAAGTGATGGTCTGAAATAAAAAAACCACAAAATTATTATAATAATACTGATAATGACAACAAAACTTGAATGAAATATAATAGACTATAATATTTAACATAATAATTACCTTATAATAATTTTGCTATCGATTTTACCATTAATATAAATACCTATAACTTGTACTCAGTAATCGAATTAAATTTAAATTAAAACACACATTTTGCGTGCAAATAGTACCAATACCTATTGTGTTTTGTCAAAACAAAAGTGTCGTGTTCCATCCGGTTGCATTACTTAACGGTATTTTGGAAGATTTTTCATTTCGATCAGGGTTGACATCCAAATGCAAATAATTATGTATTATTATTACCTATTTACTGGAACAAAATGTTGTATTTATTACTTAATTATTACATACAAAGTTATCTACGTTAAAAATAGGTATAGAATATTTATTTAAGAGTGCTAATGGTCTGTTAATTTACCGGATTATTCAATATTTTCTCGATATGTAATTACCTAAACTAGAATACAAAAGACCCAATGAAACGTAAATAACAAGTCCTTTTAATCATATATTTTTATTTTTACAATTTAAGTTGGAATGTTTTAAATTTATGTATATCGTTTGTCAACCCTAACAAAAATATCATATTTCTCAACACAATACTTGTGATTATTGCACACCTATTTAAAAGTGTTATTCAGCAATACGAATTTTTATTACTACGCAGCTAATTTGGTTATGGATGTCACTTCCACATATTTTTGTGTAAAAATGGGATCATCAGTCTATACATAGTATGTAACATGTATGACAATTATTTTGGTAGCCCTAAGTCTTTGTGTTGCGTTAGCAAATAATGATTCTAGAACATTCTTAGTTATCATTTTTTTACAAATGTAATACGTACAAATAAGAAATGTCTAATTTGTGTATTATTTTTATTAAACACACTTACATTTCATTTTACCAAATTTACATGTCTTTTCTGACTTATAAGCTAACGTTTTCGGAGCTCGGTACATCAAATTCGAGCCTCGGATAGGAACAAAGTACTCCTACAACGACTACAGTGCAACCAGCGCCGAGTGCCTCCACTCTGCAGTTCAGTCCATCCAAACAGTGGTTGTATTGGTAATTATACTTCAAGTGGCTGCCATTTAAAATGTAAGTCTTTATAATTTTTATTAATTTTCATATTTTACTTCAACCAATTTATATTTCAGATACAACATGTAGCCAAATACTTTGACATTTTTCACTAACTTAATTTACTCATAATTGTTATAATCGTCAATAGATTAATTATAAGTGCGAGTTAATAGTTTTATTATTACTAGTTCATTCCAAGTAGATAAACATTAACTTAACATTTAATCCTTTTTCAGCATAGGTATTTCAAGTAATAATATCTAATTAAAATTTAACAATTTACAGGTCGGACTCTGAGTGCGATCAACGCAGCAACTCTACAGATGTTGAACACAGTGCCGAGCTCCTGCGAAAACATTCTACTCCTACAAGCAAGCGTAAATCTACGAAGAAATCGCCTGCCATTATAAGGTAATCATACTAAATTTACATCTACTCGTTATATTTAAATTATAATATTTCAAATTTTGTACTTACGTTCGATATATTTATGTGGCGTTGCGGTCAGTAGTTGATTTTTTATTACACACATTCACTTTCTGTTACTGAAATAGTTTATGATATATAAATTATGGGAGATATTTTTTTATTTATTTTAAAATAACCAGTAATAGGCACTGGTTATTGCTGCAAATGTCGATCAAGTTTATATTTATTCTTGTTCATGATTTATTTTAATATATTTCACTAATCTTATGATTGCAGAGTAAAAATTTATTTATTCTTCGGTAAACTTGACTTTTGAGATAGACTATATTGATTCTTAATATAATTAAATTGTTACTCTCATTTACAAGTAACAACATTTTATTTACATGACCATGCAGTATGTAAATTAATACAGTTTTTGTATTTATTGTGTTATTTTTCGTAATGATTTTGAAAACCGACACCATCAGTAAGTTATTTTATACTTATACGGGTTATTTATGTTTGTTACAGAAAGAAAGGGAAGACTGTGGACATCTTCAATCTTACTCGTGATGGCGGCAAATCCAAAGATCCTCCATCGCGCGTGCTGTCCACGTACTTCGTCAACAGAGTTGCAAACGGCAACGAACGTCGGGCGATCAACACAACGGGGGACTACCTTATCGATTTGAAAGTCTACCAAACCAACGATGCGCGCAATACTGATGCACAAGAGCTCTGGAAGAAAGCGCTAGTACGGATAAAATTCCAGACTCAAGACGATACACCGCAATGGCGTAAGCTTCAATCTTTGGTGCACTCGGTGGATGAACTGTGTGAGGACCATCCTACATTTATATCAAATGATTGTAACCTGTAATTAACATTAATATTATAACTATGAATAAATAATTTTTACATATTGTTTTGTTTCCTTTCTCAGCTGAAACCGCGTTCTTTACAACAAACAGTTATTTTGCATTTCTAATTATGAAATTTTAATGAAGCTTTCTGTCCCACATTACCAGAAATCTTATTGGGCATTCTGCCCCACGACGCGAAGGCAGACGCCTGAGCGAACAAGTGGGGCAGAATGCCCAATACTATACTACTACGCACTAGATGTAATTTTTTTACGTTCAGTCGGCATCGGGTCGTAAGAACCCGATGCATTTTTTTTTGTATTTACATTATCTATTTAACAAGGCAATTCCAAAACACTAACCATCTCATTCATAACCATAAGGAGACCAAAGATATCTGTCCCGCACCAGCGGTTGGCACAGTAATTTTTACCCCGCACCGGAGGAAAGTTGAGCATCGGATATAATCAACCCGCTACCGCACCGAACGTGTTAACAAAGTACTTAGTATAAGTTTAAAAATATAAAAAAAATCACCTGCTATCAAAAAAGATACCATGATATACATTTTTGAAATCGTTATGATGAGGTCTTTAATTTGATACCCATATTGTATTATTCGACTCATTTTTATTTTTGATACTTCAAACAATAGCATTTCACAGCTACCATATTCGTTTTTTTTCATTTCACTTATCTAAGAACACTTGGGTTATCAAGACGAATCTAATGATATCTTAATTAATGATGATGATTTTTTAATAAACGAAAAAATTAGATGAAGATAAATCCATTCTGCTGTTTGGAAGACACGATATAAAGAATATTACATGCATACACATACATAAATACATACAATATACGCGCGAAAAATATAACCCTTCCTAGCAGTCGGGTAAAATCTAATACCGATATCTCCTCATGACTCCTTAGTCCTTACTCCTTAGGTGACCATTGACTTCTGTTTCGTTGAATTTAGGTAACCTCAAAAGGTGGTTGTTGTACCACGTCAACACGACCACCGTTTATAGCAAACCTCTTGACACACTTGCTGTTGAATAATGAACAAGTGTCGAGTCATATCGGTTTCCTGCGCCTTACGACCTGAACCGTTGTAAATAACAATAAGTTTATATATAAAAGAATGTTCATGTCTGTTTATAGTAAAAACTTTAAGGGATAATATTATCCTTATAAATGTAGAGATAATATTATCTCTACATTTTTGATAGACTTAAAAAAAGGAGATATTCAATTAGACACTTTTTTTAATGTTTGTTACCTCGTAACTTTCGACTGGGTGAACTGATTTTGATGATTCTTTTTTAATCGAAAGCTGGCGCTTGTCATGTGGTCCCACTTTTTGAGCGAGATCTGACGAGTCCCACTTTGAACGAGATCTGAGAAGTAGTTTTTGAGTTATTTTGAAGTCGGTTATTTTTTGTTAGTAAAAGATTATTATGTTGAACTAACGCTGTCCGCGACTACTGCTCATAATCCAACTAATATAATAAATGTGAAACTTTGTGAGTGTGTATAGAAGTTTGTTCTCTTTCACGCACAAACTACTGAACAGATTTTCATTAAATTTAGCACATAGATAGACTGAATCCGCATTATCCTGGAAAACGCAGACAAACCCGCGGGCAGAGTGCTAGTAAAATAACGTGAACGAAACCAGGCATCATTAC
This sequence comes from Thymelicus sylvestris, assembly GCA_911387775.1. Taxonomy (NCBI): domain Eukaryota; kingdom Metazoa; phylum Arthropoda; class Insecta; order Lepidoptera; family Hesperiidae; genus Thymelicus; species Thymelicus sylvestris. The sequence goes on along the minus strand of OU426885.1, from coordinate 36,032,624 downwards.
CAGGTTGTTTGTAGTGAATAAAAAGCAATGCGAACGTGCCAGTATCCATTTCATGTGCGTTTTATGAACGTATTAGGAATGCTTGTGATGTGTGGTGATGATTGTGTTCCGTTCAATTTTAAATTTTAATAAATTATAATATTATGTTAAGGTGCGTTTATACTTTATACTTATACGAGCCTCATCTTAATTTTATTCCCACCAAAAACATTTCTTGTAAAATTATTTTCATTGATGGGACAATTATTGCTGTTGCACCTTCAGACACTTTACAGCTTCAGAACTCACATAATAATTTTGTACAAGGTATGAATGAGTACTAATGAGTCTACAAGCTTTAAACTTTTGATCTCGGTCGAAAACTATGGAAAGGTAATCTCGCAGCCGACGATATTCTCAGGAATCAAGCAAGCAAGCAAGCAAGCTCAGCAAGAACACCGTATTTAAGAAACATAAAAGGTTCATTGTCATCCAAAGGGCTGTTGGACTTGCTAAGAAATCTTCCAAAACAATGGTATAATAAACAAGAAGTACATAATAAAATGATTTCCAATAATTAGAAACCAATAACCTTCCTTGAACTTGTCAACGAACTAATCGAATACAAGTCTATGTCCTACTTTCAAACTGCGTCAGTACGACTACGCCCTTACTATAGCTGGATAGTTAATAAAAAGCCATGTGTATGAAGCGGCAGTAGAGCCACTGTTTCCCAATATCACGTACAAAAGCCATGAAAATTGCAATCTCCGGCGCCAGAAATGATTCGTGAATAACCACGGAAGCATGCTCTATGGAGAAGGCATCCGACTTCACTTTTACTGTATTTTACTGTATAACTGCGAGTAATGGTTGCAAGCAATACCTGGAAAAAATCGTTATTATAGATACTGCTGAATACAGCAGTATCCTAATAAGGGGTCATTCATTAATTAAGTACTACTAGGTTCGCAATGGAGCTCAACATGCCCTATCTTCTAGTATGGAGGAGTTAAAGCCATTCTTACGTTATACTTAATATTTTACAAGTCAAAATACTCATAATAAACAAAATCTTCGATTTACGTCGAGCTATAGTGCAACTGTTTTTTTCTAGAACCAGATAATCTTACGTAAGGAGAGAGAGCAGGAGAAATCTTATGTGCTCTTGCAGGCGTAGTTAAGTTAGACAGTTAGTCAGGACAATTTAGTCAAAAATGGCTAAAATTGCCCCTAAAAAACGCCACCTCCGTCATTCTCACATCGCGGCATCGGCACAAATTAGCATGCATATTGTTTCGATCTCGCATGCATAGCGCATGCATAGCAAATCGATGGCAAATCGTCTGCATCCTCTGTCACACGGGGAATGACAATGGCAATAATGGCGGGTAATGACGGCGAGGCTTCACGCCGTTCAAAGGATCTGTGTCAGTGTAATGACAGACTTGTCACGTGCTCTTGAATACATTAGAAAGGAGTAGATTTTTTAAGTTCCAATCCAAAATCTTTTATTTTAAATAAATAGATTGACTTGGCCATATTACATGGATCTCACAACTTTTTACGGTAGAAGAAGTGAGTTGCGAGACTTGTTTTTTTTACAAGTTATGTTTTTGATTGCTTCACCCAATGAAGTATAACCCTCAGATTAAAGAAGAAAGGGACCTGAGAGTATAACATCTTAATATAATATAGATTTTGACCCACATTTTGACATCAAATCGGTACTAATAAAAAGAACTGTAAAGATGCCGAACGAATCTAGACATTGAAATTAAAGTTTCTGACAATTTTATTGTTTTTATCAAAATCTATTCTACATATTTGAATACTTGATGAGATTTGAAATAAATAATAATATTACGCTTTTGAGAAGTCAGCAGCAACTTTGTATTTATTGTTGTAAAGCAATGATTAATTCAAACGCCTGATGAATATAGGAAGGATCTGTTTTATAAACATAAGAAATATGTTTTCCTAAGCGAAACAATTGTACCTACTAGTAATCACATAAATAGTGCCTATATCATAGGGGTTTTATCTACAGCTATTTGGATCATTGCAATTCCACCAAGTTATCTCCAAATCTATGTACATTCATTATGTAGTTTTGTATATAAAATGATCGGTTTTTTTAATAGCGCTCAGTCAGTGGAATAACGCACCATGTTCAAGTTTACATCTGTTTTAATTGTAGGGATTCTTCCTATATTAGGTAAGAAATGTTTTTATCATCACAACTATCTCACTTCTGATTATACTTAATCCTAATACATGAATAAAATAAAAAAATAACCGACTTCAAAATAACTCAAAGACTACTCGTCAGATCTAGCTCAAAAAGTGGGACCACATGACAAGCACCAGCTTTCGATTAAAAAATCATCAAAATCAGTTCACTCAGTCGAAAGTTCTGAGGTAACAAACATAAAAAAATACAGTCGAATTGAATAGGTACCTTTTTTGAAGACGGTTAAAAATGACTTTGGACTTTTATATTGAGTTGAGTTATTTCATACACTTCATCCTATCCTACTTTCTACTCGGGCTAATTTAATCTTAATATATATAAATTACGTGTCACGTTGCTTGTCCGCGATGGACTCCTAAACTGCTTAACCGATTATAATCAAATTTGCACACCGTGTACAGTTTGATCCAACTTGAAAGATAGGATAGCTTACATCTCAAAAAACTTTTGACAGAACGAAGTCTGTCCGGGTAACTAGTAAATTATAAAAATCTCATGTCACGGTGTTTGTGAACGCAATTTTTGCAAAAAAAAATTGGCACGACGTTTGCCCAGTCAGCTAATAATTTGTGTATAATAATGTTTGTTATGCTTTCACCCAAAAACTACTGATTTTAAGTATAATAAGTACCCTTTATCTTACTCCAGGTCACGTCGACCTAGGTATAAATAAATAGGTAATGACTAAATTGTGTTGTGAATGATTTTATTGTCATTATAGTAGGCTTATTATGAATTAAAGTGTTGAATGTTGATAATGCATTGTATAAAGCCCTCTTTGCATGTTGGATGCACATTACATGTATAATTAAATTTTTCTGACATGAATATTTGTCGCACTTTATCGGTGTTTAATTTTAGCCCTTAGTGGTTACGTAATAGAGTCGTACCTACTGCATCTTTTATGCAATATGCGTGGGCGTCATACGAGAACTCTCATACGTACGTCATACTCTCTGAGGTTAACGAATAATAATTTCGCGATTTAAAATCAAGTCAGGATGGCCGAGCGGTCTAAGGCGCTGCGTTCAGGTCGCAGTCCACTTCTGTGGGCGTGGGTTCGAATCCCACTTCTGACAGACCTATTTTATGCTTTTTGTTATTATTTTCAACATGGGTATTTTTATACGAAGTTTGAGTTTATTTTGTAGTAGCGCGTGATTAGATTTACGTGCTATATTTTAAATGTAAATATTTAACGGATATGTACCTAATTATCAACTTTCCATCACCATATCTGGATTTTGAAAAACATAGGACCTACCTATCTGAAAGAAACCTATAAAATAAAAAGAATCCAAATCTATTGATAAATGACGCAATTCTGAGACTGATAACAAACATTAAAAAAATAACTGACTTAAACTCCTGCGATTAAAAATCTGACAAAAGAGCAGAACGAAAAAGAGTAACACCATAAGCGCCAACGACAGATGAGAAAAAAGAGAAAGAAATAAAGAAAGAACTGGCTCTCGAGCTCCCCGGCACACGAGTTAACAGTTAACTCAAATATAATCTTTCAATTAAGCATTGTCATGGGTGATCAATGTAGTATGTGCAAAGTTGAATCAGAATCAGTTCAGCAGAAGAAATTAAAAAAGCTTTAGCAAGATTTGAAACAACGTAATAATGGGTCAAGGCAAGATTCGCAAAAAAAGATTAAGTACTATTATGTCTTCGGTGATAATACTAAATTACTAACATGGAACACCTCATAGTTTCAACTTTCAACTAGGAACTGGATTTAAAAATCTAAAAAGAAACCGATTAGGGGACACCCGGGTTTGAACCGGGGACCTCTCGATCTGCAGTCGAATGCTCTACCACTGAGCTATATCCCCTGTGACAAATGCGTTTATAACATTGTCTATAAAGCATATTATTATTGATCACAATATCTATAAAAGGTGTTGTTTACGAATAGTTTCGTATTAGTTCTGTAGCTCGAGCACGAATATTTGCGAGAAAGTATTCGTATGGTTAACGTAAGCAATTTGTCAAATTTGTATGGCATTTTAGTACCATTTACCCACGATAGGGGCGCTTTTGAAAAAATGCCATACAAATTGCTTACGTTAACCATACGAATACTTTCTCGCAAATATTCGTGCTCGAGCTACTGTTCTGGTTAGCTAATAAATCCCACGTAGATTTAATATGCAACACATTATTGAATCATAAATTGGTAAATATCAGACGGTTTATGGTGAATAATGTTTAACTGCCTAGTAATAAAAAGCCGGGCAAGTGCGTATCAGGCCACGCGCAATCTAGGGTTCCGAAGTAGTAAGCTTATCGACTATAACTCATTCACTACTTATGCTAACATAGCCGTGATAGTTTTCCTTCTAAATTCATCATATTATAACGTATTTTTGAGATTTTTTTCACTAGTCCAACTTCAACCGTTTAGCTGGCAGGGGGGGGGGGACACTTGACTCTAAACAAAATTAGCACTTTCAAACCAAATATTTCGGAAACGACCCACCTAATTCGAATAATGGTCTCAGAAAACCCATAATATTTTTGAAAGAACTTTTGAATGATACCCATAGGGTAGGTACCTACGCAACGAATAAAAAATTCATCCTTATGTTACCTGTTTGTAAAATGTTTTTCAATATTTCATTCTATACCTGTTTCTTTAGTTTTAATAAATATATATGGACCATGCCAAATTACAGCTTTCTAGCACTACTCTCGGCGCTTTGCTTCGAACAGACGGACAGACGCACAGACGCACAGACGCACAGATGGACGGACGGATGGACATGACGAACCCTAAAAAGTAGGTAAAGCAATAAAAGAATCACTTTAAAATTTGGCCTCAAGTATACCGTTCCTGGTAAATTACCATCTAAATTCTAATGTTATCTTGCATTATATAATATCAGCAGACAGCAAAGTTTCTAATCTCTAAGTTCATCACGAACAGCCTAATTAGGGCGTCGTTTAACCTCGCTCCGTTGTGGCGCGTCGCCAAACGCTGAGCATGCAAAAAGATTGCATTATGATGAATACAATAAAATATAGCTATTTTACTAGCGCTCAACCCGCAGCTTTATCCGCATTTCTTCAGGATAATAAGTACCTCTAAGGCTTATTCCAGATCATAGTCTACTAAAAGTACTAAAGAAGTTTTACGTGAAACTCACGGACCTAAAAAAAATACAGACGTAACCTTGTGTAATCGAGAGTGAAGCATAGAAATGGCCGACCGCTTACTACGTGTGCGTAATTTTGGGGTTACCACAATATGAACATTTTCCCAATTTTTTTCTTTATGTACCTAGTAGTAAATTCAAACACAAAATGTATTACTTACTGAATAGTTTATTCGGTAATGTTCGGTTTACACGTATTAAGTAGTTAAGTAAATAACTAAATTTTAAGTAAATTAATACGGTAAACGGACAATAAGGTTGTTTTAACTTCACAGCTCCGCCCGGCATTGTAACCTTGAAGTAAAAGCTATTAGACCAAGGTTGCCTCTTTTGATAAAAAACATAAGTATCTTGGTATTTATAAAAATGAAAATAAAACGCTCTCAAATGTTTTTATAATTGTTTTATTGTAAAAAAATTACAAGTGTGCATTTTTTTCATAGTAGCGATGAACAAATTTATTTTCCTGTCTGAATTCATGGTTATGGAACTTGACAGTGGCATAAATTCAGACCTAACTAATAAATTAAAAAACAGATTTTGACAAACTTGCACTACATATACTGACAACTCAACTCGAGAGTCCCTAACGGTTACTTTAATCGCTCCTTAGTAATGAATCACCATACAAATTCTGTACTAAGGAGTGATTTAAGTAACCATTAGTGATTCTGAGTTGTGTCGTAAGTTAATACATACATACGTTAGTTATACACTAACACCCCAACACACGAGTCACTAATGGTTACTTAAATGGCTCCTTAGTACAGAATTTGTATGGTGATTCTTTAGTAAGGAGCGATTAAAGTAACCGTTAGTGACTCTGAGTTGGGGCGTAAGTTTAATAATTGTAGCAATCTGATCGGAGTTTCTGAAAAATCCGCAGATAAACATACATACAACCAAACTTAATAACATACTCTCATGACACTGCGATAAATAGACTAACATTTTGTGTAAATATTTTCAGATTTCAAATTCAAATTCAAAATCATTTATTCATGTAGGTATGATTGATACACTTATGCACGTCATTTTTTTAATTTACCAGCTTTTCGGAAAGGTGCTTTGTCATGGAGGAGAAGAAAAGCCGAAAATTTCAAAATTATTTGCACACCTGCGCTACAAACTGATATTTTATAAGTATATCCATACTAATATTATAAATGCGAAAGTGTGTTTGTTTGTTTGTCCCTCTTTTACGTCGTAACGGAGTGATATTATGGTATGAATTTTGGGTGGAGATATTGTAGTTATGAGGCTGGAGAGTAACATAGGCTACTTTTTACCGCGGTAAAATATCTTATTCCAATGGGAAAATCCATTATGTATTTGAATCACTCCATATATGCTATAAGTTCGTAAAGGATCTATGGATTGATATAAATTTATTGATATATTTTGGTTCCTCTTTAATTTTTTTGGTTCCTTTTTAAATTTTGGAACTGTTATTTATTCTTGCACCATGAATGTGTCATGTATGTTAAACAACTCATTGTTACTTATTTTTGAATACGCGGGCGAAGCCGCGGGTAATAGCTAGTATTTTTATAATTGGCACGCTAAAATCCTTTATGAAGAGTCAACTTCTTGTAAACTTGACGTTTATTTTCCAGTGTTTTATTTACAGTTTCCATTTTGGAAATATGATGAAAAGTCAAATCCACATTCAATAAATGCAAATTATTATATTTGATAAGATTAATGAATTTTATTAATTGACGACAGATTAAATACACTGGTTTACCCACTTCACTTATAGGGGAGGTACCTAAAATTTCTCCAATTTTGTTCTACCATTATCTTAACGTAATTAATATACATACTTACATTGATCCGTACCAAATTTCAGCTTTCTAATATTGTTTGTTTGTAAGCAATGCCGCGGACAGACGGACAGACATGGCAAACTTATAGGTAAGGGTTCCTTGTCATTTAGTACGAAACCCCAAAAATATATACTTTTAAACTAAAGTAAGAAACTCGAGCATTATACATACTATAATTTTCCCACACATTCTGGGTATTTGCTTAAGCAATATTGTTGGCAACACTGGCTGATTTTGTGGTTACAAATTTTTCTGGTTTGTTTTGTTAATAACTTACGGAAAAATAAAAGAAATCAGTGATTAAATGACAAGCTTACTTGTGCAAGGTGATCCCTTTATGTTTTTTAACTGAACTAATATTGTTCTTGCAACTTTTAACAGCACACAAAGGCATTTTTAATATTCTTTATCAACTCCCGTTGTCCGTATGACTCGAGTGCGGTCCGGCGCCGGAATGAAACCGATTGTGTCAATGTGTGGGTGTTTACTTGTACGAATAGAGAGTTAGAATTCCGATGGGTGCTTCACTGAATTTGTTCTTGAGATTATGTCCGTCTTTTTTTTAGGTCCGTGGTGAAACTGTATCAAGCATCCTTACAGGATGAGGAATAAGACGTGGGTAAAGGAGAAACTCTAGTGTCTTTCTGCTACCACCTTCTTTGTTTTACCACTGAACTAAGGTTGATTGGCAGAGAATGCTTACAAAACTGCTCCTCAGTGGAAACCAGCCCCTATTGCTCTCCAACGCTATCGCTATAAGTGAACATTTAACGATTAGTCCCAATTCAAAAAGATTTTTAGCTTTTTAGGCAGATGACCAGCATGAAATCATGTATCAAAATAATATATTTCTACATTTCGCAAACAATCTCCTATGGTTTATCTACCTCAAACCCCTGGATAGACTTAGATAGACCTTACTATTGTTTGTTAACCCAAATTCCAGTGTCACCAGAACTGTACGCATCAGAAGAAGCGAGGGAAGACTGGGAGAGGATAGTGGGCGGCACGAAGGCAGAGAATGGATCCGTGCCATACCAGGTGTCTCTACGACTGTACGGCGTGCGCCACTTCTGTGGGGCATCCCTCATCACCCCGCGCGTGATACTTACTGCCGCGCACTGTGTCGACCGGTAAACTATTCTCTGTACAAATAGCTGACAAACTGCCATCTGTAAATAAATAAATATCGCTTCACACTCATAGCCTCACACTAGGATTCCCTGTATCGTGGGTGCCATGGACAACACACTAGACAAGGACATTGACACCCAGACCGAGAACAGAAATTCAAACTCATCATTCAAATTTCCGTCTTGCTGGGAATCAAACCCAGGACCCTTGGTGCGGCGATCCAGCATGGTAACCATTGCGCCACACGGGTCGTCAAGCCGTAAGTGGTCATTGTCGGCCATGGTCCATAGATGTCAACTAAGATGATCCATGGTCCATGGATATCAAAGGCATTACTGATGACGGTTGCTGAAAAATGGGAGGAGAAAGAAAATAATTTGGCTCTGAAGACAGCCGGAACTCGACATTTTAAAGGCAGGCTCAAGCTTTTGTAGAAACGATAACAATGTACCTATATGTTAATTCGAAACTACTTTCCGAAATGTTTTGATGATAATATTCAAGATCGTCACTAGCAACAGTAATAATCTAAATTTTACTAACAAAAAATAACTGACTTCAAATTCTCAAAAACTACTTGTCAGATCTCGTTCAAATTTATGTGGGACCACATGACAAGCACCAGCTTTCTATTAAAAAAAGAATCATCGAAATCGGTTGACGTGATATTGAGTTATTCGTCAATTAGTCGCGCACATCTTAACACAAATTTACGACTTATGTAGTTTTCTCATGGATGCCATTGTCAGATCTCAATAAAATTTATGTGGGACCACATGACAGCCATCAGCTTTCGATTAAAAAAAGAATCATCAAAATCGGTTCGCCCAGTCCAAAGTTCTGAGGTAACAAACATTTAAAAAAAATACAGTCGAATTGAGAACCTCCTCCTTTTTTTGAAGTCGGTTAAAAAACGAATTTACTAGGAGTGATTACTACTCCAGAATGATTCAGTCCAATTCATGAGTCGATCCTAATGGATGTAGATCTTACCAATTAAATTGTGTAAAGCAATATCATTCGTAATTAACTTTGCCTGCTTTAGAAATTCTTGTTTCAATACTTTACGTACATTAAGCTGTACTATCAGGCATACCACGACCTACTATTAGTTCTTATTATAAGTACTATTATTTCTTTTGTGCTATTAGTTGCATATCTCTTATTGCTTACTAATTTTTAACCGACTTCAAAAAAAGGAGGAGGTTCTCAATTCGACTGTATTTTTTTTTTTTTTTTTTTATGTTTGTTACCTCAGAACTTTGGACTGGGCGAACCGATTTTGATGATTCTTTTTTTAATCGAAAGCTGGTGGCTGTCATGTGGTCCCATATAAATTTTATTGAGATCTGACAATGGCATCCATGATAAAACCACATAAGTCGTAAATTTGTGTTAAGATGTGCGCGACAAATTGACGAATAACTCAATATCACGCCAACCGATTTCGATGATTCTTTTTTTAATCGAAAGCAGGTGCTTGTCATGTAGTCCCACATAAATTTGAACGAGATCTGACTGAGAAGTCGTTTTTGAGACTTTGAAGTCGGTTATTTTTTGTTAGTAAAATTTAGATTATCAACTCAATATTCATGAAGAACTTTCATTCCTTCAGTTTCCCATGTTGCTTACTAATTTTCAACATAATATTCATGAAGAACTTTCATTCCTTCAGTTTCCCATGTTGCTTACTAATTTTCAACATAATATTCATGAAGAATTACCATTCCTTCAATTTCAGATAGGTATAACAATTTAAATTGGAACCTAATACTATCAGAATAACACCCAGAAGTAATCTTTAAATAGCAGAATCAACAATGCTCCAGTCCGCTCTAGTCTTGTATCAATCTGATTTATTACGAAGTTTCTTATTCTGTAACATCCACCCATAACTTATTTTGATCCTAATATGATATAACAGATTTATTATTCCGAAGTAGATTAAAATCGTTTGGCAGCCTGCCAAATGCCTGCGAGCAATATGTTAGAAAATAGCAAGCGAATTTTAATCTAGATAAGTTTAAACTCATGCATCAGGTGCAATAAATGAATAAAATGCTATGAACACAGCATTTACGCTATATTACATTAAGATCTTGATTGAAACATCAGCTGTACTTTAAAAGCCCCTGACAGTTTATCTCCATAATTAAGTATTCTTGCGATAGTACCCACTATACTTATTATTGTACAGATATCAATGCTGAGCTTAGTTTCTCAGAGCTCAATGAGAAAATGACAAGGATTGAAAGTTAAAGCCATAGTTTGATTAGTGCAAAGACTATTCATCTAAACTCTATTTAAATTATAGGCTGCTAAAGAATAATGCTTAAAATATTTAAGCAAAACATTACCAGGCTTTGTCCATCTGAAAAATCTGAAAATATGAATGACCCACAAAATAATTAAGTTTGTCTTACGATGTTTTCCTCCAAAGCTCCGGATCAGTAAAATTTTGACCACTCTTCAGCAGTCACTCTTCCGACTCGCTTGTCTAACTCAATCACTCATGATTGACATCTGGCTATGAACGCTTCAAAGGTTACTAAATCTTAAAAAAATCTCAATTCCAGTTTAAAACCTCAGTACTTTCAAGCTATAGTGGGCACAAACCAGCTGAGAGCGGGAGGCAAGGCCTACGACATCCGAAAAGTCGTTCAGCACGAAAACTACGATGATGATGAAATCATAAATGACATTGCCATCATCTTCACGGAGAAGGAGGTTGAATTCAGCAGTACAGTTGACGCAGTGGAGTTGAATGATGAACCAGTAGAGAAGGGAGAAAGACTGTTACTAACGGGATGGGGAACTACTTCTGTAAGTAGAATGGTATAATCTGGTAAAATTTCTGATTGACTAGAGAAAAAAGGCTGCTGAAAATCTGCTGAATTTAGACTCAGGACTGGTTAGAGTAGCAATAGTTCGGGCTTAAAAAACTTGAGTTTCTTCAGACAAGCATGTACCTTACCCAAGAACTTTAGTCGCTTTTCCTTTCTGCAGTCAATATCCTTATAAACTTACTATGTACGATTACATAAATGAAGATTTTCCTTCAGTATCCAGGACGTCTCCCCAACGATCTGATGCAGTTGGAGCTGAAAGCCGTCACATATGAGGAGTGTAAGGAGGCTCACAAGACCGTCAATGCAGTGTTTACGTCACAGATATGTGCCCTCAGCAAAACTGGTGAAGGTGCTTGTCATGTAAGTGTCATGTAAAACTTATTTAAGGACCCTCAAAATAACCTCAAAATTTTCACCAATCCGCTCTGGAGATGCGGGATGGATTATGCACTCACTAGCCATAACATAATAGCAATAGAGAGAACATAATATGCAGAAATTGTAGGTTGAATTGAAGGCAAGTTCACCCATTCATTCCTCCATTCCCTTCACACACTCATGAACTAATTCTCCAAACGCTATTTCATGGTCCTAATTAGAATCAATTCCGGATCAGATCACAGCTTCCGGATCGCTCATATGGTCGTGTAGATTTTTCTGCCATATAAGTACAAGTCCCAATTAAACTAAAACAATTGTAGCTCGGCCGCTTTCCAGATCTCACCTTTTTATAAAGACGAGCTATTTATTTTAATCGATGTACTATCCACATTATAATAACACTGTATGCGGTTGTTTCCATCAGAAGGATATGGGTAGCGACTGTATACTGTATCGATAGATTACTATTACTGGCGTATAGCGGATTTATAATTACTTCTTGTAGGCGATTATAATTGTATCTTACTGGAGACTGGAGCAAGTTTTCTCAAGTGTATTTACACCTATGCAACACTTTTATAGGCCATCTTAGTTTTTACTGCGCCTATAATTTCGTTCTATACACGACTATAAGTCAACTTATAAGAACAGATGTACTATAACCCAAACGTACTCCGCGTAGCCTGTTATAAGCTTGGTAGTAAAACCTGGAACCACTAAGAGAGAGGTACTACAATGTGAGCCTGTAAACTGTGCACTATAGGAGAATTATGTTACTTGGGTAGCTGCATATCGCATCGCGTTTTTATCATCGCTGCTACGTATTTAACGTTAGTAGTTGGTACTGTAAATGACGGAAATAATATGTTTTCGTTCTTTCTATTTATGTTATCCAGGGAGACTCCGGTGGTCCTCTCGTCAGAGAAGGAAGACAAGTCGGAGTCGTGTCTTGGGGCGTTCCTTGTGCTCGAGGGAAACCTGATGTCTATACTAAGGTAACTATTATCAGTGAAAATCACATCCAAAACGAGATAGCTGTATTAAAATTAGCCCTTCTGTCTGAGATAAATACAAACGAACAGACAAAAATTCTATAAAGGGATTTTTGCGCTAATACACTCGCTAGTTTATCCTCAATCAAATACTTACACAAATCGATAAAATGTAGTCTTGATCTGGGTATACATGTCTGTGGTCTTGAATTCTATGAATCATAGTTAAGGGATCTATTTCATCTATTGCGTTAAACTCACTAGATTTTCCTCAATCAAATACTTGTACAAATAGATAAATTAATACAGTCTTGATATAATTATTATGTAATAGAGTACCTATAGGTAGGTACTACAATCTATCTATTTTTTTTATCTACGACCCTGTAGCCTAGTTGGTAGCGACCCTGCCTGTGAAGCTAGGGGTCCCGGGTTCGAATCTCAGCCGGGGCAGATATTTATGTGACAGATAACTATTAGTACTCGGGTCATGGATGTTACTGTGATGTGCTATATGTGTCGTCCATGCCACCCGCGACTACCTACTGCGGGGGTATGAGGGTGTTAGCGTTTATTTTTATATATTATTCTATTTCTGGTATACAACGTTATGATCATTCCAGGTGGAAGCTTTCATGGACTGGATCGAGAAAACGCTGTATGATGATGATGAAGACCACGTCCACTTCATCCATCAGCGCCGTCGCAAGGGCTCTCGGAAGACCAACAGGCACTAAACTGTTTATTGACTAGTTTCTATACCTATCTTTTACTACGTTTCATAATTGGTTTGTTTTCCCATCTAATTATATTACTATTAACGACAATTATTATAAATTTATAAACGAATATTCTTTAGTTGAGCCAAACTCTGTTAGAGCAACTTTGATCTCTTATCGACAGCAAAAGATAGGTTATATAAATCAGTCGTAAATGAATGAGGATACTTGTATATACAGCTTAGACCTAGACATATAAATCACATAGCTACAATAACATTTTTTGGGTTTCTACACAAAATCAAAGGATATATTATATGGCACGCTAACTAACATTATCTTTAAGTTAAATCTATATTATCCAACAATCAGCCATATCAACCATATATACCGTATCAGTCATATCCATCCATCCATCAATCAGCCTTTAAAATCAACTACAGACTTTCCCTACGAGTATATAGCGCCGATCTGACCGGTCCTAAGCCTACTGAATTCTTTCTTGAATAATTAATTAAAACTATCCATTGTAGAACTATAACAAAAATATATTTGAGATCCTTACAACAAGCCCTTTCATTGGACATGCCACGCGATACGGTTTGCAAAACAGTTTTTGTTTAATTTTGATGTCGTTATTTTTTTTTTTCAAAATTAAGTTGTTTACTTTATACCTTCGTCTTTGGGTCACAAAAAAGTACATGAGTATCAAACAACTCATTTGGTCAAATAGTTTCGGAGAACATTGGCTGTGAAGGGCGGTCGCTCAGACGCACGAGTGATTCTATAACGGTTCCGTTTTTCGTTTTTTTATACGGAACCCTACAAAACTAATGTACAAAACAATTATTGGTGAAGGGTAGCTGTTAGTGAAAACGTAAGTTAATATAAGTTTTAGTGGAAGAGCTTTCATTGTAAAGAAGTAAAGAGATTGTTTATGTCACAGAAAATATACAAAGTTCTATATTTTTTATGACAGCCTATTACTGTTTCAAAGTAAGATAAATCGTATCTGACAATAAATTATGTAATAGGTAATTGATGCCGTGTATTATTTTGACTAAATTTACGTACCCTTGATAGTGTCTGTGACGTGGTGTTTCTTTGATTTTTTATGTGTACAAATTCAGATTCCTTAAAAACGAAAGTGCCTTCTTTAATGCAAAGGTATCCCAAAATTAATATTTCGTGCGAATACTCAAGGCCAAATATCTTTTATTTAATTCAGTTTAATGCATGTAATAAAACTCCACAATTATATTTTATAAAATATATTTCTTTATTCAACCACATAATTCAACTAATATCACAGTGATCAGTCGTGAAGTAAAACACAATATTACAAAAACGACATTTGCTTTTGAAATTTTAAAGGCACATTATGAATGGATACAAAAAAGAACAGATTACAGTAAATATATTTCAAAAGCTGTGTTTTACATACAATGCAAGATGTTTTCAATTATTAAGTATGTAACTATTAGGAACAATACATAACATAGAAAACTATTCTACATGCAAAAATGATATTTTAAATAAAATACCTACTTATACTTAAATTTTATTTATTATACCTACCTTTAAGTATTTAAAGTATACCTACATGTCATTTTATCGAATCGAATATTACAAGAAATAGAAAATCGACTTCACTGACCGAACTATCTTGCTATACTTAATTTTAATACCTATCTATTTGTATAATTATTTTAGAATGTATAATTATATATGTAGGCTAGTTATTTTAAATTAATTAATATAAGAAGGATGTCTTGCAATAACTATCCATAGAAGGGATACGAAAACTATTGATTAATATTAAGATATGATGAAACTTTGATTAATTAACATAATGATAATTAATTGTTCTTATGAAATGGTATATCATTCATTATAAGTACAAGCTAAAATGTAGACTACTTATAGTAATTTTATTTGAAAAAAAAATCAAAGTGTTACCATATTCCTACCCACTTCAAAAATTCATTATTACCTCACTTAGGTACCTACAAAAAATGGAAAACCCCTAAAATATTATATGCATTCCTAAACATTAATGATACAACTAATATTATTAGTTACCACTAGATTTATAACCACATCATCCATAAAATTGCTATAATAAAATTTAATAAAAAGACTTCAAACCATTCCTCTTTTTACCCGACTTCCAGGAAGGGTCACTTGTGATACAATGATCATTACTGGTATAAAATTGTTACGAGTAAAATACTAATTGATCAGAGAGATCAAAAACAATTATATTGTATTTAAAAATCTCAGATGAAAGAATAATAAAATTCATCTGAGGTAAAAATATAAAATCCATTCAAATATAAGATATAGGTACCTAAATGTTTTGTTGTGCTTTCAAATTTTAAGAATTTCAAAAATATTTTTACAAGCGCACTTAAAAATAAAAATCTTATAACATCTCTAAAATATAAATAGATACAACAAAGATCACAACTCTCAACCGAATCCACAGATAATCAAAGAATTCTTCGACATTTTCTCTGGATAAATAATCAGAATAATCAGTAGAAGTACTAGTTGTATTCTGATCAAAACTTACAAAATCTTTTCTATAATCCCTACTTAAAATACCAAAACGTATTATATCTTTCACTTTGTATAATTCAGTACTTACTTGTTTCTGATTATTTTTAATATGTTCGTTCATACTAAAGTCTTTGGCTTCGACGCTAGTTCGGGAAATTAAATGGATAATGGGAAATTGAACCGAATTCTTCGTGAAGTTGCCGGATATTGTCAGCTCGTCAAACATGATATTTGTGGTGTTTTCGGAACTGAAAAATAAAAGAATTGTTTAAATTTTGAAACATTTAAAAGTTCAAAGTTTAAATGAATAATTAAGAGTGAGAGAAAACCTGATTAACCGTAACGATAATAATCTTGAATGTACACTATTTTTGGTTTTTATAACTGGCTGGCCTGGCTTCAACCCATTAATGGCCCACTACTGGGCACGGGTCTCTCCTCTTGAGGAGGCCTAGAGCATACTCCACCACGCTGCTCCAGTGCGGATTGGTGGAGGGGTTAGTGGCCAACCCGAGTGTCGGAAGTTTTCAAACCGCCCGAGGGCCTCCGACATGGCTTAACGACTGTTATCTTATGATAACAACCGGGACCGACGGCTTTACGTGCCCTCCGAAGCACGGAAACGCTCAAGAAATTTTTGCCACTAGCGGTCACCCATCCAACTACCGACCGCGCCCGCTGTTGCTTAACTTTGTCGATCGCATAGGATCGACGCAAGCCGCCGGGCCATGAGCGGTTTTTATAACTATAATATCTTTATTGTAATAATATATATTATTAATTTTTTTATTTTTATTATTAAATTTTATTTATTTAACACAAAATAACTAATACTATACTTAATGTACAAAGGACCTAATACTAAAAACCTTAAAAATATAATACAATAATTAAAATGTATTATTATTAAAAGGAGTCCCTTTAGGCAAGGTTCCGAAGAAAAAGAAAAAGAAGAAGAAGAAGATTTTAGATGTTTTATACCATTATAAAAAATCACAATCAAATGATATATCCTGAGACTAAAGATAACATGTACCCACCTACACAATACAAATTGATAATTCCGTTATGTCGTCATCGATCTTCAGGTACCACTACGAAGTTATGTATCCAGTTAGACTAATATATCAATGGTGTCCACGATGATATAGGAAAGTTTAAAAGCATACGTATAATGATACTAATGATAATGATTTATTACCTGAGGAAACAGCTACGTTTGTACAAGCCGGCACAGGCGAGTAATGCACAGCTCTGCATACCAATACTGTTCTGATTGTCATAATGTTGGACGCCACTAAATGCCACGAGACCATAGTTGACTTCCTTGAGATTACCTGCACAACAATATTACAGTAATCAATATAGCTGTGAAGAAGATTAGTGGTGGTCACGACCCTCAGAACTGAGGACAACGAAGCAGAGAGAGAGAGAGAGAGAGAGAATCAAGATATGAGATGCTTTGTGTTTTACTCAATAATGGAAGATGTTTCACTCCAAATACTAAAGCTTCGTACTTAAATACAATGTCATCATCGAACATTATAACACATAGTTACATGGAAAATCATAATATTTAGCTGACTTCAAACACTTTAATAAAATTAACCAGTAAAAACATTTTTCTGCATTCGTTTCAATAACTGTGAGATCGTTAAAAATATCTATCAAAAAAGAAAGAAATAAGATAACGTAACTATTCACGAAAGAAAAAAAATAAAAGTAGATTGTTTGATAGATGACAGCAAAGAAAGAATTAAGTATTAAATAGAATCACTGAAATACGATAGTTAAGTTCATTCATTCAGATTAAAGGAAAGTCAAAAGATAGATGATATTAAATATGAAAGCATCTTATAGAAAGGGTTATTGGAAGATTCCGAGAACTTACCAAGGAAGCTAGTCTTCAAGTGGAAATCACAGCAGAACGTATCATGACATACAGTTTCTTGATAGCCGTTCCCACTGGCTTCGATGTCCAATGGCCTGATGGTGTATTGACTCAGATCTTCACCCGGGAAGTTCGTCAATTTCGTCGGGCCATAGAAGTTGATGGTTGGTTGAGCTAGAACATGATGATACAGAAATTTGATGTGGGCAAAATATTTTAAATATACATACATACGATGAAAAACTGAGAACTCAAAAGAGTTTTCTTTAACGTAGACAAGGGATAGGTTTACTAGACTACAATATATTTCATACAAATTGGCTGCACTGGCTTACTACATATATTTACTGCGTATTACAAAATGATATTATGATATTATGATATGAAAGTGGTAAAAATCCCACATTATAACTACTATCGTTTCCTCAAAAGGGTTTTACTGGGACAAAGTTTACCTGGATGTTAATGAGTTTTACCAAGAAAAAATAACCGACTTCAAAATAACTCAAAAAGTACTCGTCAGATCTCGCTTAAAAAGTGGGACCACATGACAAGCACCAGCTTTCAACTACAAAAATAATCATCAAAATCGGTTGACCCAGTCGAAAGTTCTGAGGTAATGTCTAGAATACAATCTATCTTCAAATGAAATTTTCACAAATTGTACTTGTACTCCTTAAACTATATTGCTCATTCCTTTAGCTTAATTCCTGTCTCTTTTAAAGTTTCTTTACAATTCTCGTAAGTCAGAAACTTACCTTCGCCGCCATCCTTAAGAAGTTCAGTTACAAAGAATTTTCCACTCCCAGTTTTCAATCCAGCTCTTCCTCCGAAAATGCCGTTGCTCGAAATGAGGTTAACGTTCGTAGCGTAGCTCCAAGATAAAGAGAATTCGTTTGCTGAAAGAAAATAAATGAGATATAAAATATCGTTTGAAAAAACTCGTTTTGAAAGGATATTATTATTATATCGTTTTTTTTAATATTGTTAGAATATTGTTTTTCTTTTTAATATTGTTTTTTTAATAAAATTATCTATTGTTTTTTATATTGTTTATTTTCAATAGGTTCTTAATATTGCTTTTTTGAATATATTTTTTGAAATTTTTGATTTTTTTTTTTTTTTTTTGCCAATATTTTTTGATACCAAAGAAGTAGAACTTATCACGCGCGTACATAAGTACCTACACGTTTATGATTTGCGTAACGCACTTTCATGATCAATGCGCCTCATGATGACCATACTATTACCATCATCATACATAGATATGACAGGGCTTTCAGTGCCCGTAAATACAAGCAATGATGCGATGCATTGCCGGTCAAGTCATTCAAGAGAAGAAAGAAAGTAATAATACGATCATCAAAGGAGCTCTAGATTTTTCGTATCTGACTCATAGTACTTCATTGTGTGGGACGTTATAATGTACAAAGCACTGTTTAATAAACCGTGGGCTAATGACATCTTGTAATAAGAATATGAACGAACATATAATTTGTCCAGTTTCTGAGCTATAAAGTAATGTGTGTCCCCTAAAATTCATTCATAAGTATTTGAACCCAACTTACCAGACAAAAATGGAATGCTCGTAGATGATTTTCCAGTCAAAACAAAGTTCTTAACACCCTTCATATCTTTTGTATTTTTAAGGACCAAATCTTCTTCCATGAGAAGACCAAAGGTAACACCAAAATCAGTGGTGAAAGTGGTTGCGACAGTATTTGTAATGTTGCACTTCTTAGTTGAACTATGCAGAGGTTTTCGGTACCTGAAAAAGTTATCAAAGTTAAATTAAAGCCGATTTTAATACGATTCTTGTGATTAAACAGTAACTGCCTTAGTACCTACCTAACCATAAGATTGGTGGGAGCATAAACAAACAGTCAAAAAATTGTTATGGTATTTATAGCTGTAACAAAATTATCTCCACTAAAAGATTTTCGCAAATATCTGTCACATTTAATTAAATTTAATATCATTATTGAAAAATTATCGGTTTATAATGGAAATAGCCGACAAACGAACTGACGATCCACCTGTGACACCAAAGATATCACTAGGCGTTGCCGGCCAAGAGAGAAACAAGAAAAAGAAAGAAAGAAAGGACCTGAAGAAATAAAATAACTTACACAGCAACAATAGATCCATCTCTGTCGAACACCAGATTGTTCTTGATGATCTCTTGTTGTCCCTGACAGCTCATGTTTTCCAGAATATGGGCGACAACATACAACTTTCCTGTTTTGGAAGCATCCGAAATGGATTTGATGATCTGTAAAGGAAATAAAGGTCAGAATAAGCTTAAAGGAAGAATAAGTGTCGAATCCTCTGAACACAATCCTAAAATTCTCCATAATATTTGCTTAATGCTGATGAAGATAACCTTGATGATGATGATAATCTTGGTAGTGATACCCAGAATAATGTCTGGACTACAAAATCTACGTACGTTACGTGATTACGAAGTTATCGAACATACCTGATCGTTTTTGTCAGCGCTGCAAACCTCCTGCAGATTTTCAAAGCGCGATAGTGCAGGAGAGGGCAGAACCAAGATATCAGCATTCTGAAAACAAGCAATATCACAGTCTTTTACCTCTTCCGTATAATTTTATTATGGAATGGTTATTGGGTTCGTGAAACGTGGTCACAATCGTCTATCTACTTCGCGAAACTGTTTTAGAGGATCCAAGAGTCAAGACATTTTCTGCACCTATGAGTATATTTTTTGGTAACTGAATCTTGACCATAAGGGGCCATGCAGAAAATGTCTTGGATCTTTGTTTTTTTGCACACTGTCCAAAAGCCGATCAGTCGGAGTTTGCTAAAATATTCTTATGTAATCTATACTAATATTATAAAGAAGAAAGATTTGATTGTTTGTTTGCATTGAATAGGCTCCGAAACTACTGAACCGATTTGAAAAATTATTTCACTGTCGGGAAGCTACACTACCCCGAGTGACATAGGCTGTTATATTTTCAAAAAAATTAGGGATCCTTAGTAAAAATCCAATAATGTAACCCAAGGTGTAAAAAAATAAGAAAACCGAAGCAAAGCGAGGGCGGTTACTCGTAGCCAATAAAGGAACAGACGAACCACCTGAAGGTAAGTGGTCAGTTGATCACCATCTCCCACGTACATTAGTGACACTAAAGCCAAAGAAGCGGGAACTCTATTACTTCCAGCTCTCCGTAGATATAGCAGTCGGGAACTTACCATTTTCGAAGCTTCGTAGATCATCCTACCGTGGTTCTCTGTTTTAACATTTTCTCCTATGTAGGCTGCGGTGTAAGTGTCCTGAAAAGATATATAGTGACTATTGAGACTAAGATGATTAAAAAGATAATTCTGCGAGCAAAGTCGCGGGCACTAACTACCTAGTTACTACATTTTCTGCATTTAAGACAAAGGCAAACAATGATATCATAGTATACCATAGAAGAAATAATAGTACTTATATTATACGTGAAAATAATTTATTCAAGGTGTCACTGATACACTTAAATACTTTTTTTTTTTTAATTTACCAATTAATTACTAATCGATACTGATGTAAACCACCAGGTGCATGAATAATGCTGATGCTCCCATTGCAATAAAAACATATACAATCATTTTATTGTGTCACACAACTCAAATGATAACACGGTACAGTGACCTGCCATGCGGTGTTCGCGTGACGCTATCTCTCTCTTACCTCCGTAATAAATCGGTCAAGACCGAATTGGTATCTTATGGATAGGGTTCCACTTTACGAGTTGAAAAAACGTTCCAATTTATGTTGACGAGCAAAAAATTCCATGCAGAAGTTTTCCGTTACACCGGTTTTGGCGGATTATACTCTTAAAAAACCTTAGACCTCAAAGGTCTCAAAGGTTTTTACTTATTCCGAAATAAAAGGAATCCTTATACGAGTAGTTTCGTCATGACCGTCCGTCCATCCTAAGCAAAGCGCCGAGACCCTTAGTGCTAGAAAGCTGAAATTCGGTATGGATGTATTATTATATGTTTCTTAAAACTCCAGAATTGTAGAATAAAATATTGAAAAACATTTTTTTTCAGGGTCCCCTACAGATAACGTGAGGATGAATTTTTTATTCGTGGCATAGGTACCTACCCTGTAAAGTGGGGTATCGTTGAAAAGATCTTTTAAAAATATAATGTGTCTTCTAAGACTATTTTTGGAATTCGGGGTCCGTTTTTTTTATTATCTATCATCTAATTTTATCATCCATTAAATCGTTTCTTTTCGATCATTTTTGTAAGTTACCAAACTACACTTCTTACTGTATAAATTACCAAATTCTTTAGTATATAATAGACAGACGAACATTATAAGTGTTATAGGATCATTGTTTTTGTTTAAAATACGGAACCCTAAAAAGAAATCCATCTCCCTTCCCAGCCCTTCCCTATCACTACCCACATCCCAATTTAACAAAGGGACAGCGCTAAGCTTCCGCGGCTGTGCATCTCTTTCTACCATCTACCGAAGTACATACATAGTTTTATCTTTCTCTGTCTGTTCCCAACTTGGAAGTATCGCTGCGTTAGAACTGTCACGTACGCATTCCATAACAAAATGTACTCTTTCTTTATACGCACTTCACACTTGCAAACTTTGTAGGAGTACCTAATGTAATGAGGTAAATATTTTTTATCGTTATCGTATTAAATATTTTGTTGTGTAAGAAGTAACTTATTAGAAAAAAATTAAATCTTTTATTTTATAATCTATGATATGACTACATCTAACACTACATTTAATGGTATTAGATAGATAGATAGGTTATAAGGGCCATATTAGTAAAGTCCTTCAAAAACATCTTTAATTGACTTATTATAATCAAATATGATTTAATTAGACCTGAATTTAATTAGACCAGAGTATGTTACTAATAAGTAGTAGTAACAACATACTATGATTTATGATTATGTCATACATATTGTCTTGCCTCATTGACTTGTAAAAGGGATTAAATAGTAGATCATGGTCCACCACTTAAAATCATGATATTAATGAAGATAATTAATTAAAAATACAAACACTCATACACTACTATACTTGCGTTACGAGTTACATACACATTATTACATACACATTATTTTAAATGTAAATGGCCGGCAAACGAGCTGACGATCCACCTGAAGGTAAGTGGCTATCGTCGTCCATGGACATCAGCAACACCAAAGGCATCACTGATGCGTTGCCGGACAAGAAAGAGGGAAGAAAAAGAAACAAAGAAAAACAAATAACGAAGAAAGAAAGATATTATTTATACCAGCTACATATATTGTGTAGACTGTAGATACGCATATACATAACGCCGTACTTTTCCTTGTATTGTTGGCTGTTATTCATAAACACACACAAAGAGATACAACAGACATGAATCATGATCTAATAAAAATAACATATTTTATCCGTTACCTGGATATCTTCCCCGGCCGGGAATCAAACCCAAGACCTCATTTACAGATAGGGTCGTTAACTGGACTACAAGGTCAAATGACTTTATCTGCCCATAGAGATTAAATCCATGAACTTCCGTTCGTTTTAAAATATGTAATTACTAGATGAACCACTGGATCATCACATAATAAATTATAGTAACTACTTTCT
Source organism: Thymelicus sylvestris (assembly GCA_911387775.1). Taxonomy (NCBI): domain Eukaryota; kingdom Metazoa; phylum Arthropoda; class Insecta; order Lepidoptera; family Hesperiidae; genus Thymelicus; species Thymelicus sylvestris. The sequence continues at coordinate 36,009,244 of OU426885.1, read as the reverse complement.
TGTTCACAAAAAAAAATATGTGCAATTCACACGTGGTAGAAGTGAAACCTTCAAAATTTTTGTTTTCAAGATAATGAGACGAATGTAAAATTTCGGGAAGATGATAAATGTAGGTTTCACTAATCTACTTCACTCCGCTCCGCTCCGCCCCGCTCCGCCCCCGCTCCGCTCCACCCCGCTCCGCTCCCCTACCCCTCACTCCCCTACCCTACCCCTGTACAATGCTTCCTAGCTCACTTTAGAATTTATGTGTTTGTCTCTTTTTACTGGACAGTTTCGTTTCATAAAATTTCAAGTCACCCCCGTACTAAAGAAGTTTTCACTTCAAAATGCAAAAATAAATGTTTCCATGTTGAAACATGATTCAAGATACTTCTTTTCTCTTAATACAATTATTTTTATACTTAGTGCAACAGCTTTAGCTTCAGCTTAACCTGAAAAATACTATAAACTTAATTACATCCTTACTTCAAAATACCTACTATATTTTTTGATAATATAAGTATTATAAATTATTATTTATTACTGTATCGAATAGAATAGATTTTAATACAAAGTTCGTTCATTCATTTTTTTGAGTAATTTATAAGTTGAGTAATCTATATCTGTGCGTACCTATATTATCCCTTTTAAATGATACTTAGCTTAAAAATATTACAAGGTCCATGTAAAATAAACCATTGTTCTAAGCAAAGATTATTATTACAGAATACAGATAATTCAGGACAGCGGTCTGTCTTGATTGAAAGTGATCAAATAAATTATGTAACATCCCACCGGCCAATTCTAGAATGGACAATTTATTTCGAGAAATTTCTTAACTGTTTCCGTGCCTCCGAGGGCACATTAAGCGATCCATCATGGATTTCGTAGAACTAGTTAAGTCTTGGTAACATTGAAGCATTGGAAGCATTGATGGATTTTTTTTCACTGGCCAGTTTAATTAAAACAAATAATAAAATTCGAAAACAAAAAAAATGAACCTACACAGTTACCGCAGACTGATCAAATCATTAGAGCTCAGGAACTAATGTTCGGTTTACACGTAATAAGTAACTAAACTTTAACTAAAAAGTTACTAAATTGTCTTTTTACAGTTTACACCATAGACCGATATGTATATGTTTACACGTATTAATTTAGTTAAAATTTAATTATCTACCTAACTACTTATTTATTTATTTATGTTTTATTGACCCTTAACAATAAGTAATACAAAAGGTGGACTTAATGCTCAACAGCATTCTCTACCACTTCTACCGTATAAATTCTACGTATAAATCGGACAAAGGTAGAACCTGGGTAGATAGCTAATAAGGTATTGTTGATATATATAACATCCATTTTGAAACGTTTCCAATTTTTGTACATAATATTCCCTTGTAGGTAGAACGTATGTATTGTTTACCACACATCAAGGTTGTTGTTTTGTGTCACAAAGACGTGCGTCGGTTTTTGTTTCGTTTTTGTTTACGCCGGAAAAGCGTAAATACCGCATTTTCGTTTACGAAGTTGTTTATAAATATAATATTGTGATATCAGTAAAATAAACATTTGGAATTTTTTAGCATCATCATCATCCGTTTCAAAATAATATTATTACCTCATAAATCGAAACACCAAGCCATTTTTATTTTGCGATGTAGGTACCTAATACAAAATAAGGGGAAAGGGAAAATAGTTTAGGAAAAATTAGAAAGCTCTTAATTAAACAAAAAAAAATGACTATAATGTAATTTTTTGGACTAAGACTGTGGGTAGACATAAAATAAATTTAATATTATTTCATTAATAACTTGACGTCCATACACGTAAAAGTCCGTATATAAAAAAATAAACACAGCTGTCCAGAGAAAAAATAATTAAATTCATTAATTTAATTATGTGAAAAATCCACCAAAACTTACCACAGCACACCAAGCAAAGTGCAAACAAAGGGTGAAGACCACGAATTTGAAAGAGAAATCCATTTTTCAAAAATAATTCTACGACTTAAAAAATTAACACAATTCACACACGACCTAACCACGCGAAGCCCAGCGCGGGAGTAAAAATTAAAATAGATAAAGTAATATCAAGGCACTGAAATTGAAACAACTTCCATGCCACAGAGTAAACCACGGTCATACATTCTCGCAAAGCACGCACGCAAGAACGAAGAAAGTGTCTACAACAAAAGTATTCTGGGAAAAAGTTTTATACACAGTAAAAAATAAATCCCGTCTCACTCATGAGGTGAATGCCCTTCGTTTTATGGAACTATTTTCAGAGTACCCTTCTTCTTTTTTTAAAGGAACTAAATATAAAAGAAAGTATTTTGTAATTTACCTGATTTTTTATAGTATACATACGTAATTACGTACCTACTGGCAAGCATATAAAATTAGGGGGGGCTCGGTAGCCCCCTGGAATAATTGGTGAATATTTACATATATTGCCATTTTCATGTCAATCCCCTATGTTAGTTAACAGTGGCTTTGAAAGCTACAAGTGCTTTAGTAAACGTCGTTTATTATCTATGTTATTGTATAAATGACCTAGCTGTTTTGCTAGCGGCTCCATGACGTAAGAATCGTACTAACGCATAACGTAACAAAATATTATTCTAATAAAGTAATAAATAGGCTTGTTGTCTCTGCGTATTTGTAGATAAAATCGAATGTCACCCGTTAGCTCAGTTGTTCGATGACTGTCCTGCTCGAAGGACCAGCGGTCTTATTTTGAATGAAATGAAATTAAACAAATAAGAAGGCTGCAACAGGATACAATTTACCTTCCTCTCCCCTGACCAGAAAGAAAATATAGAAAACTTTTAGATGTTTAAAGCATCTAGGTATCTAGGCCTTAAGGTAAAATTAGTATTACTTAGTATTAGGTTGTAAGGTAAAATTAGTTACCTAATTAGCAATTCCCTTTTCATCAAACTTTATATAGGTATAGGTATTGCAAGCGATAATGCGAACCATCTTCAAGAATTGTTTTCATACGCGGAGCATATTAAAATATCCAAGTAATTTAAACTTTTATCATCTGTAGAAAAGTAAAAAAAAAATAAGAAAGTACTCCTGGCGGCATTTATTCCATGGAAGTGGACGTAGTATTTAATAGTACCTAATTAGCGATTAGTATATCTTCCAGATATAAACTTCCAAGCTTTCTAAATTTTCCATAAGCAGAGATTTCCGAAACATTTAGATATTGATAAAAATACCATTTTAAATATTATCGTCTGATACGATTAATATCAATAGTATTAAGATAGTATTAGTGACGTAGAGATACGGTGATCGTTTCGAAAATATTACGCGTGATCAACGCGTGCTCTGTTGATAACGGATACGGGTGTTATGTTACGGATATTCGGGATTTTTGCAAAATATATTTTTTTGTAACCTATTTCTGATGTATCTTACGATCCTACCTTAGTTTCTCGGCATGGGAATGGGTCAGTACTGTAAACTATCCCAATATGGTCTTTGATTGATTCTTCTGATTAAAATCATTCAAAATCTCTTACTTATTGACTACTAGCAAGGGCGTAGCCTCAGCCCTATCAATTATACGGGGCCCCAGCCTACAGGGGCTCCGACTAGCTGCGACAGCCTCTAGTTACCAACCAAGCACTCTTTTATGGATATACTTCACTACATTTCAAAACGTTACGCCAACCAAGAAAAGCAAAGTTGTACCGGGGGCCCCTCCTCAAAATACTGATACAGGGCCTGCTTACATCAAGCTACGCCACTGACAACTAGTTTAGATTTCTTTTAACCCGACTTTGCGACGCAAGGGAGAGTACCTAATGTGTTTATTTCGGACACACTTGGGATAAGGACTATCGGTTACAACGATGTAGTGTAGAACATCACTAATATAAATATTTGACCGAATCTGGTAGGTCGTGTTGGTCATGCTCATGATGACTCATGAATCGCTGTAGCTATGCAGTTGCAGACGACAAGTATTACTTCATTTAATTGATTGAAATTATTTTGAAGTATGAAGGATGTAAGAGGTCATTCGGGTCACCAAGTCCGTCTGACTGAACGACCTTAGCGTTGAGAAACTCTTTACAAGCTCTCCTTGTCATTATAACGATGGTCAAAGTCACAACCCATAATTGTCCCACTGTTGGGCTCGGGTCTCCTCTAACGAATGTGAGGGGTATAGGCCAGTCTCTCACGCTGGCTAAGTGCGGATTGGTAGACTTCACAAACCTTTGAGAACTCTCCGGTGTGCAGGTTTCCTCACGATGTTTTTCTTCGCCGAAGCAAGTGATAATTTACTTGTAATACGCACATAATGTTTGAAAATTAGACTGCGTGCCAGGATTTGAACTCGGGCCCCTGCGTTCCAGAGACCAACGTTCTAACTTCTAACTGCTCGCGCTAGGCTATCGCTGGTAGGGTCAAAGTAACGTCTGTTTACTTTAAGTGATTTTTAGGGTTCCGAAGTAAAATAGGAGGTATACCTATTAATTTAGTTATCCAGAGATTGGATATATAGCCATAATTTATTTTACGTGATTGGGTTGGTACTTGGTAGTAATACGATAATGGTCACGTTTACATTTCGCTGATTGTTTGACAATGTCTTTGAGATAACCTCTAACTTTATCGTTGGCGGCGATTTATTTTAGTTGAAAATCTGCCCGTTTCTAGAATTATCCAGTTTTATATAAATAGCGAGTAGACCACCTGATGGTAAGTGGAAAACCATGGACCACGGGCAATCAATGGCATTTCTTTATTATTTCATATAAGTGGGTACTAAGTAGGGTTTGCAAGATGGTAAGACTGAAATATCTGGACAAAACTGCAAAAAGTCGGGATTTATCGTGACAAAAATTTTGTATTGGAATTATCGGGACATTTTGTATTTGTAGGTAGGTACTTGTATCTACTTGTATTTTGTCGGGACTTCTCTGGACATCATGTGAAATGGCCATCTGACAACACTAGTACTAACAATAAGTTAAATCAAAATATGTTAAGAGCACAAACATGTTTTCTTTAGCAACATCGTAATGCCCCCTGCGATCTACATTATCATTTATCGGCTTAACTCGTTGCAATAACAACCTTATCACAGTCTACAAATAAATAAATACTTGATAGATGGAATGTCTCGAATCCCTAAGGCCTAAACAATGTTAGTCAAATAGTTTACGGGTTCGAATCCTGCAGGTACCTATTTTTAATTAATACTGTTATTAGTAATAGAAAACTGACACTTGCTGCCGTAAAGGAAGCTTAATTAATTATAAATTAACGGCCCACTGCTGAACATGGTTTTTCCTTGAAGAGACCTAGAGCATACTCCACCACGCTGCGCCATTGCGGATTGGTGAAGCAAAATCAAAGATGCGTCGGTGGACATATAATTTTGATGGATATTGGAGGGATATAGGATTTAAGATAGATATAGATAATCTTAAATTAAAATTAAAAAATCCCGATAATTTTATTTCGGTACCTACACGAAACATAGCTTACAAAACTCTAGATTAAAGTCACCTTTCAAACAAAAAAAAAACTAGATAAAATCGGTTCATCCGTTTGGGAGCTACCACTACTTTATTTTTTAATCTGGGAGCTTCTGGGAGCTACGATGCCACAGACTGACGTCACACAGACAGACTGACTGTCAGTCTGTGGCATCGTAGCTCCCAGATTAAAGAATAAAGTAGTGGTAGCTCCCAAACGGATGAACTCGTGTCTGTGTACATATCTGTAGGTATGTCAGTCTGTGGCATCGTAGCTCCCTTAGAATATAGAATAGTGGTAGCTCCCAAACGGATGGATCGATTCACGACAGAAACTTATAGCACCCCTTTTTTGTCGGGGGTTAACCAACTAATTTATTACTTAATTAGAAAGGACTAAACCAACGCCTTTACTCAACTGATTCTGAGAGCTGTGCCTACCAATAAGACAGTATACCTATAGTCCAGTGGCGATAGCTCTAAAAACGGTAAAAAGTGGAAGAAAATTATAGTAGAATGAAACCTATTGCAAAAGGAAGAGAATATAACGAAGATTATAGGAAAAATAAATTACGGGCGATCTGAGGTCGGGAAGGGGGGGGGGGAGGGGGGCGTTTAAGGGAAAAAAATGGTTTATCTCGATTTCCGGAAAGACTACAAGTCCTATTGAAAAAAGTTGAATGGCAAAGTTGTAGGTAATAAAAAGATCTACAACTTTTGTATTTACACTTTTTTACATAACCTCAAAATTTACTATCGAATTTTACTTCGCGGCTAACTCGTGGTAAATCGCTCCATAGTACAGAATTTGTATGAAGATTATTTACTAAGTAGCGATTAAAGTAACCGTTAGTGACTCTGAGTTGGGGCGTTAGAAAAGTATTTAATTTAACATTTTTATTATATTTTTTGTCATTCGGCTACGGAACCCCAATAAAACGTTTGTCACAGTAGTATAGCTTGCCGACGGGCTCTGATTTAAGTACATTCAACAGACCCGAATAATATACAAAAATATTAAAATACAAGATCCGTTTTAAATACCTACTATATTTTTTATCAAAATTAAATAAAGACGTTTATAAACTCAAGTGTGCACTAGATGGCGTTGTACCAATTTCTGAATCACGCTTACGTTTGTACAATGGAGTCTCTATAAGAGGCTCACGTAAAATGTTTTCAGTAAAAGTATTCCATTGGGAGTCTGCATAGGTAATATTTTTGTAAGGGATCGGAAAACCGATCCTCTTCATTAAATTATTGAATACTCTATTTACTCTATGTTAGTCATGACTTATGACAGAAACGAGTCGTTTCTGTCATAAGTCATAACTAACGACTAATATTTTGATTTTCGCATGTTTTTTGCAATCTCATATGCAATCAATGGAATCCGAATTTTTTTTGCGAAAATAGTTGTCGTTTCATTGCATTTTCTGAGAACATTTACCATAGTAGTGTATAGGTTTTTATATACCATTAGAAAGTAGAGATTAAAACGAACAAAAGGACTCCCGATTTTTTAAAAAAATCAGATAATATTTTGACAATTTTGAGGTGAGATTTTTCGACTGAAAATAAGGGTGCTTTTTCGATATAAGGTCAAAATAAGGTGAAAAAAAAATTTTTTTTTAATCAAAAAAATTACAGTATAAAATAAAATGTAAAAAAATATTTTTTGTAAAAGATAAAATAAAAAACCAAAAACGTGGTTTTTTTAATTTTTCACATAAATTTTGAAGTTATGTAAAAAAGTGTAAATACAAAAGTTGTAGACCTAAAACTTTGCCATTCAACTTTTTTCAATAGGACTTGTAGTTTTTCCGGAAATCGAGATAAACAATTTTTTTTCCTTAAACCCCCCCCCCCCCTCCCCACCCCTTCCCGACCTCAGATCGCCCGTAATTTATTTTTCCTATAATCTTCGTTATATTCTCTTCCTTTTGCAATAGGTTTCACTCTACTATAATTTTTTTTCGTTTCAAAAATTATCGGCACTGGACTACTACTCGTAAGTGAATTTATAAATTGTCTACAACGCCCAAGATCAATAATAACAAATTAAAACGTTCAGACATTCTAATGACGTCAAATGCTAAGCATTTTCAATTGAGCTGATAACTATTCAATTTGTCAACAATTTGTTGGAACCGTGAACTTATGACCTTTGGAATTTACATTTGCAGGAATGTTCCAAACTTCAAAATAGGTAGCCTATGTTGTGATAATGCTATCTTGTGAATCTTGTAGCCTGCAAACAAGCGGACGACAGGGCGAACTAAGCAATCGCCTAGGGCGCTGGGATTTGGCGGCATCGAAGTAAAGAAAAAAAATAGTCGTCAAAATTTAGTCGAAAAACTTTCGGCTTACCGAAACATACATTACGTGTTTGTGAATTGTCCTGCGTCGTTCGGCTAACTTCGCGGCTAACTCGTGGTAAATCGCTCCATAGTACAGAATTTGTATGAAGTTTATTTACTAAGTAGCGATTAAAGTAACCGTTAGTGACTCTGAGTTGGGGCGTCAGAAAAGTACCTATTTAATTTAACATTTTTATTATATTTTTTGTCATTCGGCTACGGAACCCCAATAAAACGTTTGTCACAGTAGTATAGCTTGCCGACGGGCTCTGATTTAAGTACATTCAACAGACCCGAATAATATACAAAAATATTAAAATACAAGATCCGTTTTAAATACCTACTAAGTATATTTTTTATCAAAATTAAATAAAGACGTTTATAAACTCAAGTGTGCACTAGATGGCGTTGTACCAATTTCTGAATCACGCTTACGTTTGTACTATGGAGTCTCTATAAGAGGCTCACGTAAAATGTTTTCAGTAAAAGTATTCCATATTATTGAGCGAAGGTGATATTTTTTGTAAGGGATCGGAAAACCGATCCTCTTCATTAATTATTGAATACTCTATTTACTTTACTCTATGTTAGATATGTTACAGACACAAGGAAACAATGAATGATGATGCTTTTTCATAATGTTGATTTAAAATGATGAAAGTAACTTCTCCTTCTACTACACTTTTCTGCACACACAAAGTAAGCACATACATAATCATTCCGTCTTCACATTCAATTCAAATGTTGAATCTCGAAAAATTGTTCAGAACTTCATATTGTTTTTATACAATCATTTCGATTGTAGTAAGATATTCGGATATAGATTACCTACTTGTTACTCAGCCGCCATTAGGGTGGGGCGACGGCCTAAGGCGCCAAATTTGGGGTGAGGAGCAAAAAAAGCTCGGTTTTTAATTTCTTACTAGCTGACCTGACGAACTTCGTATCGCCTAACAAACTGTCCTTGTTACATCAGCTATCTGCCAGTGAAAGTCCCGTCAAAATCAGTCTAGCCATTTCAGAGATTAGCCGGAACAAGCAGACAGCCAGACAGACAAAAATTGTAAAAAATGTTTTTGCATGTGTACCGTGAATACATCCAAAAGCACTTAATCAATTTTAATATTACAAACAGACACTCCAATTTTATTTATTTGTATAGAGTAGGTATAGATAAGATGTAAAGATGTGGGCGCCACAATATTCTTGCTTAAGGCGTCAGTGGTTTTAACACCGGCAGTGGTTGACGATCCACCTGATGGTAAGTGGCTATCGTCATGGACATCAGCAACACCAAAGGCATCACTGATGCGTTGCCGGCCAAGAAAGGAGAAGAAAAGGAAAGGAAGAACTGGCTCTTAAGATGGATGAATATTTTTGTATTCTGGTCTTCATAATTTTGTATTTCCTCACCTCACAGACCACTTGTAGAGTACCAACATTATCTAGTTTTACCAACAAAATACAAGAACCTTTCTTTCTGTTTTGAGCAGGAACGAGTACTCATGATTTTTTGTATTTTATAACCATATTTCAACCCTGGATTATTTTTTTGTATTCCGTTAGCAAAAATTTTGATGAGAAAATACATCTTACGTGTAGATTAAAAAAAAAACCCTGGATTATTGTCACGGTGGGATAAAAAACAAAAATTCAATGAATTTCACTACATTCTTATTTATTGACTATACATATTGTTATTTTACAATTATTTTAGTACCAAAACGATTTAGCGGGCACTCTGTCTTCCTTAATGCCCATCGCTTCCATTACGTCCATTTCGAATGTCCGAAGCTTTGGTTCGAAGGTTATCTGGAAAAAAAGGAACTTAATTAAGGGTAGGTACGAGAAATATCACTGACACTCGGGTTGGCCACTAACCCCTCCACCAATCCGCACTGGAGCAGCGTGGTGGAGTATGCTCTAGGCCTCCTCAAGAGGAGAGACCCGTGCCCAGTAGTGGGCCATTAATGGGTTGAAGCCAACGAGAAATATGATCAATAAAGGCCCTATAAAAATAATTATTTCACTTAGTGAGATCAGCATTGCCATGTTGAATAATATGTACTGAGCATTGGTCCAATCGGACCAACGGAAGTGTCAAGTTATTAGCGCGCGTTCGCTTTATCCTTATACATAAAAGTAAATGTATGAAAAGGTACAAATCACTTTAAATAAATGATCACTTTAATTTTTTGTCTCGGTTCTAGGTTGGCTACGGGCTACGGCTGATGTCTATGGCTACGGTGACCACTCAGGCGCCATTCCTTACATAAGGATCGCGAGGTTTCCTTATACGGGCTCCAGACAAATGGCGAGCATTTTCTGGTGGGAAGGGGGGGTCGATGTAACGTGACACTGTGTGACAAGGGGTGGGAGGGGTCCTTTTCGTGACGTCACATTTCAAAATCGAATAATTGGTATGTTTAAATCAATATTAAAAAAACAAATGGAAATAAAACTTATTTCGGAACTGCTGTTTCAATTTAATAATTTCTAGATGTAAAATTTCATAATATGTGACGTCACACTAGGGGGAGTGGTCTTATCAAAAAGTAATGAAATTAGTGTGACGTAATTTATGGATGGACCCTAAGAAAATAGTTATCCTGTGTAACTTATTGTAACAAAATACATCAACCGTAAATACCTGTGACAAATAAATTTTCACTTTACCTTAGAAGCGGCAGCAGCTGTGGTATCTTTGTCAGCATTCTCTATATATAATTCTCTCGATTTAAAGTCCATGGTCTCCTGATTGGCCTTTGGTATGGGGATAATACGACTGCTCTGAGATGACACCCGCACCTGATAAATAAATAACGCTATACACGCATAATTGAACCAGGATTAACACTAAACCCAAGTACAAAAATTTTATTGTCACACACAAGTCAATGAAAATTTATTTCATCATATTTTTTTTTATGCTTTTAGCAGGCAAACGAGCAGACGGGTCACCTGATGGTAAGTGATTACCGCCGCCCATGGACATTAGTAACACTGGGGGCGTCACCAACGTGTTGCCGGCCAAGAAAATGACGATAGACCCGCTTCTTGAAGGACCCCATTTCATAGCTTAGAGGGAACACCGATGCAGGAAGTTTGTTCCACAGTTTACACGTACGAGGTAGAAAATTACGTGAGAATCGAACTGTGGACGAATGCCAGGTATCCAGGTGATGTTGGTGAAACCTGGTACCCCGTGATGGTCAGTATCGAAAACCAACTGCAGGTATCAAGCCAAATAGTTCTTCAGAACATTCCCCATTGTACAGACGGTAGAATACACAGAGAGAGCCTAAATCTCTCCTCAACTCGAGTGATTCTAGTCCGTCTGTAAGCTTGGGATTGTCAACAAGATGAATAGCTCGCCGTTGAATTCGATTGAACGGATCCACTTGGCTAGCTGGGGCTCCAGCCCAAAGGCAGTACTCCATGTGTGGTCGAATTTGCGCCTTATAAAGCATCAACCTGTGTTTAGGCGTGAAGTACTGCTTAGTTCTGTTGAGCACTCCCAATTTCTTTGCAGCTAGTTTGGCCTTACTAACCAAGTGGTCCCGAAACTGAACTTCATTCGAGATGTCGACACCAAGCATCAATGCTTTTAGATATGTTAAGAGGAATGTTCTGGAACTGTGGTGCTTTGACAAATGGGGCTTTTTTAGCGATCATAGGAATAAACGGCTCATTTAACATATATTTTCCCCATGGTCTAAGATTCCACTGCAAGTTTGCTATGTTCATCCAGTATTTAATCAAAATCTATTGTTTATACACAATTATAAAAGGGGCAATATGGATTGGCTAGGCTGCCTATTAAAATGTGTCCGGTAGTGGCTTTAATTTAATCAATATTGCCCCAGTTTTTGGGATAAAAATGATGCATGTGATATTAAAATAAATTATGTTTCGATCGACTGAAATAGACGTAGAGAATTTGAAAAGTCATGGGTGCCATCGCCCACTTGGCAACCAGCTTTCTTTCCAATGCTTTATGCCCAAGTTGTCATATAATGAATGAATTTGTTGCCTTGTTGGGAATAAACATGATACAAACCTTCTCTCCTTCCTCGGTATATCTCCATTCAAAATCGGTAGCCTTCAACGTCTCCGGGTCAACGAGTTTCACGTCAGTAGTTACTAAAAGAGGAGCTTCAGACTGGATGGTAATGCCCGGAAACTCTTTATCTTTGCCAACCTGAAATAAAGATACATATTATGTAGTTATTGTGAAGTTCATATTTTCTTTCATACACTTATAGTTTCAATTGAAATTGTTTATTATTCACAGCAAATAGCAAATACGTTATTAACATTGCAAATTACGACCGCTGGATCAGTGTACAAGATAGAAAAAGTATAATGTATAGTATACTGCCTGAAAAAAAGTTTCATCAGTCATTTCATTAGCCTGAATTTAAATTCAAAAACTCAGTGATTTGTTATTGCTTTAGTTATCCAGAGATAATTTAGACATAGATTAACAAAAATGGCGTAAACCAGTGATACATTAAAACTATTGGCAATGTAGTATTAGTTATAATAAACCTACCACTCTTAAATGTGTGTTGAGACCTTCCACGACAACCCAATTCCGCTCCTGGATAACCTGGCTCACGATGCCTTGCTTCCCTTTGTCCTTCCCGACCAGAATCTCCACCCTATCACCTCTGAAACCATTAACAAATTCCATGGTAAATACATACGAAACCTGCAAAAACGTATTGTAAAGCGTTTGTTAAAGATATCGCTGCTTATGTATTGTTTCAATATTATACTGACTTGAAGAAACTCCACTCGGCAATAGGTTCAACGAAAACCTTCTTTCTGAATACATCACGGTCGTTCTGCCTCTTAAAACCAATGGTCCACGGCCTATTTGTAGTAAAACGATACTTCTTTTTTGCTATTTGAGCTGCCGGGTACTGGGGATAACCTGTAGGGTTCTTCCAATATACCTAAACAGAAAAAAAATCGTTGCAAATAAAATTTTAGGTTATCGTATCAGGTCATCATATTTTTCACTAAAAATACCTGCTCATAGCTTCTTTTTATGTAGGATTCCGGCAAATTAGAGTACTTTACGGTAAGGTCACCAACTTTCTTCGATAAGAAAGTAAATATTCGCATTTTTGTTTCGTAATCCAATGTTCCAAACGCAAGCTAAAATACTTATTTAAATAAATATTATATTGATTGACATTGACATTTGACAAATTGACATGATTGACAATGAATGTCACAAGACAACATCTATGGTACCATTTTTTTTTGTTTGAATCGAGTCAGAGATATTTAGCCATACGTATTTGTGCTCATGATTATACTTTTTGATTTCAACATTTTTTATGAAAAATTTATCTAATAACAAAAATGTTTATAACATTATTATTTCAGAGAAAATTCTAACTATTAGCTGCTGGCAGTTAATAAAATATTTTGAATAAATAAAAAAATAACAAATTATCTTTCATCTATCATTCACAGTGTGCCAAAATGAATTAGATACAATTTTTAATAACTTAAAAATTAATTATTTAACACAATGCATGAAACAAAGTTCCAGTATGCAGAGATTTAAAATATTATACAATGTTCTTCGCGTGAGAAAGAATTTTCAAAACAGCATCGATTATGTTTACCATAGACATTGACGTAAATCAGCTGTCCAATATAATCAGTTGTAGGTGGCAGCACAGCGTCACGTGAATTTTCATGGCGGTGTTGTAGGGCTAGTCCCGTACTATCGTCTTGTGATTTCACCAAAAAATTTCTGTTTCGAATTTTATTGATTAACAGCATTACTTTTTAAGTACCGGGTGAGTAAAGTGAATTTTATGGGTTCGTTCTGCGATAGTTATGCTGTAAGGTAGTATTGCGCGCGATTATAAATTGTCAAAATTGATGTATCAAATTGAGTTGGGGGGTGGTTTAGGGTGTTTTTGTGGTAGATCACTAGAACGGGTCTGGCGCCCGGAAGTCTGAGCGCCAGGGAGGCGGCGGTCGCCTGGCCTGGATATTGATTCACTGCACTGTCGAGTTGCGAACCGTAGGGCGCTTAAAATATCACTTCACTTTCCGCATCCATGGCCAGTGGTCTATTAAAATCGATTATTTGGACAAGTTGTTCGATCTAGTCTTTATAGAGATGTAAAACCTTTGGTGCACATCTTTTGGAGTCTACTTCGAGAATGACCAATACTCAGCTGCTGAGATTTTAGTGATGATATTTCTGTAATTTCAGTAAGCAAGATGACTGAATACTGGGTGATTAGTGCTCCAGGGGACAAAACCTGTCAACAAACTTGGGACACCCTCAACAATGCAACAAAATCTGGCAACCTCAGTGTCAACTACAAATTCCCAATCCCTGACCTAAAGGTAAGAAATAAGAATTCTCAATGTTATTTTTACCATAACGAAATTACTTGCTATTACACATTATTGGTAAAATTTGTAAGAGTCAAGAGTAACTGAATATATTTAACTTTTGACTTAAGATGCGTTTTATCTTGAAGGTTTAATTAGATAACATTTTTATAACAAGACAACTTTATGACATCATCATTCTCAGGTGTGTCTCCTAAGAGACAATCTTCCTTAGTTAGGGATCAAAGTAAATAATAGGTTTTGATCAACTGGTTTAAATTGGATAGACCTAGTAGATAATGGAACAAAAATTATTTTTGTTTAATATGTTTTATTCACCACATTGCGTGATAATTTTATTGATTTCTATTACACATAATTTGACGTTATAAAATGTCTTCATGCAAAATTTTAAACTAACATCGAAACTTCTATACAAATACTGCTATCATGCTTGGTTAACACATATTAAGTTGTTAAGTATATTCCGTTTTTAAGACGGGTCGTATTTGCTAAACAATATTAGTTTAAAAAAAAATTATAGTAAACAGATATTAGTTTCAGCATTAAATTGTAATTTATCCTTCAATTGATTTAATTTTATGCTTGTCTTACTTTTATGCTGTCTTTTGAAATGTAAGACAGTGCCTCCTCCTTTTATGAAGTCTGTTAAAAAATGGACTATACTGCACTACTGCACTCTAAGAGTCGTAGTAAAGAATTTCTATTGTGTTTCTGTACTAAGGAGTGATTTAGATGACTAAATTTTAACTTAATTTTAAGTGTTTGTCCAAACATGTGAATTTAGTTAAGCTCTCTAATTTACTCAAACTGAATGTTTAACAATGCAAAATAGTCAAATGTCTCTCTTCATTGAAACAGGTGGGGACTTTGGATCAGTTGGTGGGGCTGTCAGATGACTTGGGTAAGCTGGACACCTTCGTTGAAGGAGTCACGCGCAAGGTGGCTCAGTATCTTGGTGAGGTTAGTAACAACAACGCATTAATGAATTAGTTTTATGTTTTTTTTCACATTTGAAGCTGCCAAACGACTGATCGTGTTCAGGTTCAGGGCTAGAGAACCATTTCTTTCTTTTTTTCCCTTTCTTGGCCGGCAATGTATCAGTGATGCCTTTGGTGTTGCTGATATCTATGGGTGACGATGGCCACTTATGAGGTGGATTGTCAATTTGTTTACCCGCTATTTCCATTAAAAAATGTGCGTCTAGTTTCCTCTTACGTACAGGTTATAGTAACATGCTGGCAACGTGCAGATTAGCAGACTTCACACACTTTTAGAATATAGAGTTATAGTGTGCAGGTTTTCTTACAATGTTTTCCTTTATGTAAGCAAGAGATAATTAAGTTCTAAACTTACATAACTATTTTAAAATAGAGGCATGGCTTCTACCTATTAATGTTTCACTACTGAGCACGATTCTCTCTTCTTGAGGAGGCTAGAGCATACTCCACCACGCTGCTCCAGTGTGGATTGGTGGAGGGGTTAGTGGCCAACTCGAGTGTTGGAAGTTATCATGCGAACTTAACGACTGTTATTTAACCATTACAACCGGGACCGACGGCTTTACGTGCTCTCCGAAGCACGGAAATTCTCAAGAATTTTTGCTACTAGCAGTCACCCATTCAAGTACCGACCACGCCCGCTGTTGCGTAACTTCGTTAATCACTTAGAATCGACACAGACTATGAGCGTTTAGAGTTGCATGTAGGTTTCGAATTCAGGCCCCAATGTTTGGGAGATTAAAACCACTAGGTTACTACTGAGTTCTTGATATTAATCTTGTGAATACCTCACATATATTTACGCCTGACTTAATGTATTGTGAAACTAATGTGAATGATATTAGTGTTATACAACCAACTACATCACTAATACCAATAATGTAGATTATGTTGTAAGGGACAAGTTTGTTACTGACAGTCTAAGGCTTTACAGCTGATCAGAGCAAAGCATGCGTCTCCTAGATATTGTGAATAACTTGTTATAACTAGGTACTTCACTCTACTACTCCTATGCATTTGTGGAGTTATAATAATTTATGTTAACAATCTAAGCCCTAAGAATATTTATACAATACTAGCTGCCCGGACAGACTTCGTTCTGTCAAAAGTAAAATAATATTGCGACTATAAATTGAGATGTAAACTATCCTATCTTTCAAGTTGGATCAAACTGCACACGGTGTGCAAATGTGATTAAAATCAGTTCAGTAGTTTAGGAGTCCATCGCGGACAAACAACGTGACACGTAACTTATATATATTAAGATTTAACAATATCACTAGAACTGATGATGGCGTAACTTATTTTCTGAAACAAGGTTGCACTTATTCAATTGACACAGAAAAAAAAGAAGTCTGAAGTCAGACTCTCAACTGAGCTTAGGTGGTTCAGATATCCAGAGATTATGAATAGGTAGATTGTTGAAAAGGCTGTGTGAGAGTTTTGCTCATAATCAAAAATTTACAAAGTAATTTTAATGTTATTGTTTTGTTTATTTTTTAAGGTACTAGAAGATCAACGCGACAAGCTCCATGAAAATCTGATGGCGAACAATAGTAAGTCACTTTTTATTATTTTCCGAAATTCACTATTAACATGGCACTAAATTATTTTTCTGCTCCTTCGAGCAAGTCATGTAAGTTGAGTAAAATATTTCGTTTAGTGCCATTTGTTTAATTTTGATTTTTGAAACATCCTAAGGAAATGAAATTAGAATAATAATTACCAACATTGATTGAAACATGAAAAAAATAAGTAATACATTGCATGATTTAAATAAGAAACTTTTTAGAGTGAAAACCATGGCATGTTTGAAAAGACTTATTGTGAAAAGTAAGACTTTTTGTGGTTAAAAATAAAAATAAAATATATTGATGAACAATAATGTTGCCAGCATGGAAACTAATTTAAAACATAGAGAAAATTAAATGGGAGTAGAGAGGTAAATGAAATAAAAGCACACAGTACTGCGAAAAATTTTAGCATGTCTCGCTGGGTTTCGATGGATTTACGATTATTTTTATTTCTTATAAATTTTTTTGTTGAAATGTCATAATTATAGTTTGCATGTTACTTATTCTTTTCTCTGGTCACACTGATAAACCTAAAAGTACCTACGGGTCCATTCAGTGGGTCACATTTTTATGTGTATTTATTTACTTTAATTTGCTAATACACGATATCTAACATTTTTTTCATGTAAATATCTTATTTATTTGTGCATATTCACACATTAACACTTCATTTGAACTAAATATATTCACATTATAATATGAGCACATTATTTGTAAATACATGTACATTTCACTTTAAAGTTATCAACGAATCTTTGACAGCCGACGTAAAATGTCGTAAGTAAGATATTAAAATGATAAAGATTCGTTGATTCGTTTTCCACAAATCCCTTCACGCTAAGGCTAAGAATGTTGAGTGGACAGTGTTTTTGTATTTTAATACGAGGTTCGTTTACGTAAGACTATTTCGAACCTTTGCACATATTGCATTTTTATTACTATTTGTGGAATCTTGATAGCTGTTTGGGAATGTGCAGATTGTGATTTTAGACAGTTTTATGTTGCATTGGCATTCTAAAACGATAGTGTCGAATCGTGCAAGGAGCTATGGCTGAAGCATCGCCGAATAAACGCCGAAATCACTATTTTATGCACTTCAAATAGGTTTTTGTATAATTTTTCATTCATAAGACTCACAAAGTTTTAATAGTAGAAAATTGAGTATAATATTCTTATGTATTCACTTATATTATTTTCGTATAACGCTTCTTATTACATTTTTAGCGAATCGTGATCTTCATCTATTCTGATGATAGATAGTATTTAGATGATATGATCTTTATTTAGATTTTGGTGAATGTTAGACTTTGGAATTGCATTTCAGTGTCTGAAAAGTGGAAAAAAGTTTGCGGCAGTGAGTAATTAAAGTATTGTATGTATAGAGTGTAAATTGTGAACGCTTTTACGATGGTCAAGCTTCAACAGATAATTTGCTACATACATAAGTATGTATTTAATTTAAATAATATTATTATGTATATTTAGTTGAATCCACATTTACAGGAGTATATTAACGAATATTTTATACGTCTATATGTCCTCAAAGTAAATGGTAACATCACTATTATATTAATTACAACGCTTGTATAAGGCTTACTACTATTTTTTGCCGTTCTTATACAAAGCTTACTTATTTTTGTCAACTTGAAGTAAACATTTTATGTATAGAATAATTGAGTAATAAATAACAAGATTTATGTAGTTAGAAATATATCTATATGTAATTAAAATCATATGTATTCTTAAATTTTGTTTTTTTTATCCCTAAAAAATGTATATTAATGTGACTATTGTACTGAGAAACAACGTAAGCAAATCATTCTTTACCTAAACATTTTCACGATTAACATTGTTTTTAAAGTAACTAATAAGAATAAAAAAAAATGCATTTGAATGATTTGTTTATAAATATTTCCATTTATATCACTGCGAGATGTTAACTTCACGACATCTTGTGTTTTGAGTTTACAATCACAGGCAAAAATGTTTTAATTTATTTGTCAGGGATCATAGTTTAACGCTTTTGGGTACATATTTTGAGTTTAATGTGATTAATAATGGCCGGTATTGTATGTCGTAAAATGTACAAGTGTAATTTCAGTGTTTTTCGTGATTTTGTTGAATTCGTTGTACTCGGCTCTGAATTCGCTGCACAGGTTATACAGTTAGAGATGTTATGATATGTTGTGATAATCATAGAGGAATCGCAATCACTGCCTCACTAAACATTCATAGCTTAGCCATATCAAGCTACATATTGTCCATGCTTTTAGCTTTTTAATTTTTTTCTATTATTTATTTTATTTTCTTATTTTTATTTAATATTCCTTTCCTTTTCTTTTTTTCCTCTTAAATTGTTTTTATCCTGATTTCATCTGTGCGTTGAGGCGTTAGAATCGTAAGAGGCATACAAATAAATAACTCTTATGATCCATATCATGGATAACGACTTCACTTCACTCAACATTTACGAGGTACAAGGACGCGAGTGCGTCGAAATAGATTTACAGTCGTCATAAAAACGGGTGCTGATGACGTGATTGTAACTACCAATGTCGTAATGTTTTGCAGAGTTGGTAGAGAACGATTTCCAAACACCACTCCCAAAGCGGCACAAACAGTTTAAATTGCTCGATCAAATTGTTAACATTACTAAAACGAAGCTAAGGCTGGCCGGCCAATCAGCCAATCAATCGACACCTCTGCCGAATCCAGGCATCGACTCTTATGCGGATCCCGGTGGAGGGGAGCCCCCTCCGACGCCGACCTCGCCCGTGTGTGACTCGGCTTACTCTGAGCATCATGGGTGCTGGCCTTGTGAGCACCGGGACCATTCTGAGTGCGAGGCCTCCCAACCCTCGCAACCGTCGAGTGGACGCAGTTCGCCACATTGGGACGATGACAACGAAGAGGACCACCACAACATCCTGTCGCAAGGTTCAGGGGACACCCAACCCGTAATCCCTTCTCCGATTTGACCGGGATTTGAGGCTGACGCTTCGCTAGCTTGACTCACATTAACACCGAGGATTCCAAGTCTCAAATACTGCTCAAATCATTATCGTGTCCCAGTAGATGACGTGATAGATAAGACTTGTAAATCAAAACGAAACTTTGATTCATGGAAGGTTCCGTTTTGCACCATGCGCTGCCTGTAAGTAAATGGCATACTTTCACGCGAAGCTTTGACCAGATTAGGAAGTGATGGCAGTGATTGCGTTTGATTAAAACTTTTCAAATTGGCTTTTTCCAAATGGTTTCGAGTTACTAGGTTTAATAGCAGGTGGCGCTGGTTCTTCTGATGTTGGCAGCGCTATCCTAATTATCTTGTTGACTTGGGTGTTAAAAGTTTAGGGTGACGCTATGCCACATGTAAAGCTAGGTACGTCATCGGCGTCTTACACATCACATGCAAAATGTGGCTTCGTCCGCTCATTGCTATAACTTTTAGCAGATGTTTATAAGTAAATCTCACGTGGTTTTATTAATTATAATTAAATTGCATTTATAAACAACTGCTATGTAGTGCCTTAAGAGGCATTTTGTCGATATATGTCTGTGTACTTAGTCTCGATGTTTTTCAGTGGCTACACAACCAATTTCATAACCTCCAAATAAAAGCTTTTACACGATTTGAATTTTCGTAGCTTTTTAATGTTTTATTTATTTTCTTTCTTAATTATTATATTTGCATTTAATGTTGGTTTTGTTTCTATATTACTTTCTAACCCTAATATTTGTAACTATACATTTTACTTATATAAAATATAATGTTTAAAATAAAAAAGGCGCTGACAATTCCGAATCATGGGTAAATATTAATATTTTTATGCAGATTGAATCATATACGTTGCAGACACTATCTGTAATCTCTGAACTCAGTGAATTCAGTATCATTACATTTTCAAATGAGCATTCTAAAGGTGGATCAGCCATTTATGAAATGAAGAATTACGATTCATTCATTCATGTTACATATATATCAACATTACCACATTTTTTGTACATCAAAGGCTATCTCAAATGTAATAGAATGTTCATAAATATGTTTCTAGGATTGCGCTAGATCGATTAGAAGGAGCTGGGGTATATCACACATATTTATATTTTTCTGTATTTAATGTACTTATATGTTTAGTTCTAGTGTTAAGTGTTAAGATCTTAAAATGTTAGTGTTTGCATTAATAGTGTAGGCCATGAGTTGATATGATTGTGCATGCATTTGTGCATTATATAGATGTTTCGTATGCATGAGTTAAATGAATTATCTATTTATTGAGTACATTATTTTATTTGGGCGCTTTTTTAACACACCCAGATGATAATTTTGTATTTTGGTTAGGCTTAGCACGCATTGCGAATTTTAATGCCACTACTTTTTTCTGACGGTTTATAAATGGTGTACTTACTGAATCATAACCAACACGCATGGCGAAAAAAATTATTTGCGATTTTTGTCTGTTTCTACCCAGTTCCCAGCCGATTCAAAGTATACACTACTTTGATTCAAAAAAAAGAAGTCAAAGTGCCGTAAAAGGGTGAATCCGGTATTGGTGACATCTTTTGACCCTAAATTTAATTTTTTAAGCCTAAGGCTTAGCCCGCATTGCGAATTTTATTGCCACGATTTTTTCGGCACTTTGACCTATGAAAGATTTTTTTTGTGTATACCAAGCCTTGCGAGAGTATAAGAAACTTTTTTCCGGTATTTTAGAATTACCAAAATCTACTACGGCTAGCTTTGGTCCTGCTATACATATATTATTAAGATACAACAGAGAAAAACAATTTCAATTGAAAAGAGATCTATCAAAAACATAAATGTGAAATGAGAGCCAGTTAAAAAAAAAAAGAATTGAGATCTAAATGGGTGCCAAATTTTGTGTAGAAAAGCTTAAATTTTTGTCATAAGAACATGTAATTCAAGCTCTACTTAACTTGGTTAGTTTTCACGTACCTATCTATCTAACAGCCTTTTAAAGTCCACTGCTGGACATAGGCCTCCACTAATTGGCGCCACTTCGACCGGTCTTGGGCCCTCTGAATCCAACGGCTTACCGCCGTCTTTAGGTCATCAGTCCACCTGGTCGGGGGGCGACCAGTGCTCTTTTTACCGAGACGTGGCCGCCATTCGAGAACTTAGCGACCCCATCAGTTATCTGTCCTTCGAACGACGTGGCCTGCCCGTTGCCACTTCAGCCAGCGAACTGCGAGCTATTTCGGTAACTTTTGTTCGCCTACGGACTTATCGTTACGAATCTTATTTCGTAGTGAAATACCTAACATAGCTCGTTCCATAGCGCGCTGTGTGACTATAAGTCTTCGAATGAGGCCAACAGTAAAAGAACACGTCTCGGATCCATATGTTAACACTGGCAACACACATTGCTCGAACAGTTTCGACTTCAGGCACTGAGGACTTTTGGATGATAAGGTGTGACGTAATTTCCCGAACGCTGCCCAGCCGAGTTGGATTCTTCGAGTGACCTCTTTCTCGAAGTTGGACTTACCCATGTGGATCATTTGTCCCAGGTAAATGTACTCGTCGACAACTTCGAGAGCAGCGCCGTCAACAAGTCCCGCTACGGATGTAACATGGACATTTGACATGATTTTTGTCTTGTCCATGTTCATCTTAAGACCCACCCGTTGTGAGGCACTGTTCAGGACCCCTAGCGTAGTACTGAGGTCCTCTAGCGATTCCGCCAGGATGACTATATCGTCGGCAAATCGAAGATGCGTAAGGTGTTCACCATTGATGTTAATGCCGAGCCCTTTCCACTCCATTAGCTTGAACACATCCTCCAAAGCAGCGGTTAACAGTTTCGGGGAAATAAAGTCCCCTTGTCTGACACCCCTCTGCAATTGGATGGGGTTCATGCTTCTGTCTTGTAATCGAACTGATATGGGGGCCGATTTGTATACATACTTCAACACCTCCATATACCCATAGTCGATCTGGCACCGCTGGAAAGACTCCAGCACCGCCCAGGTCTCAATAGAATCGAAGGCTTTCTCATAGTCCACATAAGCTATACATAGCGGCAGGTTATACTTTTTGGACTTGTGTATGACTCTGATGAGTAAATGTATGTGGTCCATGGTGCTATAGCCTTTTCGGAATCCGGCTTGTTCGAGAGGCTGGAAGTCGTCAAGTCTGCGTGCTATGCAATAAAA
Source organism: Thymelicus sylvestris (assembly GCA_911387775.1). Classification (NCBI taxonomy): domain Eukaryota; kingdom Metazoa; phylum Arthropoda; class Insecta; order Lepidoptera; family Hesperiidae; genus Thymelicus; species Thymelicus sylvestris. The sequence continues at coordinate 35,986,254 of OU426885.1, read as the reverse complement.
GTAAGCACGCATTGCGAATTTTACTGCCGCGTTTTTTTTCTAACGATTTTTAAATCGCGTGTGTCATACAATTTCCATATGTCACAGAATTTTGCGGAAAAAATTGCGCGGTGAAAAATCGTAATGCGTGCTAAGCCTTCCAAAAAATATTCGCGTGAATTTATGTCGCGTCGCGGCGCGATTGATTCTGTGGTGAAACACAAATTTGGTTGGGAAATTATTTTCGCGTGTTTTTTTTTCGCAAGTGCGTGCAATTTCATACAATTTCCATATCTCACAGAATTTTGCAGAAAAAATCGCGCGGTGAAAAACCTTAATGTGTGCTAAGCCTTCAAGTTTTACGAATGGTGTGCACATTAGTTTGTAGCATAATCCTAAATAAAAATATTTTGAAAATTAATATGTGGCAAGTTCTTGAAGTAATATTGTTAAAACGTTTCGGAATATATTTCGATAGATTATTCATTTAACTACTGCTAACCAGATATCTATTTCAAGTTTGACTCCATGCTATGTACAGTTGTTTATGTATAAACTGCATGATATATATCAGTGGAAATATCTTCGTATTTTTCTATTAAATAGCACTTTTGGTTTGCTTTCTTTTTGGTGTTTTTTTTTTCATTTTTTTTCAGCATTTACATGTACCCAACCTTAAAATGTTAATTTTATGATGTTTTAGAACTATGGTCGTAGCTGTCTTTTATCTCACAACATTAATAGTTTATTGAATATGAATATTTAACGATTATGATTTTTAATTGATGTGTAGATACATTTCCAAAAATAAATCTGTTCGTAGACAAAGTGGTTTTAGGTAATTGAAATGGTTTATATTGATTGAAAATGAAAAATGATTCATTGGAAAAAAATAGTTTAACAAACACATTGTTTCGTTGTTGGGACATACCTACTTTTAAGTAAAAAATTTACCAGGATGTCCCGCTCTTCCGTAGAAAACTTATACATATTTTAAACTCGGGTAATTAAGAAAACTAACTTAAATTAACATGAAAATATCTGTCTGTGTGTGTGCGTGTGCGTGCGATTATGTAAACAAATGTGAAGTTGTTAGAAATTCTGCTACTGCAAATAATTACGAGGTTATATTAATAACCATAGCGGAACTGCTATTACATTACTACGTCAACAAGCCTTTGTATGTTACCAGCCGTAACACGTTTAGCGTATGGATGACGTTTGTAGTTCTCATATAACAAAAATTATGTTTAACTTTTAAAATTACTATTAATTTGCATTAAAATCGGTTGAAAAAAAAGTATGTACTTAAAGGCTTTGGTGACGCTCCTGATATTGTTGTAGTCATGGGCGGCGGTGATCACTTACCGTCAGATGACCCGTTTGCTCAAAGCATAGAGAACCTATAAAATTAAGTATAAATCTATAAATACCTTAGTAGCTATGTTTTTAATTTAAAATCACTTACACCACTTTGTCTACGGACCGTTTTTGTCAGTATATCCTGACACGTTGCCGCGTTGTCAAGACATTTTTTGTATGACAGAAGCTATGGTCTTTCAGGTGACCTGCCAACATACCTGACCCGTTTCCAATGGGACATGGCCAAGTATCCCATCAAGCAAAGCCTTCGCAACATCGCCGATATTATTAGTAAACAGGTGAGTTTATGAGAGATTTTTCGAGTCCTATTTGCTATCTTATAGTGTATTTTTATCGTATTTTTTTCTAATTTATTGAGGACTTTGTCGCAGAGCGACCACATCGTCCCATATATTCCTCAATAAATAAATTAATGTTACAGGTGGGTCAAATCGACGCGGACTTGAAGGTGAAATCTTCTGCTTACAACGCTCTCAAGGGCAACTTGCAGAATTTGGAGAAGAAACAGACGTAAGTGCTTATGCTCCGTTTTTACGACGAGTCCTATTTAGTAAACAAACTTACAGTGTATTTTTATCGTTGTTTATAATTATAAATAAGGCAAATATAAAATGATAATAATTTAAGAATGAGTGTGTAAGCGTTTATTTATTTATTTTTTACAAAATCCACAGCTTTTAACAATTTCAGTATAAACAAAACTTATCATACATATGTGTCTAGCTAATAACGGATTTACATTTTACTTATTTTTCTTAAATTGTCTAAGTAATCACCACTGTGTATGTGTGTGACGAAGAGACACACATGCACACACACACACGCAAAAAAACCGCCCGGCGACCATTGATCACCTGGACAAAACTATCAACAAATACCATTAAAGTACAGGTCCTATCGATTTTATCGTATCGGTTTTTACTATTATTATTTCTCCATGGGGTCTAAAATAATAAAAAATAGTTATATATTGTGTATTTTTATCGATAAAATTAGGTATATTTTATGCCCTTTAATTTTATTATCGCTAGTTCGTATATTAGGCAATATAGCTCCATAGTTGTATATCGACGGTCCCTACGTACATACCCCTAACTACAGATTACAAATTTTACATGAGAGCACTTTGAAGTTTCAAACATGTGTATTAACATGTTCTACTTAACGTAAAGTCATGAAATTTGGTATGAAGGTTTATTATGTGATATGTTTTATAATAAAATTAATAAAAAGATAGGCCATAAAGATCACTTTTTGTTTTTGTGTATTATTAGCCACTTACTTACTTATTAAGTGGCTACGTACTGGATTTTACGTCTCTTCAGCAAGCAGGGTCGTAACTGGCATTTATATATTGTACGTTTTATAAATTGTACGTGGGAAACGGGAAAAAATATTGGTAGGTTATGTACGTACATGATGCATTTACAAACCAGATTTTTTTCCTAACTGTTTTTTCTTGCATTTCACGGTTGCGCATTACGATATTTTGTAATACATGCCCTTTGAGGCATTTTTACCTATAATTAATTGACATTAACCGTCTCCTACACCAGTGCGCGTGTATGTCCCGCAAGTGGCAGTTGCGGGAGAGGTGCCGCGGGGGTACGATGAATAGTCCAACGTAAAATTACTGAATTACCACTAGTGTTCTTTTAAGTTGGAAATTTTACTTAATTTTGTAGTTATGGGATATATCGTGTACGGATTTAACGTTCAGTTTGCCAACTATTACTTATTTTTATTAAACTAAACAATAGTTTAGGGTGCCCTGAAGGTTAAATCACGTATCTACCACTTACGGGATTGTACCGATTGTACGTAGGGCCGTCGATATATGCAAGTGATGTAAGTGTTGCGTGTGTTGTAGCGGCAGCCTGCTGACCCGCAACTTGGCGGAGCTGGTGAAGCGCGAGCACTTCATCCTGGACAGCGAGTATCTCACCACGCTGCTCGTTATTGTGCCCAAGTGAGTGCCATCTTCCACCATCTTCTACCATCCAATATACAGGCAGTTGAAGTTGAAACTTATTTATTAAACGGGCTCGATCTATGTTTTTATGAACTAATTTAAAATACCGCGCAAAGCTTTTCATAAAATTACTTATTTTCGTTTTTTTAACGGCCATAAGTCACTGATTGAAAAACTAAGGACTAAACTAAGGGACTAATGCCCCCTTGACTCATTAATCTAGGACCAATGGATGGTTCAGACTTAGTTGTCTGTCGGTCAATCAGTTTTATTACTACTTCAGATTATAACATATATCCGTGTCACATGTCCATATTGTTCTTACGTGAACATAGGTCGATGTTCAACGACTGGAACGCGAACTACGAGAAGATAACTGACATGATCGTGCCGCGCTCCACGCAGCTCATCCACCAGGACAACGATTACGGCCTCTTCACTGTGTCGCTCTTCAAGAAGGTAAGCTGATGCCCCCTCGCCCCTTGACCTCTATAGTCCCTCGCCCCTCTCACTCTATAGCCCCTTATATTCTCCCTCTATACCCCCTGTATCTTTTTTTACTTAAAAAAAGTTGGTGCTTGACCGCAATCATACCTGATGGTAAGAGGTTATGTGGTTCAGGATGGTTAGTGTACTATCTTAGCAAAAGCCTGTTCACTCTTTTTCTATTCTCTCTGAGGAGTTGCTGTTACCGTTTTCCTTAATAATCTCGTATGACTCACATTGTTTATATTTGTATGTACAAGAAGGATATGTTTGGATTTATTATTTTATAACATTACTGGACGTGTGACTTCTTGAATTACTTTTAGACATGGAGAGCCATCTCTGTGTATGAAGTGTTCGTAAAAAGGCGCTGCGGTAGCCTAGGATAAATTTTATAACTCGGCTTACTTCACTCCGCAACTCCGTCTACAACAGCTATGTTCTTATCGTAGTTATTCCGACGCCAGTGCTATTGTCGTAGGATGGTAGTAGATACTGGAACGTCTATTTTCTGTATACAGCTGGACACTATTTAAACTTTGGCTCTCCTTCTAGTCCTATTCCCATTAACGCATTTGTTGCTCTTAATTGTTTAGTTTTTCTTCGCGACAGCAACACAAGTGTTAATGGCATTGTCGATAATCCAATTATAACCTATGAATACATCTTTCCCCCCACATGAGATGCCTCTTCTTACCCTCTATACTTCATGCTTTTAGTCCTGTTCCCATTAACGCATTTGTTGCTCTTAATTTAGTTTTTTCTTCGCGACATCATTGTGTCATCTTATACGAGTGTTAATGGCTTTGTCGATAACTCAATTATATTTGAATACATTTCAGACCAGCACTTAAACTACTATTTTGTACAGGTGGTCGATGAATTCAAGCTGCACGCTCGCGAACGCAAGTTCGTGGTCCGCGAGTTCAACTACAACGAGGCGGACCTCGCGGCCGGCAAGAACGAGATCACCAAACTGGTCACCGACAAGAAGAAACAGTTTGTGAGTGTCGTCTGTTTGTTCTTATACATGTCTTATAATATACATATGTTAATATATAGTATATATTACTTGTCACGTTGTTTGTCCGCGATGGACTCCTAAACTACTTAGGGGCCGTTCAAATATTACGTAAGCAGATTTATTACAATTATTTACCCCCCTTCCCCCTTGTCAGCAAAGCTCTTATCCCCTCCACCCATGCTTACGAAACATTTTTCAATTATAAATGTGAGGCTTGCCATTCGTGTAAAAAAGTAAATAACTAATAACTACCGATGAAATAATAATCATCTAAACTCCCCTACCCCCCATGTCATCCAAAACAAGCAAAACAAAGAGCATAATGCTTACGTAATTCTTGAACGGCCCCATAACAGATATTAATCAAATTTGCACACAGTGTGCAGTTTGATTCAACTTGAAACATATGATTGCTTACATCTCAAAATAAATAAACAACTTTTGACAGAACGTAGTCTGTCCGGGCAGCTAGTTATATTATTTAATGTTCAATCCTTTAACACTGGTCGGTGTGAAAGAAAAAGTAAAACCCTTCCAAAATTGACACTTAATGTCAAAGGAAAAATATCGCGAGTTGCGTCAACTCCGTTAAAAAAGATCGGTAGAATTCACGACGTTCGTGGAGTTTCCATCATCAGAAGACCATAACGTTTATGGTGCTGTCCTCCGGCCGTGCCGTGAAAGAAAGAAGCAGTCGTGCGCAGCGCAATCCTGCGACATTGGATGTTAAGGTTGGTGGGTTCTTTCTTACTGATTTTGGTATTGGATTGGACATACTACCAACCTACTGCTTCATACATACATACATACATTTATACAGTCCACATTACATACATCGAAGGATCGCCCCTGCGATTACCGCACAATTTTTTGTGGCCTTCGAGCCGAACATAGAGTAGGCAATTCATTATTCATTTATTTTTTTGTGACATATTATATTTAGTTTGCACGTTGCAATGGCTAAAAAGGGTCAGAAGGTTCAGGAAGTGTACGAGGAGTGCATAGCTGATGTTGAATTAAACGTTTTAATCAACAAAAAGCAAAGAATTTTTGAACAATTACAAATATTATCTGACATGTCATTAAATGTGACTGACAGCAATATTCGTGAAATGTTTCTATTGCGTGTCACGGATATAGATGAGCTACGTTCATCTTTCGAATTATGTATTTTTGAAATTTATAAATGTCAGTTACAAGCTGGTATGAAAACCATATTTCAAAGTCAGGAATTGAATAGTTTTGATGAGTTGTATTACCGTATAAAATTGATTTCTTCAAAATTACTAGCGAATGATAAGAATGTCAAAACTGAAAAAACACAGTCGTGCATCGAATCTAGACCACGTCTTCCAAAATTGGAGTTGTTTTGTTTCGATGGAAATATTGAAAATTTTAATACCTTTTACGAGACATTCTGTTCGTTGGTTCATAATCAGCCTCAGATACCAAAAATAGATAAATTTCACTATTTACTCTCATGTATCAAAGGTTCCGCTTTGAACATAGTCAAAAGTATTCCGATATCTTCTAATAATTACGACATAGTTTGGCAAGCTTTACTCGACAGGTATCAAGATAACCGTATGTTAGTTGGGAATTATTTAGATAAAATGTTAAACTTTACACCTATTGCGAAGGAATCATCTTTTCAGTTAAATAATTTCATAGAAAACTTTGATAACTCATACAAAGCTATACAATCTCTTAATATTGAAGATTTGAATAGTTACATTCTGTGTCATATAGCATTACGTGCCTTGGATCCATACACTCGTAGGTCATTTGAACAAAGTATCAATCAGAAGTCGATACCAAAATTCTCTGAATTGATTACTTTTGTCACTAATCAAATAAAAGTGTTGGATCATTCTAGTTCATATGGTGCTAGTACAAGCAACCAAAACGTTGTACAGAATAAACGTCAACCAGATGTAAGTAGGTTTACGGCGCGAACTAGAAACAGTGCACAGAAAAACTACGCGCATGCATCGTCATCAAACTCAAAAAATAATTTATCTTGTTTGCATTGCGGAGACAATCATATGATATATCGCTGTGCTCAATTTCGTAAATTGAGTGCTTCGCTACGAATCAGCCGTGCTGATGAGTTGAAGTTATGTCATAATTGTCTTAAACCTAATCATACTGTTGAACAGTGCAGGAGTGAATTTAAATGCATTATTTGTGAGCGACCACATAACTTATTATTGCATCAGGACGTAACGAAAACGTTTCTCGCTTCCTCTTATGACTCCGGTAATGCATCGATTCCTGTAAGCGCGCCCGCCCAGTCGGGAGGCCCTTCAACTGATAATAATAACAGTTACAGTACGGTTTTGTTGGGTACCGCGATTGTTTATATTTTAGACAACTTTAACGTCTATCAACCATGTCGCGTATTAATTGATTCCGGTGCACAATCCAATTTTATTTCCGCTGCATGCTTACAACGTTTAGGTTTATCTCAACGTAAATGTCCGTTTAGCATTTGCGGATTAGCTGATGGTTTAGTTAAGAACTACGGCATGACGTCATGTAGCTTAAGGCCGCGTCACACTGATAAACCTGTTTTTAATATTGATGCTGTTATTCTTCAGAAAGTAACTTCAGATCTACCTACCATTAAAATTCCTGAGCATATAATAAAACAGTATGATAATTTATTTTTAGCTGATCCTCATTTCTATAAGCAATCGCCAATTGATTTAATTTTAGGCGGTGACGTTTTTCCCCATATTTATAGTGGGAAGAAAATTATTATGGGTCCCAATATGCCAGCCGTGCTGGATAGTATATTTGGGTATATCATCACAGGTAAACTAATTACCCCGTCGACTTGTGACGTCACGGATGTGAACGTTGTAGCGTCTACAACGTTGGTGTCGAACACCACTGATGATCATTTAAATGATACTCTTAAGCGATTTTGGGAAATAGAATCCTCGCCGTGCGATGTTCCTTTAAATCCCGATGATGAAGTCGCTGAAAAACTATATATTGAGAAACATTATCGTGACGAGAGTGGCCGATATGTTTCACCTATTTTATTAAAGCCAAATCACGAACCGTTAGGTAATTCGTATGACATAGCCTTTAGGAGACTCACGCATGTCGAGCGCCGACTTGCGCACTCACCCGAGTTCCGGAAGGCTTATTCTGATTTTCTGAAGGAGTACGAGTCACTGGGGCATATGGAGCTATATCGTGGTACGGAGCCGTCTAAATATTTTATACCACATCACTGTGTGTTAAGGCCTTCTAGCTCCACAACACCGTTGCGTGTGGTCTTTGATGGATCACAGAAAACTAGTACTGGGGTGTCACTAAATGACAACCTTTTGACCGGCCGTAAATTACTTCCAAATATTTTAAAAATTATTATTAACTTTCGTCTCTACGACATATGTTTTACGGCGGATGTGTCAAAGATGTATCGAGCCGTGCTCATCGACCCCGCTGATAGGTGTTATCAACACATATTATGGCGTGATACACCGTCAGACCCAGTACAAGTTTACGAGTTGAAAACGGTCACTTACGGACTGCGTAGCGCGCCTTACACGGCCATTCGCACGCTGCTTCAACTTGCCCAAGACGAACGGTCAGACTGTAAGGCTTCCCGAGTTCTAGAAGAGGGTGTCTACGTCGATGACTTTTTGTGGTCATGTCAATCTGTAGATGAAGCTTGTACCTTACAAGACGGCTTAATGAGTCTTCTGAAAAAAGGCGGGTTTGAATTACGTAAGTGGGCTAGCAACTGTCCCGAGCTACTGACACGAATGAAATCAGAACAAATAACGCAAATAAATTTTCAAGATGATACGTTATCATCATCCTTAAAAGTCCTGGGATTGACATGGTTGCCCTCATGCGACTTCTTTTCATTTAATTATAATTTAAAAGATAATGACGGAACGAAACGTTCAGTACTTAAGCTACTTGCTAGTATTTACGATCCGGTTGGTTTTATTTCGCCGTGTACTTTCGTTGCCAAATGTATCATGCAGGATCTTTGGAAACTGAGCCTCGGCTGGAATGACCGTTTACCATACGAATTGTTACAAAAATGGGATAAATTTATCGGTCAATTACCGATCCTTTCACAACTTCGCATTGAGCGACACCTTCTAGTGAATTCGTTTGTAAACGTGCAATTAATAGGTTTCTGTGATGCGTCATCACTGGGTTACGCAGCTTGCATATATCTTCGTAGTACTGACAAGGATGGGAACGTCAAAGTCAAACTATTGACGAGCAAATCTAGAGTTGCTCCATTGAAGCCGTTAATGTCTATCCCTAGGCTTGAACTTATGGCAGCCGTGCTGTTATCGAAGCTAGTTCGTTTTGTCGTACAAAACGTTAAAGATTTTAATTTACCAATAGTTGCCTTTAGCGACTCGAGTGTAGTTTTGTCGTGGCTACAGACTCCGCCATACAAGCTAAAGGTGTTCGTGGCTAACCGTGTTAGCGAGATTGTTGATGTGATTCCGCCCAATTGCTGGTTTCATGTAAACAGTGAGAACAATGCAGCCGACCTCTGTTCTCGAGGCGCGCTGCCTGAACAACTTTTAGCAGTAGCGGACGAATGGTTTAGTGGCCCTGCATGGCTTGCTGGAGATCCGCGTAGTTGGCCAAGAAGTACTTTAATTTTAAAAGAAAGTGATATCATTCCAGAACTTAAAACTAATGTAGACACATTCACTTTTAATTCTTACAATTTAAATAACTTCAATGATCTTGAACGTTCCTTTAATAATATTTCATCCTTTAGTAAACTCGAGCGCGTAACAGCGTGGTGTCTTCGTTTTATAAATAATTTAAAATGTAAAAAATCTGATCGAACATTTGGTTCACTAAAGTCTTGTGAGTTAAAGCATGGACATGATTTAATTATCAAAGTCGTTCAAAATAATTATTTTTATTCCGAAATACAAATGTTGGCAAAGGGAACTCATGTATCATCCCTTCGCAAACTATCTCCCTTTATAGACCCTGATAATTTCCTCAGGGTGGGGGGTCGAATACAACAGTCGGATTTACCATATAATGTAAAACATCCGGCACTATTACCCAAGAAGTGCCACATAACAAATTTAATAATTGATTATTTTCATAAATTGTACATGCATGTAGGACCGCGCACCTTGCAAGGCATTTTGAATAACAAATATTGGATAATAAATGCTCGTAGTGTAATTCGTTCAGTTTTGTCAAAATGTCGGGCTTGTTTTAAATTTCGTCCATACTCCACACAGCCTATGATGGGTACGTTACCTGCAACTAGGCTTAAGGCCAACAAGGTGTTTGACCATGTTGGTTGCGATATTGGTGGTCCATTCTTTATAAAAGAAGGTATGCGGCGAAACGCAAAGGTTACTAAGTCATATTTATGTTTATTTGTATGTTTCTCTACAAAAGCAGTGCACCTAGAGGTGCTCTCAGATTTATCTTGCGAATGTTTTCTGGCCACATTTGATCGTTTTGTGGCACGCCGCGGTCTCTGTACTTGCTTATATTCTGATTGTGGAAAAAACTTTATTGCGGCAGCTAAACATTTAAAAAACGTTACTAATTATTTTAATTCTACATCAAATTCTGATGAAATCCTTTCTGGATTATCCTCGCGAGGCGTCGAATGGCGCACGAACCCGCCTAATGCAGCTTCCATGGGTGGTCTGTGGGAGGCAGGTATAAAATCAGCCAAACATCATCTCTACCGTGTAGTAGGTGATAGGTCCTTGACTTTTGAGGAGTTGAGTACTTTATTTTGTAAAATTGAGGCGATTATGAACTCGCGACCATTATGCTCCCTTTCCAATAATCCTAACGAATTTGAAGTTCTGACTGCGGGTCATTTATTAATTGGACAGAATTTATTAACTGTTCCGGAATATAATTTTGAAGATGTACAGATGAATCGATTGTCACGTTGGCAATGTATTCAAAAGGCATCACAATCATTTTGGAAGCGATGGTCAAATGATTATTTGCACACTTTACAGCAAAGAGAAAAGTGGTTCACCTCAATTCCAAATGTTAAGAAGGGTGATTTAGTGCTTCTTAAATCTAACTTAACCAAACCTTTGCAGTGGCCTCTTGGCAGAATAGAAGAGGTTCACCCTGGTTTTGATAACATTGTACGTGTAGTTACTGTACGCACGCAAACTGGGGTTTATAAAAGACCAGTAAATAAAATCTGCCCATTGCCATATGCAAACTAAATATAAAATTAGGTTATTTGGTTAGGACTTTGATTAGGCTCATACACTCAAATTTTTACTTAACACTAACAAGTTTCTTTATTTTATTTTGAATTATTTCGTAAATATTCATTAACACAAATTATTAACACACTCATTCTTCACACACCGACACTATTAGGAAATCATCACACTGATTTCGGTGGGGGGTATGTTCAATCCTTTAACACTGGTCGGTGTGAAAGAAAAAGTAAAACCCTTCCAAAATTGACACTTAATGTCAAAGGAAAAATATCGCGAGTTGCGTCAACTCCGTTAAAAAAGATCGGTAGAATTCACGACGTTCGTGGAGTTTCCATCATCAGAAGACCATAACGTTTATGGTGCTGTCCTCCGGCCGTGCCGTGAAAGAAAGAAGCAGTCGTGCGCAGCGCAATCCTGCGACATTGGATGTTAAGGTTGGTGGGTTCTTTCTTACTGATTTTGGTATTGGATTGGACATACTACCAACCTACTGCTTCATACATACATACATACATTTATACAGTCCACATTACATACATCGAAGGATCGCCCCTGCGATTACCGCACATTTAAATATATTTGTCTTCAGGGTCCCCTGGTGCGTTGGTTGAAAGTGAACTTTTCTGAATGCTTCTGCGCCTGGATACACGTGAAAGCCTTGAGGGTGTTCGTCGAGTCAGTTTTGAGGTAACACTTGCTATCATTTTATTTGTCATGTGATTTCTAATTACTGATAAAAAGACCAACATGCAAACATAATGTAGTAGTAAAACTAAAATAAATTTTACCTTTTTAAAGGTGGGTTTAAAAAACCTGTAATACTTATTTTACTCATTAGGTTTAAAATTGATTTTTACACAACATGTTTTGGAGCTATAATATTATTTATTTTATTTACATACATATCTACATTTTTTTTATTCATATAGGTATCATTGATACACTTATGCACGTAATTTTTTAAATCAACCAGCTTTTCGCAACGGTGCTTTGTCATGGAGGAGAAGAAAAGCCGTAAGGAAACTCTTACGCACATCTTTGTCACACTGAGGCTTTGGCCTGTCGTTACCACCTAACTCCATCCCCTCACAGATACGGCCTGCCAGTGAACTTCCAAGCGGTGGTGATGGTTCCGGCGCGCAAGGGCAGCAAGCGGCTGCGGGACGTGCTGCAGCAGCTGTACGCGCACCTCGACCACTCGGCGCACCACCACGGCTCGTCGCAGCAGGACGTGAGTGGAGATTGAGGGGGGTGGGGAGAGGTTGAGGGGCGTTCGGAGAGAGGTTGAGGGGCGTTCGGAGAGAGATTGAGGGGCGTAAAGAGAGTTTGGGAGAAATTGAAGGGGGTTACGATGAGAAGATGGAGAGAGGAGGGGTTAGGAGCATGTGCAGGGAAATGGAGAGATAGAGGAGATAAGGAGAAAGGACAAACAAACGATTCGTGTTCCTGCTTAAGAGCCAGTTCTTTCGTTTTCTTTGTTAGCCAGCAAAGGATCAGTGATGCCTTTGGTGTTGCTAATGTCTACGGGTGACGATAGCCACTTATCAGGTGGATTGTCAGCTCGTTTGCAGACTATTTCCATAAAAAGTAGCTTTTTATGCAATGTATTAAGTGGGGGTCTATAGTGCGTCGGATAATGTGAAAACATACGTGTCTTTTAATAAACATAAAAAATTAGATATAGCAACACTCTTATCTGAAGTAGGGTGAGTTGGGGCAACATGATAGATATGAGATAAGACCATAAATACCACTGCAAATTTCATATTGGGCCCCATCTTAAGGTCCATGCACACGTAACGTGGACGGGGCATAAATATACGTGCGTGCCCCGTTCTCGTCCGTGTGCGCTATAGTTTACATTTTCTATGAAATGATGCTTCCAAAACTTCACGTCCCGTCCACGTTACGTATGCATCAACCTTTACTCTATTACAAAGACTCTTACCCCATCTGATGTTTAAGAGTTTACAATTTGACATGTCTCCACGTTTATGTGACGAAAACTATTATAAGTGTAATCTAACAAATAAACCGTCCTCAACAGAATGTGGAGCTAGCGGGTCTCGGGTTTGGCCAGTCGGAGTACTACCCGTACGTGTTCTACAAGATCAACATCGACATGGTGGAGAAATCCACCTCCTAGAGTGGTGGGCTGCGTCATGTTTATCGGTAAGGTGCTACACATAGCTAAGAACACTCGACTAACGCACCAACTCAGTCACAAATGGTTACTTGAGAGCGATTCAAGTACAAAAGTATGGTGATTCTTGAAGCAGCGATTTAAGTCATCTTTCAAACAAAAAAGCTAGATCAAAATGGGTTCATCCGTTTAGGATACACAGATACACAGACACGTCAAACTTTAAAAACCCCTTTTTTTGTCCGGGAGTTAAAAAAGAGTGAACTTTTTTGTATGTAATGATGGATACATCGTGCTATTCCCTATCAAGTCATAGTATTGTGGAAGCTAGTAGCATTGTATTCATGACAAGTCATTAGCATTTGTGAAGGTGTGTGGGTGTTAATGCGGCATTGTAGCTCCAGAATGACTGGACCAATTTTGATGCAGTTTTTTTGTTTGAGAGCTGACGTTATCAAGATTGTTATTAAAATAAAAGTAATGTTTGGTGAAATTAAAACAAAGCTTCTTTAAATTTTAAACGTATAATTGTAAATTGAATTGTTGCAGGTAATGTTACCAGTTGCAAGCGGCTGCCGTGCCTGCCTGCAGATAATGTGCGAGCAATAGTTGCTATAGTTATTGTACAATTATTATATTATTGTTTCCCTTCTATCCAGCAACTCAACCTGTGTTCCCTTTAAAATCATTTGACCCAATTAATTAGTGATTACTATATTTTTCTAAATGTACAGATTTTAATATTTTGACATTTTTCACCACTCGTGTGTTTCCATTAATTGTTAAAGCGTTATATCCTATAAATTATGTATATTTAAATTATATTTAAATTATATTTATTCTGTGACAATGACGCCATTGTAGAAAAATTTATGTAGCTATTAAACATCTGTGGCGTCTAAGCTTTGATTGTCCGAGCGAAGAATATATATTTCTGCTAAACGCAACAATTTTATTTTCAGTATTAACGGTTGCGTTTACATAGAGTAGATGAATGTTATTATACACCGTTGCAAATTCTGTAGGATATATAATTCAGATGATAATTAAATATATTGGTGTTTATGAAATGCAAAAGCTATGTAAATAAGAACATTCCTCATATAATGCGTGTAGTACATAATAAATATTATTCAAGTTACTGTTTATCGATGTTTTATTTAAATTGTTTTTCAATGAATCATTAACTATTAATTAATTAAATCTTAATATATATAAATTACGTGTCACATTGTTTGTCCGCGATGGACTCCTAAACTACTAAACCGATTTTAATCAAATCTGCACACCGTGTGCAGTTTGATCCAACTTGAAAGATAGGATAGTTTACATCTCAATTTATAGTCAAAAAAACTTTTGACAGAACGAAGTCTGTCCGGGCAGCTAGTTATTAATAAAAATTCATTAATTATTTAAAATACTTCTTATTATCTCTCAATTTTTCTGTGTAGGAAAATTGCCCCTAAAGTCCTGCTGTTTATTCATTTGAGGATGCTTGACTTGAGCAAAATCTTTTTTCTTTTTAGTGTGTGGAAAGACCTTCTTCTCATCCATCCGGCCACAGGAAGCCGGACAGGTATGTGGGACTTGAACCCACTACCTAACACAAGTTTTGTGAGCCCTAGGCTCGGTCACCATGTTATGTTGATAGTCGTTGAGTATTAATTAGATGCGAGGTTCACACAAAGTATGATTAATTGGAAAAAACAGCTTAGTAAGCAACTCCGTATATTTTAAACAATCTTATAAAGGAGTTTGATTATATTTCAAGTTATTAATGGTAATGCTATAACTCATAAAGACCATTAATAAAAATAAAAAAAAAAGTTAAAAAACAATCCTCTTTTTCCTCTTCACTCTAAAAGAGGGGATTTTTGGAATAAACCAAAATATTTTACTGAAATTTTTCCAGATACTCTTGAATAGGAAAATTAAATAAAGACTTCATTAATATTGTGTGAGTTTAATAATATACCTAATTCAATTTTAAGTTTTATGTAAGGTACTTTTTGTAGGACAGATAATCGGGCCGATTATTCGTCCGATGTTATTTCTGACCGACTTAATGTAGGATGTGTGCGTTGCACTATTGCTATCATTTCGTTCTATTTTTCTCCTACAAAAAATCGGTCACCTATTATCGGACGTGGGCGAATAGCCTAATAGTGGCAATGGACTTTTGTTCTTTTTTATCTATCTTTATCTATACTAATATATAAAGAGAAAAGATTTGATTTTTTGTTTGCAGTGAATAGGCTCCGAAACTACTGAACTGATTTGAAAAATTATTTCATTGTCGGGAAGCTACACTATCCCCAGGTAACATAGGCTATATTATATTATTAAAAAATTAGGGATCCTTAAAAAAACTCCAATAATGTAACCCAAGGTGTAAAAAATAAGAAAACAAGCAAAGCGAGGGCGGTTACTCGTATCTTATAAGTTAAGGCTTGACTACAATCCCTGATGGTAAGTGGCGATTTAGTCATGGGTGGTAAGATGCACTTAGTGCACCTATTCACTCTTGCCTTGAAGACAGTTAAGCTGCAGTTAGATGCTTGCTAAGCCTTGCTGTAGTTGGTTGTGACACCTCATTTTATTGTTCACAAGTGTTGGCAACCCAATGCAAGTCAAGGCAAACGGCCAATTCATGCTTGCCGCTTGTGATGGCTTGCTGAAGTTTGGCAAACATGTAAACATACAATTACATTACAATCAAGCAGAAACACCGATGCAGGCAATTTATTCCAATACATTGTTGTCCACGGCACCCACGACATAGGGAATCCTAATGTGGGGCTATGAGTGTGAAGTGTTATTATTTATTTATTCCATTCCTTTGCTGTACACACAAGGCCGTCTTTAACCCATTGGAGGCCCTGGGCATTTTTAGCAGAGGGGGAGGGGGGAGGGGGGGGGGGGCGGGTGCGACAGCCTAGGGCACCACACAAAAATACCCCCCCCCCCCCGTCCATGACCCCTATGACTTTGACAGAACACTATTTTTATGTTAGTATGGTATAAACAAAGAAAGTAGAATTTCTGGGCGAGAATAGAGTATGTTCTATTATCTCTATTTATTATATTTATTTATTATATCTAGTATCTCTACACACAGTACACATAAAATATTATGAAGCGAAGTACGTCGTCTGTACAGGGGGATGTTAACCACGAAGAGATGGATACCCAATTACCCACCATGTATTGAGACGTTCGATGGTGGAAAGGGGATGGATGTTATGTATAATTCTATTGAAAATAATAAATAATTGTAAAATAGCACTTAATATCTGCTGATATTATCAGCAAACAAAGTGTTTTTGCACTAGTATTTTATCCTAAGCCAGCTTGTAGGTTTCATCACAAAAACACACATTATTAATTAAAATAAGATTTATTACTTATACAGATAGTACCTGATAACATAGTATAACGTTATCATCATAATGTTAATAGTAGAGTTATCATAATAATGTTTTAATATACATTTTTTACTATTCCCATTCATCATCACATGTCGTTTCTTCGTCCGGCTCTAACATTTTGGACAACAAAGAGTCTCCGCCCTCGTCCATGCGCTTGAATAAAGAAGTTAACAATTTCTTGTTCAAATGATCAGTCTGACTCATTTCTCTTGGTGGAGGCGGTTCAGGACTTTCAACTGTACTTTGCGTTTGCGGTGCTTCTTCACTTTTCGTCACAGTCGGTTCTGGTTCAGGCATGTTTAATTTCATTTTGTTTTTATTTTAAACAAATTCAGATTTATTCTATTCCGTAGATTTACACAAACAAAAAACAATTTTATTATTGACAACTGACATTTATTTTGCTGACAGCTTAAGTCGTCTTGATTATTTGACTTTAACTTGGACAGATAATACAGATGTCTCTATGCCCTACGCTCAACTAAAAAATATCTGTATAAAATTAGAAAATAATTTTATTTTGTGAGTAATTCTAGTGAAATTGTAACTTCTTGAAAATCAAGAGGATGTGCAGATTGAAAACGAGTGAGTTTTAGTTGAAATTGTGTAAAATTGTTAAGATTTAATGTTGTTTTATTGATTACAGCTATTCGCACCATTGGTGGTACAAGGGCACATCTTATAAAAATCGTAAAATGACAAAAATTTTACAAAAAAATATTTGACACCTGCAAAGTATTAAACATGGCCATATTCACAAATAAATGGGACGTATCTCATGCAAAGAACAAACACTTTGAAGCAATACAAAGACGAATAATACGACTCGGAATGCAAAAAAAAAAAAACTTTAAAATGGCTCTCTTGTAAAATTACAAAAGTGAAGTTGAGCCCTTGTAGCACCGAAGGTGCGTATTGAATAATTCAAAATAAGAAAAACTGTAGATTCACAGTTTACTACAGTTTTTTTTACTTTTTTTATAATCTAGATTAGGGTTGGCAACACTGGTCCGCACGCATGACGCAACCAAACGTCATCGTCTTTCCAACCAGCGACATTTTCGTCGGCTCACCTCACGGCTGGTGAACACTGAACTTGACTAAAAAAAGGAATAAAAGTTAGTATGATGTTCTTATTCTATTCTAAGTTTTAATTCCTCAGTGCTTTTTGTTTTAATCGTAATCGACACTTTCCAGGACGAAGTAATTCCGTAACATTATCTGTTGCTAGTCAAGTCAGTAGTCTTACATAACTTTAGGTCTAACCTGCATTTTTATTAACGGCCTTAGTTTTTCTTGCAGGACCTTCAAAATGTTGGGTCGTTTCGCGCCTGGTGTGACCCAGGTGGTCGCAGTGGTCAATGTCCAGCAGAACAGGAATATGGCCACTTTGAAGGCCATTTCCATGCGTCTAAAGTCGGTCAAGAATATCCAAAAAATCACCCAGTCCATGAAGATGGTGTCTGCAGCCAAGTGAGTATTTATTCTTATATGTTACCTACGTTTTTTCTAACTCAAAATGTTTGTTTCATACAGATGAAATAAAATTCTAATATTGACTAATTTACTTGTTGGCCATAAACTGTTAAACAGCACTTATTTTTTTTTTCTTCATTTTTATAAAAAGATATTTGTGTTTATTTGAATATAGAATGATTCTAATCAAGTGTTTTGTCAGTCTAAAAACTAAAAAGAGTCATTACTTCCCAGAATTTGATCACTGTTAATGACAGTATCAAAATTAAATGATGTAATAATACAGAGTGTATTTATTTTTTTAAATTAACGGGTACGATTTCCGGTCTGAAATATTAATTTTTCGTATGTCATTACTTCCCAGAATTCAATCCTTCTTAGCAACACTATCGAATGATATACATATTAATACAGGATGTGTTTTTTTTTTCAAAACAAACAAGTTCGATTCCTGACCAAAGTTATTAATTTTATTGTTCAAAAATCCAATGATGCAGTTTTAGTTTTCATTAAATGGGCTCCGGGAATCCTTTGAGCACTTTTCGTTATTCCTCATAGTTTCGAATTTGGCCATCCACACTTGAAAAATTTAACCTGTACACTTACAAAATGCTTAATGGGATACAGATAACAACTCTCCTTTTCTGTTTTAAGTTTCTTCATAGGTGAAGTTAAATAACTCGGTCCCTATCTATCTTCCTTTCAGTAAAACTGAGAAACACAAATGTTTATACCGGTCATATGAAACATGTCATTGTAATCAAATATATTTCAGATACACTCGCGCTGAACGTGAGTTGAGGGCTGCTCGTCCGTACGGAGAGGGGGCTGTGCAGTTCTATGATAAGGCTGAGGTAAAAGATACAAACCCCTTTGTAGGGTTCCGAAGTAAAATCGGAACCTTTATAGTTTTGTCATGTCTGACCGTCTGTCTGTCTGTCCGAGAAAAAAAAGAAAGTTAATCAGTATGTCTGTTTTATTGAATAGTTATTCTATTGTGCCTTCCCTTTGATGCACCATTATAAAATGGTGCTAGAATCAAAAAATTATGTACGTTAGTGTATTGACAAATAAGAATGAATAGAATAATTAAAACTATTATCATATGGGTGGGTTGCTAGGTGTTTAACCAACAGTAGGTTATAGTTAAAGTTAAATTATGATTTTGATATTGATGATTCAATACATTTTGATTATTACATAATCTTTTATCAAAATCCCTCCGTATTAGGTTGCACCCTCAATAATCAAGGTTGTTTTAATTTTACAACCATCTAACTGAGATGTTAAGATTGTTGCACAGCTATAGCTACATATTTGTTTTTGTTTGACCAGGTGGCTGCTCCGGAAGATGAGCCTAAACAGCTGTACATTGCCATGACTTCTGACAGAGGTAACTTTCATTACATATTTATTAAGTAAGTAAGTCTGAAGTAAGACTTTACTTATCTATATGAAACTATCATAAATTATTTCTTAACATACTTAACATTATCCAATATGTATTCTGACGCCACGGTTAAAATATTGATTTCCTTAAAGAGATCATTAAGCGAGTCCCTAGGCCTTAGGTTGTAGATGGCGCGTAGTGCTCTTTTTTTAATAATGTCCAAGTTCGATCACGTCAGCTTTCAAATAAAAAAAAACCGCATCATAATCGGTCCATTTGTTTAAGAGCTACGATGACATGAACAGATGAACACAGTCAAACTTAAATCACCCCTCTGCTTATGTCAGGGGTTAAATAGATGACATTACAATCAACACTAACTTCCAGGTCTTTGCGGAGCAGTCCACACGGGTGTGTCCAAGGTGATCCGAGCTCGTCTCAGCGAGCCCGGAGCGGAGAACATCAAAGTGATTTGTGTGGGCGACAAGTCGCGCGCCATCTTGCAGCGTCTGTACTCGAAGCACATCATCTCGGTTGCTAATGAGGTGGGTTGTACGTTGATTGGGGTAATGTACAATGTGGTAATGATACATGGGGCTGGGAAAGATACGAGTTTTTATGTCGTCACAAAAAGTTTAACAAGTTTGTTGCTAACGATGTGTGTTTTAAAGTGAGTAGGGTTAGGGTATTATGGTGCAATTAGTATAGTTTTGGATAAAGTAATAAGGTTATGGTAATTAATGGAGCTACTTAGGGGCCATCCATAAATTACGTCACACTTTAGCGGAGGGAAGGGGGGGTCACTGTAGTGTGACAAGGGGTGGGAGGGTTCCTTAATTTTGTGACGTCACATTTCAAAATCGAATAATTGGTATGTATAGGTAATATTAAAAAACAAGGGAAATAAAACTTATTTCGCAACTACTGTTTGCATTTGGCGGCTGACTCATGCTCAAGGTTGGTAGCTATCCAGACGAACCCCATGGAGAAATAATAATAGTAGTAAATCTTAAATCCTATCCTATATTCCAGATCGGGCGTCTTCCCCCAACGTTCCAGGACGCGGCCAAGCTGGCCAACGCCATCATGACATCAGGGTACGACTTTGGCTCGGGCAAGATTGTCTACAACAAGTTCAAGTCTGTTGTGTCCTACATGCAGTCTGACTTGCCCCTGTTCAGTAGGAAAGCTGTTGAGGTAATAGCATTTTGATAACTCTTTATTAAGTTGTACAATATAAATCAAAAATAAATAAATGTGAATACATTATGCATATACTTTTTTGATAAATTTTCTGAAATTCCATATGACAACACTCCTGAATCAGTGGAGGTGTGGCAAAACGTGACACGTACATAATATTTGGAGTACTATGACTCATGAGTACCAATTTTATTATTTCAGAGCGCCCCCAAGCTGACGGTATACGACTCTTTGGACTCTGACGTCCTCCAATCTTACATGGAGTTCTCGTTGGCTTCTATGCTGTTCTACGCTCTCAAAGAAGGAGCTTGCTCTGAACAATCCTCTCGCATGACAGCCATGGACAACGCTTCAAAGAACGCCGGAGAGATGATCGACAAACTGACTCTCACCTTCAACAGAACTCGCCAAGCCGTCATTACCAGAGAACTTATCGAAATTATCTCTGGTGCCGCTGCTTTGGATTAAAAAAAAACAAGTTGACAGTTCTCATCCGTTGGCGCCAATCTAGCTGTCATTTTTTATCTATATTTTTATTTAAGTTTGGAACAGCTATAAACAGTTATAAATCAATAAAATTTACAGAATAATTTATAGTTCACAGCTTACATATTTATTTTATTCGCGGATTGAGCTGTTAATATTATATAAACTGCCGTTTTTCGATAGCGAAGTGTATTTAATAAAGCTGACATTCCTGTTCAAACGTCGTGTGTCGGTGAATCACACGCAACACTTACTGGCTTCTATACCTTCACCGATCCCGACGTTCGTTCGATGGCCGACCTTAACATTGTATGGATTAAGTGGTAGTAAGCAATAAAGTATTGTTAGTATTTTTGCAGTTTATTTTCATGACCTACTAATATTATAAATGTGAAATTTTGTGAGAATGTTTGTTACCCTTTGGCAAAAAGTATTGAACGGATTTTCATGAAAAGCATACAGGTACACCATGAATTGAAATAAGACGTAGGGTACTTATCATACCGAAAAACGTAGTCAATAATGTTTAGAATGAACAAAAAGTAAACGAGCTACGAGACCTGAATGATATTAGATACGTTAGGCTTAGCACGCATTGCGAATTTTACTGCCACGATTTTTTTTGACGGTTTATAAATTGCGCACTGAATCAACCAACACGCATGGCGAATAAAATTACTTGCGATTTTTGTCTGTTTCTACCCAGTTCTCGGCCGAGTCGCACGTACCCAAATGAACAACCGAAAAAATACCTTGATTTGCCTACGGAGTACGGCGTAAATAGACAATTTCAATTGAATTTTTTTTCGCAGTGCGGTCAGATTCATACACCTCCTTAGGCTTAGCACGCAATACGGTTTTTCACCGCGCGATTTTTCTGCAAAATTCTGTGAGATATGAAAATTGTACGAAGCTGCACTTGTGAAAAAAATCGCGCGAAAATAATTCCACAAACAAATCTGTTTCGCCACAGAATGCACTCTTCATCGTCGGCGCGCTAGTGAACTAGTCTACCTCTTTTTTAACAGATTGAAAAAAGGAGGTACTTGTAGCAGTACTTACCTACGCTATCGTCAACTACTTTACAACGCAAAAGAAAATGTTTCCCATGAAAATTGGAAAAGTGAAACTTTTCATACAAAATAAATATTAAATAATTCAACATCGCCAGTACACTGCGTCGCAGGGTGATGACGTCACTCGGACATCGAGGTCCGAGTGCGTCGCAGTTTTCTTCTGATTGGTCGAATATTTTACGTGTATTATTTTATACTATTTTCTCATTGGTTGTTCCTTATCTCAACTTTTGTATAAATAGGCATACATTTTGTAAATAAAATCATTCTACTTGCAACCTTCTGAAGAGTCTCATTACTCTCTCCAACCTCAGTAAAACGTCGGCTAAACTACGCTAAATTGGTGACCCGACTGAGCAACTGTAGGTAGAATCCCTGCCCGGCTGCTGCTCGAAACTTCATCACCTTCGCACCATCAACCCTTTCAACGGTGAAGATGGAACACGAAGACACTCAAGCCCAAGCCACGCTGCAGGCCGCTGCCGCCACCGCCGGCAGCTCACCGAAACCAGGCTCATCAGCGGACGTTTCCAGCATTGCGCTATCTATGCGCATCCCTGCATTCTGGCGCGAAAATCCAAGACTATGGTACCACAACTTCGAGGGTGCCACCGAAGACTTGAAACGGAGCTACGCCCAGTTAACCCAGATGGTCCTGGTACAGCTAGAAAAAACGGACATCGAACAGATCGCCGACATCCTATTCACCGTGCCGAGAGACCAGCAGTACCAGGCTATCAAGGCACGCCTCATCTCCGTATATGAAGAGTCCGACAGCCGTCAGTTTCAAAAGCTACTGGCGGAAATGGAGCTCGGCGATCAGAAGCCCACCCAGCTACTCCGTCGTATGAAGAACCTCGCTAGGGACAAGATTTCTGACACTACTCTACGCATGATGTGGACAAAATTACTACCAGCCCACGTCCGATCTGTCCTCGCCGTCAGCGAAACATTTAGCTACAAAACGACGCTTGAGGAGTTAGCACTGCTCGCCGATACCATGCTCGAGCAGACGCAAGAGGTCGCCGCTGTCTCCAATGAACTGAACCAAACGACTTCGGTTCCGGCCCCAGTAATAACCAATCAAGCAAATACTCAAATTCAACTCCTAACTGAAGAAATAAGAAAATTAAAACTCGAAATCAACGAATTGAAGTCCGGTCCGCAACATAATAATAATTATTATTACCATCAACGACATCGCTCTGCCTATCGTAACAGTACATCTCCGCGTCGTCGTTCAAACTCACGGTCGAAATCTCCAGCTGCGCCATCACCATTCTGTTACTACCATCGTCGCTTCGGAAACCAAGCTCGACGTTGCACGACTCCATGCACTTATCAAAATCAAAAACCATCGGAAAACTAGACAGAACGTTGGCAACGGCGGACTCCAGCGCTCATACGTCACACCGCCTATTCGTCACCGACCGGAAGACGAGATATTCTTTCTTGGTAGACACGGGGGCTAATATATCCGTCATACCTCGAAGACCAGGCCAGAAAGCTACGCCACTTGCATTCAAACTCTACGCAGCGAACAACTCGACGATATCAACCTACGGAGAAAAGACACTCGAACTTGACCTCAACTTACGACGACCGTACAGATGGACTTTCATCATAGCCGACGTTTCCAAGCCGATCTTAGGAGCCGATTTTCTCAATCATCATCAATTAATCGTAGACGTCAAAAATCGAAGATTAATTGACTCAGTCACAAACCTCAAAATCGACGCGCCACTAAGATCCACAAATATACCTACCATTCGCAGTATCGACATTCACGACTCGTACCACGCAATTTTATCAGAATTCCCCGGTACTACGAGGCTCACTGCAATGCAACTTCAACCGAAAATCAACGTCGAACACTGCATAGAAACAACCGGTCAACCCGTTCACTGCCGCGCACGTCCTTTGCCGCCACACAGATACGAAGCCGTCAAAAAGGAATTTGAAAACATGATGCAACAAGGACTGTGCCGCCCCAGTAAAAGCCCGTGGTCATCACCGCTCCATATAGTACCGAAGAAAGACGGAAATATAAGAGTATGTGGTGATTACCGCCGACTCAACGCGATAACCATACCCGATCGCTACCCGGTTCCGAGAATAAAAGACTTCACCTATCATCTGTCGGAGAAAAACATATTCTCAACAATCGATCTCAACCGTGCCTATCAACAAGTCAGCGTCCGGCAACAAGACGTCGAAAAAACAGCGATAATTACCGGATTCGGATTATTTGAATTCCCGAGAATGTGTCCAGGCTTAAAAAACGCAGGCCAAACATTCCAACGCTATATACACGAAGTACTCCGAGGACTCGACTTCGTATTTCCATTGCATTCATCGACGATCTCTTAATCGCTTCATCAAACGACACGGAACATCGCGAGCACATTAGAACCGTCATGAAACGACTAGAAGAAAACGGCATCACTATCAACCCAGCCAAATGCGTCCTAGGCCAACCGCAACTCAAGTTCCTAGGCTATACAGTCTCAAACGAAGGAATCAAACCGCCTGAAGAAAAAATCACAGCAATAAACGCCTATCCACGTCCAAAAACTATTGAAGAACTTAGGCGATTCCTAGGCATGCTAAACTTCTACCGCGATCATGTGGCTAACGCCGCGACTATACAAGCACCGCTAAACGCATACCTACACGATGCAAAGAAGCGCGACAAAACAATTATCGAGTGGAACAACGACGCAATTCAAGCATTCGAAGCATGTAAAGTTAGCATCACAAACGCGACTTTACTCGCCCATCCGTCACACCAAGCAACCCTAGCCATATGTAGCGACGCATCCGATAAAGCCGCAGGTGCAGTACTACAGCAATACTACCAAGGAACATGGCAACCACTCGGCTACTTCTCCAAAAAGTTCTCAGACGCGCAAACGAAATATTCAACATACGATCGTGAATTACTCGCTATATACATGGCGGTAAAACACTTTCGCAAAATTTTTGAAGGACGCGAGCTTATCATATTCACGGACCACAAGCCGCTAACATTCGCTATGAAAAAGTCGATATCGAATAATGAGACGCCACGCCGCACACGACAACTATTATTCATCAGCGAATTTACAACCGACATTCGCCACATAAGCGGGAAGAATAATATCGTCGCCGACGCACTCAGCCGTATCGAAACCATATCCTGTCCGTCAACAATTAATTACGAAGATATAGCAACCGCTCAAGAAAAAGATATCACCATTCAACAATTACTTCAACAGCAAAACCTATCACTGAAGAAAGTCAACATTCCGAATACCAACATTGAATTATATTGCGAAACATCAACATCATTCGTACGACCTTACATACCTACAGAATTTCGACCAGAAGTATTCAACGCCATTCATAATATCAGCCATCCCGGAACGCGAACTACGCGTAAACTGATAACAAGAAAATACTTTTGGCCGTCAATGAATACCGACATCGGTCAATGGACGAAGACATGTATTAAATGCCAAAAAAGCAAAATACAACGTCATACCTACAGCACGCTTCAGCCGTTCCCGCCTACAGAACGATTTGCACATATCCACGCAGATATCGTCGGACCGCTCCCGACTACAGCACAAGGTTATAGGTATTTAATAACCATCTGCGACCGGACAAGTCATTGGCCCGAAGCAATACCTACTATCGATATCTCTGCCGAAACAGTCGCCGATGTCATATACAACCATTGGATTTGTCGATTCGGATGTCCATCTACAATAACAACCGACCAAGGAAGGCAATTTGAGAGCAGTCTATTTACTAACCTGATGAAAATAATGGGAATAAATAGAATTCGCACTACGCCCTATCATCCGCAAAGCAACGGAAAAATCGAACGATGGCATCGAACTCTCAAAGCTGCGTTACGCGCGAAACTCATAAATTCCAATAGTTCATGGATCAACGAACTTCCGACCATCCTACTAGGTTTGAGAGCTGCATTACGCACTGACACCTCTACCAGTCCTGCAGAACTCACTTATGGCTTCAACCTACGATTACCAGGAGATTTTTTCGTACCAATTACATCCACTGCGCCTATGGATCATACTTACGTCGAAAAACTCCGAGCAAACATCGCACAAAACAAGCCACGCCTTATCAACTCACATCGCAACAACAGGCAAATATTCGTACATCAAGACCTACGGACATGCACCCATGTATTTGTACGAGTAGACGCAGTACGCACTCCACTTCAAACACCATACGAAGGTCCTTTCAAAGTTGTGAACCGAACGGATAAAGTTTTCACAATTCAGTTACCAGGACGACAATCAAATATATCTATCGACCGATTGAAACCTGCCTACGTTCTAGAAGACACCGAGAACATTTCGCAGTCACCTCAAAACCAGATGTCCCAGACGAGAAGCAATGATTCAACTTCAAGTACTCAGCTACCAAATACGACGAACAGCCCGACGTCACAACCTAAAGCTACGCACACACGAAGCGGCCGTTCCGTCAAGCTGCCAGTACGCTTCGCTTGAAGGGGGCCTATGTAGCAGTACTTACCTACGCTATCGTCAACTACTTTACAACGCAAAAGAAAATGTTTCCCATGAAAATTGGAAAAGTGAAACTTTTCATACAAAATAAATATTAAATAATTCAACATCGCCAGTACACTGCGTCGCAGGGTGATGACGTCACTCGGACATCGAGGTCCGAGTGCGTCGCAGTTTTCTTCTGATTGGTCGAATATTTTACGTGTATTATTTTATACTATTTTCTCATTGGTTGTTCCTTATCTCAACTTTTGTATAAATAGGCATACATTTTGTAAATAAAATCATTCTACTTGCAACCTTCTGAAGAGTCTCATTACTCTCTCCAACCTCAGTAAAACGTCGGCTAAACTACGCTAAATACTCAATTCGACTGATTTTTTTATGTTTGATAACTGAGAACTTAAACTGGGGGAACCGATTTTGATGATTCTTTTTTAATCGAAAGCTGGTGTTTGTCATGTGGTGGTATATCTGACAAGTACTTTTCCGATTTATTTTGAAGTCGGTTATTTTTTTCTTTAATTCAGAATGTTACATTATAATATTATTGCCTTGAAAAATATTACTTCTCGCAAAGATTACTGTCAAATACACGAAACAAAAATTAATTTAATCATTGGTATCACTGATGTACCTCATTTTTATTAATCTACAGAAAGGTGCTGAAGAAATGGCGAAAGAAACTTACCTTTTAGGTGAACGACCTTTTATATCGTTTTTC
This sequence comes from Thymelicus sylvestris, assembly GCA_911387775.1. NCBI lineage: Eukaryota > Metazoa > Arthropoda > Insecta > Lepidoptera > Hesperiidae > Thymelicus > Thymelicus sylvestris. Next base: position 35,958,713 of record OU426885.1, on the reverse strand, counting down.
GGTATACTGGAGTAGGGCCTTAGGTACCTTATCCTTACATTTTGGAAAAGTTACGTATATGGATAGCCTTAGGGATCTCAGATTATTGAAGTGAAAACTTCTTTAGTACGGGGGTGAGTTGAAATTTTATGAAACGAAACTGTCCAGTGGAGACTAGAAATGAGTGGAGTGAGTGGCTTGAGTTGAGTTGAGTGGAGTGGAGTGGAGTAGTAAAACCTACAAATTATCATCTTCCCGAAATTTTACATTCGTCTCATTATCTTGAAAACAAAATTTTTGAAGGTTTCACTTCTAACACGTGTGAATTGCACACATTTTAATTTTAAAATAAAAATACAATTACATTCCTTCTCTTTGCAAGGTTATATTTTCAGTAATACAATATTTTGCTATTTTTCTAGCTTGACGTAAACGAAATAAGGTTGCTCATCTACAATATACGTATAAAAATGTAGGGCCGCTACACATTCATTTATAAAAATAGGCTTGCATGTAGAGCCCGTACACAAAACTGCGATTCGACGCGATGCGAATTCGCAACGCAAAAAGTTGCGACACGAATTGCTGCGATGCGATTTCGTGCGGCAAGGCGTGTCCCTTCCACGATAAGGTGACCATTCCTTTGACGACCGTTAAAAACTAGGTCGTGACATGGATCGTAAAAAGAAGTGTGCACTTTTGTTATTGCTTAGTAGATACAGGCAAAAGATACAAACAAGATTTTGGGTTCATCCATTAATAACTATTATGAACGCCGAAGGGAACTATTTTCATCGAAAATATGAATTTGTTATTAAAAGATTTGATTTTTAAATGAAGAATCTTAGAAGAAAAAGAAAAAACGTTTCATTTTAACGTAACAAAAAAGATTTCGTATTTTCAAAGTGATCTCAAACTTTATGTGATGTGTGTACGTCTTGCCAACACGCTGTCTCAGAGCAGACTTAAAAGTGTTGTCAACAAGTATGACGTAACATCGCAGGAATGCGCGATGCGAATCAATTCGCAAGTTCTTGCGACGCGACGTGCGAGCTCGCAGGTTTTTGCGATGCGACCGTCGCATCGCAGTTTTGTGTACAAGCCCGTAGTACTACTTTTTAAGCCATTTAGATTTCATGGCTATCAAGGACAGGAATACATCAAGAAAAACAGCAGAATTACTTATAATTTTTTATTTCTAACATGTCTCAAATTCCTTATCAGTATTAACATTAAAAATTATTCTAAATCGCGTGAACATCTCACAATACGAAGTCTCTTCTTATCATTGCAACCGAATCAGTTGGATTACTCGATAATGTTCATTATAATTTGGTCCCTCATATTGTACAGTCACCTGAAAAGAAAAGTAACCCATCTGTTACTGTGTGTTTATAAACAGACGGGTTACTTTTCTTTGCAGGTGACTGTACTAACACTTGACAAAGAGTAATTCAGGCAAATTCTATCAGATATATTATCATTCGAATAGTGATGAACTGAGGATGAACATATATTTATCTGCACATACTTTTGCCGAATTATAATGTCAACCATCGTTACCATGACAACATAATATGAAAATTGATGTTTTTTTATTGTTTCTAAAAAAAATAAGCAACCAAACATTCAAACATTACATACAAAATATTTTAGTATATGAAATTATGTGTTTTATAAAATATGTAAATTGAAGACACTTCGATCGATATAGTTCTGCTAATATCCTACCTTACAATCATATTATTTTTCTAACATCATGAAGTCACTTGGGGATTATATTTTTATCTAATACAGCAAATAAAAGCTAAGTTTTATAATAATACAATAAGCTTATAATATATTTATCATTAAAATATATTATTTTATAATAATTAATTGATGCTATATCTGTAATAGTTAATTGAACATGTATTTGTTTTAGATATGATACTCATTATGATGTAATTTACTCCCAGAAATTAAAAAGATACAAACCCTTTAACCAGTATAAGAATATTTTCTCGAAATTAATAATATTGAAGTATAATAGCATCAACGCTTTTTCAGAAGACAAATGTAAGAAGGCAACTACTTCATATAAGTATAGAATAAATCGAACACTAATTGTAATCACTCTTAACCTATTTATAACTAATGCAAAAATAATAGTTAATGTAAAACTTAACACTTTGGATAATTAATTTCTATATGACGAAACCAAAATTGTAAGTATTTTTAACACACTTTAAATTTACGTCAACTCCCTTAAACTGCTAAGCGTCAATATTTTATGACGAAATATGAACTAATTTCACTTAATACCAATATTTAATCGTACTTTGTATGTTTGTGCAAAAAGGAAAATAACTATCATTTTACTGTATTTTTTTATGGAAATAGCCGGCAACCTAGCTGACGATCCACCTGATGGTAAGTGGCTATCGTCATGGACATCAGCAACACCAAAGGCATCACTGATGCGTTGCCGGCCAAGAAAGAGAGAAGAAAAAGAAAGAAAGAAATGTTAGTGATATTCAAAAGCAAGTCATTTGTGTTACATAACTCAGTCATATTCATAATTTATGTTTATACAAATTATTGGGTCGGGGTGGTGATTGGAAACATGATCAGATTCAATAATTAAGCAATATAAATATGTATGTATGAAAAGGTCATAGGTCAACCACATCTCCACTTACCAATAGGGATTGTGGTCAAGCAATAAGTTATCTATGTGAAAAAATAATGGAAAGTCATGTAATAAGAAGTAGATTCACAAGTTATTTTCTGTACTTGTACAAGTGGCTTGTACAAGTACAGACAACTTTAGTGTAACATATTTCGAAGTTGCAAAATGGTTACAGTATGTTTAAATAAGCTTAAACTTCAGTCAATGAAGCCGTATACCATGTTAGAAGATAACAAATACTGCGAGATATTCACTAAATAACTTAAGGCAGATTCGATCAAATATCATCTTTTATCGAAGGAACTATAGGCATACTTGACTCCACCCTTAAGTCCGGTTTACATGTATTAAGTAGTTAAGTAGATAACTAAATTTTAAGCAACTTAATACGTGTAAAGTTTGTAACTTCTTTTTTTTAACTATAGTACCTTTGGCACAGAAATAAACGTGTTTCTTTCTTTCTTTCTTTCTAAACGGATATTTTAGTAACTTTTCAGTTAAAATTTAGTTATCTACTTAACTACTTAATATGTGTAAACCGAACATTACTCTCAAAATCCTTTTTATAAGACAAGTGCTCACTGTATTCCAAACGTAAGGTATATATATTAGTTACCTTGACGTGTGGTATGGTAATAATAATATAATAAATAGTGTGAGTCAACTTTATTACTGTTTCAAGTTCATGATTGATACCTTGATTACATCAATAGCGTAATGTTGGGTTTGTTCTAGTTAACAGTAACTCGATGGGTCCTATGTATACGGGACAAATTGTCAATTTGATGATGATGATTACGATGAAGATAATCATGGTAAGTTTGGTTGAGACTGAAATTTAGTTATTTTGGTAAAATTATATCAAAAATACTTGAGAGGTGTCAACGGACACCCGGATGGAACGAAGTTCCTTGCAGTCAGTACTAGGATAGCAAAAACATGCAGCAAGTGTGCCAAAACAAATCTAAGGTATTAAACTTCTTAATTAAGTAGCAATTGCTACTAGGTGAACAAAGCCGATGAGAAATTTAATACCCCAGATTTGTTTTGGCACACTCGCTTGCATGTTTATGCTATCCTAGTACTGACTGCAAGTGAGGGGTGTAAAAAAAACTACGACGGTAAAAAGTATCGTTACCACTTTTCGTTACGGCAAAAAGTGTCGTTACCAAATTTTCCGCCTAGCCCCCTTTCGCAACGCGCGATAAGGAACTTCGTTCCAAAAACTTTCGGAGCCTCTCCTGTAAAGTTATGTTTTTGCATTTTGGCCCTTATAAATAGGACCCATCGATCGAACTATAGAACATAGTATTTACAATGCGCCGCCCGCGACTGATGCATTTGCGTGATGTGTTATTTCTGAAACAATAACATTGTTTTCATTAATTTCTTTATTCATCTTTCAGTCTCAAGCCTTACTATCAATCGTTCTTTATATTCTATCTATCTATAATCTCAAAGTTAGTTGTCTAGCGACTGTCAAAACTGATAAATTGTTATTACTTTACTAATTATCTAGAGACTGGGTAGATTATTAATTAGAGAATGCTCTTAGCATTAAACTCGCTCTTTATACCATCTATTCTCAGGTATAATAAAGTTTATATAAATAAATAATTAACCCTTGAAGGGATGATTTTCCAAAAAAAAAAGTTTTAAAATTATTTTTTGTTAATAACTATAAACTTGTATAAAAAATAATATTAAATTCAAATTTAAAATCATGTATTCATGTAGACTTACGTCTATTAAAAGAATGATGTATAAAGAAGAGCGAGGCCACATATCATTCATACACTTGCAATTTGCATATGTGGTATACGTACATAATCCATACTTAATATTATGAATGTGAAAGTGTGTTTGTTTGTTTGTTTGTTTGTCCGTCTTTCACGTCGCAACGAAGCTGTTATTTGGTATGGTTTTTGTGTGTGGAGACAGTGAGGAGGGTGGAAAGTAACGTAGGCTACTTTTTACCGCGGTAAAACATCCCCAGGCCATGGGAAGATCGATGATTTATTAGTTGCTAGATGTTTAGTTCCGGATGTTGTTAATAGATGGCATTAGTAAAATTCATTTGCAAGTAAAATGATGATGAAAAAGTGCAATGTACGCGCTTGACCGTACACTAACTAAGTAAAAGTAAGTGAGTAGGATTTGTAAAAAAATCGATCTCTACCGCGGGCGAAGCTGCAGGCAAAAGCTAGTAGGTCATAAAGTCGCAACGACGATGTGTATGACTGTATGTGTGTGTGTGTGTGTGTGTGTGTATGTGTATGTACTCACAGCGTGTCACTCCTTGAGCGCGGGGAGGCGGGAGGGCGGCGTGCACCACACGGCGGAGGAGGTGCGCTTGAGCCGCGCGCGCTCGATGTTGGGGAATATCTCGCGCAGGTCCGGGGTGTGCGCGCGCACCGAGAACAGCCGCTCGACGTGCGCGGGCGCAATGCGCGCCTGCACCGCCAACTGCACGCGGCGCGCCTGCGGACGATGAAGTTAATAACGCTTCACACTCATAGCCCCCCACTAGGATTCCCTGTGTCGTGGGTGCCATGGACAACACACTAGACCAGGACATTCACACCCAGACAGAGAACAGAAATTCAAACTCATCATTCAAATTTCCGCCTCGCTGGGAATCGAACCCAGGACCCTCGGTGCGGCGATCCGGCATGGTAACCATTGCGCCACACTGGTAGTCAAGTTGATTATGTTGTGGGTGCAGCGGAGAACGTAGCGTAGATTACGTTTAGATTGCAACCCATCATTTATTTATCTATACTAATATATAAAGAGGAAAGATTTGATTTTTTGTTTGCATTGAATAGGCTCCGAAACTACTGAACCGATTTGAACAATTCTTTCACTGTTAGAAAGCTACAGTATCCCCGGTGAACATAGGCTATATTGTATTTAAAAAAATTAGGGATCCTTACTAAAACTGCAATAATGTAACCCAAGGTGTAAAATAATAAGAAAACCGAAGCAAAGCGAGGGCGGTTACTCGTTATAAATAAAACTTTTTAATTTGATGTTAATTTGAATTTTATTTTTACTATTGTTTTAAATTTTTTTAATTTAATGTTTTAATTTTGTTTTTTTTTATTTTAATTTAATTTTATTTGATATTTTAATTTTGATTTTTAATTTGATTTAAATTAACTTAAATTTTATTTTTACTATTATTTTAAATGAGATGTAAACGCTATTCACAAAGCATGCTGTGATTACCTGTTATAGTAAGAACAGTTTGATAGTTGTTATAAGAAAAAAATAATGTTTCAGAAATGTTAACGCTGTATCTTATGTTGGTAATCCAAAATAAATGAATAAATAAACCCTTACCGCTGACTTAGACCAAAGCCGCACTGGTTTGTCAACGGGTGGCTCGTCCTCATCAGAGTTCAGGTACTGGAAGCCGTCCTCCATGTACACCGGCTCTATAGCGGGCTGGGGGTGCTCCACAGGGGCTCCGGAGGCCTTGAGGGGTGTTGGCACTGCGGGGGCAATGGGAGGTGAAGGTACGGTACGACGGGGTAAGGTTACACATTATGATCGGCAGCCGGACGACAAAATTGAATATGTGTGCATGTATTATTTAATTATTTATTTTTATTTACAAAACATACAAGTTTTAAAATCCCACCTTTGATGTAGATGTCTTCAAGAAAATAGTGAATAGGCTTTTACAAAGTTGACGCACTCACCATAATGGATTACATCCCCACTTACCATTAGGTGGGGATAACTTATTTAAAAAGAATCATAAAAATACTTTTATGAGTTTATACATTTTCTAGTAAGGTTTCCCACTATATAATAACTAAGTAATTTAATCACACAAGAGCAACAATTAGGAGTAAAGAATAGATATGACGGCGAGCGGCCTCGTTGGTTCTACAACGATCGGCCGATGCAGATGCAGATTGACAAGAATTCTGATGCGAGTTTGACTCAAGTATAGAGGCTAATTGCGGAAATCGGAGCCCATCACCATGTGTCAATCTATTTAGAACAATACGTGCGGGACATTCTATGGGATTCGATTACTGATCACGGAGTAGTACAGATTGTTATTGATGTGAACGTTAGGAGAACTAGAATTATATCATGGAGCAAAGTAAAAGGAATATTATTGAACAACCAATACCGTAGAATACCCCCTCTGCGTCAGATATAATAAGAATTCCGAACGGAGTGACGGCATTTTAACCTTATCGTGGTCTGGCGTCTCACAAGGCTCTGCGTTTTCACCTACACTGTTCATCATGCATAAAAAAGGCAATGAAATGCTATGCTGCACTTAATTTTCGTTACCGGTCATCACTTAACATCAAGTTTACCTGCTCAAGGCATAAAAAAGGGTATATTACTTTTCCTTAAATAAAAATGCAAAGTCGACGCGTAAAAAGGCAGTAACAGTATAAAACTTACTCTTACCACCGTCCATTCTCTGCTTTATCTTCTGCTTCTCGATGTACTCTTTCTTTCGCTTCTCTATTTCCCGCGCCATTATAGCCGCTTCCTTTTTCATGCTAATCAAAAGTAATGAAAATAAAACAATGAATAATTTTATAATTTTTAAACTCTTACACACACATACAACATTCTCATACAACACGCATAGACACACAAATACTCTTATTACATTTTTGATTTGGAAGGAAATCATCAATCTGAATTGAAATTCAGAGGCTTGATAAATCAAGAAAAAAAAATAACCGACTTCAAAATAACTCAAAAACTACTCATCAGATCTAGCTCAAATTTAAGTGGGACCACATGACAAGATTTCGATTAAAAAAGAATTATCAAAATCGGTTCACCCAGTCAAAAGTCAGAACCTCAGAAGGTAACATAAAAAAGTGTAGTCGAATTGAATACCTCCTTTTTGAAGTCGATTAATAAGCTGAAATTGCATTGTAATCAGTTATTGAATTTTAATGTTGATTTAGTTTAGATGAAGGTGTGTAACGAGGTGTACTAATACCTCGTTCAATTTCATTTGTCAGCTGGATTTCCTTCGGGAATGATGTAAATATGTACAAATATTATTTTTATTTTGGGAATACTTTTACTTTAGTTATACAGTTTCTTTTTAACAGTGCGCATTTAATTTCTTTTGATTCTGTGTATTTTAAATCAATACAATACATTTTAAATATTGGAGTTGTGCCTGCTACTGATAACCTACCCCGCCCTGAGCTACCTACTATTATTACTGTCGACGATCTGCACTCTCGCAGGTGTTGCAACAATAAATAAATAAATAAACAAACGGTGTACACTTACGCCTCGGCCTCCTCGATCTGGCGGCGGCGCTGCTCCTCCGCGCGGCGCCGCTCCTCCTCCAGCCGCTGCAGCCGCGCCAGCTCCTCCGCGCGCCGCCGCTCCTCCGTCTCCGCCGCCTTGCGCGCCAGCTCCTGCTTCCTCTACAACACAAACCACACATATAAATGTGAAAGTGTGTTTGTTGAAGTGAAAACTTCTTTAGTACGGGGGTGACTTGAAATTTTATGAAACGAAACTGTCCAGTGGAGACTAGAAATGAGTGGAGACTGACTTGAAATTTTTTTGAAAAATGAGAGATGATTTGAGAGGTGAGTTGAGAGGTGAGTTGAGAGGTGAGTTGAGAGGTGAGTTGAGAGATGAGTTGAGGGATGAGAGATCATTACTAAAACCTACAATTATCATCTTTCCGAAATTTTACATTCGTCTCATTATATCTTGAAAACAAAATTTTTGAAGGTTTCACTTCTACTACGTGTGAATTGCACACATTTTAATTTTGTTTGTTTGTTTGTTTGTCCGTCTTTCACGTCGCAACGAAGCTGTAATATGGTATGGTTTTGTGTGTGGAGATAGTGAGGAGGGTGGAGAGTAACGTAGGCTACTTTTTACCGCGGTAAAACATCCCCATGGGGACATCGATATTTTGTTAGTTGCTAGATATTTAGTTCCGAGTGTTTTTAATAGATGGCGTTGGTAAAATTCATTTGCAAGTTCTGAATCACGCTATCAAATGATACATGTTAACTTAAGTCATAGGCAACTAAATCTAACTAAGTAAAAGTAAGTAGGATTTGTAAAAAACCGATCTCTACCGCGGGCGAAGCTGCGGGCAAAAGCTAGTAGTCATAATAATAATAATAACCCATTCCCCGGTCCCTCGAAATCCCACCCCAATAGCCCATTAGTATTATAACGTAGATTTTTATTTTAAAATAGTTTCTGTGCACATGGCGGAGATCATTTTCGGATGTATCAAATTGTGCAATCGAAGATGATATCCGCCATGTGTACCACGCAGCAATACAACAATGTTTCTCAAAGGGGCCTCTACGTGTTGGACCTATGTCCCCACGCAAGCCTTCCAAAATACCGGGTCCGCTTACATCTTGGACCCGAGATCCAAATTGAGATACATAATAATAATAATAAATTATTTATTTCAGGCAATTTTAGCCCCATAAAGTTTGTTAGTAACAATTTTATTACTTAAAAATTATGTTAGTTTAATACAATTACAATTATTTCAATTTAATTTAATTTAACCCAATTTAATTTAATTTAGTACAAATTAATATACAATATATTCTTTCATTCCACATTCATTCTTCCCGCTATCATCAATACCTCGTTCAATATCTCTTGGCTGGCAGGTGCAATTTTCTTATAAATTTTTAAAATCTTGTCGGTTGGTTGATGGGAATGATGTACAAATGTGATTTTGAAGTGAAAACTTCTTTAGTACGGGCGTGATTTGAAATTCGATGAAACGAAACTGTCCAGTAAAAAGAGACAGACACATAAATTCTGTTGGAGGTTGTATATAAACTATAATTATGTAATCTGACGGATGTGAAAAAGAAGTATATAGAATGAGTTTTTGAAATAAACGTCTAAAACGAAAACTCGTTTTCCTATATTATATCTACAAAAACCCGGTAAATAATGTAGGAGCAGCCCCATTTTCCTACAAATTCTAAAGTGAGATAGGAAGCATTGTACAGGGGTAGGGGAGTTGAGTTGAGTGGAGTTGAGTTGAGTGTTGCTGAGTGTTGCGGAGTGGAGTGGAGTGGAGTAGAGTGGAGTGGTAAAACCTACAATTATCATCTTCCCGAAATTTTACATTCGTCTCATTATCTTGAAAACAAAAATTTTGAAGGTTTCACTTCTACCACATGTGAATTGCACACATTTAATTTTTTTTATTTTGATACTTTTATTAATTTTACTTTTACTAACAGTGCCTATCTATTGTATATATTTAATTTGGATACTGTGTATTAAGACAATATAATACATTTAAAAATTGGAGTTGTGCCTGCTTACTTGATAACCTACCCCGCCCTGAGAGACTATCTATTTCATTTGTGGAGGATCTACAATTCTACACCCTCGCAGTGTCTACACTTACATCTTAATATTTATAAATTACGTGTCACGTTGTTTGTCCGCGATGGACTCCTAAACTACTTAACCGATCTCAATCAAATTTGCACACCGTGTGCAGTTTGAACCAACTTAAAAGATAGGATAGCTTACATCTCAAAAAAAAAAAACTTTTGACAGAACGAAGTCTGTCCGGGCAGCTAGTTGATAGTATAACACGGATGTTGACTAATTCTAGGATTCAATTTCATTTTATAGATAGAACCTCAATATTCACTAAAAATAATAAGCTTCAATTTAAAAACTAAAATTGATAAATAAAAATCATTATCAAATTTCCCACCAAAAACATCACGTGACGTCACTAACTGATATTAAAATTGATATTAAATTGATATTAAAATTGGTCGACTGAAGTTAGTTGAACTTGCATATAAAATACGAACAATGACGTCATTAACTCAAACTGGAGGGTATAAGGTCGCGTGACAGAGAGTACTATTTTTTTAACATTTTAAATTAATTATATTTAATTTATTGTGATTGATTTCGAAAAAAGAATAATATTTTAGGTGTTTAAATGTTTCCCTTAATACTTTAAACATTTTATATAAAATTACAGTTAATGTCAACACCCATATTATGGCAAGGTCGAGTTCGACACAAAACTACAACTTCGTTAGGCTACTTGCAGCGAAGTGAGACCATTAGACAAGACCCAATAGATACCGCATAAGTTAAATTTTCTTAGAGTTTGAACTCACAAAATTTGGCGGAAGGCGCGGCTTGCGGGGGACAAAACAATGCGCTGTGATTGGCTATTTCTAATTCATACTTGGACTTGACGGGTCAGTATTGGTCGACACTATTGTCGTGAACTTGCAAATGCATGTGTTGGCGCGCGTCAGTTGCCTTGTATGCAGTATCTATTGGGGGTAATCTATAATCTGTGGTCACTGGACTTGACGGGTCAGTATTGGTCGACACTATTGTCGTGAACTTGCAAATGCATGTGATGGCGCGCGTCAGTTGCCTTTTATGCAGTATCTATTGGGGGTAATCTATAATCTGTGGTCACTGGACTTGACGGGTCAGTATTGGTCGACACTATTGTCGTGAACTTGCAAATGCATGTGTTGGCGCGCGTCAGTTGCCTTGTATGCGGTATCTATTGGGGGTAATCTATAATCTGTGGTCACTCCCACTCCCACTCACCCGCTCCACCTCCCTCTTCCTCTCCATCTTCCCCTGGTCGGCGTGCGCCTGCTTCTCTTGCCGCTCGCGCTCCGCCGCCAGCATGGCCGCGCGGCGCTCCCTCTCCGCCATCTCTCGCGACAGCGCCGCGGCGGCCATCTTCTCCTCGCGTTTGCTGTGAAGGTGGACAATAATTTATGTTTGGTTGTTGTTACAATGATGGGGCTATGTGTGTGTGACGTTGTTATTTTATTAATTAACCCTCGAAAAAAGGGGGCACGTGACGTCATATTATAAGCGATTCAGAGTAAATTCGATTGTATAATAAATAATCTATACTAATATTATAAAGAGGAAAGATTTGATTGTTTGCATTGAATAGGCTCCGAAACTACTGAACCGATTTGGAAAATTCTTTCACTGTCGGGAAGCTACACTATCCCCGGATGACATAGGCTGTATTATATTTTCAAAAAATTAGGGATCCTTAATAAAACCCCAGTAATGTAATCCAAGGTGTAAAAAAATAAGAAAACCGAAGCAAAACGAAGGCGGTTACTCGTTGTTAATATGATGGGACTATGAGTGTGTAACGTTATTATTTTATTTATTTTATTAACCCTCGAAAAAAGGGAGCAACCCAAGTAGCACACGGGGCTGTATAAGGGCTGTCTAATGGTTCACACGTGAACTATAAGCGGTAAGTCAGCTGTATAAGAGCTGTAGAGCACGCTTTACAGCCCTTATACGACTGATTTGGGCACAAGTTATACAGCCTTAAGTTCACATAGCTGTACAGTAGCAGTATAACAGCATTTAAATAGCAGTATAAGAGGTAACACGTTACCTTAAAGCTGATTAATGGCAGTATATGGGACCCGATGTGATCCAATAAACAGCCAAGAGTGTAATAGGGAGTAACATGTGGCTAATTATTCAGCCCGCTTCTGTATGTTACACACTTTGCCGCTGGCGTGACTGGCAACTTTTGAAGCCGCCGGCTTTGCAGCACAAATAAGCCATATTCCTACTCGGCCCTGTCCTTGAAAAAATTGCCTACACCCGCGCGGTACTTAAACGCGCGCGTCCACTGACAGTATTTTAATTTTATCAAACGATTTGAGTTTATTTGTAGTTTTGTAATTGTGAATATTACATCTTCTATTTTAAAAATGAAATTAGTTGTGAATGAATGAAATCCCGGATATCTCAGAAATGGTGCGTCCTAGACGATTTTTGATACGATTCCCAACCCCCGTACATACCCCAGTCCCGATTACATAACCTTGCTGTACCCATCGCTAACCTCCACCCAAATTTTCAACAATTTTTTTTTTTTTGGAAAAACCGGAAATCCCGGATATCTCGGAAACGGTGCGTCCTAGACGATTTTTGACACGATTTCCAACCCCCCTTAAGAACCCCCAGTCCCAATTACATAAACCTTGCTGGACCTACCCCTAACCCCCCACCCCAATTTTCAACAATTTTTTTTTGGAAAAACGGATATCTCGGAAACGGTGCGTCCTAGACGATTTTTGACACGATTTCCAACCCCCCTTAAGAATTCCCAGTCCCAATTACATAAACCTTGCTGGACCTACCCCTAACCCCCCACCCAAATTTTCAACAATTTTTTTTTGGAAAAACGGATATCTCGGAAACGGTGCGTCCTAGACGATTTTTGACACGATTTCCAACCCCCCTTAAGAATCCCCAGTCCCAATTACATAAACCTTGCTGGACCTACCCCTAACCCCCCACCCAAATTTTCAACAATTTTTTTTTGGAAAAACGGATATCTCGGAAACGGTGCGTCCTAGACGATTTTTGACACGATTTCCAACCCCCCTTAAGAACCCTCAGTCCCAATTACATAAACCTTGCTGGACCTACCCCTAACCCCCACCCAAATTTTCAACAATTTTTTTTTGGAAAAACGAATATCTCGGAAACGGTGCGTCCTAGACGATTTTTGACACGATTTCCAACCCCCCTTAAGAATCCCTAGTCCCAATTACATAATCCTTGCTGGACTTTTGACTTACAGCAATTAGCTGAATAACACTCTCAAAAGTCTCAAAAGAGTAAACTAAACAGCTTTAAGCTGAATAAGTGCCCACACGTGAACTTTTATAACTCCAGCATTATAACGTCGTATTTGTGGACCCTTAGACAGCTATTGGCGTATATTTACCCTCTTATAATGCTCTTATTCAGCTTCTCGCATTATAACAGTAACGTTATCGCATTATAACACCTATAGCTGTATATTAGGTTAACATTACACTCTTATACAGACCTTAGCTGTATATTAGGTTAGCATTACACTCTTATACAGACCTTAAACAGCTTTAAGCGTATTTTTCGCTTTTATACAGCTAATACATCACAGGTGAACTCATATAAGAGTGAATTAATGCTTTAAGTTCACTTGTACGCTAAATGTGAACTCTTATTCAGGCCCCGTGTGCTACTTGGGAAGTGACGTCATATTATAGACGATTGAGTAAACTCGATTGTATAATAATCTTAAAATAAAATTTAAAAAAACCCCGACAGTTTTATTTACACTAAACATGGTTAAGAACACTCGCAATTAAGTCAACTTTCCAATAAAAAAACTAGATCAAAATTGATTCATCCGTTCTAAGTTCTACAATAAAAGAATTCTGAGTTAGTTTAACAAATAAGTCTCAGCTAAAAATGGAGTACATATACACATATACATTTTGATTCTACTTCTCTAACACATACTCTTTCTACGACTCACTGACTTGTAAGACGACAGCTAGAATATGCATTACGGAGCAGTAATAGCAGTCTCCCCTTTCGTAACTATAAACATACCAATTCTCTCATAATATATGCGCGTATACACACTAAGCCAAACTGAAAAACACAACTATTCATATATACATCACACATGTAACACAAAAGGTATTATCATCGCCACAAAGATGTCAATCGAGTTGAATAGGGTATTTGACAAATTTTTAAAAATCATTTTAATTTATTCTTTATTACAAAATAAACCCACTCCATTGATATTTCCGAAAAAAATAACAGTATTGTTAATAAAAATCAATGTTAAAGGAGAACCCCGGTTTCCGGCCACGAATTATATGTAATCTGTGCTAGCACATAAGACTGGACAAGAGTAAACTATATACATAAAAATTCGTCTTATTTACTAAATAAACATATTTAAATCTTAGCCTCATTTGCAATCGCCAAATGAACAAAATAAAGAAAGAAGTTCTCATTGTATTTACCTCATCACAAACGATTTTATAATCGATTGATTAAGGAACATATGTATTAAATTAACTATTTATTAATTATAAAAACAATATTTATTCCTTTCTGATATGTTTTCATGTTCTATAAAAAGCTAAACTATTTAATATATAATAATTACCATAAAATCCTTTAACGACATCGTTACGCTTATTAAAAGACATTTTGAGTTTAACTTATCTGTGTAAAAAAGTAAAAGAATATTATGATGACATTTATGACAATTTAATTTTTGCACAGAGTACTTAATCACTATGTTCTATTGCATTCGCTTTTCGTTTCGTGCGTTGGTGAATGTGTTTTTGATACAATTTCTAGATTTGCTTTTCTTACTACCACTGCCCGAATATTGGAAATAGGAGTATAGCGCCTCCTGCACAATTTCTTGACGAAATATTGATATATTTTGATGATAATGAATAAAATATCTTTAAAAAATTAAAATGCCTTTATTACACAACCTATTTGACATTTTTTTGGGTAAAACGCATTAAAGTGGGTAGACCAGGTAGTATTATACCCACCTACTCAGTTTTAACCATTATGGCTTAAGTAGTATTTATTTATTTATGGTCTTCATTATATTCCTGACATTGTCTATATACTCGTAGGTGTTTGAGGTAGTAAGTGCGTAGTAAAACGCATATTCAGTAGATAGGTACTCACCAACCGGTGACCAACCGACCTTACGTTACCCCCGTTACCCATATGTGCGGTAATCGCAGGGGCGATCCTTCGATGTATGTAATGTGGACTGTATAAATGTATGTATGTATGTATGAAGCAGTAGGTTGGTAGTATGTCCAATCCAATACCAAAATCAGTAAGAAAGAACCCACCAACCTTAACATCCAATGTCGCAGGATTGCGCTGCGCACGACTGCTTCTTTCTTTCACGGCACGGCCGGAGGACAGCACCATAAACGTTATGGTCTTCTGATGATGGAAACTCCACGAACGTCGTGAATTCTACCGATCTTCTTAACGGAGTTGACGCAACTCGCGATATTTTTCCTTTGACATTAAGTGTCAATTTTGGAAGGGTTTTACTTTTTCTTTCACACCGACCAGTGTTAAAGGATTGAACATACCCCCCACCGAAATCAGTGTGATGATTTCCTAATAGTGTCGGTGTGTGAAGAATGAGTGTGTTAATAATTTGTGTTAATGAATATTTACGAAATAATTCAAAATAAAATAAAGAAACTTGTTCGTGTTAAGTAAAAATTTGAGTGTATGAGCCTAATCAAAGTCCTAACCTAATAACCTAATTTTATATTTAGTTTGCATATGGCAATGGGCAGATTTTATTTACTGGTCTTTTATAAACCCCAGTTTGCGTGCGTACAGTAACTACACGTACAATGTTATCAAAACCAGGGTGAACCTCTTCTATTCTGCCAAGAGGCCACTGCAAAGGTTTGGTTAAGTTAGATTTAAGAAGCACTAAATCACCCTTCTTAACATTTGGAATTGAGGTGAACCACTTTTCTCTTTGCTGTAAAGTGTGCAAATAATCATTTGACCATCGCTTCCAAAATGATTGTGATGCCTTTTGAATACATTGCCAACGTGACAATCGATTCATCTGTACATCTTCAAAATTATATTCCGGAACAGTTAATAAATTCTGTCCAATTAAAAAATGACCCGCAGTCAGAACTTCAAATTCATTTGGATTATTTGAAAGGGAGCATAATGGTCGCGAGTTCATAATTGCCTCAATTTTACAAAATAAAGTACTTAACTCCTCAAAAGTCAAGGACCTATCACCTACTACACGGTAGAGATGATGTTTGGCTGATTTTATACCTGCCTCCCACAGACCACCCATGGAAGCTGCATTAGGCGGGTTCGTACGCCATTCGACGCCTCGTGAGGACAATCCAGAAAGGATTTTATCAGAATTAGACGTAGAATTAAAATAATTAGTAACGTTTTTTAAATGTTTAGCTGCTGCAATAAAGTTTTTTCCACAATCGGAATATAAGCAACTACAGAGACCGCGGCGTGCCACAAAACGATCAAATGTGGCCAGAAAACATTCGCAAGATAAATCTGAAAGCACTTCTAGGTGCACTGCTTTTGTAGAGAAACATACAAATAAACACAAATATGCCTTAGTAACCTTTGCATTTCGCCGCATACCTTCTTTTATAAAGAATGGACCACCAATATCGCAACCAACATGTTCAAACACCTTGTTGGACTTAAGCCTAGTTGCAGGTAACGTACCCATCATAGGCTGTGTGGAGTATGGACGAAATTTAAAACAAGCCCGACATTTCGACAAAACTGAACGAATTACACTACGAGCGTTTATTATCCAGTATTTATTATTCAAAATGCCTTGCAAGGTGCGCGGTCCTACATGCATGTACAATTTATGAAAATAATCAATTATTAAATTTGTTATGTGACACTTCTTGGGTAATAGTGCTGGATGTTTTATATTATACGGTAAATCCGACTGTTGTATTCGACCCCCCACCCTGAGGAAATTATCAGGGTCTATAAAGGGAGATAGTTTACGAAGGGATGATACATGAGTTCCCTTTGCTAGCATTTGTATTTCAGAATAAAAATAATTATTTTGAATGACCTTTATAATTAAATCATGTCCCTGTTTTAACTCACGAGACTTTAGTGAACCAAATGTTCGATCAGATTTTTTACGTTTTAAATTATTTATAAAACGAAGACACCACGCTGTTACGCGCTCGAGTTTACTAAAGGATGAAATATTATTAAAGGAATGTTCAATATCATTAAAGTTATTTAAATTGTAAGAATTAAAAGTGAATGTGTCTACGTTAGTTTTAAGTTCTGGAATGATATCATTTTCTTTTAAAATTAACGTACTTCTTGGCCAACTACGCGGATCTCCAGCAAGCCATGCAGGGCCACTAAACCATTCGTCCGCTACTGCTAAAAGTTGTTCAGGCAGCGCGCCTCGAGAACAGAGGTCGGCTGCATTGTTCTCACTGTTTACATGAAACCAGCAATTGGGCGGAATCACATCAACAATCTCGCTAACACGGTTAGCCACGAACACTTTTAGCTTGTATGGCGGAGTCTGTAGCCACGACAAAACTACACTCGAGTCGCTAAAGGCAACTATTGGTAAATTAAAATCTTTAACGTTTTGTACGACAAAACGAACTAGCTTCGATAACAGCACGGCTGCCATAAGTTCAAGCCTAGGGATAGACATTAACGGCTTCAATGGAGCAACTCTAGATTTGCTCGTCAATAGTTTGACTTTGACGTTCCCATCCTTGTCAGTACTACGAAGATATATGCAAGCTGCGTAACCCAGCGATGACGCATCACAGAAACCGATTAATTGCACGTTTACAAACGAATTCACTAGAAGGTGTCGCTCAATGCGAAGTTGTGAAAGGATCGGTAATTGACCGATAAATTTATCCCATTTTTGTAATAATTCATATGGTAAACGGTCATTCCAGCCGAGGTTCAGTTTCCAAAGATCCTGCATGATACATTTGGCAACGAAAGTACACGGTGAAATAAAACCAACCGGATCGTAAATACTAGCAAGCAGCTTAAGTACTGAACGTTTCGTTCCGTCGTTATCTTTTAAATTATAATTAAATGAGAAGAAGTCGCATGAGGGCAACCATGTTAATCCTAGGACTTTTAAGGATGATGATAAAGTATCATCTTGAAAATTTATTTGCGTTATTTGTTCTGATTTCATTCGTGTCAGTAGCTCGGGACAGTTGCTAGCCCACTTACGTAATTCAAACCCGCCTTTTTTCAGAAGACTCATTAAGCCGTCTTGTAAGGTACAAGCTTCATCTACAGATTGACATGACCACAAAAAGTCATCGACGTAGACACCCTCTTCTAGAACTCGGGAAGCCCTACAGTCTGACCGTTCGTCTTGGGCAAGTTGAAGCAGCGTGCGAATGGCCGTGTAAGGCGCGCTACGCAGTCCGTAAGTGACCGTTTTCAACTCGTAAACTTGTACTGGGTCTGACGGTGTATCACGCCATAATATATGTTGATAACACCTATCAGCGGGGTCGATGAGCACGGCTCGATACATTTTTGACACGTCCGCCGTAAAACACACGTCGTAGAGACGAAAGTTAATAATAATTTTTAAAATATTTGGAAGTAATTTACGGCCGGTCAAAAGGTTGTCATTTAGTGACACCCCAGTACTAGTTTTCTGTGATCCATCAAAGACCACACGCAACGGTGTTGTGGAGCTAGAAGGCCGTAACACACAGTGATGTGGTATAAAATATTTAGACGGCTCCGTACCACGATATAGCTCCATATGTCCCAGTGACTCGTACTCCTTCAGAAAATCAGAATAAGCCTTCCGGAACTCGGGTGAGTGCGCAAGTCGGTGCTCGACATGCGTGAGTCTCCTAAAGGCTATGTCATACGAATTACCTAACTGTTCGTGATTTGGCTTTAATAAAATAGGTGAAACATATCGGCCACTCTCGTCACGATAATGTTTCGCAATATATAGTTTTTCAGCGACTTCATCATCGGGATTTAAAGGAACATCGCACGGCGAGGATTCTATTTCCCAAAATCGCTTAAGAGTATCATTTAAATGATCATCAGTGGTGTACGACACCAACGTTGTAGACGCTACAACGTTCACTTCCGTGACGTCATTAGTCGACGGTGTAACTAGTTTACCAGTTATAATATACCCAAATATGCTATCCAGCACGGCTGGCATATTGGGACCCATAATAATTTTCTTCCCACTATAAATATGGGGAAAAACGTCACCGCCTAAAATTAAATCAATTGGCGATTGCTTATAGAAATGAGGATCAGCTAAAAATAAATTATCATACTGTTTTATTATATGCTCAGGAATTTTAATGGTAGGTAGATCTGAAGTTACTTTCTGAAGAATAACAGCATCAATATTAAAAACAGGTTTATCAGTGTGACGCGGCCTTAAGCTACATGACGTCATGCCGTAGTTCTTAACTAAACCATCAGCTAATCCGCAAATGCTAAACGGACATTTACGTTGAGATAAACCTAAACGTTGTAAGCATGCAGCGGAAATAAAATTGGATTGTGCACCGGAATCAATTAATACGCGACATGGTTGATAGACGTTAAAGTTATCTAAAATATAAACAATCGCGGTACCCAACAACACCGTACTGTAACTGTTATTATTATCAGTTGAAGGGCCTCCCGACTGGGCGGGCGCGCTTACAGGAATCGATGCATTACCGGAGTCATAAGAGGAAGCGAGAAACGTTTTCGTTACGTCCTGATGCAATAATAAGTTATGTGGTCGCTCACAAATAATGCATTTAAATTCACTCCTGCACTGTTCAACAGTATGATTAGGTTTAAGACAATTATGACATAACTTCAACTCATCAGCACGGCTGATTCGTAGCGAAGCACTCAATTTACGAAATTGAGCACAGCGATATATCATATGATTGTCTCCGCAATGCAAACAAGATAAATTATTTTTTGAGTTTGATGACGATGCATGCGCGTAGTTTTTCTGTGCACTGTTTCTAGTTCGCGCCGTAAACCTACTTACATCCGGTTGACGTTTATTTTGTACGACGTTTTGGTTGCTTGTACTAGCACCATAAGAACTAGAATGATCCAACACTTTTATTTGATTAGTAACATAAGAAATCAATTCAGAGAATTTTGGTATCGACTTCTGATTGATACTTTGTTCAAATGATCTACGAGTGTATGGATCCAAGGCGCGTAATGCTATATGACACAGAATGTAACTATTTAAATCTTCAATATTAAGAGATTGTATAGCTTTGTATGAGTTATCAAAGGTTTCCAAGAAATTATTCAACTGAAAGGATGATTCCTTCGCAATAGGTGTAAAGTTTAACATTTTATCTAAATAATTCCCAACTAACATTCGGTTATCTTGATACCTGTCGAGTAAAGCTTGCCAAACTATATCGTAATTATTAGCAGATATCGGAATACTTTTGACTATATTTAAAGCGGAACCTTTGATACATGAGAGCAAATAGTGGAATTTATCTATATTAGGTATCTGAGGCTGATTATGAACCAACGAACAGAATGTCTCGTAAAAAGTATTAAAATTCTCAATATTTCCATCGAAACAAAACAACTCCAATTTTGGAAGACGTGGCCTAGATTCGATGCACGACTGTGTTTTTTCAGTTTTAACGTTCTTATCATTCGCTAATAATTTTGAAGAAATCAATTTTATACGGTAATACAGCTCATCAAAACTATTCAATTCCTGACTTTGAAATATGGTTTTCATACCAGCTTGTAACTGACATTTATAAATTTCAAAAATACATAATTCGAAAGATGAACGTAGCTCATCTATATCCGTGACGCGCAATAGAAACATTTCACGAATATTGCTGTCAGTTACATTTAATGACATGTCAGATATTATTTGCAATTGTTCAAAAATTCTTTGCTTTTTGTTGATTAAAACGTTTAATTCAACATCACCTATGCACTCCTCGTACACTTCCTGAACCTTCTGACCCTTTTTAGCCATTGCAACGTGCAAACTAAATATATTATGTCACATAAAATAAATGAATAAAGAATTGCCTACTCTATGTTCGGCTCGAAGGCCACAAAAAATTGTGCGGTAATCGCAGGGGCGATCCTTCGATGTATGTAATGTGGACTGTATAAATGTATGTATGTATGTATGAAGCAGTAGGTTGGTAGTATGTCCAATCCAATACCAAAATCAGTAAGAAAGAACCCACCAACCTTAACATCCAATGTCGCAGGATTGCGCTGCGCACGACTGCTTCTTTCTTTCACGGCACGGCCGGAGGACAGCACCATAAACGTTATGGTCTTCTGATGATGGAAACTCCACGAACGTCGTGAATTCTACCGATCTTCTTAACGGAGTTGACGCAACTCGCGATATTTTTCCTTTGACATTAAGTGTCAATTTTGGAAGGGTTTTACTTTTTCTTTCACACCGACCAGTGTTAAAGGATTGAACACCATAATAAACGAGAACTTTATCAAAAACATATTTTTTCATCAGCACTGTGACACGAGTGTGACATAATCATAACCCATATTTAAAGTGATTCATTAGGATTTCATTAATTGGCCATTGCTAGCAGACGTGAAAATTGGAGAAATTAAAGCTTTTACAATGATCTAATTGACCACCAATTTTCATTCTTGTCTATTCTGGGCCGGTGTCTCTATGGAAGATGGGGTTCTCCTTTAAACTTCCAAAACCGCGCCAAAAACGCTGTTTCTGTCATGGCGGCGGTCTATGATACGTGTGACGTCACACGCAAGTATCTATTAAGATTCTATATAGGAAAGATCTGATTTTTTACTAGCGTGTGACGTCATCAAAGTTGTCACCAATCACAGGGCGTTTCGGTCACTGGTAAAATTTCCTAAAATTACAGTATTTTAATTTCGTGTTATTTGCAAAAATATACGTGATTTACTTGAAAATAAAGTGAAATATGTTTTTTAGTGCTACTATCTGATAGAATAATAACAATTTGTAGTATATTTTCAATGTTGTCAAATACCCTATTCACTCACTCTCACCAACAATCTCTTTCTCCCACTCACCGTTTCTGCATCTCCCGTTTAGCCTCAAGCAGCGCTTCCTTCTTCCGTCTAGCATCTTCTTTCTCCCTCTTCTGTTCCTCTGCCTCCCTCGCCTTGTTGATGGCGCTCAGTTTGGACGCCGACGCTGGCAGGTGGAGTTTGGTCTGTGTCGTGATAGCTCGGGGCTTCATCGCTGATGTGGATATCTGTAAGATAATGTTTAATGAGTATCTTTTTAGAGGAAATTTTTACATGGAGTGGATATAGAAAACATCTCAATTTTTGACGATGTGTAAGTAGCTATCGTCGCCCATGGACATCAGCAACACCAAAGGCATCACTGATACGTTGCCGGCCAAGAAAGAGAGAAGAAAAAAAGAAAGAAAGAACTGGCTCTCAAGCCCCCAGCCGGAACACGACGAGTCGTTTGGCGGCTGACTCATGCTCGAGGGTGGTAGCTATCCAGGCGAACCCCATGGAGAAATAATAATAGTAATAATGGTATTAATTAATAATTATAATCAATATCACCCATATGATCCCTCGAGGTACCCTACCACCAGCAGGCCGGATTTTAATGAATAGGAGCAAAATAAATAAAACCGTGCGTAACTTTGTATGGAGTACAAAATACAGAATCATTGCAATAGCAGTGTCAAAGACAATATTAAAAAATGGTTGTCTGTAAAGTCGGTTTACGGACGGTAGTTTAACGTGACAACGTCATGACAAAACATTGATGAAATGATTGCATACTTATATAGATAAAATTGAGCGCTTCAGCCGATCGTAGCCGATCGTGCCTCTCTATCGCTTGTTCCGCGCTCTCGCTTGCGCGGAACGCGACAGTGAGTCATGCTTTTCGTGCGTGCACCCAGCGTTCGTCGTTTTAATAGACGTTGTCACGTCAAAATCTTTTGTCATTTAAGTCAGACAGCCGAGAGTTGTTAATTTGAAGCTGGCTGCATTCATAATTCATCAGATTTACCCCCCGTCTATGTATAAGTTTCACTTCTAAAAATACAACCTTCATTGAGAACCTCCGCTTTTTATTAGTGTCGGTTGAATAATTCAAGGTGGAGTATTCGTTAGGGCTCCCGTTTTATTGTTAAACAGACTTTGTGTTTCATTATCTGAATTTAAATTTGAATTGTATAATGAATTCTCTTTCTATTAGGATTTCGACTGATATGTATTCATTCTGTTTTTAACGATATACTCGCCCTATGTGGATGTAGTCTACGCCTATAATTATAATGACATTAAGATAATTTGTTGAATATGATGTGCTAAAAATAATGTTTGTTATGTTGGCGTTCAATAAAATAAATAAATAAATAAAAAAAACAGACCTGAGGCGCGTTTCCGTTGAAGATGAGTGTATTCATCTTGGCGAGGGTCTCCGCTGACAGCGGCGGCATCAACACCCTGTCGGGCGGCGTCTGACTCTCAGGCTCGATGTCCTGCTTTTGTATAATGGAAAACTGTTAGTAATGACGAGCGGTTTCACAAAACAATATCATAAATTGCATCAAATAATGAAATATTAGCAAAAAAGTTTTTTTTTATTACTGAGAAATTAAGATTATCGAGAATATTCTTGTTTTTGGTCTGCACAAATGTATATAAACTAAAATAATGACAATGTAATGGCTCTGATCTGATCTAACCTTCTTAGCCATTGCTCTTGTTTTAGTCCGAGTGACTCTGGAGACCATCTCCTCAAACTGTTGAACTTTCTCCTTCACGGCTGATCTGTAAGTAAAGAATGAATGGATACTTCTAACTGGAGATTTTGAATATAGTTTTATTTTAAGTGCTTGTTCACAGTAGACGTAGCGATTTCATGTTCACACTGGCCGCAAGGCGTTTGCGCGAGTGTGACGCGTTGTCAGAGGTTGAAAACATGGACGACGATCTTTTATTTTTAACCGAAAATTCATACCTAGTTTCATTTAGGTACTCACCTCCATATCAGGAAACAATTCGGCAATTTCCTTCCATAGTTTATTAAGAATGTTTCTGTTCATATGATGCCTGTGTTTACTCTGCCAAATCAGAGTTCTAGCCTGATTAGC
Organism: Thymelicus sylvestris; assembly: GCA_911387775.1. NCBI lineage: Eukaryota > Metazoa > Arthropoda > Insecta > Lepidoptera > Hesperiidae > Thymelicus > Thymelicus sylvestris. The sequence goes on along the minus strand of OU426885.1, from coordinate 35,934,503 downwards.
ATTAATAAACTCTTCTGTATTGAACGACATGATGTAAGATGAAAGAACAAACCTTTAATCTGGGGACATGATGAATTCATGTGCTATCGTTTCTAGCGACAAGTTCAAACTGGTTGAACTCACCTGACGCCGCTAGTTCAGTGTGAACACACTCAAACATCTCACGCGTTTGATATTGCCGCTAGCTTGCCCGCTACTTACACCGCGCGTGCGTTTTGTATGTGAACACTTGTATGGTACGGCATATGTTTGATATTTCGCGACCGCGCCCGCGAGTCAACGTGAACAAGCGCTTAGGCTCGTTATATGTTACGGCTCGAAGGACCAAAAATGATCTCGATAGCTGATCGAAGGACCCTCATAGCGGCTCGAAGGACCGTTTTACAATCAAGTAAAAGACATTATCTGCGAGTTGCGACGCCCAACTATGAATCATAAGCATATATTCTGGACGGCTCGAAGGACCATTTTCGACACGACGAAAAATGGAGTCACTCAAGCGTATTTCAATGTAGGGTACTCACAATGGTTCGGTGATAGGAGGCGACTTGGGCGGTGTGCAAGTGTCTTTATAGTCGCTGTCGTCCGTTAGCAAAGAGTTGTCGTCTGTCAATCGCTCCGTTGGCTTTGGATCTGAAATTGTTTGTTCAGTCTCAATAATCACATATGGATATTATTTTCATCGTCCTTTGGTAATAATATTGGTGAATGAGTTGAGTTAAACAAGTTCTTACCAAATACAAACAAATATTCTAGTCAATTATATATTGTTTGTTTCTCACCTTTTTCAATGACAACAGGAACATCAATTGTTGGTTTGTCCAGCACTACAGTTTCTCTGTTGATTTTTTTAAGTACTACTGTTTCATTCATGATGCGCTGAAATAAAAACAATTACATTACTTACGCCCTAACTTAGAGTCACTAATGGTTACTTTAATCGCTCCTTAGTACAGATTTACAATACAAATTTTGTGCTAAAGAGAGACTTAAGTAACCGTTAGTGACTCTGAGTTGGGGGCGTTGGGACGTTAGTCCACCTACGTACTAATATTATAAATGTGAAACTTTGTCCTTACAAAATTTCACATCGTTATGTTTGTTAATCATTCACGTAAAAATTACTAAACAGATTTTCATGAAATTTATCGCGTAGGTAGACCATGATCTGGTATAATATATAGGATACTTATTATGCCGGAAAATGCGGGAAAAGCGCTAGTCTATACCAATATTATAAAGAGGAAAGATTTGATTGTTTGCATTGAATAGGCTCCGAAACTACTGAACCGATTTGAAAAATTATTTCACCGTTGGGAAGCTACACTATCCCCGGGTGACATAGGCTATATTATATTTTCAAAAAAATTACGGATCCTTAATAAAACTCCAATAATGTAACCCAAGGTGTACAATAATAAGGAAACCGAAGCAAAGCGAGGGCGGTTACTCGCATAGTATAAAAAATAGAGAATTTGCTATAGATATAAAGCTTCTTGTAATCGGCTCAAGCTAATTGCGCGTTGATAAGTATAAGGACACTTATTCGTTACCTTTGTAGTACCTATAGTTATATATACATATATATTAATTGGTGCATCTCTGATATAAGGGCAGTAATAAATGGTTACTCAAGAAGATGTTATGTAGTTTCTATTAACACCGCGAACACCCAATCTTATAACCTTAAACAATTATATACCACTTCGACTGTGAGTTATTGCTGTGAAACTACAAAAAGTCATTAAACTTACCACATCCTTAGGAGTCTCCGGAGCATGTTGGTAAACACCATTGGGTAAAACCACCGTCTTATCCATCTCACCATTAGCCACCGTAGAATCTTTACCAATCACCGTAGTTTCTTCCAAAGCCAGGTTTATCACCTGTGTACTTTCTTGTAATGTCTCCTGTACTATAACTGTCTTCGTTGAGTCATCGATAAGGTTTGTTTTGCTGTTTTCATCGAATTTATCTTTCGTTTTATTGTGATTGAGTTTTTTATTAACTTTAGTTTTCTGTGGAATTATCGGTGATGGGAATGTTTCTGAAGTTCTTTCTACAGTGAGCAAATTAGGATTTTCTATCGGTTTCTGTAGTTCTTTTTCACTGGAAATTTCATAGGTTTGTTTAACGATTTAACGACTGGATAATATATACCTGTCTTCAACTGTAGTTAAAAATTTATTGGATTAATATATTTTTAAAGATGTCTAACTAAAGATATAATACTCACGCAGCTTTCTGTGCCCTTCTCGTTCTTTTAGGCCTAGGCTTATCGGCGGGGGAACCTATAAAAAAGTATATTGTTATTTATAATTTGATCTTTTCTTCAAAGAATTACAGTAAGTTTAAGACAGAAACACTTTGATTTTTAAAAATAAAACTTTAATTACTGTCAATATGTTGTAAGCTTTTGATAAATTGAATTATGATCGACTTTCAAATGTATGTAAAGTCTGGACACGAAGCAGGAAGAAATTCGTACATTGTCTTGTTATTACTTGTATGTCACTCCCGCGTAAATATAATACTCGCTCCCACAGTGCAATGGCCGCCGTTCTATGCGAGCGAGACGCATTATATTCACGCGGGAGTGACAGAGACAGGTAATAACAAGTCAATGTACGAATTTCTTCCTGCTTCGTGTCCCGACTATAGTGTATAGATTAGTTAAGGCAAATAGCCGGCAAACGAGCTGACGATCCACCTGATGGTAAGTGGCTATCGTCGCTCATGGACATCAGCAACACCAAAGGCATCACTGATACGATGACGGTCAAGAAAGAAAAAGAAAGAAGAAGAAGTACCGATTTCATTCTCCTGTGGTGCTTGTGTGCTGCTTTCCTTCTCCGTGTCAGCATTCGCAGACTCCAATTCTGCCTTCTGCAAACATTTTAATATAATTATTGTATTCTACGAGCTAATAATAATGTTTATATTTTGTATGCTTCTGTTACATCTGTGTCAAGCAAGCTTCACGGAAAGATATTAACACCAGTAATAATAATGATTATTTAATAATAATATTAATCTACATTAATATTACTCTTAATAAATTATTTTAACGAGGTAAAGTTTGTGACGTAAATAATCTCTGGATCTACTGAACAGATTTTGAAAATTCTTTTACCAATAGAAAGAAAGACATTATTTGTGTCATAGGTTATAAGATTTTTGGAAATTCATCCCCTAAGGCCTAAGGGATAAAAATAGGGGTTGGAAGTCACTTTTAAACAAACCAACTTCATCAATTTTAGAGGTATAAATACTAAATTTTTTTAGTAAGTTTATAGTTATGAACAAAAGTTAACTTTAAAATAATTTTTTTTTTTGGAAAATCATCCCTTAAAGGATGACGAGTAATTTAGGTATGGAACTTAGTACGCAACTTGGAACATGTAAATTCATAATTTATAACTCATATTTTATCATCAGGATTTGTGGCCGGCTCCTGTCGCCTCTTACAACACCCTCATCCGGGTCATCTCACACCCCTATCCAGCCACAATATGCACCACCATAATACAGTACCTTCTTAGCCCTGGTCCGTTTGGGTCTGGCCTCCGGTACCGGATCCGGTACCGATACCGCTTCCGGTACCGGTTCCTCCGTATCCGCTTGTTTCGTTGCCCGTGAGCTGGCTCGAGTCGCGCGGGATGATCGTGCTATGGGAAATATAATGGGATTGTTAATCTTAATATATATAAATTACGTGTCACGTTGTTTGTCCGCGATGGACTCCTAAACTACTAAACCAATTTTAATCTTTGCACACTGTGTGCAGTTTGATCCAACTTGAAAGATAGAATAGCGTACATCTCAAATTTAAAAAAGTTTTGACAGAACGAAGTCTGTCTGGGCAACTAGTGTTATTTAGTTTTTGTTTGTTTATTTTTTTACCGACTTCAAAAAATATACTTCCTGAATTCAATTCGACTGTATTTTTTTAATGTTTATTACCTCAGAACTTTCGACTGGGTGAACCGATTTTGAGGATTCTTTTATAATCGAAAGCTGATGCTTGTCATGTGGTTCCACTTAAAGAGCGAGATCTGATAAGTAGTGAGTTATTTTGAAGGCAGTTATTTTTTGTTAGTTAGTATTTAGATTAATACATTAAACTTACGGATGAATAACATTTCTAAACAAGTATGATGACAAATTGAGTTTACACGGAGGGAGTTTTATAAAAATAAAAGATATAGAGAACAGACACGGGCACAAAACACTATAGTCCATTGAAATGTTACATTTTTTAGGCCTTACCTTGCGTTTTTTAGAGGACGCAATTTTATTTTTTTGATGTGTAGGGGGGGTCATTGTAAAGCTAAAACCAAGTTTGTGGGGTCGCCACCCTTGTCCCACGGCCGCCATCTTGAAAATAGGGATTGAAATGGTTTTTACGATATATCTCTTAAACTATTTATTTGATAAAAAAAAATTGCTGACATTTTTTGTTGCAAATTAAATTCTCTACAACTTTGGTCCAGTAACTTTTTGTCGTAAAACTATAAATAAAAAAGTTATAAGCGAAAATGTTCAGAAAAAAAAAATATCCTTCTATGCATTATTTCAAGCTCTTGCCTGCTTTTGATGTCATTTAAATGTATAGAACTATTGTTGGATCTTACAGATCGTACACTTTGGTGGAAATAAATTTCAGTATTGCCATACAAAAAATAATAATTTTCATACAAATGTATCCTTCTATGCATAATTTCAAGGTCTAGTCTGCTTTTGATGTCATTTAAATGTACAGGACTATTGTTGGATCTTACAGATCGCACACTTTGGTGGAAATAAATTTCAGTATTGCCATACAAAAAATAATAATTTTCATACAAATGTATCCTTCTGTGCATAATTTCAAGGTCTAGTCTGCTTTTGATGTCATTTAAATGTACATGACTATTGTTGGATCTTACAGATCGCACACTTTGGTGGAAATAAATTTCAGTATTGCCATACAAAAAATAATAATTTTCATACAAATGTATCCTTCTATGCATAATTTCAAGCTCTAGTCTGCTTTTGATGTCATTTAAATGTACAGGACTATTGTTGGATCTTACAGATCGCACACTTTGGTGGAAATAAATTTCAGTATTGCCATACAAAAAATAATAATTTTCATTTATAACTTTTCTGAACATTTTCGCTTATAACTTTTTTATTTATAGTTTTACGACAAAAAGTTACTGGACCAAAGTTGTAGAGAATTTAATTTGCAACAAAAAATGTTAACAATTTTTTTTATCAAATAAATAGTTTAAGAGATATATCGTGAAACCATTTCAACCCCTATTTTCAAGATGGCGGCCATGGGACAAGGGTGGCGACCCCACAAACTTGGTTTTAGCTTTACACCGACCCCCCCTACACATCAAAAAAATAAAATTGCGTCCTCTAAAAAACGCAACCCCAAATGTAACTTTTCAATGGACTACTAACATAGCTTCTGAACTTAGCGATGAATATATTACTAACATAACAGCATGATAATTAAACCATTAAGTTAATTACAGTGGATTTTGATTATAGCGGCGATGACGGGACCTCTAAAGAAGTCGTTATATCCGGAAGCTATCCGGAAGTCGTAACAAACAAAGGAAAGGAGGTGCAATGGTGTACGGTTTTTCTTAATTTGCAAGGGTTTTGATTTAAAACATTCAAATATTTTATCACGGTTTTTCCACATTGTAGATATTGTTGATTGGAAACTCGGTATTCTTTGCAAATTAGCATTGTTTTCACCTTTTTCGTCTAGGAATGTCGAACGTTGAATATGTCTAAGAGCCATACTTATTCAAATTTACTAAACGCAGTTGCTACTCACAATTTCACTTTGTAACCATTGGAGTATTGTTACTTTTTAACTCCGAAACGTGCACACTTACCCACCTGTTATGTAATATCTATAAACTAAAGGAAAAATGTCACCACAGTTGCCGACCATCTGACCATCTGTGTGGATTTAACAAAAGATAATACAATAAAGCTCTTGTAACTTTAGCAGTCAATTCCGGTCGTAATATCTGCATGGGATTTCTAGGATTTTTTTTACAAATCTATACTATAATAAAACTCAAAGGGCAAATTTACTGTACATTGAATATTTTTTTAAAATTTTGATTAGGGGGCACTTCAGTAACGTGTTAGAGCACAAAAATATTTTTTTTAGAATTATTGTCTGTCTGTCTGTCTGTTTGTCTGTCCGGGCATCACATGAAAACCCTTGAACAGATTTCGATGAAAATTGCTAAAGTTGTTACTAATACTCCGGGTCATATTTTAGGATACTTTTTATCCCGGAAAATTAAAAGGTTTCCCCGGGAAACGGGATGAAATTTTGTATGGTATATTTTTAAAACATCAACCGATTTGCTTCAAATTTGCATCAAATATTCCTTGCATAAATTTATGGAACACGTATTTTTCAGTTTTCCAAAATTTTGCAAAAAAAAAGAAAAAAATACAAATTAATGTGAATATTGCTTATTTTTCAAAACCCGCTCCTGGAGGAATCCTTTGTGATTTTATCGTGGGTTTCAGTATATAAATTACTAAATATAAGTACTTCAATGTAAATTCACCGTTTTTGAAATTTCCTTCTGCAAGAGGTACAAATAAGGTAAAACATAATTTCCGTATGCGAAGCTGCGGGTAACAGCTAGTGAGTAATAAAACCCAGTCACTACACCCGAAGTTGCTATAGCCATATGAATTTTGTATTCGAGTATGCTTTAAATTCAAGGAACTAATATTTAACATCGCTATATCAAAATGGTCGCGAAATCCAAAGTCGTTATAAATAAAATCCACTGTACTAGTTGTACTTACGTATAATTTACATTGAATGCAATTTAGTCTTAGTCTAGTGACACATTGGTTAACAGGTAACAAGTAGTTGCCATTGTTAGGCAAAAATAAGTAATATTATAATCCAGAGTACACATTTTAGTACAATGGGATTGGAGTTGATTCTGCCTATTCAATGGGCCGAAATATTTATACTCAGTTTTTTATAATATGAACAAAGAAGTGCCAAACTTCTTTGTATTAATTCTAGTTAAAATAACTAATTTGTCTTTACTATTAGTAAACAGAAATTCATTTTAGCATTTAATGATAACTGACCCATAAATTATTTTCATTTTAATTCAAATTCAAAATCATTTATTCATGTAGGTAACATATGCACGTAATTTTTTTTAATGAACCAGAAAAAAAATATTTTTTTTATGCCTGCCTTGTTTTTACATTACAAATATTACGACAAAAAAACCTCTGTATGATTATTTACCATACATATAAGACTTCTAAAATAAAGGACATAATATATAGATGGTAATACAGATGAAGCCCTTACCTAGTGGTGGCAGCATGGTATCAGTCTGCTTCCTCGTCCTGGTAGTACGTCGCTTGCCACTCCCACTGTCTTCATCGGCTGATGACTCTTCAGGTTTCTCCTTCTGAACTGCTTTGCGGGGTTCTTTTATGAGAGAAATACTTTTATTATAATCTGAATTTTACCAAGAAAGAAAATTACCAACTTAAAAATACAGACAAACACAGTCCAATTGAATAGCTCCTCCTTTTTTGAAGTCGGTTAACAAAATAATAGAAGTTATCAACAAAACAGCTATATTATAGCATATAACTTTATTTACTTTGCACCCATCGATTTTACAGCTACGTTAGATGAGGGATCTTTAACTATGTAAAGTAACATTAATCCTGTGACTTTTTTCCTATGCATGTATATGGGTAACATTACCTCTTACCATTCAATATCTTACCATTTATCTTTGATAGCAAGCAAATAAGCTTGCTTGTCAATTAGTTACATAAAACAGTACTAAAATAATCATGTATGATAATAAAGCCAGTAATTTAGGATCTAATTTCTATTAAATTATAATATTATAAAATGAGGTCTTTTCAGATCCACTTGACAGTTTTACCAATACTAGCTGACGCAAACAATATCTTCAATCAATATATTAAATTCAATGCGTACTTGGCACGGGCGCGGCCGGCGGCGGCATTGCAAATTCATCGTTATTCTGTTCCTGTTTGATTTCAGCTTTGACCGCCAATGATAGCGTGTCCATTGACTCAGACTCTGACTCCGAAGGCAGTACTGATGATATTTTTTCTTGTTTCACTGTAAATTAACAAGAATAAATTAGATAAGCAATTCAATAGTCAATAAATAACCATTTTGGGAAATGTATTTTATTTGCTAAAGTTACAACCGCTTAGGAATACCTTTTTCTCAAAAAACATTATCGAGTAGGAATAAAACATATTTCTTCATTAATTTCAATTGCGCGCGAATAACAGTCGGTCATATATCCATATCCCTGTATGAAGAGATGTGCAAGGCAAATGTCACAAGATTAGCTCGCATTACGGTATACAAATTCTGTCGATATAAATTCGCATCAATATTTTGTGGACTAAGGAGGTGTATGAATTCTTTCTTTCTTTCAAACAGACAAAAATCGCAAGGAATTTTAATCGCCGTGCGTGTTGGTTATGATTCAGTACGCGATTTATAAACCGTCAGAAAAAAATCGTTGTAATATAATCTAAATTTTACTAACAAAAAATAACCGACTTCAAAGTTATTTGGCAAAGGGAGATCTCCCGCCAGGCGAGGTGTGTTGCCTGGGAGGCGGCCGAGCCCCGACTGATGTTGTCGGAGCGTTTCTATATATACTAGCGATATTTGAAAACTTCGATAGCGTGATTCAGGGTGACGTCATCGTCGCCACATCACCCCCCTGCTCAGACCGGAGGTCGATACACCTTCTCGTTGATTCAGCCATCTGTGGTCCTCTATCTTCTGTGAGTCGAGATGTGAGGTCGATGTGCCCTTGAGATGCCCTCTATCCGCGGTGAGTCGGGATGGGAGGGTGGAACGACTGATGCGGAGGGCGAGCGGTGCGCGCTCAAGCCGTCCGTGTAGCCGTGGGTGGGGGCAGTCGCTGGCCGGACACAGGAAGCGTCGACACAGTACGCTGCGATGCGCCCGGTGAGTCAGCGTGGCTGGTGTGCGGTCTGCCGAGAGGTATCTGCAGTCCGTCGGGTGTGAGCGGTGAGGTGAGGGGGGAGAGATGCCTGCTGCCGCTATCGGTGCTCAGAAGCGACGTGTTCTTGTCGAGGATCACCAGTTTGGCAAAGGGAGATCTCCCGCCAGGCGAGGTGTGTTGCCTGGGAGGCGGCCGAGCCCCGACTGATGTTGTCGGAGCGTTTCTATATATACTAGCGATATTTGAAAACTTCGATAGCGTGATTCAGGGTGACGTCATCGTCGCCACAGTTACTCAAAAACTACTTGTCAGATCTCGTTCAAATTTATGTGGGATCACATGACAAGCGCCTGCTTTCGATTAAAAAAAGAATCATCATAGAGTTAGATCTGGTCTCCAAGTCCTACCGCTCGGACGAACAGTAGGATGTTCCTGGGTTCCAGATCTCTTACTCGGCTGGGTGGGATTAAGTGGCCTCCTAAGATTCGGCTTCTGCAGTGATTTAGGGCAGGGCAGTCACAGAGTTCTGAGGTAACACACATAAAAAAAACAGTCCAATTGAGAACCTCCTCCTTTTTTTGAAGTCAGTTAAAAATTCGCAATACGTGCTAAGCCTAAGGAAGTGTATGAATCTGACCGCACTGCAAAAAAAAATTCAATTGAAATAGCTTTTGAAATAGCTCTATGTTCTATCTTGATAATATATAGCAGGACCAACTAGCCATAGTAAATTATCGAATGTTTTTATAGACATTATAAAATACTGGAAAAAGTTTTTCTTATATTCTCGCAAGGCTTGGTATTTTACATAAAAAAAATTCTTTCATAGGTCTTAGTGCCGTAAAAGGGTGAATCCAGTATTGGTGACATTTTTTGACATGTCTTTACGCCGGAGGCAAATCAAGATTTTTGTTCGGTTGTCCATTTGGGTACGTGCGACTTTGCTGACAATTGGGTAGAAACAGACAAAAATCGCAAGGAATTTCATTCGCCATACGTGTTGGTTACGATTCAATACGCGATTTATAAACCGTCACAAAAAAAATTCGCAATGCGTGCTAAGCCTTAAAGATAAATAATTAAAGACAGCATTTAAAGCAAGGAGTTCTATGGCTATTAACAACAACCTTCTACAATGGGTATCTCCAAAACGGGCTGCGTATTTTCCTTGTCATCGTCTTTGGCGCGTCGTCGACGTGACTTCTCCGCTGGTTCCTCACGACGAAGCTTCTGAGTGAGGTTTACATTTACCTGGAGAATATCATATTAAATTAAAAAATATACAATTCTAACTTTAAAACAAGTTCGATAACTCATCGTAAAAGTTAGATCCCATCAGAACTTTGACTAGTGACTAGTCATCAGACTGAAATTTGATAAATATTAAATAAATTTTTAAAACATAAAAAAATACAGCCGAATTGAGAACTCTCCTACTGTTTTCGAAGTCTGTTAAAAACCCCCCAATTTTGAACCGAGTTTATCTTGAATACAGCTGTTTTTATTCCCACCAAACATAGCTAAGAATACCCTGATTACAATAGTTATAGAGCAAAAAATCTCATGAAGATTGGTCCATTCGTTTAGGAGATACAATGCCACAAATTGACACATTTAACTTATTATCATCCTCTTTTTTGCGTCGCGTCGGGGTTTTAATAACACAATCAATTTAGCTCCATATTTTACATTTTTATTTTATACATAGCCTAAAGGGTTGATGAAAGTGTAGCCATTGGTCCTACAAGAGAAGTTTTTTACATTGTTCAAAATAACACTATGGTCTCCGTTAATATGCTAAAAGGAAATACTTGCACTATAATTTATTGCCTATGTGCTTGTTCATACTGACTCGCGGGCGCGGTCGCGGGCGCGGTCGCGGGCGCGGTCGCGAAATTTCAAACATATGAACTACTATGAGAGTGTTCACATACAAAACGCACGTGCGGTGTAAGTAGCGGGCACGCTAGCGACAACCGCGCGCGGCCCGCTAGCGGCAATATCAAACGTATGAGAATGTATGAGTGTGTTCACACTGAACTAGCGGCGGAACGCGCGATTATGTCAGGTAAGTTCAACCATTTTGAACTTGTCGCTAGAAACGATAGCACATGAATTCATTATGTCCCCAGATTAAAGGGTTGTTCTTTCATCTAAGATCATGTCCTTCAATACAGAAGAGTTTATTAGTACTATTCAGGCTAGAACTGATTTGATTTGAACTCAGATTTGGCAGAATAAACACAGGAATCTTATGAACAGAAACATTCATAATAAACTATGGAAGGAAATTGCTGAATTGTTTCCTGATATGGAGGGTGAGTACCTAAATGGAACTTTAGGTACGAATTTTCGGTTAAAAAAAGATTGTCGTCCATGTTTTCAACCTCTGACAACATGTCACAATCGCGCAAACGCCTGGCGGCCAGTGTGAACACAAATCCGCCACCGCGCCCGCGACCGCGCCCGCGAGTTCAGTATGAACACTCACTATCCCTTTTATGTATGACCCAAAATCAATACTTATTTTAAACTATATACTAAGTAGTAACAAGTAGTAACTACACTAGTAAATAAAATTCTTATTTGATGATAACTACAATACCACTACTGCACATGGTCTATCAAAAAAACTAATAATAGCACATTTATAATTAATAACCTAAAATGATTATTTAAATGTTATGAATAAGTAGCCTAGTCTGGATTACAATATACAACATGGTATGTGTGTAAATAAATATATTTAGATATTATAAATTTACCCCACGTTTAGGAGTGTCCACAATTATAATGTTGCTTTCTTCCAAAATGTTTGCAGTTTCATTTACCTATTTGAAAAACGTAATTAATTTTCTTACATACAGTTTTTCAGTAACAAGAATTAAAAACAAAAAAATATAACATAACAAAAATATGTATTTATTTGTTTCTAACTTTGATCCTACTCTCTGTTACCAATGTTTGTTAATGTCAGAGGAATTTCATCTTTAACCACAAGGTCTACGACTGTTTATAACTTTTAAACATTTTCTACTATGAACCTATACAAAAATGTTAATGTACGCTCAACTTTACCTGTTTGGTGATAATACTCTTTGCTCTAACAGATGCATTTCTCTTCTGTCGTTTGTCCTGCTCAGGACTTAAAATACCGTCCACTTCATTCTTACTCCGCTTCTTGGACCCTCCTCTCTCCCCGTTACTGTCCATTGAGCTGTGAGCCTCATCCGCGCTTTTAGTGGACTTGTTGCTAGATCTACCATTTGGTTTCTCGTTCTCCGGTGACTTTGTTGGTTCATCTTTGAAATTGAAGTTTTTTTATAAGAAAAGGCCTTTTAGGAGTTTTGGGTGAAAGAATTGCAAGAAACTAATGAATACTTGGACATGAATTTAACTTTTTAATCTGTGAATAATCATTTTATAACTCTTATAGATGTCTATTAATCAGCATAGGGAAACAGCTAGGCCGAGCGGCTTCAACCCATCAATGGCCCACTTCTGAGCTCAGGTCTTTCCTCTTGAGAAGGCTTAGAGCTACAGCGAAGGGAAACAAATTAGCGAACATCAAGTCAGCCATTTGCTTTAAATATTGATGCAACTACTGGACTATACTTGACACATAATTTGTTATACTATGAGGCACATACATACATACATATAAATCACGCCTTTTTCCCGTAGGGGTAGGCAGAGACCACTTCTTTCCACTTGCTACGATCCTTACATACTTGTTTCGCTTCGTCCACTTTCATTATTCCTTTCATACATGCTCTTCGGTTTGATGTACTCTTGACCTGGCCTTTTTTCAAGACGTCCCTAATTTGGTCTTGAAACGTCCGCCTAGGTCTACCCCTTCCAACACTCGCATTCACACTCGCCTTAATGAGGCACTAAAGAGACATTATAGCTTTTTGAAACTTAGCACTATCCTCAATAGGCCGAGTTCCAGTTTACTACTATAATTACTCTAATACCAAACACTTAATTAGTTTGAATGATTTTCTACTGCTGATGTAAGATGTTATTATGATGCCTGCACATTACTGAATTTTGATGTAACGAACATTTTTAAATTGATTAATGATTAATTTACGCACCTTCCGCCTCGCTAATACTCTGAAGAGTCGTTAGGTTTTTATCTTTAGATTTCTCCTCCACTCTGCTCTCCCCATGCAGACACTCCTCTTCAAAGTCATCAAAAGCCTGAAGCGCTGCCTGCAAACCACAATCATACGCCGTTTTAGCACTTTTATTCACACATTTTGTAATGAATACTTCACGAAATAAAACAATTTTTAACCACAGTTTCAACTTCCAACCGTTAGACCACAACATTGAATTAATTTACCTCCAAGTTTTTATTGAAATTCTTGATATATGATTCAGTAAATCCTTTTAATTTAGGCACAATCTCGTCATTAAATATAGACATAATTGTAAGAAAAACTCCGCTTAGCCAAAAGTTTCATAAATTTTTTGACAACGCTAAATTATTAACACAATCGAAAACCGTTTGAAATTGAATTAATGACTTGACGCCCGGGATGGCCTACAATAGTCTATGGTTTATGTACTCTATGGATTATATGCAGTGTTGCCAACCAAAAAAGCTGTAGAAAACTGCAAAATTCTATTTAGAGAACTGTAAATCTACAGTTTTTCTCATTTTGTGTTATATAATAGCTCTAATCAATAAAACAACATAATATAGTAAGAAAATTATACTTGTATTTTTGTGAATCAACTTTAAATTTAAACAATTTCTATTAAAACTCACTCGTTTTGAATTTGCACATCCTCCTGATTTTCCGTTTCATCTTTTTTTTAAATCTTATTATATACAAATATAATTATATACAAATTTATGAAATCTCTTTAAATGGTCGTCGGTAACATTTAACTCATAACAATTTTTAATTTCTGACTTAATTAAAGTGCCTTTTATGATGGTGGTAAACCGTATATTCCTAAGTTTGAGTTACGCAGTGAATAAAATAGATGGCCTTAGTATTATGAAGAAAAATTGCAGATTTGGTTTAATCTAAAAGATATCGAAAAAACTGTAAATCTACAGTTAAAACCATAGATCTTTGTTGTTGTGTTAAATAAATGTTAACTTGTGTTTTGTGTATGTACTTTATGTTGTGAATTTTGTAACTGTTTTTGTGTTGTGTTATGTTGTGAATGTTGTTGTTATCTACTAACAATAGTTTGTAAGTATTCTGTATTTACTAACATCATATTATGGACCTTGTCCGAAATAAAGTTTTATTATTATTATCGGAAAAGGATTTTTTTCTCAGCTTTTGAGCTGGTTCTACTACCACTATTACTATTATTATTATTATAGATTTAGAACTAGTAGTCTATTCTCTCATACATTTGACAGAGTGAGATCTCCAGTTACAAAATCTACGTGAAAGACAGAGACAAAAATATTATTTTTTGTCCCCGTCACATAGTTCATAGTTGGTAGCAGTATTAATTCTGGGCTGCTTGCATGAAGCAGTGATATATAGAAGGAGCCTCATCTCATATATGAAGGGAAAGTTGAAAAAGTGTCTAGCTGTTTACAGAAAATTGAGTTTCCAATAATGGCCATTTCTGGATGGCGCTAGTGATACAAATAGCGAACCATGAACATAGCTGTTGTAGACGGAGTGAAGTTTGCTGAGTTATGCCTAGTGCAATGTGCATCCGCACTCCGCAGCATCACCGTTATGAATGGCGCTTGTGCCGCTAGCTGCTAGTGTAATTTTACGCGTTTTCACGGACACTTTTCATATACAGAGATGGCGTTCCTTCTCCTCTATTTTCCATGGCTGCTTGTTAAATTTTGTTTATTTTTTAATAACCTCAAGCAAAACGTAAATTCTATTCTGTCTCATGCTCTTTGATCTCATGTGCGCACAGAACACAATATACTCCTGGCGGAGCATGTGCGGCCACGCCACCAGTGTTGCCAGATAATTTTTTCTCGAATAGCCTTGCCGGAGTGCGTGTAGCCCCGAGATAGCCCCATCTAGGGTTCGAAGTATAGGAGCTAAAAAAAAATTAAAATGTGTGCTATTCACACGTGGTAGAAGTGAAACCTTCAAAAATTTTGTTTTCAAGATAATGAGAATAAAATTTCGGGATAGATGATAATTGTAGGTTTTACTACTCCAATCCACCAGTCTCCACTCCACTCCAGTCTCCATTCCACTTCAGTCTCCACTCCACTCCAGTCTCCTCTCCACTCCAGTCTCCATTCCACTCCAGTCTCCACTCCACTCCACTCCAATCTCCACTCCAGTCCAGTCTCCAATCCACTCCAGTCTCCAATCCACTCCAGTTTCCACTCATCTCCAGTCTCCACTCAACTCCTGTCTCCACTCAAATCCAGTCTCTACTCAACTCCAGTCTCCACTCAACTCCAGTCTCCACTCAACTCTAGTCTCTACTGGACAGTTTCGTTTCATCGAATTTCAAATCACCCCCGTACTAAAGAAGTTTTCACTTCAAAAAAGGTCATCGGTAGTCAATTTCATATCACTTTGTTGAGAAACCCAAGCCCAATGACCTTTTTTTTTTTAGTCCGCGCGCTTAAATATATCTCCCCTCGGCTACACGTAGCCAACGGGTAAAATATGATAGCTCGGTAACGGAAATAGCCCCATCTGGCAACACTGCACGCCACGCCGTGGCTGAATATTAGCTGCCAACATTCGCAAACAAATGCGTTCAGTATAATAATAATATATATTTTTTCAATTTGTTTTCATTTCTGGAAGATAGAAAATATATTTTTTTGCATTGAATTACATTATATCTTATTGACCGCGTATTTAACGACGACGCGCGCTCTATTAATAGCGACTTAGTAAAAATATTTGCGTAATCTTACGCTAATCTTATGTAGTTCATGCGAGTCTTAATAGATGGCGCTATTTTTTATTATATTGTCAGCTATTTATTGAACAAGATCTTTTGTCTAAATTAAATAGTCTGTGGTCATAATAAAAAAAGCAAAAAGGTATCTCGGACTATGGCGCCATCTAGAGAAAAGATACAGGTAACAAAAAGAAAACTTGCTGAAACTCTCCTTTCTTGCCCGAATAGTCTAAGATACGGCATAAAGAAATAATTTTAATATACCCTCATGTGTTTAATAAAAATGATCCACTGAATCTACTAAACTATGAGGAATAGTGAAAAGTGGGAACAGATTTTGGTGAAAATTAAAACTAAACGATCCAACCTAAAACCATTAAAACTAAACGACTAAACTGCCTATTTTTTTTTTCAATATCTTGTATCATTTATTTATGAAATATGAAAGATTTAATTTAAATTTATCTGTTTTAAAGTATAATAATTATATATAAATATAATTTGATTCTCAGAGAGCGATTATAAATAGGCAAAAACGATGAAAACTCTGTGCCACATGTTTTCTTGCTGTGTCTACTATGCTCATTATAGCACAAACAATGCGTTGTAGCTTTAGACCCCTCGAGTGTATAGTATCAATTTGTACATGAGCTAAGTAATTTTTATGTTTGAGAAATTCTAACGGAGCTGAACAACATCACATTCAGAGTTCCCAGATTAAACAGCAGAGTACAAGCTCCCCTCTTCGTCCATCCATCAAATGTGAACTATAGACGGAACTCCTTCATCAGTAGGGCAAGTAGGTACAGCATTAAATGCTACTGCGCGGGATTGTGACATTGATATACCTTTTACTTCATCTGAGTATATTTAATACCAGTGTATCAAAATTAAAGCGAATTATGACTCGTAACTTTTTCAAAACCTATAAATAGTAATTTTTAAAGATTGTTTAATATAATCAAGTAATTTAAATACATCCATGAAATGCAGGCACCAATGGGAATTTTATATGAATGTTGCATCGTATCAGTTTTCCTTCATACATTATAGTATATATCTACCGACTTAGCGATTTTATTAATAGGTAATTATTAATATTACCCATATTTAAATTCTTACACGTGAAAACTTGTAATTGGCTTTCTCTCACAGTTATGATGCTCAAAAATTATTTTTGTAAACTAACTGTAAGTTTTCCAAAATAAAATAAAATAAAATAAAATAAAAAATAGGTGGACACAGGATTTTCTCAAGCCATTGTAGATTGTTCCAATTTGGCATTGAGTACCTTACTTTATTAATTTTAAAATGTCACAGGAATTGACGGACAGACGTTCGTATTTTGTTTTACAATCCTACCCACCGGAAAGCTAAATTCCAAACCAGGCTATCACAAGCTATAACCACAATATAATAATATACAGTAGTCGCTCTTCATACAAACGGCCGAAAAGCGCGTTATACCTACCCACATCCGAATACGCGTGCGATACGTGGGCAACAGCGGCCGCTGCGTGGCGATTGCCGACAGGCGAACGAGCGGAGCTTGTACCACGGTCCGGTCGGTACAAATAACAATTTTTTTAGTTTTTCTACTCTGGTTGAGCTGTATGGTCGTGTGCGGCTGTGGATTTAGAAAAATTTAAGATGGCAGTAGAAAAGGGCAACAGAAATAGTAGACATTATTGTGCTGTTTTTGGGTGCTTTAATTCGACATTAAGTCACCCAGGAATATCATTGTTTACGTTACCTGGAGACTCCGAAAGGTAAGACACTATTTTTATACACCTACCTATAAGTACGTATTATATAGTATATATAATACTATATAATATAATATATAATACGTACTTTTAGGTAGGTATATATAATTATTGTAGGTAAGTAACTTAGGTAGTAGGTATTGTATAATTATTGCGTTATTGATTAATATTAACTTTATTATTGTATTGTAATTATTAATAAGAAATCAAATTATTGTATTCAAGGTCTTCGGTCCTGCCGAAGGAGATCAGTGCATGTAGGATAAATAAATAAAAACAAGTACGTATTGCAATAAGTAGGTACCTAAATTGTTTATTTTTCATAAGTCCACCGAGTAAAATGCCTAGATTTATAAATAAGGGGCTAAAATAATCTAATGGTTGATTATTATTACTTTTGTCGTATCGGGGCGGCTTAGAATACTAACCCCAATCCCACGCCGGATGGGTGTCGTAAAAGGCGACTAAATCCAGCCCGCTGGTGGTAGGGCCCCTCGAGGGATTATATTGGTAATATTGATTTTAATTGTTAATTAATACCATTATTAGGTACTATTATTATATCTCCATGGGGTTCACCTGGATAGTTACCACCCTTGAGTATGATGAGTCAGCCGCCAAACGACTCTTCGTGTTCCGGCTGGGGGCTTGAGAGCCAGTTCTTTCTTTCTTCTTCTTCTCGCTTTTTTGGCCGGCAACGCATCAGTGATGCCTTTGGTGTTGCTGGTGTCCATGGGCGACGATATCCACTAACCATCAGGTGGATCGTCAGTTTATTAAAATAGAAAATATAACATTTATAAATACAAAACTACAAAGAAACTCAAGTCGTTTTATAAAATTAAAATACTGTCGGCGGACAGCCCTAGCGCGCGGCGACGCGTAGGCAAGTTTTTCGAGAATCGGGCCGAGTCACGTTACTGTTTATATATGTGTACTGTGCTATAACAAAGCCAGATTTAGCTCGTCCGCAACCATGGAGTTATTCTCTCTATCTTTCATGTCCGCAACAAAACATTTTCACGCAGTACAACTGCGATCACGGTACATCTACAGCAACTAGCAGAGCTTACTACGAGCATAGCACAGTCAGCAAAAGACGAAAAATAAATTATGCATAACATTTAATATTACAAAATGTTTGTGTTATAATCATTGTTGAATCAAACAATACGTATATAAGAAGCATTTAACATTGATGCCAATGCATACATTCTGAAAATATGCAACATTACAAACGTTTTTGTTCATGCCCTGTATACTTAACTCTTTTGCCGATTATACAGTGTAGTGTACATATGTTTCAAAATGGCAAACATATCTCACATGACGCAACAGTGAACAAAGCCGGGTATATAATAGCAGAAATTCGAGTCGAGTGCGTGTTCCCACGGCGGGGGCTAGTCGCCAAAATAAAATGCTATAAAAAGTTCGATAGAACGGATTCCGTTTTCGGAAGGCGAAACGCGATGTACAGTTATGGGGACAAGGGAGTTAGATATTGCAAATTATACACTTTTATGTCCTAAGGAAGGAAAGCTCGTTTCCTTGGGGTCTATGGACATTGGCAACACTAGGAGCGTCACCAACGCATTGCCGGCCACGAAGGAAGCGATGGACCCGCTTAGCATTTTTGCAAGACAGTTTTTTGATCATGATTTCTTATCTTATTATGTATACCTTACGTTATGATACCTTATAAAGGAAAGTGAATCTCTCTCTTCCTCCATCCATCTTGAGTCTAAACCAACCTACCGTTCTTGTGCACCCTAATGAATGTAAATTCAATTCAAATTATCAATTCAAAGTATTAAATTCAATGAATCAGAATTAAATTGTATTAAATTAAATTAAATTTAATTTGTAATAGACTAACATAGTATTTAAGTAAGAAAATTGTTACTAATACCTCTATGGGCTAAAATTGCCAGAATTTTATTTTTTATTTTATTTAATGAATTACCGACAATGGTGAACAGTCACTTCCCTTCTGTTGAAGATTGCTTAAAGTTCCGACACCTAGAGGATACTTATGCGAGGTGCTACATCTCTACCAATACCTCTAAAATGTATGGAAAATTGATGCAGTAGTTATGAGGTAGTCATTGTATAATTATAATTATGATTCCCTTAGCCTTCAGCAAATATCTTTTCTGCTAAGAAGAGATCACTTTGAGCGAAAGCTTAGGACTCTATTCCTATTGCTATCCTAACTTTATTAGTTTTTTGTTATGTTTTTGTTTTTTGGTGTCCAATAAAGTATTTTGTATTATTATTTTGTATGTGTGATAGCCTAGCGGTTAGAACGTTGGTCTCCCGAACGAAGGAGCCTGAGTTCAAATCCTGGCACGCACCTCTAATTTTCAAATATTATGTGCGTATTAGAAGTTAATTATCACTTGCTTCGGTGAAGGAAAACATCGTGAGGAAACCTGCACACGCACCTGCGCACGGAGAGTTCTGCATAAAGTTCTCAAAAGGTGTGTGAAGTCTACCAATCCGCACTTGGCCAGCGTGGTAGACTATGGCCTAATACCCCTCACATTGTGAGAGACCCCGAGCCCAGCAGTGGGACAATTATGGGTTGTTGCTTTGCTTTGCTTTGCTTTTTTGTATACCTAACATCCCTTGATCAATTTTCATCTCATTGCAATAATATTAATAACTATAATAATATTATTGTAACAAAGTTGTACTCGACTGTACGACTTGCCGTTCGGCGTCACGCTGTCGCATGTCTAGGGAAATGTCCCAGTTCACCCCCGATTGTTGGCAACACCAGAGATTGTTGGGGAAATCGACTGCAAATGTTGTTATAATCAAATCGATGTTAGGTGCAAACTGCAAAGTACCTATCTACGTTATTAAACTAAGTGATTAGATTTAAATTCACCGCACTACATAGCAAAATAAGACGCACTGAAAACCAGCGGCTGAGGTTGTTCCAACCCAACTAAAGCTTTTTAGGGTTTCGAAGTAAAATCGGAAGCCTTATAATTTCGTCATGTCCATCCGTCCGTCTGTCTGTCTGTCCGTCTGTCTGACGCAAAGCGCCGAGGTCGTTAGTGCTAGAAAGCTGTTATTTGGCATGGATGTATTTATTAAAACTTCAGAATCGTGGAATAAAAAAGTTTTTCAGGGTCTACCTACAGGTAAGGTGAGGAGATTTTTTTTATTTTTCGCGTACCCTATAGTATGGGATATCGTTGAAAAGGTCTTTCAAAAATATTTTCGGAATTAGGGGTCTAAAAGTGCTAATTTTGCAGTGCCCCCCCTGCCGGTTAAACGGTTGGAGTTGGACAAGTGAAAAAATTCTCAAAAATCATTGAAGTATAACATCATAGAATAGACATCTCGAACAAAATGTGTGTCCCCGCCGGGAGGTTCGATTTTCAAAATTGAGCCCCCGTTCTCCTTTCAAAATCGAACGAATCCATTAGCAATTGAAGCCGTGCGGCGTCAATTCATTGGAACATACATTCTGTTCGCGGTGTCCATTCTATACGCTAGTAATAATACTTCAATGTCAAAAATAGGTATTATTATTATTAGGAAGAGCTGGCAGCTACCTCGGACAAAGAATTAGTCTTGCTATTCAAAGGGGGAATGCTGCCAGTATCTTCGGAACCTTGCCTAAAGGGACTCCTTTTAATAATAATATACCTATTTTAATTATTGTATTATATTTTTTAAGGTTTTTAGTTTTAGGTCCTTTGTACATTAAGTATATTATTAGTTATTTTGTGTTAATTAAAAATAGGTTACATGTTAAATTTACAAGGAAATCTATCACGGCTATGTTAACATATTAATAGTCGATAAACTTACTACTTCGGAACCCTACATTGCGCGTGGCCTGACACGCACTTGCTCGGTTTTAAAATGACATACCTACCTGTCTGTAATTTAGTTTGTGGTAAAAACTGGCGAAATTCAACGGGCGAAATAAATATTTTTTTTCTATTCTATTCTGTTAGATGTATACCGTGAGCCTAGCTGCCTACACCTAGCACACCTCACTTGCTGAAAGATCTGCTAATGTTCGTCTACATCAGGGATAGGCAAAGTATTTCCTACGCTTCGTACAATATGTACAAAAATAATCTATGGGGGCAGTTTTATACTTTTCTTTTTGCTGAAGTCATTTGGCGGCCAGCTGGATGTGTTACCAGCGAAGTTGTCTTTCTGCGCGCTTAGTTTAAAACGCGATACCTCTCTAAAAAAAGTTCGCCAAAGTAGACCCGAGGATCGTATTTTATCCATCTCTGGTGTACACCCATCGTGTTTTTAAATTCTCTTAGTATTGTACTCGTCTAAGGACAATCTATAATGGTTAATTAATATGGCGTTTAGATAAAATATACCATTACTTCCATACAATTCCATCTCGTTGGTGCACTGCTGTGAAAGGAAAATAATGTACTCTGAATCTTTTCCTAAAACCTGCTGTCTTGTATAATGTCGTAAGAAGATGAATAAAGACATAGGTAGGAGATCTACAAAATATCATGTAAGCTGTCAAAAAAATATCAAAGTGGATGTCGATAAGCTTAACTTCAAACAAAGATTATGATTGCCCTGGATACGGCTATTTGGATTGTATTCGATGTTTATTTATCCAGTCAAATCTTCCGTAGCGCTTTAGCCAATGACCCGATAATCCGATTAACACAAAATTCGTTCTTTTCTGTTTAAAACTGATACAACGTGTCGCATTGGCAGCGAGAAACGACAGATACCTACTTACTTACCGTACTTTGTTTTTCATTCATTGGCATTGGAATGGAACGGCTCTTTTATTCAATTTTTTATGGAAATTACCGGCAAACGTGCTGATGTTGCACCTGATGGGTGTCCATGACATCAGCGACACCAAAGACAGCTGTTAAGTTTTGAAACAAGAAAAACTACAATTACAAGATATTAAAATATTTTTCTTCGAAATACTCTCCTTCATTATCTATGCGAAGTTCCATTCGCTTACCTTTTTAACCGACTTCAAAAAAAGGAGGAGGTTCTCAATTCGACTGTATTTTTTTATTTTTTTATGTTCGTTACCTCAGAACTTTGGACTGGGCGAACCGATTTTGATGATTCTTTTTTTAGTCAAAGGCTGGCAGCTGTCACGTAATCCCACATAAATTTGAACGAGATCTGACAAGTAGTTTTTGAGTAACATTGAAGTCGGTTATTGTTTGTTGTTAGATTATGCCAGATGCGTTCCAGTTTTGAGATGTTCGTAATTGCATCTCAAAACTTATCAAGTGACCTACATATTTCGCAAATTCTCTTCGCTCACTCGCTAGCGGTCTAACATGTGCCTTAATCCGTTTAGTAATGAGCTGAGTGACGCATAGGGAAATACGGAAATCAATATTCCCAGCCCGTCATACAAACAACTCTATTATGACGAGATGACAAACGAGATTAAAGTTAAATCTGAACAACATGATCCTGTGATTTTTATTTTAAGGCTCTTAATAGAGTTATGTCATGCGTAAACAAGGGCTGACTGTGTTAGGAAATTAAGTGAGATTTTCATTAAATAATACCTAAATGGTGTTTGTAAGTAAAAAATGGTTGTGTGTCTGTCTGTCGGTTTACGGACGGTAGTTTAACGTGAAAACGTCATGATAAAGCATTGATGAAATGATTGCATACTTTTACAGATAAAATTGAGCGCTTCGGCCGATCGTAGAAGATTGTGCCTCTCTATCGCTTGTTCCGCGCTCTCGCTCGCGCGGAACGTGACAGTGAGTCATGCTTTTTCGTGCGTGCATCCGGCATTCGTCGTTTTAATAGACGTTATCACGTCAAAAATCAAAACAAACTTAACTCTTCTAGTTCAACTGATGGTAAGTGGTCGCTGTCGCCCATGGACATCGACATAAATTGCTGGCTAAGAAAGAAAACGTCTAAGCTGGAAGAAGATGATGACTGACTTAAGCAAAAGGGTGGTAGATAGCAATGATAATACCAGTAATAAATATTACTGTATTTTTATGGAAATAGCCGACAAACAAGCCGACGATCCACATTTAAATGTGTATTGTCGCGAAAACAAAGGCATTACGTAATCAACTATTAAAATCAATATTACCAATATAACACCTCCGAGGACCCCTACCACTTGAGGGTGGGCCGGTTTTAGTCGCCTCTTACGACGCTTATCTGGCGTGGATTGGAGTTAGTATTCTAAGCTGGCTAAATTACCTAATATTGTGGTGTTACCTTATAAATGTGGGTGGAAGTGACAATCACTCTTAGCTAGTCAACTATTAACAAAAGGAAGTATATGTGCTTGTTACACTTTCTCTTACATCTTCAAACTACTAAACCATAATACATACACGGCTTGTTGACAAGCTAACGAGCCAAACCAAAGGTTCAACACCGCTGAAGTATTGATACCAAGAAGATTAATTAACAACTAGACTCCAAACTTCGAAAAGGTACTTGAAGACAGATCATGTGACATTTAATGAATATTTCGCCCTATCATTGGTCAAAGTTACAATCCTACACCCTGTGCGTGGCTACGAGTCTTAAGGTCAACGTCAATCAGGTCTGTGATTGGTCGAAGTTGTTCATCCAATGTCACGTGACCCATCTTCAGGTACCTCTTCACCTGTCCTTATGTATACGTCGCAGGGAAATGAAGCAATACGTGATTTGATCAATTCCCTAAGGTCTTTGAACACATCCCGCAAGATGATAGAATGACGACTCATAAGTATTCCAGGGTTCCCTTTCCCACCTTCCAGTTCCATCAATAGTTTCTGAACATCCGGTGAAATTAATACAGAATACATCTAAATCATTTTATTTAACGAACGGAACGAAATTCTCTAGTGAAATTTCTGTCGTCATTATATCATCTTGCGAGATTTGATATTTGATCAAATTAGGGAATTGATCAAATCACGGATTCCTTCATTTCCCAGCGACATAATATATAAACTTGATTGATGCCCATATTGATATTTTTCCACAGCTCTGCATCCGACCCAATTAACTTAATGATCATTATCACACCATCTTAACGAGCTATCCGAGAAAGGTTCAGCGGTGCAATCAAATTGATTCTCCTTAAAATAACCAAATTATAGAGCTCGGTATTTACGGGTACGGTTTTACATTATTAACTTGAGGATACGGTAATTGTATTATTAGGGTTCCTTACGGAGTTGGATTTTTGAGATTAACGTAATTATTTCAAAATGAAAATGAAGATTAAACTTTCATTTATTTTGTTGCTGTACACGACTTTAAATACATATTCCCGAGAATATAAATGAATGTCCTATTAACATTTTGGTTACAATTGATTATCTACATATGTAAGTGAGAAAGTTAGTAGATTAGTACTCGTGTATGAATTAATATTTTAATAAAAATGCATCTCTAATAAGATATGCCCAGGAGTTTCTTTACGGTTTTTCTTCTCCTCCATGACAAAGCATCCTCCCGAAAAGCTGTTAGATTAAAAAATGATGACATGCATAAGTGTATGAGTGATAAGGTGATACCTATATGAATAAAATATTTTGACTTTACTTTGACATTATGTGAGGGTTTAATAATGAAGACTGTATTGTGGAGTAATCTGGCTGGTGTCCGGAAGGTGGAAGGTGGTCCTTGACAGTTGACAGGTGGCTGATAGTAAGCTCTTCGCGGTTTACTTATTATACATCAAATTAATTTAGAATGTAAAGTACTGGATGGGTAAAAAGTGTGGGTAAACGAAAATTATATTAGGAATTCAAAACATAATTTAAGAGTAGTTCCTGTTAGTCAAAAGGCTTGGCTTATTTGGATGCGGTTCTTGTTGCATTGAAGTAAGCTTTGCGTAATATTTAGTAGATACTAGCTGCCCGGACAGACTTCGTTCTGTCAAAAGTTTTTTTTAGATGTAAGCTAAACTATCCTATCTTTCAAGTTGGATCAAACTGCACACGGTGTGCAAATTTGATTAAAATCGGTTCAGTAGTTTAGGAGTCCATCGCGGACAAACAACGTGACACGTAGTTTATATATATTAAGATTTGTTTTATTTCACTCTGTTCATAAATAAAATATTGTTCGATTTTAAAATAAAACGGGTAAGGTTTTTAGTCTATTAATCATGACAGAAAATGTTTTTTTTTTAAATGTAATATGCAGGCAGACGAGCAGACGGGCCACCTGATGGCAAGCAGTCACCGTCGCCCATGGACACTCGCCACACCAGAGGCGCCACCAGTGCGCTGCCGGCTAAGAAGGAAGTGATGGACCCGCTTCTTGAAGGTCCCCATATCGTAGCACCGTGGGAATACCCTCGGTGGTAGTTCGTTCCATAGTTTACACGTACGCGGTAGAAAATGTCGTGTAAATCTTACCGTGGACGAATGCCAGGTATCTATATGGTGTTTGTGATACCTGGCATTGCGGCGCGTTGAGCGATGGTGGAAGTTGGCCGCCGGTATTAAATTAAACAGTTATTCAGAACATTCCCCATTGTACAGACGGTAGAAAACGCACAGAGAACTCACCTAAATTACATTCAATTTCATCTAAATACATTCAAAGTAATTGGATTCCTACGTTTAAAAGTTTAAAAAGATACGCGCGAAAAATATAACCCTTCCTGGCAGTCGGGTAAAAAAATGGACTATTGTATAAGTGTATTTTTTCTGCTGACGCTACCCAAAGCAAGCAGGGATTAAGCGGCTAGCTTTCATTGTCGGTCCGTTCGGGATTAGCCCAAAGAGTGTCGTCTCGCGTTATTTTAAACACATAAACGCTGGAATGTATTACGTTTTTGTTATTATAAAATATTAAACGTGCTTTGGCTTAATGCGGAACGTTACTTTGTTTGAAAAATAAAACCGTTCACAGATAAAAAATTAAAGTCACTTTATATGATAGAGACAGAGGTTAGATGTTTTAACTTTTTAAGAGACCGCCTTTGGAATCTCGCTGTAATTCATATTGAATCAATATAACTACGAGATTAAGGAGGTCATACAGATCAAGTATACTTGTCAAGTCTGCAGTTTGACTTGTCAAAGAACAATGCCAAACTTCCATACATAGTTTTATTTCATTTTCAACTTGAGCGTCTTAAAATAAAAAATATTCTAAAAAATGCAGCATTAATTTCTGAGCTTAGATATATAAGAATTTTCAGCAGGCACACCCCAGAACCAAAGTATTTTGATATTGAATGTTTTATAACCATAGAAGTATTATACATAGAGTACCTGGTACACAACAAAACAACGATGCCGGAAGAGTATGTGATGTCACGAATGTCACGATGTGATCACTAAACGTCAACGTCAATTTTAAAAACGATTCAAAAGTTGCCATTTTGCTACTACTGAAAGATTAAATTACTATATAAGAATTTCATGAATATGGAGAAAGGTAATATTTTTAAATATAAAAATAAAAAAGTTCAAGCAGAATGTTATTTATTTATTAAAGATAGTAATTTGGGCATTACTCACTTTACACAATATGAAATAATTAAAATCAGAAAATATGTACGACTATCAAAATATATTTTCTACCATTAGAGTACAAAAGTATGAAATGGTATCATTTTTACCGAATGAAAATGGACAGTAACGACATCATTGTTATTATAGTCAATTCATCACTTATTATTGAAATTATTTTAACCGGGGTAATACGGGTACAGGTATTAATATTAAAATACTTAAAAAAATATTGAATTGCTTCGGTATAACTGACGTTTTAAGATGCTACAAAAAATAAAAATAATTTTTGGGCATTGTTCTTTGCAGTTTGACTTGACGCGCCTTATGGCAGATAACCTAACCGTGGCCATATACGATCAAGTAGGTATACTGGATGCCCCGTCAAGTCCGCTTAACGCTTGATCGTGTATGGTTTCCCTTACTGTTATTGTACCAGTATTAATTAATTATAAGCCTAAAGTTTGCCTACGACTGCACTCCCAATATTTTTTTCTGGATAAAATAAACTCTACTCTGTCCTTTTAAGTTAACTTAAATTAAATAAACCTTGTAGAAATATATATCTGAAGCGTGTTAAATTTCATTTGGGAGCACTCAGCGAAGGCTTGTGACAAACAGAAGCGAGCAATTTCTAACGCGATGACAAGTCGGATCAATCACCGTTAGTAGCTTAACATTTTTTTGACCGCTTCCGTACTGGTCCGAATAAGTTAATCTGTTGATCTCATTGACATAAATTATATGGACGCGCTCTTTCTAAGGAATTTCGTGTCACGCTTTCGTGCCACAGAGAACTCAATCACAGAGTCACTATGCGCCCAGTGTTGCCAACACCCTACTCCGAAAGAGATCATGGATACATTACTATTTCTTCCTTCTTCAATAAAAATGTGACTGAATATTTCAGCTTCATTCGACTATGTCCGTGTGGGACCCAAGGGTTATTTACTCAGCGCCGACTATGAGGGTGACGCTGAAAATATTTACAATATTGAAATAAAATCCGATGACGTCATCGTTTACAGTTCTCCACGATCAGGTAATTGAAGTTTAAAGTTTAAGCAGAAAAAAAATTTATACCAGTATACCCAAAGTATGTTCTCATGTTTTTTATTATATAATTGAATGTATTTGTAAAGATGAAATCATACAAATGAAAGTTTTAACGCATGAAAACTGAATAAATCTTTTACAGAATATGGACACAGGTTACAGTGAAGTGGAGACATACTTTTGTAAAGATTGACAACTTTAAAAATTAACACACCCCCACTAAATATTATTGGTACAATAAAACATTTCCGAACTATAACTGGACATATACCATGGATATATTACTCTGTCTGGATTACATTGTAGAGGTACCTGAGGATTAATTACGTCATAACGGAATGACAATTTCTGTAGTGTTCATCCATTCATCAAAAAAAAATCAAAAAATCGTTTCTTATTCCAGAATTTACATTTTATTACAATATGCGTGGGATCTTTCCATTTAAGTATATAAAACTTGTGTTATCTATAGTCCCAGGATATATCATTCGATTGTGTTAAAATATTACTATGTGTGTTGTGCACTTAAAATAAAAGAAATGTATCGTAATAAATTACACTGTAGCCTCATTGAAATATTATAGTGTATTTTTGTAGAAACATCAAAAAGAGGAATTGGCAATTTAAATACTTTAATTGTCGTTTCTTTGTTTTCCAGGTAGGTTTGTGTGATTTAGGTTGTATTTAGTGTAACTCACAATGTATGATAAGCTTAAATAAAACTTTGTTTTTCAGAGCAACACGTAGTTTATTATCAATTCTTTAAATCCCGACTGATTGTCATATATAATCACATTAAGTACTTCACCTTATTGCACACATCTCTCATATTTATTTACCCAATTACTTATAGTTATACACAAAACTATATATACACAGACATACAACATATATATAGGATAAACAACAATTTTTGGAGTTTATTTATTAATTTTTTAGTTTGATTTTTTTCAATGAAATGTAGGTAATTTCTTTCTTTCTTTCTTTTTTTTTTCTTTAAATATTAAATTGTCATTGGTCCTCAATAAGTCCACGAAGTTTGAAAGAAATCTGAGCGTTTCAAGTGAGCCAAAATCAAGTCCAAAGAGAAGTTACAAACAAACAAACAAACAAACAAACCAACAAACAAACATACAGGTGAAGTAATATAAAGCGTTAAAACTTACCTGTGGACAGTTATTCTTTCAGGTAATGTTTTCGTTTTTTGCTCATAATTTTTGCAATACCGCAATGTACAAGTTGGCATTTTCGTTAATTCAATAGGTACATATAATATCTAAAACAAATAAAGTAAGTCAATTTCATATAAAAGTCACGTATTGAAATCACTTTCTAGTTTCTACCACAATTTCCGCATCTTTGTCCTTTTGTTCTCTCACTCCGCGACGTCTGGCAACCCTGTTCCGTAGTGATTAAGTACTCTGTGTTCGTTCTGTCAAGTTTGGTTCAAGATGTCGGTAATAAATATTTGACACTAAATAATTTTTAAGACTGTAAATAAAAATATAGTTACTTACCGATTATGATTAAATAAAGTGAAATAAAGTTCAAACGTAAATAATGAGAAAGTTTTAACTGTGCACAATACAGAATAATAAGTGTTCTTGAACAGTCGGAGTTTTTCGAAAGTGACAGGCGACAGCACTTGCTCGCAGCCGACTAAACTGAGTTGGCCCCAGTTGGGGTCAACACAGGTGAACAAAATGTAAGTACTGAACAGCCTGTCTATATAATTTATGTCAATGGTTGATCTTGGATGGTTAGTTAGCAGTTGTTAATTCATGTCGAAGGTTATATTGGAGTCATTTGAATAGTTTTTCCCTTTGAAGTCTTTGAGAAAATATACTTATTTAAGGTCTTGCTTAAACTTTGTCTAGCATAATACATTATTATGAGTTAAAAACGCGCAAAGAGTATTAGCCTTCCCTTTTGTGAAGACAAAACAAGTAAGCTAAACGAGAGGTTCATTTTGAATTATTTGAGCACGAGAGTACTGAAATGACATGATAAAAAATTCTACCATCAATTCGTAGTTAGTTATCTAGAGCTCAAGGAGCCTTTACGCCTGAAAACTGTAAATGATTGTTACTAGGACCGATGTTAAATGCCCAACCAATAAGGAATCATCTATATTCTTTTAGTGGCTGGTTATTTATTACATGGAATGTCACGTGTTACAGTTAGCGTAAGAAAATAGGGCTGTTGTAGCTCAGTCTATTGGAATAATATCCGAAAATTAACTGAATCTGCTAAGGCTATATTCAGAGACGGTTATAATAGGGCTTGAATAAAAATGACACACAGTTTTGTGTTTAAAATTCAAATACAACAAATAAATAATATAGCTCTGCTAGTTCCTAGCATATACAAAAGTAACAAAAATGTTTAATATTTAAATACAGTTCGTAAGTTTGCCATTAAGCTTGAGATTCCACTAGAGATTTGTGCGATAGCGAGGCGATTTTTCAGGAAACAATTAGGTACACTATGCAGCTACTTACATTATGCGGCTGCAAAATTGACGTTATCCTTTTGGTAGACTTTTGATGAAATCTCAGCCCGAATAGAAATATTTCATGGTTTAATCGTTAAGAAATCGTTAAATAAATATGAATCTATGCATTCGTGGCCACTTCTTGAATCAAAGTAGATATTCTTGAGATAAAAATACAACCCTCAGTTTCTTACCTTTGTGTACAAGAACCATAATAAATAAACAGAATATAGACCACATGCAACTCTAAAGACGTATCTTCATATCAGACACGTTGCGTCGTATCCGTCACGCAACTCCAAAGAATTGGACGTATCATATCCGAAATGTTGCGTTGTATCCGTTGCTGACAACCCTAGCAAGTCCCGGCTGAGGAATTTATGGCATCCTCCATTCGGCTCGTACTCGTACATACCAGACCTATAAAAGGTTTAGACAGCGACCAGCAATTTATTATTCTTTGTGTACTTTTATTTATTATCTAACCTTTTTGCAAGTTTTGGAGATTCCTTGTCTCAAGTATTTATATTATTAATAGTGAAAAAGATCCATCTGAAGACAGTTATTCATAAATTCAAAGAGAAGTGGCATTTTCAGAGAAGACTACGGTTGGTTAACCTCTGGAAAGCCTTGGTATTAAATTAACCTTGTTTAACTTAAGTTGAATGTCTCTGAGATCTGTACTCCAATCGTTATTCGTTGGAGTAAAGCTCTTGTCCCCTAGCTAGCTAGCCGAAATATATTTAACACGTTTCGTTGCGAATTCTGCGATTAGGAGAGTCTCCGCAGCAATAGCCGACAAACGAATATACGAGCCACCTGATGGGAAGTGGTCACCGTTGCCCATGGGATTAAACACTATAGGTATCACCGATGCTTTGCTGGCCGAGAAAGAAAGAACTGGCTCTCCGTACCGCTCCACGCTACCGCACCGTTACACGCTGACGCTCTTATTGGCTGACTACACAATGTCCATGTTCATGTCTTAAAATAATACAAGTTCACAATAAATCACTGAAAATCACAACCAAATCATTTAAGCTGTGGATCGTCTGAGATTAGCGGAAACAAACGCACAGGCAAACAGATCAAAATTCTAAATAACACTGGTATCTAAGGATCTATTGCGATGATAAATGCCAATTATAGTTTTTCTCAAATATCTTTTATGTAAAGACATCGTTTAGTCACAATTTTGTTATATTTACTCCTACGAGTATAATAGAAGCTGGCCTTTCTTCTATTAACAAGTTATAAAATGTTGTTACTTCTTTCTTTAGTAAATATTTGTATTTCTTGGAGTATTTATAGGTGTCGTCAACATTTTCTCAAGACTTTAATACCTAAAGTTTTATGTAAGAAACCTTAAGCACTCGATTGCCTTCTGATACTTAATATCATTATTGTTTTTCCATTTTTGGGGCACGTGTTTATTTAACTAAAGTAATAAACTATTTTTATGTAAGATTGCTGTGTCAGTCCAATAATAATTTTTCATATTCTCTCTATTAGCAAGTACACTGTACACACTGTCTACCCCTCCACGCGGCTGTAACGCTTTTTCTTGACAGAAAAATCCTAATACCACGTCTATTATGTATAGAAGCTTCACCAGTATAGTATTTCTTCTGTGGTTTCACTTCAATATTAGTGAGAACTAGGATCTAACCAATCGGAACCAATGACTTACCGTGCCCTCCGAAGCATGGCCGCTCAAGAAAGGGTTCTAGCAGTCACAACTCACAAATAACAACCGACCGCGCCCGCTGTTGCCTTGGTCTAATATAGGGTTGCCAACCTCAAATTTAAAAAACCAGGATTTGAAGTTGGAGAAACCAGGACAACTCAGTTTGAAAACAGGACGCAGTAATAGAGTTGCAATTAGGCCATGTGATATCGGAACTATTCTCAATACCGGAATTGGTTTTCGATATTGACCCCTGATTCCAGAATTCCGGAATTAGTTCCGATATGGTTGTTAAAATTAAAAATTTAAAAAAACCCGCCTGCTATCAAGAAAGCTATTATGATACACTTTTTTGAAAACCTTATGAAGAGCTCTTTAATTTGATACCCATTATTGCATTATTCTATTTATATTTATTTTTTGATAATTCAAACAATGGAATCTCACAGCCACCATATTTGTTATTTCAAATCAAATGAAATCAAACATACAAACAAACATACATACATACAAGATACACGCGTAAAACATATTCCCTTGGCAGCCGGGTAAAAAAAATGTTGAGTCATAGTGGCGCAAGTTAGAGGGGGCCTATGTCCAGCAGTTGACCTTTAAACGCGGGTGGATGGACGGATGGATACATAATAAAATAAAAAATTATTTGATTAAAGTTTCATCAGATATGTTCATCATAGCATATTTTTGAATATTTACGGATTACAACTAAATCTTTCTGAATCAAATGTTGCTTTTGAACACGACAAAAAGATTGATTTCATACAATTATTAGAATTTCTTAGTCAGCTAATCTATAAAGGTAATAATGGCTGCGCGAGGGGTACACAAGGGACAGAGAGAATTGGATAATTGGGTTCGTCGGTGCGTTCAGAAATAAACATTCGAAATATCTATTTTGTTTAGTAACAATGAATACCGGAGTTACGATATTGAAACACTCAGTTCTAGAACTGAAAAATTGTCCAAGATTCCGGAATTGCGAAATCTTGGGATTCCGGTATCCATGCCCTACTTGCGAGCCGTGAGGCCACCCGTAACGTAAAAATTTTTACAAGAGGCGCGCGAATGTTAAAATTAAAAAACCCAGGACGCTGCTTAAAAACTATCCAGGACGTCCCAGGACACTACAAAAACCAGGACATGTCCTGGGAAAACAGGACGGATGGCAACCCTAGTCTAATAGGACTGATACAAGCCGCCAGGCGAGACGCGCTATAAAAATGTTTTGCTTAATACAACAACAATATTCCCAGTTCGGTAACGAGTCGCAGTATAAATACTGGTTAGCATTGTATTCATTCCTGGTAGTATCAACACTAATATTTCGCGGTTAGAAACCAATTTAGCAGAGCAATTAGAGGCAAGTTGGGAAACTTTGAGGAGAGTTCGCTTTGTTTCGGCGACTTGGGACTGTCGGAGTAAGGGCGCGGTATATGGTAACGTCTTGGATTGCGTTTTTGCGAATGTCCATTGATTAAATCTGCATTTTTCTATTTATTTGTTATCCAACCATCTTTGAGTCCTACGTAACTATTTATTAGATAATCAATAAAAGATAAATTTTTCAACATTAGATACTAATAAAAGTTTTATTAAGCGTCTTGTCTCTCATAATCACTGTTACTCTAATTAAAGTAAAATGTCGAGAAGTATTCAATTTTAACTAAAAAAGAATTTAAAGCAATATTATAATATTAAAATTAAGTAAAATTAATCAAAATTAAATAAAAAATGACCATACGACGCATAATGCACATACTGAATAACAGACCAAGTTATGCAGTTATATCTCTACATCTTCAAGCTGTTGGGCTGTGTACCACAGAATATTTGGCAATTTTATCTCGAAAGTAAATCACGGTAGGAATCTTTACCTCTCTAACTACCAACGTCTTTCTAGAATAAATCCTGAATGGTTTTTAATATTTTCCAGTTAGAAAGCCAATAAGACACAAGTTACTTGCTTCCTTTTTCACTTTTATATAATATTGTAGTAGAGTCCAAGTAGATATTTGTACGATGCATCTATGATGTCGTTGCTGTTGTCCATGGGGGAAATGAACCTTGTCATATAACTCGTTTACTGGTTTGTCAGAATAAAAATCAGATTTTATCGGTAACTTCATTTATAACCTTGTTATTTTTATTTTGACACAATGAATTTATAAATTTGTTCCAAAAAACAATACTTTAATTCGATTATCTGCCGTTAAAACCGTAATCGATTTTAGGTATTTTTTCCACAGTACGAGTGAAGGCTTTTTTTTGATTCGAAAAGCTGTAGCACAGTACATTACTAGTATTATATACGATAAGCCTGGCTGGCTATCTACTACCTTCTTGCTTGAGTCGGCCACCAAACGATTTGTCGTGTTCTGGCTGGGGGCTTGAAAGCCAGATCTTGTTCTTAAATCAATATGTAGTCTTTTCCTAATACTCTAATAATCATATTTCGCGAATTCATTATCCAAGAAAGTGTTATAGGTCATCTTGACATCGTTGAAACCAGAAAAAATATTTAAATGCACCGTCACCTATCCAAGAACAACAAAAACAAATCGCAAACACGCACTAAACTGTATCGAAGTACAACGGTCCTTATTTCAAAATTGTTATTTTAAGCACATTCTGCTTACTGTGGGAGTGCTCACCACAGGATCAAGGTTCAATTAGTTGGCGTTGCTTTTCATTATGCTGAAGCAACTGGTATCATGCACGGTTTGATCAGTTGCTTTAGTTTGTACTTATTGATGCCTCTGGTTTTTACTCGTACTTAAAGAAAATATCGGTCATCATTTCACTGTTGAAATCAGATTTATAAACATGTAAAATGTCCGCTAAGAACACTATCTTTCACCTATCCAAGAACGACAAAAAATCGCAAAAACGCACTAAACTGTACCGCAGTACAACGGTCCTTATTTCAAAATTGTTATTTTAAGCAGAACGAGTGGGAGTGCTCACCACAGGATCAAGGTTCAATTAGTTGGCGATGGCCTCTCCATTCTGAAAGTGAAGCTACTGGTACCATCGATGCTCGGTTCGGTCTTATAGCGTTGTACTTACCTATTGGTTTTAACTTAGAATGAATGGATGGATGAATGAATATTTGTTTGCGATAATTGCGGGTTGAAAAATTAAGGTGCTCACAGTTAGCTCTAGAAGAAAACGCATAAATAAATAAATAAACATCTGCCCCGGCCGGGAATCAAACCCGGGACCCCTCGCTTCGCAGGCAGTGTCGCTACCAACGTACAGTCTTGTAGATTAAATTACTAGTCCGTTTTGCTGACTTTGAAAATTTTAATCGCGAATAGTAGATAATCAGAATAATCATTAAATATGAATTGAAAACATTTTATTCAGTTCTTTCCCTTCAGTAATATTGAATTAGTTTTAGTAAAACATGTTTCTTCATTACAATAACTACAAAGAGCCTCCAGAAGTATTATTCACTTATCTAAGCATCACTTTCCTACTAACTTTTATGTCCCTATGAGACCAAATCAATTTTCTATGACATAAAGAAAGTCTTATCATACTTCAAAAATACATTATTTAAACCAAAGGCGGGTAAAAACAGGTGACCTGAAGTGGCAACGACTAAACTGTTTCTTGTACTAATAATAAACTTGACAAGTGCGAGTTAAACTCGCTTGGAGAGGGTTCCGTACGTTGATTATGTATTTACCGGGGGGTAATGTTTGGGTTTAATTTTCGTTCTTTCTTGAATAATTTTAAAACTACTTTTTACTTATCAAATTATTTATTTAGTGAACCATTGAATAAATCACTTTGTTAAGATGGTTCGAGTTTGGGCTCAATAGACTCATCTTTAATAGCTATATAATTTCACCTGGTGTTCAGAACATGTCGATGGAACTGGAAGGTGGGAAAATAATCCCTGGGATTCCTATTAGTCGTCATTCTATCATCTTGCGTTATTCGATCACGGATTACTTCATTTACCAGCATACCTAATACCTAACTAATTGATGAAACTATAACGGGAGTGTATGTACGTATTTAATGCTGCTGTGTGTTTTAGTGGGTAGAAATCCCAGAGTTTCGGATATAATAATTAAACTAGTGTTATGCAGGCTGCGTTGCCTGCGATTTTTGGGATAATAGTTACCCTTTATTTTATTCCAGATCATGAATCATCCTATGTAGTTTTGTCGAAAAAGAGTAGCAAAAATGCTCGCAAACATTCACATTTTATAATATTTATCTTTGTAGATGTTTTTAATGTAATGTCATAATCCGTCACGAAGTTATGACTATAACAATATATGTATACACAATTTCGTCCTAAATATATCTTGTAAGAGATTTCATCCCAAGTGCAATAAATTGTTCTGTTCAAACAGTGTGTTGGCAAGCTACAGTGAGGAACAAGAAATTCGTCAGTGAGGCTATACAGATATCTTGAACCACTGTTGTTAACACCCTTACTGATAGTATTTTAGTTTAATTACAAACCTACCGACTCAGTATCTTGTTATGTATTTTATTTAAGGGAAATAGTTAACAAACGAGCTGACGATCTACCTGATGGTAAGTGGCTATCGTCACCCATGGACCATATGTTGCCCGCCAAGAAAGAGAGAAGAAAAAAAAACAAAGGAAATTTAAAAAACCAGAATTTAGATAAATCTATTCATCAAATAAGTAACAATATTTATAGTCAACTAGCTGTCCGGACAGACTTCGTTCTGTCAAAAGTTTTTTATTTTGAAATGTAAGCTATCCTATCTTTCAAGTTGGATCAAACTGCACACGGTGTGCAAATTTGATTAGAATCGGTTAATAAGTAGTTTAGGAGTCCATCGCGGACAAACAACGTGACACGTAATTTATATATATCAAGATTTAAATTAACAATCGAGTGAGTGCACTAAGAAATAGGTTTCCGAAAGCGAAGCGAGTCCGGTAACTAGTATTAAAATAAAACGATCCTGACATCACACTCGTGTTAACTAGATGTAGCAGTTAGCGGGAGTTCATCGTTAAAAGTTAAACCTCCAATCGATGATCCCTAACCGAAGCTGAGATAAGAAGTTTTCTTACAAGTTATTTCATTTTTCTACCATATTATTCATTCTAGCGTAGTAGTGTTTTTCTTTTTACACGCTTTATATTAGCTTCGCCTGTATGTTTGTAACTTGTAACTTGTAAACGACTCTTTTGGACTTGATTTCGACCCACTTCAAACGGTGAGATTTCTTTCAAACTTCGTAGACTTATCGAGAACCGATGACGATTCAATATTAAAAAAAAGAAAGAAAGAAAAATCTAAAATTGTAATAAAAGCGTGGGGTGCATGGTGTCAATGAGTAGAAGGGATAATACATATATTAATAAAAAGCAGCCTACGCTTTTTTTGCACCCGTCGCTCCTGATGTCATCAATATTATGAAAAGAAGAAGAAGAAGAAGTAGTGATTTTCTTATGATTTTTACGACATACCTACATACATATGTAGTTCCTGCTTATTCCTAAAAGTTTCAAAGTTGCAATACGCTCTTAACCTTCTTATTTATTCTCCTTACAAGGTACAAATACGAGGTACAAATTCATTGGTTCCCGGAAGCTATAAAATGGAGATAATACTTACGTCTCTATTCATTCTTATTGGTGTGTGTTGTACTCAATAAACTTTCACGGAACAAAGAATGGATCTCGTATAAATACACATTTTTACTCGGGAATCTGACTTATGACTTTAGAAACTAGAAACTTTGTGCTTTTGTATGTGTTTTCTACGATTTTAAACCATTTTTATATGTATTAAAATCAGGTCTGAATTCGTACATATTTTTTAAATATTTTCAATGTAAATATTTTAGGTTTTTTATTCTGACCATGATTTTTTTAATCAGTATTAGTTTAATTTAGACCAAACTTTGAATATGTACTTAATTTACAGTTTTACTTAAAATTATGGTCCATTATCTAGGATTCTTTTAATAGCAGACAACTTCATAGTTTAAAAATCTGAATTTTACCACGAAAAAAATAACCGCCTTCAAAATAACTCAAGAACTAGTCGTCAGATCTCGCTCAAATTTAAGTGGGACCACATGATAAGCACCAGCTTTCGATTAAAAAAGAATCGTAAAAATGTATTCACCCAGTCGAAAGTTCTGAGGTAAGAAACATAAAAAATACAGTCGAATTAAATACCTCCTCCTTTTTTGAAGTCGGTTAAAAACTAAATAAACGAGTTTATAGTGCCATTGTAGGAACTAAAGAAAAAAATTATGATTGTGCTGTGTTCCTTCGGCTGGAGTCAACTCTGAAAGTATTATCAGGTCATGTGTATCATAAAAATATATTGTCATCGGAACCATAGCAGTATGCAAAATTTCAACTTCGTAAGATGAAAGGAAGCAGTTCTAATTCAGCTTGCTACATTTCATCCAAACAAACCGGGCAAGGTAAATAAAACTGTTTAATATAAACAGTTTTAATCCTGCGCAGTAGGAAATAAGAGGGTAATAAGAATAGTATAAACAGTAACTTTGAAAACACTTACGAGCATCATAAGAGCATATACAATGTAAATAGGCATTTATTAAGTTAGTGCGTTCACCATCTTGAACTCCAACGCCACTTACCATCAGGTGGGATAGTGCCTAATGTAAAAAAAGGACCACAGAACAAGAAAACCCACAGAATCAAACTAGTGTACCTGGTATAATTGGAATCAATAGTTACGATTATAAAAACATTGTTGGAGATGCCCGATACAAAACGGAACCAACGTTATCTCAAATGCTATCGGTTTTATTATTTGGTTCAATTCCCTGGAATCACTAAATTTCTTCCCCGTGACCGTCGATCTCAATAAAACGCATATAAATGTAAATATTTATGTTAAAATTGAGATCAGATTTAACTGAAGTGACCGCTCGGTTTATGTGACGCACGGTTCAAGGTATCAGCATTGAGCGATAGATTTTTACGATGGTAAAATTTATTCTTCTACTAAAGATTTTCTTACAAAGTATCTTATTTTTCATAATAAAATTATTGAATAGCTTGTTTTTTGTTGCAGTTTGGTGTTTTTCTAATTATTTTTCAAGAGTTTCGGTTCATTTTATTCATTTAAATTGCAATTCATAACATATTTTTCCATTGTTAAAAATTACAACAAAGTAAGTTTTGATTTAAAAAAAAACACTTTTTCCTTTAAAT
Organism: Thymelicus sylvestris; assembly: GCA_911387775.1. Taxonomy (NCBI): domain Eukaryota; kingdom Metazoa; phylum Arthropoda; class Insecta; order Lepidoptera; family Hesperiidae; genus Thymelicus; species Thymelicus sylvestris. Next base: position 35,894,883 of record OU426885.1, on the reverse strand, counting down.
AAGCATTCGATTATTTTTGCAATGTCAAAGTCAAATGATTTCATTAGTCATAGGAACAAACAGCTCACATAACGAAAGTCAAAATTAACGTAGTAATATATACTTACTAGCTGCCCGGACAGACTTCGTTCTGTCAAAAGTTTTTTATTTTGAGATGTAAGCTATCCTATCTTTCAAGTTGGATCAAACTGCACACGGTGTGCAAATTCGATTAAAATCGGTTCAGTAGTTTAGGAGTCCATCGCGGACAAACAACGTGACACGTAATTTATATATATTAAGATTAAGATTTACTTGTAGTTTATACCGCTATTTCCTATAACTTGGATACCTGTGCCCAGGATGAACTGAGATGATCGTTAGACAAGAAAAAAACTGAACGATCCAATTTCATTACTGGACTATTTTACGACCTTCGTATCCCATAGCCTCATACAGCTTGATGTAAAAATGTTTAGTAACATCACGGAAAGACTTTTTAAATTAGTTTATTAATGAAAGGACTGAATTGTTTTTTTCATAACGTATAAACATATTTTCATTTCAACTAGACAGTTCTGTTGTGCTGCGGATAGGTCCCAATATATTATTTATGTGTTTTTTATTGAGCTGACGATTCATCTGATGGTAAGTAGCTATCGTCGCCCATGGACTTCACCAAAGTCATCACTGATGCGTTGCCGGCCAAGAAAGAGAGAAAAAAGTAAGAAAGAACTGGCTCTCAAGCCAGCCGGAACCCGAGTCATTTGGTGGCTAAAGTATTCTGAAACAAATAAAAACTATAACAAAAATTCACACTATTAAAAAACAGCAACCTCTAGATTAACCACTCAACTTATTGGTAGTAAAAGCCGATAGCAGCGGAAGGACAGTATTGGTGGTGGTCAGTACCATTCACTACAAGGTCTAAGTGACTCGTTCCAGCTCGGGTGTCAGTTAAAACTGAAACAATTTGAGCTAAAACAACTGAATCACGTTGCTTCAGTGCAAGCGAAGATAATAATAGCTCTCGAATTGAGTATCCCACTTCCGAGGTTTAACAATGAGTTATTATAAAAAGTATGAATTACTTTAGTGACCCGGCTTTGGGCTAGGGGTCCCGGATTTGATTCCCGATCGGGACAGATATTTAAATGTTTCGGGTCGTTGAGTTTTTTTATTATTTAAAATATGCTAGCTTCCTTACAGAAGCTGTTTTTGTAACAACAGATCCGGAAAATAGAAACCGACGGGCTTAATTCAATTCAATTCAATTTATTTATTCGTGTAAGTGTAGTTTACAAGATGTTTTTAATTTTTTTAGTAATTAGCATGTACACTTCGTCAATTTTTGACATACGAATATTATGTTACTTAAATATCATACATAATTTAATTTAAGATTAAATAATTCAATGTAGTTCAGTAACATGTCATAACAATATTATTTTCAATGTCAAATTATAAAAATTATACTCAATTAATGTTAAAATTACATATTTAAAATTCTAATAATAATAATACACACACATTACATAACATTATAAATACACACTTAATATTATTTCTTTCTTTTCATATCAGTTAGAAATTCATCTATTGAATAATAACATTTTTCTATTAACCATTTTTTCAGCTCATACTTGAATTTATTCACCGGCAATTTTTTTAAGAATATTGGTAGGGCATTGTATACTGTGCCACACATTGCATAACAGTTCCTCTTATACAGCTCAGTTCTAGGAATTCTAGGCAAAACAATTCTATCTGGATTTCTTGTATTCCTAGGATATATATCTACAGCTTTCGCAAATAGGTTCTGATTTGTTTTCAAAAAGTAGGCTAGCTCAAAAATATACATGGAGGGCAGTGTAAGTATGCCCAATTTTTTAAATAAAGGCTTACACGATATCCACGGTGCCTTTCCGCAAATAGCTCGTACACATTTCTTTTGAACCACAAATGCTTTAATTGAATCGGTCGAATTCCCCCAAATTAATAAGCCATACCTTAAAACAGACGAAACGTGACCATGGTAGGCTGTCTTTAATGTATCAACTCTTGATGTTTTCCTAAGTCTATGTAATACGTATACAAATTTATTTATTTTGCTGCAAACGTGGTTGACATGTGATTTCCAGTCACAGTATTTATCCATTTTTATACCAAGAAATGTTACTTGGTCTGCCTCCGTAATGGTTTCGTCTTTGTATTTTAAGTCTAATTTTGAAGTAATGGAATTCCTAGTTAAAAATTGTACATAAACTGTCTTCTTTAAATTTACAGATAAATTATTATTATTAAGCCATTCTATAATTTTGTCAATTGTAATATTTACGTCAATTATTTCATTTTTAATGTCGTTTGTAAATGTCGTAAGTACAGAAATGTCATCAGCGAATAAAATACATGGTTTGTTTGTCACTTGCGGTAAATCATTAATATACAATAAAAATAGTAATGGCCCAAGAACACTTCCTTGTGGCACACCATATTCATTTGTTTTGTATTTAGATTTAAAATCAATTAATTCATTACATTTATTTAGTCCTGTTATAGATACACATTGCTTCCTGTCTTTTAAATATGTTGTCAGCCACATTAGGGCTGGTCCTCTTATCCCATATTTTTCCAATTTTTCTAGTAATAATCTATGTGACACAAAATCAAACGCTTTCGTCATATCAAAAAATATGCCTACAGCTCGTTTTTTAGAATCTAGGATGTCCATTATTTTAGAAACTATCTGAAAACATGCCATGGATGTGGATTTACCTTTTTGGAAACCATACTGTTCCTGTTTTATTATGCTGTTTTTAGTAACGAATTCCATTAAGCGTGTATGAATAGCTGTTTCGAAAATTTTTGAGAAAATTGACAAGATTGCTATTGGTCGATAATTGGATATTAAGGTTTTATCACCCTTCTTATAGAGAGGTTTTACTATCGACTGTTTTAATACAGTTGGAAAAGTCCCGTTTATAAAGGAAAGATTAATTAAATGAGTGAGTATTGGCGCAAATTCGCGACAGCAAAATTTGACGACTTTTGTTGGTATTTCGTCAAAACCAACAGCATTTGTATTTTTTAGAGACATTATTATTTTGAGAATTTCATTCGTACTACATGGCCTAATAAATATGCTATTACTTATATTATCTTTGTATGTATTAATTATATTATTATTAGTACGAGATACATTTATTAAATAATTATTAAAAGCATTAGCAATATCCTCACATCGAGTTAGTGTTTGCCCTTCAGATTTTATTTCTGTGATCAGACTCATGTTGGTGGACTTAGATTCACTATTTATCAGCTTCCACGCAGCTTTACATTTGTTGCTAGATTTAGCTAAATAATTATCATTGTAATTTTTAATAGATGTATTTATGCAACATCTTAGTAATTTTGAGTATTTACTATATAATGTTTTTACATAACTACATTTACGATTTTTACAGTATTTAAAACGAAGACTTCGTTTAGTTTTACTACTAACTCTGAGCCCCTTAGTTATCCAATTTCTTTTTTGCTTGGTAAGAATTTTTATCCTTACACGTGGAAAACATAATCGGAAGAAAAGAGACACTAGTTCTAAAAATGTATTATATGCTGGATCGACTACTGATTTCTCATAAACTTCGGAAAAGGATAAATTAGACAGACATTCTCTAAATTTTTTCATGTTATCATTGCAATAATCTCTTTTAAATATGTAATAGTATGTATTAGTGGTACTTTTATGTATATGTGGGATAGTTAACATTTGGGCAGTGTTATGATCCGAAAGGTATAGGTGCAGTAGTTCTCCCTTCGCAGTAGGAATGTTACTTATAATGTGATCTATGCAGGAATTTTGTCTAGTAGGTTCAGTTATATGGATAGTGAGGTTGTAATTTTTCGTAAGATCTACTAGTTGAGCTGAATTTCTATTTACCTCTAATGTGTTTATATTTATGTCACCTAAAATAACAATTTTTTTGTCAGTTTTATATGTGAGTTTTCTCATAATATTATCCAGTTTTTCCATAAAAATACTAAGGTCAGAATTAGGTGTTCTATATACACAAATAATTATTAAATTAAGACTAGGTATATTTATCCCGCAGCATTCAAAGGCCATATCTTTGGCAATTTCTTCTAAATACCTAACATTTGTATAAAATAAATTTCGTTTCACAAAAATACACACACCTCCTCTTTTTTGCCCATTTATTCTATTGTAGTAAGCTGCTAGGTCAAAGTTAGATAGTTTTATTAAATTTTCACAACCTGTCTGCATAAAAGTTTCTGTGAAGCAGATAATGTCTGGCTCCTTATTTTCCTCTATTAGATCCACTAAATTTATCTCTAAAATGTCCATTTTACCCAATAATCCAGCTATTTTCTGGTGAAGGATTTTAAATGAATTCCCATTTGCATTTGTAATGTCGAAAAAAATTATTGTTTTCGCTTTTAAGTTTACTAATATTTTCACCTGAGCATAATAAGACGTCAGTTTGTGTGCATTGGTTTTGAGTTGAAACTTTTTTGGATACTGTATGCCTCAACCTCACAGCGCTTTTTGTAAAAGGTAAAAATTTCAAATCATAATCTATTTGGTCTACTGTAGTGTCAATTTTTTTACATAAGTTATACAAATTTCCCTTAAAATTTATTTTAACATCATAATTATAATCAATAAATTTACAATTACTAAATTGCGACGCAGTCATTTTAAGCATGCTATTAAGCTTATACTCATTAAGATATAAATTTTTATGAATTTTTAGAAGCATGACAGGACAAATACATAAAGTCTTAAGGAAAGTACAAACTTCAGTCATAATTTTTATCGGGTTACAGTCATGTTCTCCTGCACTAATTAATACCCTATCGTCTCCAGTAATGTCATATAATTTAAAACTATTCAATATATTTTCTGTTGTAGCGTTAGGTTTTATAAAGGATATAACTTGATATTGTTCGTAATGACTGTGTCTTCTATACTGTCTTAAAATATTTGCAATTTGTACGCACTGTGTGCCACCAAATATAAATAATCTTTTGTTTGTTGTACTGTCACGTAACTTAAAATGCCTTTTGTCTTTCTTTTCTTCTGAGTAAAATACTCTTTCCGTTTTTTTTGACGTGCTTTCTGTGGTATTTGACGTGCTTTCTGTGGTATTTGACGTGCATTCTGTTAAGTTTTTATTGTCTGTGATATGACTTTGTTCAATGCTTTCTTCATTCATTACATTTTGGACCAAATCTTTAGGTATGTCGTCTGTACTGGGTGATGATGTAGGATTTAGAGCCTCAGTAATAATATCTGAGGGGCTGTTCAGAAAAGACTCCGTCAGCCTACGTTTGGCCTTCTTTTTCCGAGTAGAAAGACTTACCTTCTTAGTTGAAGATACTGGACTCTGGCATAAATTTTTTAGTAAACCTATTTCCTGGGCTTGTTTCGACACCTGTCTCTTGAGTTCTATATTCTCTAATATAATATTTTCCAATTCTTGTTGTGTGCTTAAGAGTGTGACTTTTAGTTCATTTATCTCAGATTTCATTTCATCAATTACATTAGAAGCAACTGTTGACAAATCCATACTTTTTGTCAGATGTTCGTTTGAATCACTGCTAAGCGTATTAACCGTGGTGTCAAGTGATTCTAACGACTTTGATTTGATGATTTGTTTCCGCTGTCTTAATGTGATATTAGCATCAGAATAATCCATCTCTAATTTTTTGATGTAAGTAGCTCCCTCTATTGTCAATTTCTCAATTTGTTATACTTTTGATTTTTAAAGACAAATTTAATGGAAAAAATTTTTTTTTTTTTTTAGTAACTTAAGTAACTAATTCTCTTGATATTTTTCCCAGTGGAGTCATAATATCATCTGACCAGGAAAATATAGTCTCTGTATCTTACACCTGTAGTATAAAGACTTTTTTCCAAGTTTAATTACGAATTTGCGTCACGTAATATGGAGAGCTGAAGCACTTAGGAGTCATCCATCACTTATTTGTGATCGATGCTTGCAGTGATCAGTCTTGTGGCATTACTGTTATACGTATTCCACAGGTTAATTATATTATGGTATTGACTCGCATGTTTTACAAAAATTCAGTCTGTTATATGACGAATTTGCAGCTTATTTAGTGGCTCTGCCAAAGGATCCCTGATTTGATCACTGGTTTGAATAAAGTAATTTAAACAGCAGTAGGAGAAAATAATCAATTTTTTTTTCCTTAAAACAAGCTTTTTGAAGGTGAACTTCCTTTGGCGCGTTTAGAAATAAACATGAGTGTAATTTTTTTACGATTTACGATTTTTTTTTCAATTTACGACAGCCAAACAGCGACCATATGAAGTTAGCTGATAACGGATTCCTTTTACAATCAAAGAGCTGTGGAATACAGGATGAAATCTTTAGCTAATTTTGTTCTGTTACGCCGAAGAATATATTATTGATTATAAAAACCACCCTCCCGAAAAGCTGGTAGATTAAAAAAGCGGCCAAGTGCGAGTCGGACTCGCCCATGAAGGGTTCCGTAGCAGCAAGTAACATAATATAAAAGTTCTTGAAGTTCGTTGTAACTTTGATCGATGTTTTTTGCGGTTTACGATTTATGACGTATTAAAAAAAACTACTTACTAGATCTCGTTCAAATTAATTTTCGTTGGAAGTTTGCATGGTAATGTACATCATCAATTTTTTTTAGTTTTATCATTCTCTTATTTTATAAGTTACAGGGGGGGGGGGGGGGGGACACATTTTACCATTTCGAAAGTGTTTCTCGAGCAAACTATTCAGTTTAGAAAAAAATGATATTAGAAACCTTAATATCATTTTTGAAGACCTATCCATAGATACCACACACGTGTGGGTTTGATGAAAAAAAATTTTTTGAGTTTCAGTTCTATGTATGGGGAACCCCAAAAGTTATTATTTTTTTCTATTTTTATGTAAAAATCTTAACGCGGTTCACAGAATACATCTACTTAGCAAGTTTCAACAGTATAGTTCTTATAGTTTCGGAGAAAAGTGGCTGTGACATACGGACGGACAGACAGACAGACAGACAGACAGACATGACGAATTTATAAGGGTTCCGTTTTTTGCCATTTGCTAAAAATAACGTGCATAAGTGTATTAGTGATAGTTATATGAATAAAATATTTTGATTTGATTTGAAAAGCGTGCCTGGACTGTAGATCGCTGAGGACCTGAGGATATTCGTATGGAGCCAGGTGTCGTATAAGTCAGGTCATGATATAGTTTATAACAAGCTATCAAAATTGAATGTGTGGGATATAAAATTTCATGTCTGTTATGTTAGTAACTATCAGGTTATGTTCATCGTAGGTTCTTATTAAAAACTGCAAAGAAACATCCTCGAAAAACTATATTAAAATTGCCATTTATATGTATGTAACCTGTAATATTTATGAAGTTTCCTCAATCTCTTATGGATCTATTATCAGAATTGAATTTTGATAGATAAGGGACCAATTTAGAAGTGTATCTTTTGAGATAAAAATAATTTTCCAAATCGATTCATAAATGTCATTTGGAGATCCCAAACACAAAAAATCCAATCGAAAAGAGAACCTCCTCCTTTTTGAATTCGGTTAATGACTTTTATTTCCAAATTTGTGCTCAGTGATGGATATACTCGTATTCATCACTGCATACATCATCGATCATGCGAACTTGAGTGAGGTTTTAATAAAACGGGGTCGTGGCTTCATTCAGTACTGCGGTGGGTATAGAAATGAGTTTTTTCAGCGTAGTTCCGACCGACTCAAATTGTTTTAACGGTCGGTCCTAATGGCCGCTAAGCAGTAAACTGTTAGCGATAGACATAATATCATGTCCATTGTTATTTATCTACTGAACTTTTCTTGAGAGAGGTGGGTCTGAACAAGTATTTTAGTCCATTTCAGAGGATTTTAGTAGTTATCTGTCAGTTTTATGTTCTCTCGTTTAGGCGTTGGTTTAGAAGAGTGTTTATGGTTTTTATGTGTAGGTATTTAAGGCTTAACACTGCTAAATATCTTTTACACAATGGTTCCATCTGCCGGGTATAGAATGGACATTGGACACCTAAAGTAACCACGGCCAATTGAGACAAATATTTTTTTATAGAAATAGCTGGAAAACGAGCTGACGATCCACCTGATGGTAAGTGGCTATCGTCGCCCATGGACATCAGCAACACGTCCAATAACATCTGCTCATACATAGCTCGGCAATTTAAGTCGATCTTAGTGTCCAACCGAATTTATACAACAGCGAATGCAAAAAATGCTCCAAGCGATTTATACTTCGGACTTCTTTATGAAATAGCAGACAAACAAGTTGACGATGCAAAATTATTGATAGGTGGTTGTCGTGGTCTATATAAGCAAGACTGGTACGTTGCCAGCCAAGAAACGGAGAACAAGAAAGAAAGAACTGGCTGTCAGCCCCAGTTTCACATTCAGCTTATTTATATAGTAACAAATCGCTGGATATCAAGCTTTATCTGTACCACAATGCCTTCTCAGCTGAAACGAGTTAAAACATGTCCAAATCAAATAACCGCCGAAATTAATTCCATTCAAATGTGTTCTCTTTAAACAGAGAGTCATCCCACACGAATATTTCAATCTCGGAACCCGAGTTATGGAGGTAACTTATACGAGTTATGGGATATAAAGTCCGTCCACAAATCTTACGGCTGGTCTCAATAATATACTATCAGACTATCAGTTAAAAAACTGTACATGAAGCTACCATTAGTATGTCATCTGTCATATCTGTCAATTTTTGCGTCTCAATAACCTTCGATGGATATAACATATCTAGATAGATAGAACATATCAATAATGGTTACTTAAAGCGCTCCTTAGTACAGAATTTGTATGGTGATTTATTACTAAGGAGCGATTAAAGTAACCGTTAGTGACTCTGAGTAGGGTAAAAGTGTCATAGTGTGGCAGAAAAATATTATTTTATAACGTTATATGATAATAAGAGCCACTTAAATAACTATCGCATATTTAACATTATGCTCTTATATCGTATTGTGGTTAAATGAAAATTAAATGAGGCGCAAGAATACATTTAAATCGAACCCTCGGACTCCATCGCCGGACCACAACAGGTTAATGATATTTTAATGCTGACCAATATTGTTTTTGCTGGCATCGAGCCCTGAGGTTTCTACGTTACTCGCATTGTGGTCAGTGATTTTATACCCTCATGCTTTTACAGTAGACCCGCGGTAATCCGACAAGCATTTTGCAGGGCGATACGAATTTGTCGGATTATAGAGTACTGCGTACTACTCGTATTACTGCCCAAGACAGTCTATAGTTCGGAATTTTTTAAATAAATCTTGTAATCCGACAAATTAGAAATCAAAGAATCAATTTGAACTTTTACGAATTGAATTTTTATGTACAATCAACAGTGATAGAAGTGTCGGATTACTGGGGGCGCCGGATTAGACAGGGTCCGGATTACCGCGGGTCCACTATATATGTCAGTAAGTAGGTACGCCGTAGTTCTTTACCACCGGTTTATAAACATGCTTAAAGACTTACTAGCTTGCTTTAAGGAAGGATCCATCCATCAGCCCTTGGACATAGGCCTCCCCTAACTTCCGCCACTCTGACCGGTCCTGAGCCTACTGAATCCAGCGAAAGCCTGATATCTTTTTCAGTTCGTTAGTCCAGCTGGTCAGAGGCGTCCTAAACTCCGTTCTTTGAGACGTGGGCGTGGTAATAAAGAAGGATATACTCAGTATTTTCTCCAGAAATCTTCTGAAGTTGACCGATAAATGTTTTAGTTTCAGGTGTTTGGGCACTATCGCGGAGTCAGTAATAATCTGGGTCTCCTGCATTTTTTCGGTGGGCAACATTTTGGTTGGTTTTACTGACGATCTACCTGATGATAAGTGGCTGCCACCGCCCATGTTCATCATCAACACTAAAAGCATCTCTGATGCCCATGGGTGTCGGTAACCAATTACCACCAGCTGGATTGTTTGTTCGTCAACAAATTACAAAAAATGCAGTGGAGGTGCCAATAGGCATCTCAATTTAGAAGGACTGATTTATGTTGGGAATTTTGTTGGACCATTCCTTGAGAATTTGGACTTTGCTATGTAGTTAGGAGAATCGATAAACGATCGCCTTGTGGAGAAACTTTCAATGGAGACCTTGCATTGGAAGAAGGGATATAAAACGCTGCTTTGACCAGTAGTAGTAGGATACTAGTCAAGTATTAACTTATAAAATATAAAAAAACCAGGGAGCAGCCACTCTCTATAAGCTGTGACAAGTGGTGAGCACTTTAAATTCTGTGGTTTACATCTCAATCGCGCTTACAAAGTTGCACCAATGGTGGCGTTGAAAGATGATTTCTGACTAAAATTATAATATGTATCAGTTCAGTTTCGCCTAAATTATTCCACTGCCCATTACGACAGCTTGATTAAGATATATATATACTTATCATCCATGGTAAAAGTCACGGTAAAGTTTAAAATTACGTAAACAGCCTAAATAAATAGCCAATAAGAACAGTGGAAGCGTCGGGCCCTTGCAAATGACTGTGGGCGTGATAATTCCTGAATACGAATCACCTAATCTATCAGATGTGATGAGCCAGCCCGCCATTTTGTTTTATTCATCTCCGAAAGATCCATTGCTTTTTAAGGTTACGCACGCCTTTTGTATGTGAAGGCGAGTTTCGAATCCAATCTATCCAAAGGTGTGAGCATTCTTTTAGGTATGTACTTGTTATAGCGCGTTATGAAAATAATCTTAAATTAAAATTTATACAACCCCCACTTATTTTATTTACAATGAACATAGCTAAGAATACTCTCGATTAAGTGACCTTTTATACAAAAAAATTTAGATCAAAATCGATTCAACCGTTTGGGAGCTATGATGCCCCAGAAACACACATTATGGAACAAACTTATAACACCCCTATTTTTTCGTCGGGGGTTAATCAGATGACAGAGAGTTTTCCTAATGAAACAACAGTTGTTGGCATACCTAGTCAGCAAGTCTGGATCTATGCTAGTCACTTAAAAAAAACTACACAGTTTGCTATGAAAAATCAAAGTAAGTATATTATTGTATTTACATAGGTATATCTATGTTACGAAACTAACGAATGAGTGATGTAAAAAATAATGCTATACATACACAACGATTCCTTGTTCGATTGGGCGCCATGGGCTTTGTATAGATCACACAAACAGAAACAAAAAAAAAAAAATCAAACTCATCATCCAAATTGCCTCGCTGGTGATCGCATCCAGGACCGTTCGAACGGCAATCCTATATCGCAACCAATACGCTAGCGGGTCGTATGATCCGTAATAATAACTTTATACAGAACCCTTCACGTTAAAGCCAGGCTCACGACTATCCCGTTTAATATACCCCTCATTCGCGTTGATTTGCTGCCATTACCGGCGATCGGCACTCGGAAGCTGCTTGTTGGTAATTGAAATCCCTTGACTTTGACATATTTCTCTTGTTTGTGTAAAAAAAAAACTCAAATTGATGCGGAATCGAAAACCCATTATATGTCCAGCTGTAAAATTTGTAAAGCCTTTTGATGGACAGATAGATAACATTGATGATTGATTGATACACAGTAATTTAGTCAGGTAAAATGTTTACAATAAGTACTTGATATAAGTCAAATTCATAAAACAAAATTACTGAACCGATTTGAAAAATTCTTTCACTGTTAGAAAGCTACACTATCCCCGGTGAACATAGGCTATATTTAAAAAAAATTAGGGATCCTTAATAAAACTCCAATAATGTAACACAAGGTGTAAAAAAATAGGAAAACCGAAGCAAAGCGAGGGCGGTTACTCGTCATCCATATACAGACATCGAACAGTAACAATTTTATATTCCTATCTGTCTATCTATCCAAGTAATTCCAATTCAGGAAATAGGTTTCCCCTAACCCCTTAATATTTTTAATATTTGTTTTTTATTAGGTTGTTTCTTTGGCCTAGAATACTGATCTCAATCCCATACTAGAGTCTTGTAAGGGGCGACAGAAACCGGCCTCCCCCGCTTACTGCGGCTTCGCGTAAAGGTTATCTTATCTTATTATCTTTCCGTGAAGCCTGCCTGGAAAACTACCATTCTCTTGCTGAGTCAGCCACTCACACACACACACACACACACACACAGACATATAAGCACACACATGTATACCATGTATGTATGTACACGAGTCTGGATTAAGACTTAACTGTTTTTTATCAGACCTGAGTCAGTAATTCCCTTAGCATATTCCTCAAAATACAGCTGCAGGACGGTATAACTAAATTTTGTATGCAAAATGACCATTGTTGCTTGTTTTCAATTCATATTTAATTATCTGTCTGCCGGCTCTCCTACGTTTACACTTTTTAAAAAGTTTGTAAATGTTAAAACATGTTGTCAGTTTCTATTTTTATGAACGCGCTCAAAAAACTATTTAAATATAAAGCGATTTTATCTGTGGAATGAAAATATGAAATGATGAGATAAACTACGAAAAATATTTTGGGAAAAGATTAATCTCTTAGGGCTTGTTTCACAATCTTCAAGTAGAGTCCAATAATAGTCCAGTCATTTTAGTCAAAATTAGGTACGAATTGCGGAATGAGAGATACCCAGCTGATTTTTTTTTGTATAAAGTTGTATTTTGGCATTCTAAAACTTGTCTCAAAACCTGCATATGGTAGGGTGACCGCGTCTATTAAAAATTTGAGGACAAAGGTCACAAAAATCGGTTTTTTGCAAATATCTCATTTCCTATGAGTTTTTCGCTATTTGTATCTTCATCAATATTGTAGAGAATTAAATTTCCTACAACTTTTGTTTTAAAAAAAATTTTATACGTTGAATCGTTTTCGAGATAGAGGGCGGAGAGCGCGCGTTTAGAGCACAATGTAAGTCAACCGGTACAGTCCCGGTCAAAACATGCTATATTAAGTTTATTAATTCTATCTATCTAACAGCCTTTTAAAGTCCACTGCTGGACATAGGCCTCCCTAATTGGCGCCACTCCGACCGGTCCTGGGCCCTCTGAATCCAGCGGCTTCCCGCTATCTTCTTTAGGTCATCAGTCCACCTGGTCGGGGAGCGACCAGTGCTCCTTTTACCGAGACGTGGCCGCCATTCGAGGACTTTGCAACCCCATTGGTTATCTGTCCTTCGAACGATGTGGACTCAGAGGGCCCAGAATCGGTCGGAGTGGCGCTCCACCAGATGAATTTACTTTTTCTTCTTCTTTCTTGACCAGCAGTTGGTGGTCCAGATGGTCTTCTACGTTGACCATTTACCATCAGGTCACTCTTTTTATTGACATAATAATAACTGTACAATAGTTTTATTAGTTAGCGCTTCAATACGAAAACCTTATTATTCATCATCATGACGCCTCGCGTGGCGTAACAGTTACAATGTCGGACGGCGATCGAAGGGTCCTAGGTTCGATTCCCACCCAGGCAGAAATTTTAATAACTTTGAATTTATATTCTCGATCTGGGTATGTGTCTTCTTGTCTTTGTGTATTGTCTATGACATAGTGTGGGGTTATGAGTGTGTAGCGTAGATTATCTCTTTCTATAGATTATTACCATTCCCCAATCATAAGGTCTAGCCTTAGGCCTTTAGGCCTAGGCCTTGTCTAAGTTCAATGTGCCCTGACCAAGTTCAGATTCCCATGAACCTTTCAACCGTTAAAACGTGACGTCTAACCGACACGGTTAAGAATGTTTGAGTTAACTGTAACCTATTAACCCCTGCCATCTCGTCATCGCAACTAAATTATAACGAAGGGAACCGTCTGTCAGTTATGTCACTCAAGCTAATGAACCCTCTCGAAGATTATGAATACCTACCTATTTATATATACCTTTTATATACATTATACAGGTCAAGTTTGCATCGGCTGTCGGGTGTTAAATTCCTTACCTTTCCTTTAAAACTAATAAGATACTAATTGATTTTTGTACTGGTTTTCCTGTAGAGCTCTTTTTTAAAGGGAGACGTAAGTAATTTTTCAACTTCAATGTGTACAAGAAAAAATCCTTTCAAAAAAATACAACTCAGAAAGTAATTAAAAGTTTGTTTTTTGTTTTAGCGTATAAGTACCTAATAAGTACCTACTTCACCATTAGTTCCCAAAACTAAAAGGTCTGAGTGTAAGAACGAAATTACAACTTGTATACAAACCAATTCATTTGAAGCGTAATCGCTTGTGAAAGACCGATTTAGGATTGACATACTCGTAAAATATTATCATTAATCTTTATGTGCTAGAAACGGTAAATACACCGGACATTTTCTTTATAAACCTACCTGAAAATAATCTACTTTTGTTTTAGAATCTGAGCTTAATTGTACGAAATAAAATACAGACTATTAAAGTGTGAAAGTGCACAAAGCAAAAAAATGTGATCATACCTGAGTGTAGTTTACTAGTTTATGATTATCACAAAAAGCATTGTTATTTAGTTTTAAAGCAATATGTCAAATTTCAACTCGTTAGGATAAGAGGAAGCATGTCTGATTAAGTCTGCAAAATATAATAATAATAATAAATAATAAAGTGGCATGGACCCGAGTACAAAATATATACATACGTATTTATCTGTCATATAAATATTTGCCCCAGCCGGGAATCGAACCCGGGACCCCTCGCTTCGCAGACAGGGTCGCTACAGGATGATCATATTATGACCAACACGTTTGTGTAGGGTATGAATCTTGCTTTCAAGGGAACCGTATATAGCTCAGCTTAGTTTGAGTTGAACGTAAGTAATCGAAAAAGTTAAGACAGTTCAACGGACGGGACGCGAATGCCGAAGTACCTGAGATCCATCTATGTTACTTTTAGTAGTTTTAGTAATAGGTGTGAACGTTGACGAGGCAGGTATAGTCTGTCCATCTATCTAATACCTTTAAACGAGCAATTCTTGTTTATATCTTTGCGCGCATATCAGCTAGGGTGGAGAATCGGACAAAATTTATTTTTCATCCCCTACCCCAAAATTTTTGGCAGAACAATGGTTGCCCGGTCAGCTAGTCTTAATATATATAAATTACGTGTCACGTTGTTTGTCCGCGAGTGACTTCTAAACTAGGTACTTAACCGATTTTAATCTTTGCACACCGTGTGCAGTTTGATCAAACTTGAAAGATAGGATAGCTTACCTCAAAATAAAAAAAACTTCTGAGAGAACGAAGTCACGACCGAGATATTATTATATTCTCGGAATCTCGGAAACGGCTCCAACGATTTTAATGAAATTTAGTATGTAGGGAGTTTCGGGGGCGATAAATCGATCTAGCTAGAATTCATTTTTAGAAAATGTCGTTGTATCCCTGTTTTCAGGCAATGTAAAACTGCTACAATATTATTGACTTTTCCTGACATCTATTGGCGATTAGTAATACTATTATTATTGGGAGCAACTTGCTTTACAGAGCTACTCCAGTAGATGGCGTTGTTAAGCAAATCTAAAATACCAAAAAATTATCTTACAAACTTTCACATCAAGGCTAATTTATTTATAATATTAGTAGGATCGTAGGAAGTAGTTCGTGTATCACTGTAACTGCGGCCTACTTGAAGCGTTATAATGACATCATGTGCTAACAGTCAATACGAGCAGAAATTGTAGTAGGAGTAAAATTAAATCATTTTTAATGTAATTTAAATGACTACCACTATTTGGGAAAGGTGCTTTGTCACGGACTTGAGATATAGATATTGACAGATATTCACCACGACACCTGAAACTCAAGTAGGTACGGATGAAACCAATTACAGCGTGAAATGATTTGAAATTTGTAAGTGTTGAGAGAAAATGATATTTCTGTACCGTCTCTGTAATGAATTTGACTGAGTGTCAGAGTTGCTTTGCCTCTTGACTCTTGAACCTGTTAACTAAATTAATTATATAAAATAATATAATATTATCCGTGTAATTTCAATTAGCCGCGTGTCTGAGCCAGAATGAACTTCGCTTTGAGCAACATTTTATGAAAACGGGTGCTCACAATCCGTATATTTTTAACAGACTTCAAAAAAGGAGAAGGTATTCAATTCGACTGTATTTTTTATGTTTGTTACCTCAGAATCTCCGACTGTGTGAACCGATTTTGATGATTCTTTTTTTAATCGAAAGCTGCTGCTTGTCATGTGGTCCCATTTAAGTTTGAGCGAGATATTCTGACGGGTAGTTTTAGCGACACATGTAAATAAGCTACTGCGGGGTATGAGCATGTAAGCGTTTATTTATTTGTATTTTTTATAATAACTTTGTCCTTGGAAATAATCCCACCAAATACGAATGGCAAGAATCTCCAAAATTACTAACTAACTAACTGACATACATTTGAAAATGCAAGTCTGCAGCACTTTTGCAACAAATTAGATGCCATGGCACAAAGGTACGATAGACAGGTAACATAGCACAAAGATTCTATTTTATTCCACACACACGACCGAACAAAGGGAATAATATAGGTATGCCAGTAACGGAGAGGAATCCAATTAAAAAACTGTCACTTAAATAAAATTGTATTTGACTGTTATGTTTGTTTTAATGGTTTCGCTGTTTCTTGTATCCTCTTTAAATGTGGTGTCCGCACATTGGAATACTCCATTTAATTTGAAAGATTAAAAAACATGAGCGTGAGAAGGTATACTTCTTTGGCATCAAAAAAAAAAAAAACAATATTCTAAAAAAAACAATAAAAAATTAAAAAAAAAAATTCAAAAAATTCAAAAAAGTAATAAAAAAAATTATTAAAAAAATGTATATATATAAAAATGGCGGAGGGTAAAAAAAGGGCGGTCCCCCAGACACACGAGTGATCCTATAAGAGTTCCGTTTTTCGATTTTTCGTTCGGAACCCTAAAAACAAGCTTTTAATCAAAGGCGTTGACATAGTACGAGTATCAAGGCTGCAATGCATTATGTAGTGCATGTAGTCCATAACACTGAATTATTAAAATGATAATATTAGTAGGATTATGGAAGTATTTATGATCTTCTAGTATGTAGGTATATCAAACCCTTAAAATTTGAGGTGGCTCATTCTAAAGCCCGGATTTTATATACAGACTTTACATACCGTACAGTCCGAACACCATTAAAATTTAAGCCAATTTCTCCAACCTTCCAAAATTAAAATGTTTTCCTTTCATTCCATTGGCCTGCTGCACAACGTCCCACGTACGAATTTGCATAAAAATTACAGACACAAACAAGCACCTGAATTTGAGAGGTTTTGAACGCTTTCCTTTACACTGCAAAACGAAATTATAATTTTCGCGAGGAAACCGAGAAACAATAGCAGCCTTCTCTCGTTCTGGCGTGTAAGGCGAGTTTCATACGGTATAACGCAATGCGACGTACGACGTTTCGAACTGAGGCTAGTTTCATGCGCAATCGGCACTCGGCAGAGTCCCCTTCGGAGCTACCACGTCCGGACGTTCCCTCGTCCGCTGGCGTTGACGCGAAATTTAAAATTTAAACTTACGTCGCTTCTAGCGCGTACCGTACAATTTTAAATTTTGAACAAGTGGAGTATTTGGTCTGTGTGTATGGTAGTTTCGGAACTATAATCGGTGTGTGTGTGACTTTTTGAGAGGATTTGTGTGTTTGTTGCGGGTTTTCACGGATCTCGGGAGACGCTGTAAGTAATTTTTGAAGTTTGCTTTGGTGGTATTTATATTATTTATGTGTCGCTTAAAATTGTGTTGCTTAAAATTAAATAATACTAAAAAAATTACGACCCTTTTTAAGTACAATAAAAAATATATATTGCATTTCTATTCACCACAGTTATAAGAAAACTGTTCTTGTATCGGTCAATAAAATCAAAAGTTCTTAATCGCTCGAAATACCTAATTAGGTATTTACAATTCGTACAATTGTACGGAGAAAAAATTAACTGTTTGAGTGCCCTTCGGGATACGGAAGCAAACCGACCCAAAATTATTATTAATAATAATTTACCTATCAAACTTAATAAATGAACTCGATACCCTTAATGGGTAACTTAATTGAAAATTTGATTAACTTATTATTGACACTAGTCATAGAGCTTTGAAGATAACTCAAAAACTAGCCAGGTACCGAAGTAAAATATTAATTTCGTGCTTATGGTTTTGTGTTTTATTAAAGCCCGCAAAAAACAGCAGTACCTACACTTTTTTTAAATAGTAAATCCATTTGCCGTAAAAACTCAAAGAAGAAGGATTTAAGAGAAAAATCTAAGCTAATTAGAACGCTTAATTTTCTTTCTGCTTCAAGCTTCGTATTTTTAGAAATAAAAGAATAATATTTTACTATATTCCTTGGAGATCTACCTGGAGTGCGATGGTAAGACTGGTATTAGATTATTCAAAAAGGCGTAACTCTTGTTGAATTTTAACTCGATGATGCATTGCCGTCTTCCTGGCGTTAACCATCAGGATTCAGGACTATATATCGCACCCTTAGAATGAAAGTGACCGAACTCAAAATTCCTGTAATTTCTTTTTTGCTATAACCTTACCTTAAATTGCGTACCCTAAAACGTTGTGATGAAAAAGAGCTCGAATTATGAGTAAGAAAAGGACAACCTAATAATCTGTCACTTTCATTGATCGCTCTATTCATCGATATAATATACTTTTTTGAAAACTTTCTTGCTCATTTCCCACAAATTGGAATTTTTGAGTTAGGTCACTCTCATTCTAAGGGTGCGATATGGTGGCAACGATATATTTTCTGCGGATGACCTGTTTTTACACGCTTTATATTAGCTTCACCTGTGTGTGTTAGTTTGTAACAGACTCCTTTGGACTTGATTTTGACCCACTATAAACGGTGAGATTTCTTTCAAACTTCGTAGACTTACCGAGGACCGATGACAATTCTATATTTAAAGAAATAACAAAGAGAGAAAGAAAAAACCTAAATTTCATTTAAAAAAATCGAACATTTTTAGTTCGATTAAAAAAATAAATAATAGTTAAAAAAAACTAAAAAACACGCTTTTACAGAAAATCCAATTAAAAAATTGAAAATTTTGGATTAAGACTTTTTTTTTATTTCGGAAACAATATGGATAGTACAAAACTTAAAATTCATAAACGATTATTTTTAATTTAAAACTTAAATAACATAACATAATAGGTAATAAGTATCGTATTATAATACATTACACTCCTGCGATATGCCGATGATATAGTCATCCTGGCGGAGTCCCTGGAAGAACTTGGTACAATGCTCGGGGACTTGAATAGCGCCTCACAACGGGTGGGTCTTAAGATGAACATGGACACAAAACGAAAATCATGTCGAATATCCATTTCACACCCACACCGGTTGTTGTTAACAGCGCTGCTCTCGAAGTTGTAGACGAATACATTTATCTGGGACAAGTGATCTAGATGGGTAAGTCCAACTTCGAGAAAGAAGTCACTCGTAGAATCTAATTCAGATGGACTGCGTTCGGGAAAGCAGTTTCAGCAGTCGTCCAAAACACTACCTCAGTGCCTGAAGTCGAAGGTGTTCGAGCAGTGTGTTGTCAGCGATGACATACGGATCCGAGACGTGGTGCTTCACTATTGGCCTAAACCACAAGCTCAGAGTAGCGCAGCGGGCTATGGAGAGGGCTATGCTCGGTATTTCTTTACGTGATCGCGTCAGCAATGAGGAGATCCGTAGACGAACAAAGGTAACCGACATAGCTCAAAGAATTATCTGGCTGAAGTGGCAATGGGCTGGCCACATAGTTCGAAGGACCGATAACCGTTGGGGAAGAAAGGTCCTCGAATGACGCCCCCGTCTCGGAAAAAGGAGCATAGGACGCCCCCCGACCAGGTGGACTAACGACCTAAAGAAGACAGCGGGCATCCGCTGGATTCAGAAGGCTCAGGACCGGTCAGAGTAGCGCAAGTTATGGGAGGCCTATGTCCAACAGTGGACCTCCAAGGGATGGATGGATCATATTAATTATGATTATGCATTATGCATGTAATCAATTTGGACACGGTGAATCTGACAAACAGACACTCTTACTACAAGAATCATCACATTCCCGTCGCATATCTATGGAACTTTAGTTATCATATTACTATGAAGTACTTAAATTATTTAATTAATATTCAAGAACTGTTAACTTTATAAAGTTTTTATTATCGTGAAGTGAACATTAATCACTATTGCCATATTTGTCAAGAAACGGTTTAAATTCAAATGAATATAATAAAATACGGACGGATATTAAAGATTTATTTTAATGTTGATTCCTATTTTATATTTTACCTCCACACCTGCATGTTGGTATTACGGTTTTGGTTATGCAAAATGTAGAAAAAAAGAAAGAAAGAAACATTTAAAGAATGAAATTTTAAAGAAGAATGTAGGTGTGAAGTTTTATATTATCTTATACCTAACAATGATACTCTACTGGTTTATAAGTCAATGTCTAGATTTTCTAGATTTTGTCTAGGTTTGTGTAATTTTTAAGATGTGATAATCCTTCGTGTTCCTACTTGTGTTCGGCATACCTATACCTATGAAATTTTATTGTTAATGAACTGTTACACAATCATGTTGAATTATTTTATAAACAAGCATTAAAGGAGTTTAATTTTAGAGCAATATTTGCAATATCTCCAGTATTTGTTTCTTAAAACCTCATTCCGCAGTTCCCAGTAACCGGTAACGTCGTTTCATTTGGAAATTGGAGCCATTCGATATCAAACTGTAATTACTTAGAATACTGAGCAATACCACTAAAGATTGAGGGATTTATTCGACTACAGACTATTCGGATACTGCGACCGGGACCTACGAACTGCTTGATTGAAGTGCTGTACTGATACGGTCGTTCGCTGTTTCCTGTCGTTTACAGAGGTTTTTGCGTTTGGGTCTATGGTATTTCATTTTTCCCCCCACGCAGAAACATTGGATATATGTGTGTGTTTTATTTTTGGAGTTTACTCAGATTTTTTTTTCAAAATCAACGCGTTCGATTCCTGGTTAAGAACAATGTGTTTTCTAAAATCCAACAATGCAGTTTTAGTTTTCCGATTCCGGGTAAAATTTTAGAAGAAAGAAGACGAAGAAGAAGAAGAAGAAAATACATTTATTTGCAAAGGTTATACGGTAGATACTTATAAACAAGGTAAGGATAATAAGTGGACTCTTAAAAATCAGAGCCTGCTCAGCATTGTGCTGAAGTCCGGAGACGGCCAGCGATGGTCTTCTGCAGGAGCCGTTACTTTGTGCCGCGGAGATATCCCAGCATACATACTCCTACTAATATTATAAATGTGAAAGTTTAGATGTTTGGATGTTTGTCACGCAATCACGCTAAAATGGCTGATCGGATGTAGATGAAATTTGGCACACAGATAGTTTAATACCTAGAATAAAGTATAGGATATTTTTATCCCGAGATATTGGTCTGTTCCCGAGGGAGAAGAGATAATTATTTGGTGACTAAGAACATGTAACATTTTTTTAAATTTTACTTTGAAGTTAACTAAATTTTGCAGGTTCCTGGTCGGATGTTATTCCAGCATTTGGATGCGGCATAACCGGAACAACCTCTAAAGGCACGAGTTCCATTTCGCTGTGTGATTTATTTGATGCACTTTCCATTATTCCTCATAGTTTCGGATTTGGCTATCCATGCTCATTTGAAAAATTCATCCTGTATAGGGCATTAGTTCAGGCCTGGCACACTCCGCGCTTTCGGTGTGAAGTTACAAGTACATGTCGCATTTGACGTGTCGGGCTAATTCAGAAAATTCATAAGGGCTGTCACACGTTCGTAATCCATCACACATGACGTCATCACACAAGTCACACGTTAGTTCGATACAACGCGCTGCGTCGTGCTAAACGATATTAACTAAAATGAAGGCAAAAGCATATTGAATGGAATTCCGCTACCCAAACAATAACGAGGGTCCGAATCTGCTTAAAAACCTAAGAGATAATATTTGCTTCATAGACAAGGCAAGTACATACCAACACAATGCCGTATGGCCATCTTTTTAGGTTGAAGACCTATACAGACATTGTCAAATAAAATAGTTTTTTGATCTACATAGATACTACTAAGTAAATATCTATTTACTTAGCCTAAATTTATTTGAAACGGCATTTGTTCATAAGAGTAGCATGCATGGACATCTGGTAATGAAACTTGCAGATTAATTTTATTCTTTCAAAAAAGACAACCCTGACATTGCCAGAAAGGATAGCGTTAGAAAGGAAGGCAACTCATTACGCGTTTTTGATTAGCGCTGTGCGACCTGAATTACACTTTATTGCGTTGGAGCGAGAGTCGCTATTTATTTAAATGATTTTGCGGAGTGCGCCCTCTGTACTATTATAATAATTGTCTTCTGTGGTATAACATTAATTGTTTTATGAAATACAAAAGTTTTATTTTGGTATGAGCAGATGCGATTTCATGGTTCTTGAAGCGAAGCGAAGTGAGGTGAGTTACTAGTAGTTTATAAATAAAGATTTGCACCCTCCAAGCCCATTTTCAGTAATGACATTGCCCATGGCTCTGAACATGACTCAGCAAGTTTACACCCTTCGCGGTGGCTCTATGGTTTTAGGGCATAGCATCCTCACATAAGCCTTTTTCTTTATGTTATTTTTATGGCGAAGGGAATTATATGTGTTTTATTAAACATTTTAATATACATATAAGAAGCATCTTGAATGAATGTTTTGCAAAGTAAAGCGGGTTGCAAGTCAATAGGATGAAAAATAAAACAGTAAAGGGATTATTTTTTTATTTACATGTAGGCTTTGTTAGTTATACTAAGAATGAAATATTTTTGTGAATTATTGTCTGAATATTGTATTCAAGCATCATGCGGAAATCACTCGTTAGATTTAGACAATATACGCCATACTTGTAGTCAATTTGGTAATTGTAATAATTTTTATTCTGTAAAACAAATTCATTCCTGCAGGATAACAGATAGAAATGTTTCTAGATGTTCTGTGGAAAGTTCAATAATAATTAATATTTTCACAGCATTTGTTTAACAAATTAACATCTTTCTAATTAATAGACCTACAAAAATTCTCCCTCATAACGATTAAAATGAGGTCAACACGAAAATATAATGCCTGATGTTAATTAATACCAATACTTTGGGTGCGTATAATTATAAGATAGGTACTGAAGCAAGGGTGGTTAAAAGTATAAAATGAAACGTTTCAAGTCATGTTGTCAAATTGGATTCCAATTCCAACGCAATGATATCATAACATCATTGGTATATCCTTCAAGAAATCCGCGAGAAATATATATTATGATTCTTGCTTAGTCAGGACGCTGTGTCATTACTTAGAAGGGACTGTGGCCATCTCTACTCTATATTAAATATCATCCCGTCGCTCGCAACTCGTACAGTCACGTGCAGAAAAAGTAACCCATCTGTTTATAAATATACGAACAGGTAAACAGATGGGTTATTTTTCTCTGCAGGTGACTGTACATCTTGGTGGATAGATGTTTTTGAGACGGAGTCGTGATAATGTACACTTTACTTAACAAACACACATCATATTTTAACATGTACACGTATTATAAGTAATATCAGGTCTTGGTGGACGGGATTACATCTTTACTTAGTCAGGCTTTTTGAACAAGATGTAGGGTTATGGACAGGCCTTGCCACAAGGGCTTTGCTCTTCACGAGATCTGATATTTTTTTAAATCTTGATTTTTTGAGATCTTGTCAAGAGTTTCACGTTAACGGTGCCCATATTCCATGCAACTCGATGGAGCTAAGTGTTCAATAGATCACCGATAGATAGTT
The DNA here is from genome assembly GCA_911387775.1 of Thymelicus sylvestris. Taxonomy (NCBI): domain Eukaryota; kingdom Metazoa; phylum Arthropoda; class Insecta; order Lepidoptera; family Hesperiidae; genus Thymelicus; species Thymelicus sylvestris. The sequence goes on along the minus strand of OU426885.1, from coordinate 35,871,031 downwards.
ATCTATACTAATATTATAAAGAGGAAAGATTTGATTGTTTGCATTGAATAGGCTCCGAAACTACTGAACCGATTTGAACAATTCTTTCACTGTTGGGAAGCTACACTATCCCCGGGTGACATAGGCTATATAATATTTTCAAAAAAATTAGGGATCCTTAATAAAACTCCAATAATGTAACCCAAGGTGTAAAAAAATAAGAAAACCGAAGCAAAGCGTTACTCGTACTTACTAACTACGCCCGCGGCTTTGTCCGCCTTTTCCGGGATAATAAGTACCCTAAGTCCTATTTCAGATCACGGTCTACCCGTGTGCTAAATTTCATTAAAATCGATTCAGTAGTTTTTGTTAAGAGTAACAATCATCATCATAGACGTATGAGAATGACGATTCTCACAAACTTTCACATTGTATAACATCTGTATAAGTGTATATATATAAATCCTGTATTCTAATACCGACAGTATTCTAACCATTGGGGTCACAATGCGTTACATTCTCGAGAAATGTCGGGGATTGTGTCGGACGTTCAGGAAATATGGAAATATTTCTGCATATTTTCCCTTCCTCAACAGATAAACCACGATCTGGGGTATACAGAGGATATTGGTTCCTACTAGCATGGTATAGAGTCTATGCTATGAATATAGTTTACGAGTTACCCGCCAGCTTCAGAAAATGGGTACCTACACCCAAAATTGCTATTAGTTTTTATTAGGCTTTTGATAAGTTATGTTACAGTCATCTAAGAATATCAGTAACAGCACTGGAGACTCAACAACGGAGCAGTTTTATGAACTCCGAAGTGATTACAACGGATACCTACAGCTTTACCGATCCAACTACCGATCACGCTGTATGCTTAACCCTAGAAGGATAACCTACGTAAATTTTACTCACAAATTGGAATAAAAAGTTAACAGTGGTGTCAATTTTAATGTTACATCGCCTGGGGTCCAGAAGTGCTTTCTTCACCTCTCCCTCGCATGTCAAGTGCCGTAATTCGACGCTAGCGCACATCAGATCTCTTTTGTAGAATAGGAGGTGAGTAAGTTTTACTCATAGTTACCAATAACGTAAGTTTTTCAATTTTATTTATGTGTAACGATTGATTTTTAATGCTTTTTTAAATTTTTAGTACATGAAATGATGGGACTAAATGACAAAAGATTTTCCATAACTTTCCGGTAGAAATATAGTAAGTATACATATATCCATCCAAATCCCATTTCTCTGGCTGGATACGCTTTTTCTTCGTTAGAATGTTTTCTAGTTTTTTTTAGTGACGATGTAATTGGTAAAATATACGTACTATAAATAGAGAAATAAAGGGGAAAATATAAATCTAATGACAAATATATTACGAAAGAAGACATTTATACTACTTTATCCGAGGTTTTGAAAAGTAACTATTTATCTATTTAGGTAAATGTTATTGGATACAAAATTGTTACAAATAACTCTGTTTTATATAATGTCTTAATATTATAGGATTTTAAAATAAATTTGACCGCACCATTTTTTATTGGTATAGTTCCTACTAAATTCAATGTTTATTTACATAGCTTTGTTTTCCTTAAAAGCTAATATGTATATTCACTATGTTATTGCAAAATTACTATTTAATGAAAATAATAATCTGCTTTAGTTAATTACTAAGATAAAAATATATTTGACTGATCTATCAAGTGTTTCATTAGCATTCTTCATTGGAGTAAATTTTACTCATGGTTACTCTTAACGTAGGTTGGAATAAGGTAAGGTATATGAAATAGGTTCTATTCTAGGGTTAACACGGTCGACTATTTAGGATCGACTCAATCCCGACGCTAGTTTTAAACTTCTTAACTTTCTGTAGCTTTGTTTTAGATTAATTTCAGAAGTTAGGTAGCGATATCCAATTTTAAAACCAGGTGCAATGTATCTATTTGCTACTTTTATTTCAATAACATAAAGTAATATATTTAACGACATTCATGAGTGAATTTAACAGATAAGAGCGACGAAGCGTCATTTTATTACGTATATAGTACACTATTAAATTAATTGCATTTGCATTAATTATGATTAGATTTCTTTATAAGATGTGTTCAATTCATTAATGTGTTAACAGTATTTTATTTTCCGTTTTATTAGTAGTTTTTTTATTATTGAGTGAATATTTCCAATTAGACAATGTACAGGTACGAAATGTTGAAAGAACTTTAAGAAAACATAATGATTGTATTTTGATTTTCTTGATAGTAAATATGTGATAATTTAAATATATTGAATTCAAACTACGGTCTGAATACTTTCAATCAAATTTTACACTTACCTATAAACTACAGAAAACTAAAGCTTACGAGTGGATTCATTTACAAAGAACAACAATTTATTTATCAAAAACATTTCTGCATCTAATTGCAATTAGTGTTAACTTACGTTGATTATTTACCATTTTTGATTTGAATTACTAGATGACATGGAAGGTGATACGTATGATGGATGAATGATGCATGATGATAGTCACGTAATAAATATTAATGTAAAACTTTTTATGCAATACGGACCTACCAATATATTTTTAAGGATTTTATATTTAAATTGCGTTTTTTTGCTATAATTTTACGAGGTACAAGCACAATTGGAAAGAAAAACTAAAAAATAGGACAACATTTTGCAGATAAAGACAATATAATATTAAGTAATAAAAACTTTCCTTTTGTACTTTATAAAAAGACATCAAAGGTGGCCTAAAAGATGATAATAAAAAATCATTCGCTCCATGAAAGAGACAAGAGAAACCGAACAAATTATTGAAAGACTTAATTAAAAATACTTTTACGCAATCTTGTCATTGAAAAATTTAATTTTAATTAATTAATTTGCAGTATTTTTAACCCCGACGAAAAAAGTGGGGTGGTGTCTGTGTATCTTTATGTCCGTCTGTGGCATCGTAGCTCCCACAGACATGTGATAAATCCCCAAAGGGATGAACCGATTTGATCTAAAATTTTTTTCTTGAAAGGTGACTTAATCGAAAGTGTTCTTAGCTATGTTAGTGTTAATAAAACGGTTGTGGGTTTTAAAATTTAAATTTAATTGAAGATCATTCTTAATAGGCTGAAGCCAACTTTAAAAATGCAACGAAAACACAAAGTTACTTGAGCAACTTTGGCTCGCGTTATAATAATTAAGTAGTTCACACGGGTGTGTAACAGAATTTTATGTAAATAGTTCTTGTAATTATAAATATGATTGTATTTAAAAGTAACGTTTCTGATAGATGATTGGTAAGTGATAAATAAATTTAAAATATTCTGAGTTTTTCCTTCCAACAGCCGGGTACATCAAACAGACAGACACACATCTAATACGAATAATGAATTTCAGGGTTCTGTTATTTCGTCAGTTGTACGGAACCCTAAAAATCAGATTGGAATACGAATGACACCGTTACTATATTATGAAAAGACCCGACGTCCGAATAACACATTAACATACATGCGACTATACTTATTTACTGTGTATTATTCGCATAATATGGTAAATCCTACATTAATTTGCAATATTAATACACTAATTTGCAATTCATAAAAGTACCTTTTAATGTGGGCTTAACGTAACATAATGATCATATAAAACTGGTTGTGTAAGTAGGTATATCAATGATATATTATATACATTATATTATTTGAAATACAGGTTATACCCCCTTAGGTCGCAGGTGGCATGGACTACAAAATCAAAAATAAAATAAAAATGTGTGCAATTCACACGTGGTAGAAGTGAAACCTTCAAAATGTTTGTTTTCAAGATAATGAGACGAATGTAAAATTTCGGGAAGATGATCCCGCTCCGCCCCGCTGCGCTCGCCCCGTACCGCCCCGCTCCGCCCCATCCCGCCCCGTCCCGCTCCGCCTCGATCCGCCCCGCCCCGCTCCGCTCCCCTACCCTACCCTACCCCTGTACAATGCTTCCTATCTCACTTTAGAATTTATGTGTTTGTCTCTTTTTACTGGACAGTTTCGTTTCATAAAATTTCTTATCACCCCCGTACTAAAGAAGTTTTCACTTCAAAAAGCTTTCCCATAAATGTTTGATCCCGAAATAAAAACCAGTACCCCTCGCTTCACACGTAGGGTCACTACTAATTTAGAAAATTTAAAAACAGTACAGACTGGCATAATCTTATCCTAAAGGCATGGCGTAATTACATAAAAGGAATATTATCGTGTGGCTTAATCTCGTGGAGAACTTCTACAGTCCGATTCACACAATTATTTTAACCACGCACGTGCAAACTCTGGAATGAACTTCCCAGAGCGATGTAAAATGGAGTTCTTCAAAAAAAGGAGTAAAAAGAGTTCTCCTTGAGGGCCGGTGTTGCATTGTAAATTCCTCTGGTATTGCTCATTTCCACAGGCGACGGTGACCACTTACCATAAGGTGGCCAATCTACTTTTTCGTCAACCCCTTTTGTTAAAGATATTATGAACCACTGACAGCGATTAAAAACTTTGTAAGCATAATCTAAATTTTACTAACAATAATCTAAATTTTACTAACAAAAAATAACCGACTTAAAAGTCTCAAAAACTACATAGTTGTCAGATCTCGTTCATATTTATGTGGGACCACATGACAGCCACTAGCTTTCGATTAAAAAGGAATCATCAAAATCGGTTCGCCCAGTCCAAAGTTCTGAGGTAACAAACATAAAAAAACAGTCGAATTGAGAACCTCCTCCTTTTTTGAAGTCGGTTAAAAAATAACCGACTTCAAAGCTACTCAAAAACTACTTGTCAGATCTCAAATATAAATTTAAGACTTATATGGTTTTCTCATAGATGCCATTGTCAGATCTGAATAAAATTTAAGTGGGACCACATGACAAGCTCCAGCTTTCGATTAAAAAAAAAATCATCAAAATCGGTTCACCCAGTCGAAAGTTCTGAGATAACAAACATTAAAAAAAAACCAAAAAATACAGTCGAATTGAGAACCTCCTCCTTTTTTTGAAGTCGATTAAAAAGGCAAACCTCTCTTCACTAATCATAAAGTACAGTGTTGATGGCAAATATAGTTTCACTTATTAATGTATTGCTTGTAAAATCGCAGACAGACTAACAGACGATGTTTAAACATGCATCAGATAAAGATGACTGTCGCCTCCGTAATCAATACAAGGCGCCGACTTGCATAATGAACACACCTTCGTCACGAAGTCATAGGATATTACGCGTTTCGCGGGAAAACCTAAATATTTAGTTTTTATATACTTCTAATGATGTTATGTAATGTTTTGAATTATTATTTTTTATCCTTGTACCTGTAATACCTGTAAATGATTACACGGCTTTTAAATCATTGCTCTAAGTTGCAAGTTATTGCTGTATGAATGTGAGAGAAATATTAGTGGTAATAAAAATCAGTATCACCTATATAATCCCCCCGAGGGGCCCTATCATCAGCCGGCTGGATTTAGTCGCTGTTCACGTTTGTCGATGGTTAAAAATATTTTATTACTCTATGACAGTTGTTGTCTATGGAGAGTCTTCGTCTTGTCGTCGAGAAGTTAGCATGGCGGGCGCGCGAACGTGCTAATTCCAAATTGTCGTTTTCGTATTTTTATCGTTTTCTCGTTTGTCGTGGCGAGCACTTAGTGCAGGAGCCTAATTATATCATTTGTCGAGTCCAAACGGGCTAATTTATCGTTAAACAATACATTATCGTATGGGACTGATAGTGGCGAAGAAGGACAGTTCACGTGGAAGATACAGGGGTCTATCGTCAAGGAGTTTGGAGAGCGAAACACTGGTGTAAGTCTGCGCAGCGTCAGTTAGCTCATATATACAGTAAGAAGAAACCTCGGTGAGTACCTTTGTAATCGTACCCGTATCTGTACCTAATTCTGTATGCTATCAGTCTCTAGCTCAAATACAGTCCACTCTATCGTATCGAAGGGTGCTTCGGCTAATAACTGGAGCACAAGGTCTGGTTCTTCGAGCCGGATCACACATTCTTTTGGTCCTTCGAGCCGGATCACACATTTTTTTTTGGTCCTCGAGCCGCATAATTTGATAGGCGGCTATAGATAATTTGAGTATCATACTTTGTCGTAACTTTCGATCGTGATTTTGCACGAACTATTTATCGAATCATACTAAAGTGATACAATTTTGTTAGTTTTTGTCGTCGTAAACATAATTGTATCGTTTTTCGTAGTATATTTTGTCGTAATTTCGTTAAATATTCATTTAAAAGTTAAATACGTAAATATCAAAAAGTTGAGGGTACATTGGTATAGACGCGTAAATTATTTCGTTTCGATTTTGTTGCATCATCCATTCTCCGCCATAACGTTTTCCGGTATCATCGTAGTGTCATTGTCAACTGACAAGTAGTTTGTCACCTTTTCGTTTTGACAGCTTGACATATCCGTCATTTGAGTTTGAGGTTTCTGTCGAATGTTATTGTCGTATGACTTATCGAGGTTAAGTAAACAATAATATTTAGTTTTCGTTTGTTGTTTTTAGTTTATTTAACTTAATTTTCGTTTAAAAATCATCATAATGTCGATGGATAGCCAAAGTGTTAATGATGGAGCCGATGTTAATCGTATTGCGAGGGATTATGCTCTGTTTCGAGTGGAGTTAATGGAACAAAGTGATTTGCTTGGTTATACTGAATTGGATATCAAAGAATTATCTGAAGAATTTCATAGTGCTCAACGTAATCTATTATTGTCGCTTCGTTCTCAACATCAGAGAAATCATGAACATTCTGTTACTGTTGACTTTGATGCGAAAGTTAAGAACATCAAAAATAGAATGCAAACTGTATTACCCGTAGTAGATAATAAACCGGTTGTTCAGGATTGTTCCTTGTCGGCAAAGTTACCCAAGATTAATATAAAACCGTTCGATGGTTCAATTGAAAACTGGGTATCGTTCATCCAATTGTATGACTCCTTGATACACAAAAGAAACATCTCAAACATTGAAAAGCTTCACTACTTAATGTCAAGTGTACACGGTAAGGCATATAATTTGATCAAAAACTTTCCTTTAACTGATGATAGCTATGTTGATGCATATAATACCTTGTCGAAATACTATAATAATAAGCGTCAAATGGCTATGATCTACTATGATAAACTGTTGCATTGTGAACCTATTAAGAATAAGTCTCGTTCAGAACTTGAAAGAATTTATCGTACGTTTTCGGATAATTTGGCTGTTTTGGAGAAATACAATTTACCTGATAGAAACTTCATGCTATTTCAATTATTGTGGTCAAAATTGGATAGGGCAACTCGGGAATCGTTTCAGTTGGAATTTAATTCTGATGAAATTCCAGAATATTCAGAACTTCAAAATTTTATTGAAAAGAATTACCGGGCTTTAGAGATTACTAAGTTGCCAAATACTCGTGACCCTGTTGTTGGTAAAAATAATAGCAAAAATAAACCTTCTCTTGTCGTATCGCAGCCTAAATTAAATTGTATTTATTGTTCGGGCCAACATATCCTTAGCACTTGTGAAAAATTTCTAAAATTAGATTCTCGTTCTCGTTTTGATTTTGTAAAACAGAAAAACCTCTGCATCCTTTGTTTCTCTCCATCTCATCGTGTTAAAAGTTGTCGTTCAACCCATCGTTGTAATCATTGTAACTTCTCGCATAACAGTTTATTGCATTTTGGAAAAATAGTTCCCAGCAAGGATTGTACTGAAGATCCTAATAAAAGTAGCATTGTTTTGACATCGGTGGCACACTCCACAAATAATATTCTTTTCTCGACAGCTAAAGTTTTAATTTTGGACTTAAAGGGTGTTTATCGACCCATTCGAGTATTGCTTGATTGTGCTAGTGCATGCAATTTTATTACTGAATCATGTGTTAAACTATTGGGGTTACCTATAAAACAAAATATGCTCACTGTGAATGGGGTTGGCCATTCCGTGACCGAACATTTGGGTTCAGTAACTTGTAACATAAAACCATTAAATTCACATTCAAGTAATCAATTCAAATTTGAAGCTTTAGTGTTGCCATCCATATGTGCTGACCAACCTTCTGAAATTATCGACTTCTCGCAGTGGTCACACATACAGAACTTGCATCTTGCTGATCCTGATTTTGCTACGCCTGGTCCTATAGACATGCTTTTGAATGCAGAGCTTTTCTCGTCTTCGTTACTGCCTGGTCTTAAGCATGGTGGGCGGGGTGAACCAAATGCATTAAATACAATTTTCGGTTGGATATTGATGGGAAGTGTTGACACCCCTCTCGACACATATAATAATAATAAAAATTGTTTTTTCGTTTCACCATTGTCGAATCTGTCGTTAGAAAATTCTTTAAAAAGGTTTTGGGAAGTTGAAGATGTCTGTTCTCCAAATAATAAAATTTTGTCGAAGGAGGAACAGGCATGTGAAACTTATTTTGTCGAAAATTATTATCGTAATATTGATGGTCGATTTGTAGTACCTTTACCCTTTCTCGACTCTACAAATAGACCTACCTTTTCGAACTCTCGTGAAATAGCTTTAAAAAGATTTTCGTCGTTAGAGCGAAAGCTAAATTTAAATTCTGAATATAGGAAAGCTTATGTCAGTTTCATGACGGACTACCTAACATGTGGTCACATGGAAGAAGTAGCGCCACCTTCAACAGATGTAGGAAATTTCTATTACATACCACATCATGGTATCCTGCGACCAGATTCGGTGAGCACTCCTCTTCGCACGGTATTCGATGCAAGTTGTAGAGACGCGAGAGGCCTGTCATTAAATGAAACTCTACATGCAGGTCCTAAGCTACAGGCTAACATTTTCGAATTGCTCGTACGTTTCCGTTGGCATGCTGTCGTTTTTACTGGTGACGTGAAACAGATGTACCGGCAAATATTAGTTCGTAGTGAAGACGCCGATTATCAGCGCATCCTCTGGCGCCCCTCTCCTGAAGAGCCTATACGGGATTACCGGCTTCGCACAGTTACCTATGGCGTATCATCAGCCCCATTTCAAGCGCTTCGCACAATGGCACAGTTAGCCTTGGACTCTACCAAAGACTTTCCATCTGGCTCTACCATCCTTGGTAGAGACATTTACGTAGACGATATTGTGTCAGGTGCTGATTCCTTGGAGCAAGCTCTACTATTGCGATCCGAGCTCACCAATATTTTGTCATCAGCTGGTTTTCATCTAAGAAAGTGGACGTCTAACTGTAATGACTTTTTTGTTGACCTTCCATCGTCTGACTTATATTCAGAAGACTTTAAGCATTTCGAAGAATTAACTGATTTGTCGCTCAAAATTTTAGGACTTTTATGGCATCCACAATCTGACAGTTTTCGTTTTCGTGTCAGTAACAATGATGAGTCTAGGTGCACGAAACGTATCATCCTTTCGAACATTGCACGGATTTACGACCCGTTAGGATTTCTCGGCCCAGTCACCTTTTATATTAAATACCTACTACAGTTACTTTGGACTTCGGGTGTTTCGTGGGATGATCCTGTGCCTTCTCACATTGCAGATGAGTGGTTGCGCTTTAAGTCTCAACTGTCGTCGTTAGTTACCATAAATATTCCTCGTCGTATGGTAAATTCAAATACTTCATTGCAGTTACACGGTTTCTGTGATGCTTCAGAACGTGGCTATTGTGCAGTCACATATTTTCGTTGTGTCGATGTCAACGGTACTGTATCCGTTCAATTTTGTTGTGCAAAAACAAAAGTTGCGCCTTTGCGCAGGTTGTCGATTCCTAGATTGGAACTTTTAGCTGCTGTCCTATTGTCCACTCTGATAGAGTCGGTGATGGTTGCTTTAGAACCCTTTCACGCAGTTGAAAATATTTTCGCGTGGTCTGACTCTACTGTCGCTCTAGCATGGATCAAGTCTTGTCCATCTAAATTGAAAACCTTCGTTGCTAATAGAGTCAGCCACATTCAAAGTAAAGTAGCTCCAGAAAATTGGCGTCATGTCAACTCTACATCTAACGCTGCTGACTGTGGTTCCCGTGGAATGCTTCCCGCTGATCTAGCGGATTGTGACATGTGGTGGAAAGGCCCTTCATGGCTTGTAGAGTCAGAAGAAAAATGGCCGAAGTCGTTGTCGTCATCCATACAGGACACAGACTCTATCGAACAGGAGCAGCGGATACATAGCCTTGTGACATCTCAAAATTCAAATTTTGTCGATGAATTACTTCATAAATTTTCGTCGCTTTCAAAATTAAAGCGAGTTTTGTCGTATTGTTTTCGTTTTTCGCATAATTGTAGGAAATCTTGTCGTAAAAATAAATTAATTGGTTCATTACAGCCATGTGAGCTTAATAGAGCTTTCATGTTTTTGGTAAAACACACTCAACTAAATTCGTTCCCACAAGAATTAGAGAGCTTAGGTAAGGAGTTGCCTAATGCGTTACCTAAACCCCTGCGTAAGTTGTCGCCTTTCGTGGATAGCGCGGGTGTTCTCAGGGTGGGCGGTCGGCTGGCTAGAGCCAATGTAGAGTTCGACGTTAAACATCCGATACTCTTGCCTCGTAATCATAAATTAACATCTTTAATTATCGATGAGTATCACAAGAAATTCATGCATCCTGGTGCTCAGACTCTACATAATTTGCTCTCGCAAGAATTTTGGATCCTATCGCCCAAACGTGCTATTAGGGAAGTTATCTCCAAGTGCATCAAATGCTTTCGAGCACATCCTAAGCCCGTTCCTGCTCCGCTAATGGGAAATTTACCATCCTATCGAGTAAACCAAACTAAACCTTTTTCGTCTGTCGTTATCGATTTTGGTGGACCTTTCGATATAGCTCTCGGTCGCGGTAGAGGCGTCAAGACCTTCAAGGGTTACATTTGTGTATTTGTGTGTACGAGTGTCAAAGCGGTTCACTTGGAACTCGCTTCAGAGCTATCGACGGAGGCGTTCTTAGCTGCACTCAGAAGATTTATTGCGCGTCGTGGTAGATGTGTCCACATTATTTCCGACCAAGGAAGAAATTTTGTTGGTGCCCATAACTATCTTCAAGGCCTCATGCAGAAAGCTGTGGAGTCTCAGGAGATTAAGTTCTCTTTTAATCCCCCTGGGAGTCCGCACTTTAATGGACTCGCAGAAGCCGGCATTAAATCTGTTAAGACTCACCTCGCTCGCGTCATCGGCACTCAGCGCCTCACGTTAGAAGAATTTTCCACCGTTCTCACACAAATTGAAGCAATGTTAAATTCTCGCCCCTTAACACCTCTAAGCTCTGATGCCAATGATTTTTCGGCCTTAACTCCGGGTCATTTTCTGACTCAAGAACCCCTTTCGATTCTTCCAGCAGAGGATTTTGTCGATCAAAATATTAGTGTTCTCCAACGCTGGAAACTAGTTCAAAAAATGCACCAGGATTTTTGGCGTCGCTGGCACTTAGAATATATCCATACGCTCCAACAGCGACAAAAATGGAATATCCACCAAAATAACATTACTGTCGGTTCATTAGTACTTATCACTAATGAACAAATAAGTCCACTTAAGTGGAACCTCGGTCGGATCGTGGCTCTACATCCCGGCTCCGATGGGATCTCTCGAGTAGCCACTGTGAAGACAGCCTTTGGGCAATATAAACGGCCATTGGTAAAGCTTTGCCCTTTACCAATGGCTGCATAACTTCTCGTTTTCGTTTTCATATTATTATCGTTTGCTCTATCGTTAGTTATAATTAAATATTGTCGTTAGATTTTGTCGATTTTTCGGTAAATATCCAGTATTTAGGTGGGCGGAATGTTCACGTTTGTCGATGGTTAAAAATATTTTATTACTCTATGACAGTTGTTGTCTATGGAGAGTCTTCGTCTTGTCGTCGAGAAGTTAGCATGGCGGGCGCGCGAACGTGCTAATTCCAAATTGTCGTTTTCGTATTTTTATCGTTTTCTCGTTTGTCGTGGCGAGCACTTAGTGCAGGAGCCTAATTATATCATTTGTCGAGTCCAAACGGGCTAATTTATCGTTAAACAATACATTATCGTATGGGACTGATAGTGGCGAAGAAGGACAGTTCACGTGGAAGATACAGGGGTCTATCGTCAAGGAGTTTGGAGAGCGAAACACTGGTGTAAGTCTGCGCAGCGTCAGTTAGCTCATATATACAGTAAGAAGAAACCTCGGTGAGTACCTTTGTAATCGTACCCGTATCTGTACCTAATTCTGTATGCTATCAGTCTCTAGCTCAAATACAGTCCACTCTATCGTATCGAAGGGTGCTTCGGCTAATAACTGGAGCACAAGGTCTGGTTCTTCGAGCCGGATCACACAGTCGCTTCTTACGACACACATCTGGTATGAGATTGGGTTTAATATTCTAAGCCACCAATCGTAAGTCGGTACGTGTATAATAGCGAAGTTTCGACTAGCTATAAATACGTATATCTATGCATATACTGTTTAGTTCTTGTCATTTTGAGAGGAGACTCAGTGAAAAAGTTGTGTGTTGTGGGTGTCGATGAAATCATGAAAATGATTGTAGTCTTCTTTTAAAATAGCTGTTGCTCTTCGTAGCCGTCTAATTTATTGGTAATACACTTTTATTTCCTATCCTCCTGGATATAGCTTTGCGTGACCCGGAACAATTAAACACACCGAAGCCAACATTAGAATGTATTTAACGGCGCTTACTCAAATACTACGAACTAACAAGGGGTTGTAAAATGGACGTGTATGTACAAATTGGGTTAGGTCGCTTTACGGTCGCGAAGCTTATTCAACCCAATGTGTATCGATTGGCGTTGAAAATGCGATCATGCGAGTCTTATTGTTTTACTATAGTAGTAGGAGTAAGAGTAAGCCGCAATCGGAAAAGAAAACATAATCGGTGCGTTTACAACATACCCGCACCAAAACGTTGCTATTCGTTTTAGTCAGGCGTTTTAGGGTTAGCCTGCGATATTGTTTTAGGTTTCGTTTTTAGTTTTTACATCAGAAACGTATTTTTAAAGGAACTTTTAAACTGAATTGAGCTTCTTGCGTGACAAAAAATGGAAACATGATTTGAAAATTTGTTTAAATAAGTTCTACGATTTAAGATAATAAAGCTTAATATCATTCAAATATTACATAAAAAATATTTAGTGGAAAAATTCTGACAAAGTTTATAAAAAGACTAGCTGACCGGGCATACGTTGTTCTGCCAAAAAAATTTAGGTAGTGGGATTAAAATAGATGTCCGATTCTCCACTCTAGCCGATATGCACGTAAAGATTCACGAAAATCGGTCGAGCCGTTCCGGAGGAGTTCAACTTCAAAAAAGCGTGACACTAGAATTTTATACATATATTAGATTTTTATGATTTTTTTTATTGTTTGTTATTTTATTATAATTATATTTAGTTAATTTAATTTATAGTATTTTTTAACAAATAATTCCTTCAACATAATATGCAATGCACCTAATTACTCGGTGTAAGGAAGCCTTGTAAGGAAAACATCGTGAGGAAATTTGCATACCTGAGAGTTCTCCATCATGTCCTCAAACTTTGAAGTCTGCCAACTGGCGTTTGTTAGGTCACTGACCTTTGTAACTATTCCTTATGAAGATGCCCACTGAGAAAGAACATAGCCCAGCAGTGGGAATATTTCATTGTGATTATGATAAATATGCGATCGACAACTTTATCCACCAATCATATCAAGTACTACACAAAACTACTTTGATTGGATTTGCCCCTAAGAAAATGGATAAATATATGACCCTTGGGTTGTAGGTGTCAAAAACAATACAGAAATGAGCGACCCAAACATCAGTACCCAAGAACACAATTATTTATCTGCCAACTGAGACTGACTAAAGAGTTGTCTAAAATAAACGTACCGTGGTGGAAAAAACTATTTTGATGAAGGTACAAACATTTTTACGAATATGCAAGCGAATAAAAGTAAAGTTGTCGGTTAGTTCATTGACATTTGTGTCATTTCTATATGTCTCTCCTTGGCAATATTCTTCTGTCATCAGTTGTAACTTGCTCAAGGAGACATGTGGGGACAGATGGGAAATAACTGTTCCAACACTATGCAATCGCGTCATGTTTTTCGATATCGTGCATCGGATATGCATGGGTTTTAGTCAAAAACCGAATATCAAGTCCGTAGTATGGTAGTATAGGGTGTTTGAGGGATCTAACATTAGAGAATGAGCAGATTAATTTGGGGTAGAGTGGAACTGACGTATTGTTAGTGAGCGAAGTAGTGATACTACTTGCGAAGCGAGACCGTGGACGATGGTAGCTGAATCTACGAATCTTAGTACAAAAATAAATAAACGCTTATAATCCGTTCACAAATCTTAGAGACTAAATTGACGTTTCATGGGTGACCAGTTTCGGGTGCAAATTAAATAGTGATGACCATAAACCGAAAAGTAAATCGGAAAAATTTTCACAGCTTTTAAGGAAGGTCGACTATTTGTGTGATTATTAGAGTCCCTAAAATTAGTTTAAAAACAAGTTTATGCAACCATTATCATTCATATATCCATAATATATTTGCCCTTACTTACTAAATTTATAAGTTATTTTGCTTACAAAAATGAGTATTTGGCTATGGTTACATTCGGTATACAGTTAATTTTATACTATTTAGCCAAATACTAAATATCTAGGTAGATATGAGTGTCGCTACTAATATGTCACTATTCTTACGACATAGTTTACGATTCAAAAAACCGGAAAAGTAGATCGCACAAATTTAGCTGGTATCATTATTTCGAACTTTGACATTTGTGGTTGTCATTTTAGTCTCTAAGATTTGTGAACAAGGTATACACACTCATACCCCCGTTTTGTCATGGACCCCTGTGTCATGGACGACACATGTAACACATCACAATAAAACCCATCACCCGAGTACAAATATTTATCCGTCACATAAATATCTACCCCGGCTGGGAATCAAACCCGGGACCCCTCGCTTCGCAGGCAGGGTCGCTACCAACTGAGCAACAGGGTCGTCGCAGAAGTGAGTGTGTGCGATGAAACTAGGCTGTTTATAACCTCTGTACGATTCGCCCGGGGCGGTCCCACCGCTTCACCTATTTCTGCGGTGTAACAATTGTCTTTAAGCAATTATGTTCCGGTTGGAAGGGTTAGGTTACCAGTTATACAAGAGGTGACCATCTGTTCTCAAGAGTAACAATGCTTTTAGTGGGAGAAATAGATACAAACGATTATTAACTGGATTATTACAAATATTTAGTCACATAATTAGGCGCTCCACCCACTGAAGACGCGTCCCGCCGCGGTGCGCGGAGCGACGGAAAACGCGCGCGGCGACGGAGGCGCAGATCTGCCTTACTTAGCGGTGTAATCTGCTCCCCCGCGCGGTGTAGCAGATTACGACGGCCTCGCGCTAAATAAACTCATGTGTTCACTGTGTTGTCGATCGTCGTGTAGAATGGACGAACTTATTCAATTTCAAGATGTTGCAGTTATATTGTCATTTTAGTTTTTGTATACAAGAATTAAAAGACACTGCGTCCATAGAAGATTTTGGATACATCCCTATTTACGATCGAGATCTATAAATGGATCATTTGCACTGAATTACAAAGACTTGAGAAAATATGAAGATAAATTCTTTAGCTACACACGTATGTCAACTGCATCTTTTGATTATTTACTAAGCAAAATTCGAGCGACCATTACTGGAACAGATACAAATCGTCCTTGCATTAAGCCGGAAGAAAAACTTATTGGAATTCATTAGACGGCCATACCCACGGGCAAGTCTGCAGACATGTCGGCCGGGCCACGCTACTATTAGGTCTGTGCAATGTTTGCTAGTGTTTGTAGACTTGCCTGTTCCAAGTCCGCGCGATCTCATTTTGTCGTTGTAGCCTAAGCAATAAGTTCAAAATTCCGGTAAAGGTCAGACATGCCCGGTCGTACCGCCAGTGAATTCCCCGCTTTAGGTACATCAACAGTATCAAATCACGCCCGGTACCGCGGAGCCGGTGTGCCATACCCCGCGGCACGCGCCGCGCTCCCGCGCAGATTGGCAGAAAACGTGCGCGGACCGCCTTCCCGCGCGTTGCCGCGTCGGCAGTGGGTTGTGCTAGGCGTGTTTTCTATATAAATTGAGATATTTGCATACAATGGTAAAATCTGCCATCCCGCGCCCCGTCGCGGTGCGCGGTGCAGTGGGTGGAGCGCCTTAGGTTAGACTAGCCATGCTGACTTCCACAGCCTTCTTACCAATGTATAATAATTACTAATATTCTTATTAAGACCTAATAATAACATGACTTAATGGACCATCGTTGTATTCGAGATTTGCCACAGATGGATGGATGGCCATGTTTACTATCATCATGATATAAAAAATGGTTGTCTGTAAAGTTCCGTCCGTTAAACTACCGTCCGTAAACCATTACGGACGGTAGTTTAATGTGACAACGTCATGACAAAGCTCCGCTCCGCCCCGCCCCGCTCCGCTTTGCCCCACTCCGCCCCGCTCCGCCTCGTCCAGCTCCGCTCCACTCAACTACGATCGCCTACGGCTCGCCTACGGCATCGGCTACGATACGCCGATCGTAGCCGATAGTGCCTCTCTCTCGCTCGCGGAACGCTACATTTTTTCATAGATGCGCCCGGCGCTCATCGTTTTAATAGACGTTATCACGTCAAAAAACACTTTTTTACTCAACGTCTATCACAGAACATGCCGTCACTAAACGTCTGGTGCCGGGAGGTGCGAAAAGTCAGCCGTGAAATAAGTCACATTCCTTCATTCTTCACGATACTTACAGAAACGCTGGTGCAATCAGCTATGTTTCTGTACACTGGCCATTACATAGCTTACAGACTAATTCCTGCATTCTTTTAACGTGGAGCAAACCGATATCGAATGGCTGAACGTAAATTCGTTCCTCGGCTTTGCTAACATTCAATACTTATAAAGACGTATTCGTGATAGTTTTACAATCGCGTGCCGTTCTACAATTAAAACGTATGTTTAACCTTACACAAATAGAGCTACGATTCAAAACACCTCCAAGGCGGGGTGTGAATGACCATAGGATTTTATCACTAACCTACTTTCTTTGGATCTAAGCTGACTTATAGCATTTTCTTAATACCAATGCACTAAGGTTGCAATTTGTTTAACTTTGTTTTAACCGAGTGTCGTCATGAAATACAAGTCGCTTGTTTATAGAGGGTTGGTGTAACTGGCGTGTAATCAAGCCAAGTTGTTTTCATATGGATTTTGCATGATATATTAAAAGAACTGCAATTGTCATGCAACTTGTTACTACTTACTTATCTAGTAGTAAATAAGAAGTAAAATCGTGCCACTGTTCCGTAAAAGAACTTTGATTTATTAATAATTCTTGACAAAAAATAACCGACTTCAAAATTAGGGATAACTAAACTAAATAAACTAAAAACTACTCGTCAAATCTCGCTCAAATTTAACTAGGACCACATTATAAGCATCAGCAAAAATAATCATCAAAATCGGTTTACCAAGTCGAAAGTTCTGAGGTAAAAAACATAAATAAATAAGTATAAAAATAAGAAAACCGAAGCAATACGAGGGCGGTTACTCGTTTGTATAAGAAGAATTAGGTTAAAGTTTGATAACTATCACCCTTAGAATACAGAACAAATTCAGAGCAATTATCTAATGGCAAGAAACACAGTTAAGCAACGTTGTATTTCTGTGATAAAACATCACCTAAAATTTTCAGTACACTCGAATTTAGCTTGAAGCATGGTCGAACCTAAAAATATTTTCCAAAACCTTCCACCGGTATTCTATGGTAAAAGATTGCACCTCTGTGCCGGTGATCAGAAGTAAATTGGTTCGTGTTGTGTGGCGGGTTTGGAAAATATTTGATATAGGACGGCGTGTGCTGTCCACTAGATTAACTTGCGTAACGTGGTTCGTTGTGTAACTATTTGTGTTATGTTTTTTGTCACTTATTGAGAACTAGCAGATATACGAACCTTTCATGTGAATTTTTTGTATGGAGAAAATCGAAAATTGATGTCTTGTATGGACCGAATGTGCCCAATGCATTGTTTAATCATAATCATAATCATTCTTTATTTGTGATCATAGGTATTACAGGTCTTAAAATACATTAAAAGTACTCTTATGTTCGGCCCTTTCAGACATACAAATATTATTAAAAATTAAACAAAATAATGAACAGAATGAATTTAGCGGACTAAAACCATCTTTGCATGCCACATCGGTAAGATGGATTCAATGTCTTTTTAAAATAGCGGGTGAGAAACATAAATACTTAATAACGTAAAAAACTAAAAATTTAATGTTTCAATACAAAATGTTCCTAGCTGCGAAACATTTTGATGTCTTTTGTCTATATATTCTGTCGTTTGAGAGTTGGCGTGATTGTCAGAATATGAGAGGCAGAGGGAGAGGGAGAGGGAGAGAGAGAGAGAGAGAGAGAGATTCATAGTTTGCCGGGTCAGATAATATAAAGATGTTTCTACGGATGTCCTTTATAGACTCTGAAACCATCCAACCGATGTGCCCCAAACTCGACTACTAGATATGTGCGTATTAGAAGTTAATTATCACTTCCTTCGGTGAAGGAAAACATCGTGAGGAGACTTGCATACTTGAGAGTTTTCCATAAAGTTCTGAAAGATCTGTGAAGTCTATCAACCCGCACTCGGTCAGCGTGGTAGAGTATGGCCTGAATTCCTTACAATTGTGAGAGAAGAACCGAGTCAAGCACTAGGAAAATAATTATAGGTTGTGACTTAAGACTTTTAACATAGTACAAGAGAAAATCTGGTACATTTATGCTTCTGATAATAGTATTGTAATAATATATTGCCATATAGTCATAGTATTATGGTATATGTCTTAAGATACTAGCATATCCTTAGACACATCCTTTGTTAAACCTTACCAGTGAGAATGTCTGAACGGAATATCACGAATAGTTGACAGGCTTCTTATACCGCTTAGATTACTGCTAAATATCTAGAGATGTGGTTCTGACAGTAAAACGAGGTACACATAATTTTGACTTGGTATTAACGGGCACATCCAGGTGGTAAAAACGTATATAATGTGGATATACTCGTATTCTAATACATATATAATTTCGTATCACAGTGTTCATGACACTCCTCCGAAACGGCTCGACCGATTTTCATGATTTTTTTATATAGGTAAATTTGGTAAGATGTGAGAATAGGTCATATAGTATATTTCTGGGTGATTAAGGTATCCCTATATCTAGGTATAATTTATTTCCCGGTCAACTGGTGTTTGATAAAAATGTCGCTCGGGTTGCTAACCTATGCGGAATTATGCCAACCCGCTTATATGCCAATGCAGCGAAGGTATGCTGAAAGGCTTAGCGGTTATGATCGGTTCCAGCCGAAACACGTAAGTTGAAATTACTTCTACTGGTCAACGTTGTTAAACAAATGCTGCCGAGTACAGGATCTACTCAGTCAAACGTGTAGTAGCACTTCACTGTAGTACACTGACACTAGCTGTTATTATTATATTTTCACACAAACAATTTCTTAAATAATAATGTCGTTTTATGTATCTGATCCGGCTCCAAATAGGGCGCATTTTTATAATTAAATTTTAGACTTATTAGAGCATCAATTTCCTTTTTTCTGTTTAACGAACCTCGCTCGTAATTTAATAATGAAGGGTAGTATCATTAAAATTATTTTTGTTCACAGACTGTGAAAATGATCCATTGGTCCATAAAAGCTGTAATTAAATTTAAATCTATATTGGTTTTTAGTAGGCAGTAGGTATTTTTTAAACGACACTAAATAGATACCAGACCCTTATGTTCGGTTTACACGTATTAAGTAGTTAACTAAATTTTAAGTAAAAAAGTAAATTAATACGTGTAAACGGACAATTTAGGAGTTACATAATATTTAGTACGCAAGTAAACAAGTAATTTAGATTTTTTTCTATTTTCTGTTAAGTAGGTGGTTGGGGCTTATCACTTATCACGTTTGGACAGGCACTTTTTAGTTAAAATTTAGTTAAAATTCTTAAGTACTCGTAGTTAAGTAGGTTGTGAAGAATTGTATGAACTAAAGAGCGTTACTAAATTATTACGTTTGGACGCGCACTAAAATTATTCACTTAATTAGTTAAAATTTAGTTATCTACTTAATACGTCTAAACCGGACTTTAATAATGTGATTTTAATGATCCATTTAATTCAAATTCTGCAACAGACCAAAACCAACATGTTTTTTCAATATAAGTATACACCACGATTGAACTCAGTTACTATGAAAATAAAGACCACATTACAATATAACAAGCACCTAAAATCGTTATCTATAAAAGGAAATCGAAAGTTAACTCTTATCTCAAGATGCCTGTTTGATATAAGTGTTTAATTAATTCAGTTAACTAGCCAATCAGATGATTTTAATGCAGATTCTTCTGGTAATAAGGTTGAGTTTCGATTAACATTAATCTGCTTGGTTATCTTTATAAAGTCAATAAATGGGAGATAGCTTTATCAAGTTACATGGTAAACCAGTTAAAAATTTAGTCACACGTTAAATGATGACTATTTCCCATGGACACATGTAACTAATGTCTGACATGACTACTATGTAGTAGGTAGGTAGTAGTAGTAGTAGGGAAGGTTAATTTTTGACCTTATTAGGGCTATTCAAAGTGCAACCGACAGACGTAAGAATGTTAATTCCTGGTTGCTTGTAAAAGGGTATTAAAGTACGTTTCAGATAAGTTTTCACTTCGCTATTATGTTGGTTGCTTTAGGGTAGGTTCCCCCACATCCCGGTGAACCACGGATATGATTTTTTGGTTGGTGTTATTGATGTCCATATGTGACCGCGATCACTTACCATCAGTTGCCTCATCTTATTGTTCGTCTGTTTTTTGTATTATAAAAACCGGGCAAGTGCGAATCAGGCCACGGGCAATGTAGGGTTCCGTAGCAATAAGTTTATCGACTATTACTAATAAATTACTTGTGATAACATAGCCGTGGTAGTTTTCCTTGTAAATCATCATATAACCTATTTTTGAGAACTTTTTCACTTGTGCAACTTCAGCCAGCCAGTGACCCCTAAATCCAAAAATGGTCTAAGAAGAACCATGATACTTTTGAAAAACCTTTTCAACGATGCCCCACACTGAGGTACGCGACGAATAAAAAATTCATCCTCTCGTTACCTGTAGGGGAGGTAGATACCCTGAAAAGAAATGTTTTTAAATATTTTATTCTACGATTTTGGAGTTTTAATAAATATGTATATCCATGCCGAATTACAGCTTTCTAGTACTAAGGGTCTCGGCGCTTTGCTTTGGACAGACAGACGGACGAACGGACATGAAGAAACTATAAGGGTTCCGATTTTACTTCGGAACCCCAAGAAAATAGAAAATAAAACACATAATTGAGTAACAGTTTTTTTGTTTCTCCTTAACTGAAAATTGTCTTCGCAATGTAAAATGTTTAATAAAATCATCTTGAAAGAAAATATTAAACTACACCGAAAAAAGTTAATTTAAAAGCAAATAACAATGTGCCGAAAACTAAGTTATCAATAAAAATTTTAAAATCTTTATTTGAAGTAATAACTACAATATTGTTTACACCTGGTAAGTCAAGTAACACTTATCCTGTGCACTTTTTCAATGCTTTTATTAAATTGGAGCTTGCCTGTCACTTTGTTGGTGTAATTTACACAATTAAATAAAAAAAACTCTCTGTTGATGCGACCTGTAGTACCTACATAGTGATGTAGTGTTCGGATACCCGGCCTAATCTTTCTAAATGACGCTTAAGAATGCGTTTTATATCTTCACCGCACTATTAATTACGAAAATCGGAACATTTGTAAAATCAACACCATATATATGTGTCACGCGCTTTTAAATACGAATATATCTTATTTAAATTCAGAGATTAGTATGCGAGATATCAGTCGCTTCTCTTTAATATGTTTATGACGTTGGAAGGTTTGTATAACTCGAATGTGATATTCATCTTAATATATATAAATTACGTGTCACGTTGTTTGTCCGCGATGGACTCCTAAACTACTTAACCGATTTTAATCAAATTTGCACACTGTGTGCAGTTTGATCCAACTTGAAAGATAGGATAGCTTACATCTCAAAATAAAAAAAACTTTTGACAGAACGAAGTCTGTCCGGGCAGCTAGTTATCCTATACATACCGATGTTGAGGACATGGAAAATGCTGAATTTAAATCGATCTTCACCTCACACTAAGGTTGAGATCTGTAAAGCTTACTTAGACTTTGCTCAGGCAATATACTATACTAGATGATTAACTTTGTTAATACGAAAAAAAAAGTTAATTTACGAGCCTTGTTTTTGTTTGAATAATTTTAAGTCAGAGCAAAGCCTTAGTGCCGTTTGTCTAGTAGATCTTAAAGACTGCTTGCGTCTCTGGACGTGTTGACATAAACGTGACGTGAAAAATATAAAACATTTGTCTATAACATGTCTGCTCTGGCCAGAGATTACACCCGGAAATTTTGCACTACTTCGCTAAGCTACAGGTCCATAGCTTGGCACTATTTGTCATATTTCAACCCTTGAAAAGCAACTCCACACGCCAGATGGGGTTAAGGATTTCGTGTGTGGATGGTAGCGACATGACTGTAGCAAATGTCCACCGTATGAGAAGCCTGACGACCTCAAGAAGACAGCGGGCGTCCGCTGGATTCAGAAGGCTTAGGACCGGTCAGTTGTGCAAGTTAGGGGAGGCCTATGTCCAGCAGTGAACCTCCAAGGGCTGATGAATAGATGAATGAATGGATGGATGAATGGATGGATGAGATGCCTTGGGTTTCTTAACGCGACTTGCGTCAGAAGTTAACTGGTAGAAATCGTCTGAGTATTGTCTGTGGGAAATGTTAAGTAACCATAGTAATATTATAAATGTGAATGTAAGTTTGTTTGTTACGTTTTCACGCGAAAACTGCTTAACTGATTTGGCTGAAAGAAATGGACATAGCCTATACCCTGGATTAAAACATAGGCTACTTCAGGGTTCCCGCGGGATTTGTAAAAATCGATCTCTACCGCGGGCGAAGTCGCGGGCAACAGCTAGTACCTAAGGGACATGAATCTACTACCCTACTACTATGTATGGATGTTTGTTACTCTTTCACGCAATACTGAACGAATTTTCATGAAAATTTTGCATACAGGTAGACCATAATCTGGAATATGATATATGGTATACCTTACAAGTTTTAAGGTCAACGTAAATGAAGTCTATAAGGATATCTGTCCCTTATCATTGGTTGAAGTTACACACTGACACCCTA
Source organism: Thymelicus sylvestris (assembly GCA_911387775.1). Lineage (NCBI taxonomy): Eukaryota > Metazoa > Arthropoda > Insecta > Lepidoptera > Hesperiidae > Thymelicus > Thymelicus sylvestris. The sequence continues at coordinate 35,847,696 of OU426885.1, read as the reverse complement.
CGAATGGCCACGAGTTAAGACTCAACGTCAATCAGGCCTATGATTGGTCGAAATTGTTCATCCAATGTCACGTGATCCGTCTTCGAAGGTTGCCATCCAGATGTATGAAGTTCTTGGTTTTCCCAATATTCGTCACGCGCATTAAATGATCTAAAATTTTGTTACAGTTTATAACGTTAAAAACTTTGCCAGTACCGCTCATAGCCTCATAAGTTTTATGGCCTAAACATCAAATGGTAGTAAAATGGCTTGTCAAACTTCCGCCACCACTCAAAGCCCCATTTTCCCTAACGAGTCCTATCTAATTAAACAGTCGACGTCAAATAGTGCGACTTTGTCCGCCCTTCAAACTTTTAACTAGTGGTACAAAACTTTGCGTTCAAATAAAAAAATCTGCATTTATAACCAAACTGTAAACCTAGCCTACTAAGTACAATTCTTGTTTTATTATCGATGAAATGGTTGAAATATATCTTTTTGGAATAAATGATTGCATCTCAATCTTTTATACAAAACTAGCTGTTGCCCACGACTTCTTTCGCGTGGAATTAGTCATGATTAAGAACATGGTTAAATAAAGCCCATGTTATTTGCTGATAATGTAGCTCAATATTGGTGACATTGGTCCATGCCTCTCACGACGGGCGACGTAGGGAATCCTACTGCGGGGTATGACTGTGCAAGCATTAAAATAATAATTATACATATATTTTTAAGTGGTATACAACTTCTTGTAAATAGAATCAATAGTTCGCAAGTAATACATAATCACACATACATAATCTCGGTATACACTTCAAATAGTAAACTTGATTGGAGTCGTGCCGCTAGTGAAGCTGTCGGTTTCCATAGATTTTAATTCCTTCGCTTAAATATACCCTTCTCAAATTTGACTTCAAAGTGAAGGTTGGTGTTTTAATTAAATATGTTTCAGTCTCCAGTATTAATACGGTGCCCATTATGTAATGATCTTTGTTACTATAGCAATGCTATTTCTTGTTATTTGAACTAATCTTAATATATAAAATTCTCGTGTCACGCTTTTTTGAAGTTGAACTCTTCCGAAACGGCTCGACCGATTTTCGTGAAACTTTGCGTGCATATCGGCTAGGGTGGCGAATCGGACAAGTGTGATGAATAAATAAATAAACATCTATTTATCATCCCCCTACCCCAAAATTTTTGGCAGAACAAAGTTTGCCCGGTCAGCTAGTATTTTCTAAAAATTTAACTACAGGTGTGATTTTGGTGATTTAGTTATAGGTTTTTTGAAGACTGTTTCTTCAAATACAGTTATTTTGTTGTCATCTTCCAGCTTTTTTAACGGTTCTGGAGGATATAACATAAAGCTAGAAATTACTCTAGCTTTAAGGCAAATCAAACGCCTCCAAAGCAATAAGGTTTCGTCGTATAAAACAGTTTCTATGTCTAACATTCAGCTATGTATATCGCTAAGCCAAATCTAGGACAATATTATATTACCTTGTCGTCCAATTAACAAATTGCTGTGTACAAAATTTCAGCTCAATCAAGCACCGAGAAATAAATTTTAATTTGTACAATTTGACCTATATAATAACAACGGGACTTATGAAACTAATTCAAAGCTATTAAATAATAAAATATATACAGGGTTACTGGTTATTGGTCACGTTCCCGTAAAGGGGTAGTAGGATACGTTGAATACTATAACCCTATAAAGGTCTATCCAAAAGTGTACCCTCAGAGATATGTTAATTTTTAATGATTTCTCTAAAAGGATAGGATAAGCCGTTTAAAAATCATATAAAAATAAATTCTTGTCAGGAATAATAAATTATTAGGTCGAGATAAGTATAAGTACTATATTCATAAAACACAAGACTCAACATATTGCATCTACAAGGACGTCATTATCTCTAAAGAAAGATCAGATTTTACTGAATCCATTTTCATCACGAGTGGAACTATGTCGCTCGGTTGAAGGATCGCCGTCTGAGCTTGATTTTATCTCTTCAGAACACGAATTTCACAGTAGAGAGAACTAGACATTATAACGAGGTAGTTGCTTATCAAAACTGTACAATGTTTAGACTCGTTTGAGTCTTGTAGACGTTCTTGTGAAGCAAGACGTGTAGGAATTAATGAGGATGTTACAAAGCGTATAGTTTCTTGTGTTTTTAATGTTTTAACGAAAAGGCGAGTATAAAGGTATTAACGAGAAAATACAGTGGACGGTGGACGGAGGACGAAATGGGAATGAATTTCCCAGAGGAACAAATGTTAGCGTTTTACGTTTGCCAGACAAAATAAAAATTATCTATGTACTCGTACTTTGTGTAAAATTAGAAGAGCGAGTTAATCACTGTGACCCAAGAAGCTTATCGTAATTTAAAGGATACTCTTTGAAGAAGCCTGAATGACGTTGAGTCATAACTCGTTGCCACTCATAGGGTGTCGGCGTGTAACTCCAACCAATGACAAGGCGCAGATGTCCAATGTCACGTGGTCTGATTCAATTGCGTTATTAAGTATTTCCTTAACTGAAATTACTGGGTCTTATTATAAACAAATTACTGTCGACCGCTCACTTTAAGTAAACAGCTGACAAACGAGACAAACCATAATGATGGTAAGTGGCTACTACCGTCATCCATAGACATCAATAATACCAACGCAACCTCATCAACTAACGCCAAACGAATTGTCCATTTCCGTATCATATGAAGAAGTATTCAGATTTTGAGTATTACCCTTAACATAACTGTCGTAAGCCCTCTTTATATTGTAATAGTATAGGTAAAAAATTGTTATGAACTCCGGAACGCGTTTTACTGCAAATGTAATGGGGATACATCCGTTTTATCTGCGGTTCGCAATCCACTGTTACTCCGCTCTCGTTAGACGGGATTAAATAGGGATTGAAGGCTGTATTATGCAAGAAAAATCGCTGAGGTTCAACCATGGATTTGATGATGGTCTTTCTAAAGCCTTATTACCTATGTTGTTTGACTTGGGACCGTTGCGGTTTTGACTCCGTGGTAATCTTCTAGCAAATATATCAAAATATATTTTTATTATGTTGCCTACTTCTGCACTCTAACGCGCTTTAGTAAGTAAATGTAGCAAGAGCAAGAAAGAATCTAGTTTACTCATCAGCACAATTGGGATTAACCTGGATACCCCAAAAATACTTTTCAACTTACTCGGATTACTTCCCAGAACGGAATAACCTAACTGCCTTCAAAGATACATCAGAGGGCAAATTTCAATAAAATAAGCATATAAAGCGATCACGAGGCAAAGTTTACAACAGTTTGAAAGGGTCAGTCTAACTCCAGCGTCGAACACGTCCATAATAAATCACAGTTATCGCTGCTGGTTCAATTAATAAAACATCAAAGCCTTCGGCCAATTTCGCTATCATCTTACTACTTGTTTACGAATATTAGAATTAAACTCGATTTTTTTTAGATTTTTTACGGCTGTTTCTAATATTTTACTAATTATGAAAACTTCATAGTGTTTGTTTATCTTTTACCAGTTTATTTATCCAGAAATTATAATTATATTGACAGATTTTTACCATTGAAAATGATCGTAAATGAAACTTAATGAGTCTTTAATTATTGGTTGATCTCTAAGGTCATAATTGATATTAGTGCGAACCATCGTCGGTTAACTTTAGATTATGAGCTCTTTTCGTCCGATTATGAGCACCCCAGCAAAACTGTGAGTCCTGTTCGATTATCAATGCTTCTCATTCGATTATGATGAGCAATGTGAGCGCATCCCGTTGGACTATAACCACTTCTTCTTCTTGCTAGATAATAAAAGGTTCTCTTTATAATTCGAGCGCTTTCCTTCATATCTGAGTACTTTCCACTAGAAACGGCTAGGGACACTAGAGCTTGTGAATCATTTCTTTTTTCTTTCTTCCTTTTTCTTCTCTCTTCCTTAGCCAGCAACGTATCAGTGATGCTTTTGGTGTCGCTGATGTCCGTGGGCGATGATAGCCACTTACCATCAGGTAGATCGTCAGCTCGTTTGCCGGGTATTTCCATAAAAAAAGATTATGAACTCTTTCTATGAGCAATTACTGAGCAATTACGATTTCTGTCCTATTAAGAGAGATTCACATTGAGCGTTAATTTCAGCTAAAGAGTGATAAAAAGTTAATGGTCAATTAATACATCGTATAAGTAAATAGTAGCAACTCAGCTTTTCAAATAGGGTCGCCTGGTTCGACGGTAGCTAGTTAAACTTCGGCAACGGATGGACGGTCAACTTTATCCTTAGATTTATCCTGCATTTATAATAACTCGCTTCTGTATTCCGATATTATTTTACTCTCGTATTTGTTGTACAGTTGATGTTCCATTTGTTAAACTATTTCAAGAACAGGAAGATTTTCAAGTTGGCTAATTTTGATCTTGAAATATTTGTGGAACTTCAGGGAAGGTGTAAACGGCGAGAAACATAAATAATAAGTAACGGAAAGTGATTTTCCAATACAAAATGTTCTTAGCTGTAAAAAAATTGATGTCTTTTGTCTTTTCAGAAATATTCAGTCGTTTGATAGTTGGCGCGATTGACAGAATATGAGAGGGAGAGGGGGTGGGAGGGGAGGAGGGGAGGGGGAGTGGGAGTGAGAGGAGGAGGGTGAGGGTGAAGGGGAGGGAGAGGGAGGGGGAGGGGGGGGGAGGGGGGGAGGGGGGAGGGGGAGAGGAAGAGGGGGGGAAAGGGAGGGGGAGTGAGTGGAGGAGGGTGAGGGGTAGGGAGAGAAAGAGAAAGAGGGAGTGGGAGAGAGTGAGGGGGAGAGGGAGGGAGAGATTGATAGGTGGTACAAAGTTTTCCGGGTCAGCTAGTTTACCATAAGGATAATATTGTCATTTATTATTAAGTCAATAATATTACTGGTATTATCTTTCTGTAAAGCCTACCTGGTTAGCTACCATCATATTGCTTGAGTCAGCGACTGGGCTGGGCTGGGGGCTTGAGAGCCAGTTCTTTCTTCTTCTCTCTTTCTTGGTCCGCAATGCCTCATCTTTGTTACTTTTTCTTCTCTCGTTCATGGCCGGCAACGCCTCAGAGATTGCTTTTGGTGTCGCCGATATTCATGGACGACGATGGCAACTTACCATCAGGTGGATCTTCATCTCCTTTGTCGGGTGATACATAAAACAGATTGCCTAATTTAATGAAATTACTTGATTCAATCGACTTTTAAAGTCAGGTTTCTTTTAATGGAGAGTCAGAGACAGATATAAAACTGTGTATGCAGTAAAAGGGTAGTTTAGGGTAAACGCCCTCACCGAGTCAACCGTACAGCGATGAGCGAACCGTGTGGGATGTTGTGTTTCGCAGTAAGGTTTATAAGTATCCGAAATTATTGGCGATTTTAGTTAAATGAAGAAAAAAATATATTTGGAGAACTCTCGGGGTTAGAATGAATCGACATTACTATATATGTATATATTGTATATACACATAGTAAGTATAGAATCTATATCTTTTACAAAAAAGGATTAAGATATAGAGAAGATCCTTAGATACGAGTAAGATTAAATGAGGAAACATTATTATATTAGTTCGTTCGAAATTAAGCTTCATTACGTATTTAAAATTGATAATATGAATTGTATATTTCACCGCTTCGTATGATTCTTTACACGTCAGATCGTCCATTAAAAATAAACGATCGTGACATGTTATAGGATGTGTGATCTATAAACCGCACATTGATACCCAAATGTACAGATATCCGTATGAATATCCGAACAGCACAACTCTACCAATTCTGCGGTGTTTACATTACGTTGTTTTGTACAACGAGCAACTAATATTGTCAGTAAACTTGGGGAGTTGACGTTGCTGACCACAGATGGCGCTGTTTCGTAAATTTATAATGTTTGTTTCTATTGTAGGGTAGAACATAAAAGTTTAGTGGAGATTCGCTGTCTCAGAGGTTATTGGGAAAGTTTACTTTTATTGTTTGGGATACAAGGTTATCACAACTTTACAGATTTTCAGATTGTTGTTGATTCAGCCGCAAACAATCTTTCTACCTGATTTTCTCGGCTTCTTAGAGTTATAGCTTATTATTAATATTCTAGTTGCTATACTATGTAACTGTTAACCCCGTTAGGGGTTGATTTTCCAAAAAAATGAAATAGTTCTTTATTTCAAACCAAAAAGCAAAAGATAAACCGAAAAATATTAATTTTTGAAATATTTACTTTAACATTGGAGGATTCTTAATCCTGCCTTCAACCGCTATTTAATCCCATTAGGAGTTGATTATCAAAAAAAAACATTGAAATAGATGTTTCGTTATGTTTAAACAAAAAGCTGAATACCAATTTTTTATTGCATATAACTTATTCAAATTAATTAATTATTAATTAATAATTATTTATTATTAATTTTTTATTGCATATACTTATACTTTTTATTACATATAACTTTACGAATTTTAAAAAAGCCTTTCAATGTCTCTTTATTTCAATATCATATATAATGAATATAAAAAATCCTTCCTTTATGGGTGGTTTCGTAATAAAATAAACCCATTATCCAAAACATTCGTTTCCTAATTCAATTTAGGAGATGACCGACCTCCGGTCTTCGTCGATGACCGGTCTTATTATTACCCGACTGTGCAACGCAAAGAAGGGTAATGTGTTTATTTAGATGATTATATTAAGATCAGTTTTCATCATAGCAATTTTAATTCTGAGTTAAACCACAGAAGAAATAATAGTACTTATGTTAAACTACGAAATTTTTTGTTACAGAGTCGAAAACGTGAAAAGTAAGTTCCCAGCGCGTCACTATAATCTGTGAGTATGTGTGTGTCTGATGCTATGATGTGAGTGTGACGTACAGATCCAATTACGACAAATATCTGTTTACAATCAAAAACCACTTTGTAAATAAAGAGTCCGAAATTTCCGAATTAATCCAAGGATTTTCTTTGTTCACTCCATTAATATTTAATTGGTTTATAGTCAAGTTCAAGTTTTTAATTATTATTATTAATAAATGAAAATATAATAAATACTATCACAGTTTATGAGAGCTTCAAAACTAGTTTCAATTAGTTTGGTTTCTGCAAAATAACAATAAATGTATAACTAAATTTTAACTAGTTGTTTACAATTTCATAATAGAGCAGTCAGATTATTTGATCGCACGAAATATTAAGTTAAGTTAATGAATGTTACACAGAATAGAAGATGAAATCCATTGTTCGAACGCTATGTTAGATTAGTTAGCGCTGCCGTTAGATTAGTTAAATTAGATTGTGTATAATGAATAATCAAAATTTTACTAACAAAAGATAATCGACTTCAAAATAACTCAAAACCTACTAGTCAGATTTCGCTCAAAATGTGGAACCACATGACAAGAACGAGCTTTTTAAATTTTTTAAATAAAAAAATAATCATCAAAATCGGTTCACCCAGTCGAAAGTTCTGAAGTAACAAACATAAAAAAACAGTCGAAAAATACCTCCTCCTTTTTTGAAGTCGGTAAAAACTAGGTATATTACCGAAAAATACAATACTGCTATTAAATATTTAAACTATAGCAATTGTTAGTAAGTTCTAATATTATCAAAATTGCCGTCCGTCGACTTTGAAATATTCCTTTAAAGTATGCAGTGGACTTTGTGATTTTGAATTAAAAAAAAATCTATTGTACTATGCTCCATTAATATTAATCATAAAATGGGCAGTGTGTAATAATATTTTGTTACTTGATGCTGAGGCAGACGACAGCTGAATGCATTTCAAATATTCCATTACTCATCGGAACTTGGCTGACACGCTGCCGTGCGTCCAGATTGAACCACATTGCGGCAACACGTTACATCGCTAGTAAATATCTAAACAACATATTGGGAGCGATTGTTTAGATTTATGTTACGTTAAGTTCGGCCATTATTCTCTGTACGCTAATTATACGTACTTCCAGCATTAGCGAACACATTATTTTTAAGAGCATTGTTAGTGTTTACATACATAAATAGGTATTTCTTTCTATATGTATAGTAAAAAATCGCAATTACTGTCTATATGCAATTTGAATAAGGTTTTTTGCAGAACCCATTCGCAAACTACGGTATGCACAGTACCGCACTGTACCGTACTTTACCTCACCTTACCGCACCTTATCTCAACATACCCCAACTTACCGCACCTTACCTTGCCTACCTTACCTCATCTTACCTCACTATACGGCAGCCGTACTTCTTAATGCACTCTACTTCGCAGTTGTGGTTTTATCATGCGGCAATCACGTGACGATAGAACGTTGCATTTATTTCGTATCCCATAACCCCAACCAACATATTACTTTTAGTTAAAATAGAATCTTTACAATCTCTTGAAATTACTTTGTGCAACTACTTTAAAAAGATGATCTTAGAAGATTTTATTAGCACACACACACACACAGACAATTTTCGTATAATTGATCTCTTTTTTGTTTTATACATATAAATATTAATTTCTATTTATAACGAGAGGTTTGAATCTAGTTTCAACGCAACACGGAATCCTAGTGTGGGAGAAAGTAATCAAAATATCTAGCTGTGTAACATACGCAATATTTTTTTTTCATTTTCATTTTTTTCTTCATTTATATTAATTTTGCAGACATATCGTCGGCACAAATATCTGCTTGCAATATCGTTATTATCACATTTTAATAATCTGTACGCTTAACCTGACTATCGTAAGAATGGATTTTTTTTACGATTTCTACTCATCCAATAACAATACGGACTCCTTATTACTATTTCTGACGGTCCGTTTGCCACGGGCGATTATTGTCTTACATATTTGTTGTTTATTGGAACAATTTAATAAAATTAATATAAAAATTAAATTAATTATAATTTCGTATTTTATTTTGTCAATGATTTTATTAGTTTACATTTTAAAAGTGGTTAACGTTCTAAAGGTCTATTACGGAACCTTATTTTTAGGATTCCGTATACAAAACGAAACCCTTATAGTTTCATCACCGCGCGTCCGTCCGTCTATCATCCCGTAGAGAAAGCTGCAATCAATCATATTTATTAAAATTACGAGTAACCGCCCTCGCTTTGCTTCGGTTTTCTTATTTTTTGACACCTTGGGTTACATTATTGGAGTTTTATTAAGGATCCCTAATTTTTTTGAATATATAATATAGCCTATGTCACCAGGGGATAGTGTAGCTTTCCAACAGTGAAAGAACTTTTCAAATCGGTTCAGTAGTTTCGGAGCCTATTCAATGCCAACAAACAAATCTTTCCTTTTTATAATATTAGTGTAGATAAAGTCGTAGAATAAAATCACTCATGAAATTCGAAATGTTTTAATGTTGGAAAGCCTTCAATTGTTAGGTAGATGCACGGAAGCGCAACAAATCTACGCCCAAAGTTGCAACATCGCTTAAAATGATTGACACCAGCTGGGCTATGAGCTCTACTATTAATATTATGTAAATATTATTTTTATGTACCGACCTGCGTAGCTTACGGCTGCCGTACTTAATATTCAATGTAGAATTATAATAAGTGCGTAATAAATTTACATTGGACGCATAAGCATATTAACTTTCAAACTTGAATTGGTGTCACAAATTACCGAAATATGAATCCAAATATGGACCATGATCCAAAATTTATCGATCGTCAAGATTTTTAGATTACCAATATTCCGCGAAAATTAATACCAATTTTGGGAAAATGTATTTATTACTAATACTACTTGTACTTAGGTATGTATTCTGTGCTAACACGCGCTTTGATAGGTTTAAAGTTAAAGATAAAAATTATCTACCAATTCATAAGTTATATTCTAACCTGCCAAAAATGAGACTACATCGTTCTTTTAAAGGTTACGCGTCTCTTTACATTATATTCAATTTTATTCAATATCCCTGGTCAATATTACAACTTATTCTTGCACCTGTTTATAGCCTTGAAGGTAAAAATAATTAAATTACTGCGAAATGAAAGTGATCGTCCTCCACTCGGAATTTCAATTGTGAAGTACAATCTACGACTTACCGACCCTTTCGGATTATAGAAATGCCTACTTTGATCAAGCGGAAGATAGGGACTTGTTTGATTCGATGCGATACTTTTTCGTTCAATGTCCAAACGATTTGTCACGAAATCTCTCTTTTGGTGGCTGCGACTTCATCCGCGAAAATGTTGCGGCTATCTATGTGACCTCTTTGGGGTGTGAATTTTCAAAAATTGTGTAAATCTTTCATAAATTGTGACACACGTTTTGGGGGAGGAAGGGTTCGATGTAGTGTGACATTGTGTGACAAGGGGTCCTAAATTTCGTGACGTCACATTTCAAAATCGAATAATTGGTATGTATAGGTAAATATTAAAAAACAATTAAAGGAAATAAAACTTATTTCGGAACTGCTGTTTTAATTTAATAATTTCTAGGTGTAAAATTTCATAATATGTGACGTCACACTAGGGGGGAGAGGTCTCACAAATGTGGCCAGCTGTGATAAGGACGGGAGGGATCAAAAGGTCATGAAATTAGCGTGACGTAATTTATGGATGGCCCATAACTTGAGAAGATTAAATTCAAAGTTTACTCGTATATTCGTACAAATTTTTATCTTCATTATGGCGTTATCATCTTCAAAAATCCTTTCTCAGCCACAAACTTTATAAAAAATCTTAGTGTAAAGCTTTAAGGCTGGTCTGCAGGTTTACGCCGTACATTTAAGTTTTGAAAAGTTTATTTAAAGTTAAGTAAATTATAGATTTAACCGAAACTAAAGTGTAATGAAGACTGACTCACACAAACAGGGTAAGCTAACAAAAACTATCGCTAACCGTCCGCGGTCTGACAGACGAACAAACGTAAAGAGTGAGATTTTATTACGAGAGCCGTTTAATTGAATTTGTTCTTAGGCGCAGGTGCTGGCGCCTTTACCCTATAAATCGTAAGACGGTATTACGAGTGTCGATAGTTACTTGGCTTAACGAGTTATAATATCGACGGGGCTTATGGGGACTGTAAACAGTGATGAATTCATTAGAGGAAACGGATTATGGTTTAGATTAAACGACCCTATGCCTTAGTTGTTGATTTGCTCGAGTTAGGTAGGTTCGATTACCGACCAGAGCAAAGTTAAAGGTCAAGTTAATTTATACAAATAAATAAAATTGTCATTTAAATATAGTGTTAAGTGCTATCTGTAGCGAAAGTGGGTCCCTACGGAATTGGACGACGGAACCACCGAGGACACTTGCTGGCCAACTTTTTGGAGAAGGAAGATCTCTTCATGATGAACTCCTTCTTCAGAAAGAAGCCACAACGCAAGTGGACTTGGATAAGTCCTGATGGTTCCACGAAAAGCGAGATAGACTTCATTCTGGCAGACAAACGGCACATATTTAATGATGTCTCTGTGATCAGCAGGTTCAAAACCGGGAGCGATCACCGACTTGTAAGAGGCACATTAAATATCGACCTGAAGCTGGAACGGTCACGCCTGATGAAGTCTACGCTTCGCCCAACATCCGTCCAAATCCAGGGATCTGAAAACTTTCAACTTGAGCTGCAAAATCGTTTTGCGTGCCTAGAATCGTGCACGTCAGTGGACGAGTTTAACACCAGGATGGTAACAACTGTCCACGAGGTAGGGTCGAAGTATTTCAAGACCCACCCTAGTGGTAGATCTCAGGTTCTCTCAGAACAAACTCTCGGTCTTATGAGGGATCGACGAGAACTATGTGTGCAGTCTCCAACCTCTATGAGGGAATACCGACGGCTCAATGAACAGATCTCCAAGAGCAGGCGACGCGATTTGCGAAAACACAACGCAAATCGTGTAAAAAACACAATTGAGCGAAACCAGGGCTCCAAAGTGTTCGCCAGGGATCTGTCTATTGGGCAAAGTCAGCTTACGAGGTTGAAGACCGACTCCGGCACCGTGGTTTCGTCGAAACCGGAAGTTCTGAGAGAGACTGAGAGATACTACGGACGGTTGTATACCTCCTCTCAAGCTCCACCTCCTCGCGAGTAGAGCGACAAGCGAGCTAAACTGACCCGACACTACACAGAGGATATCCCGGACGTCAGCCTGTATGAGATTAGAGAGGCTCTCAAACAGCTTAAAAACAACAAGGCACCGGGAGATGACGGAATCACAACCGAGCTACTAAGAGCTGGAGGTAAACCCCTTCTAGTGGCGCTCCAGAAACTGTTCGATTCCGTCATTAATACTGGAACTACCCCGGAAGCGTGGAGCAGAAGTGTGGTGACGCTGTTCTTCAAGAAGGGGGATAAAGCCCTTTTGAAGAACTACAGGCCCATTGCACTTCTGAGCCACGTTTATAAGCTGTTTTCGAGGGTGCTCACGAATCGCATTGCACGCAGGCTTGACGACTTCCAGCCTCCCGAACAAGCAGGATTCCGAAAAGGCTACAGCACCATAGACCATATACACACACTGCGGCAGATTATACAAAAGACCGAGGAGTATAATCTGCCGTTATGTGTTGCCTATGTGGACTATGAGAAAGCCTTTGATTCTATCGAGACCTGGGCGGTACTAAATTCTCTCCAACGGTGCCGGATCGACTACCGGTATATCGAGGTGTTGAAGTGTTTATACTCATCTGCCACCATGTCCGTCAGAGTACAAGACACAGCAACGAACCCCATCCAACTGCAGAGAGGTGTCAGACAAGGGGATGTCATATCCCCAAAACTGTTCACCGCTGCGTTGGAAGACGTGTTCAAGCTGATGGAATGGAAACGACGTGGCATCAACATCAATGGCGAATACATCACACACCTGCGATATGCCGATGATATAGTCATCCTGGCGGGATCCCTGGAGGAACTTGGTACAATGCTCGGGGACTTGAACAGCGCCTCACAACGGGTGGGTCTTAAGATGAACATGGACAAGACGAAAATCATGTCGAATGTCCATGTCACACCCGTACCGGTTGTTGTTGACGGCGCTGCTCTCGAAGTTGTAGACGAGTACATTTACCTGGGACAAGTGATCCAAATGGGTAAGTCCAACTTCGAGAAAGAAGTCACTCGTAGAATCCAACTCGGATGGGCTGCGTTCGGGAAACTACGTCATATCTTGTCGTCCAAAAAGTTACCTCAGTGCCTGAAGTCGAAGGTGTTCGAGCAGTGTGTGTTGCCAGTGATGACATACGGATCCGAGACGTGGTGCTTCACTATTGGCCTTATGCATAAGCTTAGAGTCGCCCAGCGGGCTATGGAACGAGCTATGCTCGGTATTTCTCTACGCGATCGAATTAGAAATGATGAAATCCGTAGACGAACGAGGGTGACCGACATAGCTCAGAGAATTAGCAGGCTGAAGTGGCAATGGGCTGGCCACATAGTTCGAAGGACCGATAACCGTTGGGGAAGAAAGGTCCTCGAATGGAGACCACGCCTCGGTAAAAGGAGCACAGGACGCCCCCCGACCAGGTGGACCGACGACCTGAAGAAGACAGCGGGTATCCGCTGGATTCAGAAGGCTCAGGACCGGTCAGAGTGGCGGAAGTTAGGGGAGGCCTATGTCCAGCAGTGGACCTACAAAGGCTGATGGATGGATGGATGGATGGCTATCTGTAGCAGTGAGAAGGAAAAATCTAGGTAGATTCTTGCTGCTCCTTCTTCGGACTTAATAAACAGTCCGGTAGGGATTTCTTGATGTAATCTTGTAGAATAATTTAAAAACTATTTTGAAATAAAAAAGATGTTCCACAAATGGCACTCAGAAAATATTAACTTTAACTTTCTAACGAGAATCTAATAACTTTGACTCGTTCAAACTAGTTTTCTTCGAAGATATTAAAATTCTAGCCAGCAATTTTATCAGAAGCTTGAGGATTTTTATACTCGTATAAATAGTCTACCATTTTCCGATAAATCCACAGCAAATTGTGGATAGAACGCTTAGAACCTGAATGGAAAATCATTTAGGTGAAGAAACGTCTTTTAAGTTAATGTAACGCCTACTAATATGTTTTAAAACATGTCAATCCATCCATCCATAAAATAAACACTACACACTCATAGCCCACACTAGGATTCCCTGTGTCGTGGGTGCCAAGTACATCAAATGAAAACAAGAAAAAAAAAAGCGGCCAAGTGCGAGTCGGACTCGCCCATGAAGGGTTCCGTAGCAGCAAGTAACATAATATAAAAGTTCTTGAAGTTCGTTGTAACTTTGATCGAGGTAAATTGCGGTTTACGATTTATGACGTATTAAAAAAAAACTACTTACTAGATCTCGTTCAAACCAATTTTCGTTGGAAGTTTGCATGGTAATGTACATCATATATTTTTTTTAGTTTTATCATTCTCTTATTTTAGAAGTTACGGGGGGGGGGGGGGGACACACATTTTACCACTTTGGAACTGTCTCTCGCGCAAACTATTCAGTTTAGAAAAAAATGATAATAGAAACCTCAATATCATTTTTGAAGACCTATTCATAGATACCCCACACGTATGGGTTTGATGAAAAAAAAAAATTGAGTTTCAGTTCTAAGTATGGGGAACCCCCAAAATTTATTGTTTTTTTTCTATTTTTGTGTGAAAATCTTAATGCGGTTCACAGAATACATCTTCTTACCAAGTTTCAACAGTATAGTTCCTATAGTTTCGGAAAAAAGTGGCTGTGACATACGGACGGACGGACAGACAGACAGACAGACAGACAGACAGACAGACATGACGAATCTATAAGGGTTCCGTTTTTTGCCATTTGGCTACGGAACCCTAATACCTACACCCATGCTGAGAACAGAAATACATAATAGTATTCTTCGGGAATTGAACCGAAGCTCTTCGATTTGCAGAGTCACATCCGGACGACTGACTTTATTCATATTACATTACTAGCTTTTGCCCGCAGCTTCGCCCGCGGTAGGGATCGATTTTTTACAAATCCTTTTACTTAGTTAGATTTAGTTTCCTAAGACTTAACTAATTTACATGTATCATTTGATAGTGTGATTCAGAACTTGCAAATGAATTTTACTAAAGCCATCTATTAACAACATCCTGAACTAAATATCTAGCAACTAACAAATATTGATCTTCCCATGGGGACGTTTTACCGCGGTAAAAAGTAGCCTACGTTACTGTCCACCCTCCTCACTATCTCCACACATAAAAACCATACCATATAACAGCTTCGTTGCGACGTGAAAGATGGACAAACAAACAAACAAACAAACAAACACACTTTCACATTTATAATATTAGTATGGATAGTATGGATACTATTTAACAAATTAACAATAGACGTAACAATCGTAACACAAAATCTTAAAAAGGTCCACAAAATTATATAACCGTTTATAGTATCTATTGATAAACTGGAAAAGAAATAAAAATTCAAATGAAAACCATTCGAAAATCAACAGCAGGCGAGTAAAACGTTTAACGGTCGCGACCATCATAAAAAAAGCGTAAAAAGTCGCAACTAATGATGTTATAATGCTGGCCGTAGCCACGTCGCACCGCCTATAAACTTTTGCTTTTAAGTAAAATCAGTGTAACCTAATTGCAGTTGTATAAATACTCGGGTTTTACGATTCATATAACTTAGTTTGGTAATTGATTTATATGCAGATGGTAGAATAGTCGTTGAGTTAGTTAACGTATTTTCTTTTCGGTTTTGAACGTTTTTAATAAAACGAGAAGGTTCTTAATTTTGCTGTATTTTTTATGTTTGTTACCTCAGAACTCTGCGAATTCTGATGATGTACATGAGAAATTGAGCGAAATCCTCAGAAATTATAGGTATACTAGCTGCCCGGACAGACTTCGTTCTGTCAAAAGTTTTTTATTTTATTTTGAGATGTAAGCTATCCTATCTTTCAAGTTGGATGAAATTGCACACGGTGTGCAAATTTCATTGAAATCGGTTAAGTAGTTTAGGAGTCCATCGCGGACAAACAACGTGACACGTATTTTATATGGAGTTGGTTATTCAATATTCCTTTTACTTTGCACCATGATATATTTTCAGTTCTCCTAACCCTTTTATTCCTTTAATCTGAGCTCCTAATGTTCACATCAATATTCTAAATTAATTCAACACTACGTGATCAATTATCATCTGTTCTCCATTACTGACAATTCCTTAATCTAAATATGACATGACATTTCTTGTATATCAGCCTCTGCATCGGACAAGCGTTGTAGAATAAAGAGGTCAGTCCCTGGATCTTCACTGGAGATTCATGGCCTCGCCCACATATACATATTATAACGATTTGATGTAGTTTTTTCGAGGCCTGTGTGTTTGAAGTCTGAGATGGTTTTAGTACAATTTTGATTATATTAAATGCAGCTAGCATAAATCCACATAAATAAATTAATTTAGTCTCTATAATGATGTTAATATAATTAAATTAGTCTATAGTCTTTATACTGATATTAATAACTATAAAAAATTACTCAACGAAAAATTCGAAATAATATTTCACCTCGTTTGTGCAACCAAATTGTTTTGAAGTACAAGTCACATCTTACACTGGAACCTTTTCTTTATGATAGTTACAGTATCAAAGTCCACAACAAAACTGTAAGGATAAAGATTTGAAACAAAACATAACAATATTTTTCGGGACAGGAAGGACTGGGAACAGTTGAACACGATGTTCGCATCAACTTTTTCATTAAACGATTGCCATTCAGCGGGCGTTATGTTTTTCTCAACTATACGCTGCGAGATTCTTTGTGTTAGGGTTAACATTATTTTGTTTGTTCAAGGAATCTCTGAGGATATTTTTTTATTACTGGTTTACTTCGTTTTTATGCTGTCAAAGGTGTGTGAAGTCTATTAATCTGTACTTGGCCAGCATGGTAGCCTGAACGTGGTTGTATGGCCTGTAAATCCCATACATACGTAAATAAAATAAATTGTGAAAGGAGATCCGAGCCCAGCAGTGGGACAATACAGTGATAAGTTTGACGACTATAGAACATCTTTGATATGGTGGAATTAAGGTTTTTTTTTTTAATTTATAATGATCCTACAATAAACTTACAAAAAAGAGTTTGCTGAAAGATTTTAATAAATAATAATGGTAAAAAACAGTGTAGTATTGATCATGTATGTATTTTGTGATAAAATACACTATGACATAATTGGAGGGACACATTAATATCATAGTCACGTCTATGTGTATTGTATGCAATCAAGACAAATACATGATAACATAATTGACGTAAATATAAACTGTATATCCACGCCAAATTACAGCTTTCTAGTACTAAATTGTCTTGACTACGGAAGCCTGAAAAAGCTAACGTTGCTTTCTAGTTTACGTAGTACGAGTAGGTTAGTAAATACCGAATTATTACCTGAATGCATGGAAATGAGGGCTTATTACTTAACAACTGAGCTAAATTGCAGCCCAAACTCAATGAGTACTCGGCTGTGCAGTGTAGAATGTAGCATCACAGGCAACACGGCAAGCATAATCCTCGTAAAAACTTAAGAAATATTGCGTTCTACTTTCTGTAATCCTCGAGAGTTATGTCTCTTCTAAAATGTATTGCAACATAAATGCTTTTTCTAACAATACTCTGTTTCAACTTCAATAAGTTTGGCGTATCTCTGTACTTTTTAACCGACTTCAAAAAAAGGACGAGGTTCTCAATTCGACTGTAGTTTTTTTATGTTTGTTACCTCAGAACTTTGGACTGGGCGAACCGATTTTGATGATTCTTTTTTTAATCGAAAGCTGATACCTGTCATGTGGTCCCACATAACAAGTAGTTTTTGAGTAACTTTGAAGTCGGTTATTTTTTTTTAGTAAAATTTAGATTATCTAGAAAATATAAGGTCGTAATTGGATTGGATTGTTTGTCCGGTTTGTCAATGAAACCAGGTAATACTCTCTCATAATACCAAACAATGTATGAAACAGTAAAAAACTAATCCTTGAACGTTTCTACGACTATTTAGGGCTATTTCTTTTTAGAATAAGTATATCAACGTTACTAGCAAACGCGTTCGCCGCACTTCAAGGAAGCCATGCCTTAGTACTGTAAAATGTTTAGAGAGGATTATTTAAATTGACTTAAGGTACCTAAGTAGCTAATAATACCTAAGTAGGTTGAAATAAAACAAGCACTAAATGCTCGGATTACGCAAAGATTACTTTAATAAGTCAATGAACAGACAGGCGATATAAATATTTTTAGTATCACCTATATTCAAAGTTTATATGCTATTTAATTTAATTAATATTTTAATTATACTAGGAATCGAACAATAGATAGAACATTATTTTAATATTTCGAGCAACATAAATATTTTTTTCTTTCTTTCAACTTTCTCAATCATTTATCTTCAAACAACTATTAACTGTTACTGAAGAAGACAAGGACAACTAGTAGATTATTTGAGACTTATCCTAAAATGTAATTTATTTGGCCACCCTAGAACGTAGTAGCGAAAGTAACAAACAGAATTGGTGAAGAACGCCAGGCGAGGCATTTTTGTTGTCGGTACGGCAGAGTTCGGCTCAACACAATGGGGTGGGCTAGAATTTTTGTGTCGACCGTATTTCATACAAAGGCGTACCTAATATTGTTCTATGCATGTCTGAAAAACAGGCATGGGTGCGTTTGTAGAGATGTTGGTTTGAAATAATAAAAAAGTAATAAAAAAGGCCTTTCTCATGTGCTGTTTAGAACATATAAACTTTTCTGATTTAAATGTTTATATACAGAATACCTAGTTAAAGTTATTGTGGTGTGATCCAACTGATGGTAAGTGGCTGTCGTCGCCCATGGACCTCAGCGACACCAAAAGCATCACTGGTGCGTTGTCGACCAAGAAAGAGAGTATTATTCTAAAGTATTATTCTATATACTTTTATGAACGTGTAGATATTTACATATTACATATTCATGTACATTATTGACTTATGTTTATTCGTTGCAATAAACTTTATCGTGTTAAACTCGGCGACGTAAAATATACGGAATCAAATCGATTCGTTCGGCGACGGCGTGTCTGCTGCGGAATGGAAGCGAAGGAAAATTATTCGCGATTAAAGTTAGGGCGGCGCGATGCGGTGTGATTGGAATTGGATTTACTAAGCGGTTCACTGAGATATTATCTAGCGTGAGAATTATATTATTTACACCGATTTATAAGTAAGTAAGTAGTGCGTTTTTTATTTATTTCTTTAATTTTTGCAACACCTTAAGCTAGGGTATACAAGGGCTAAAACTTAATGCCTGATGGCATTCTTTACCTGTCAGCCCTGGGTGCTGGTAAAAAAGTTAGATAGGCGCAAATTGTCGTTTTAATCGGTAAAATACACTAATTTTAATAAATACTATTCATATTAATTATCCTACATAATAATATAATAATGTATATACATTATATAATATACTAGCTGCCCAGACAGACTTCGTTCTGTCAAAAGTTTTGATTTTTTTTGAGATGCAAGCTATCCTATCTTTCAAGTTGGATCAAACTGCACACGGTGTGCAAATTTGATTATAATCGGTTAAGCAGTTTAGGAGTCCATCGCGGATAAACAACGTGACACGTAATTTATATATATTAAGATAATATAATCGTAAGATATAAATACCTCTGTGTATCTAATACAAATACATAACATATAATCTAAATTTTACTAACAAAAAATAACCGACTTCAAATTCTCAAAAACTACTTGTCAGATCTCGTTCAAATTTATGTGGGACCACATGACAAGCACCAGCTTTCTATTAAAAAAAGAATCATCGAAATCGGTTGACGTGATATTGAGTTATTCGTCAATTTGTCGCGCACATCTTAACACAAATTTACGACTTATGTAGTTTTCTCATGGATGCCATTGTCAGATCTCAATAAAATTTATGTGGGACCACATGACAGCTATCAGCTTTCGATTAAAAAAAGAATCATCAAAATCGGTTCGCCCAGTCCAAAGTTCTGAGGTAACAAACATAAAAAAAAAAAAAAAAAATACAGTCGAATTGAGAACCTCCTCCTTTTTTTGAAGTCGGTTAAAAATTACACATATAAAGAATAAATATTATGTGTACATAAAGGAGCAATGCCATTAGTTTGTTTCAACCCTTCCAACTTCAGGTAATGTTCCCGAAGCAGTCTTCTGAACGTCATTTTAGTTGGAGCTTACTACACTATCGTATTTGGCAGGGCGTTCAAAAGCTGTATAGCCTGAACTGTAAGGAGTAATGGAAAAATTACTTTTATGTGGTGGGAAATGAAAAAGAATTCGAGGTGAACGAAGTTCCCTGTCATTTGTGGAGTAGAGAAAGTAGAGAGACTGAAAATTTTACTTGAGGTACGACGGAAAAGAAGAACAAGCAAAATAGAATACAGAGCCAAGATATTGATAGAATTACGCCTTTGTCAAAAAGTAAGCCATCTCCGCTGGCTGCGATAGCTTGAGATATGATCTAATTTACGTAGATTCAAAATGAATCGAATGCAGTTATTGAGTAGATAATCTAGTTTATCGAGAAGTACTTCTGTGAGGTTTGCGTAGCAGACATTGCGTAATTTTTTGTAAGTAATACATGGTCTTAGGTAGCAATAGCCAGTAGTCCATTCTTCAGGAAAACTATTTTTGTCTACATCCATATCAATAAAGAAATGGTCAATCTCCAGGAAAACTATAATTGTCTACATCCACATCAATAAAGAAATTGACATTGCACAGGAAAACCCGACACGCTCGGGTTTCCATCCGGATACGGAACAAGGATATCCGTCAGACCCGGCCGAGGAAAATGGTAAAGTGCGAATCGATTACCGAAGGATTTGGTTTCGTATACACACTTTCATGTGCTTGTATACCTACGTCATCTTGTAAAATTATGGTAACTTATGATTTATATGTATGTTTTTAAAATTAGATTAATTATTTTTGAACAGAAAATGTTCCTCACAATGCAAAGTTCAGACAAGTTCAGGCAAGACCTTTATCCAATTCCTAAAAACTGCCCAACAACATAATATTCATTTCTGCGCATAAAAATCGGCATAGAATAGACAAATATTTTTTTATATGTATTACCGACATACGATCAGATAATCCACTTGATACCAAGTAATACCGAGGTCAAAAAAGAAAACACAATAAAAAAAGAAAGAAACAGGATTTTACTTTTATACGTTAACCCCTAAAAACGTAACAGTCGCACTGCCAAGAATTATACAGGTGAGTTCCAAACCGACTGGTCACGTTCGTAGAAGCGTAGCACCGATCGACTTAAAAGTTATATTCGTAACGCTCGTAGCAAGGTGCTACGTGCTGTCTACGGCAGTGATGGACGAAACGTTTTTGGGAGCGAGCCAAAAGAAAAAAAAATGTGACAATGATTATGACGAATGCTTTACAGGGTGTTCACTATTGTACCTTGTAATAATAAAATTTTACAATTTTTTTTCTATGGTTTTGATGACAAGATTATGATGTTACTTTCCCATGTAATCAAAATAAAATGTACCTACAAATAATAAATTATAAATATGTATTTTTATCGTCTTTGTAGTACTTATTCATGATTCATCTTAACGCTGATCTAAACTCATGAAATGTTTAGCAACAATTATATTAAAAATGAATGAATATTAAAATGGTAAACATAAAATTAAAACCTCTGATAAAAATGTGTGCCTAAGGATTGTTTTCAGCAAAGCGAGGGTTGTATACCAGTATACAGCGTTATTCTAAGTATAAACGAAACCTAAAAGTAGTTCGTTCAGAATCAGTAACTGAATCAATCGCAATAATTTTTACACCATGTTTTGTCCTAAAAATATTTAAAAAATGTTACAAGTTGGACACCAACGCAAAACATCGTTATTACCGGCCATCTAGTCTTGGTGGATAGTTTCAACTTTGTTGGTTATAAAAGTACTATTATTTCTTCTGTGGTTATAATAACAACAAAATAAGATTTCACATAAACATACGGAATGGGAGACTTAGTACTAACAGTTTTAATTTTGTTAACTTATACATGAACTTAGCTGTCAATGTTAAGATTGTCAAGGCTGGCGTTTTGCTTGCGCATCTATAAATTATCGTGTCGTAAAAAAATTGGATAATGAGTTTTCGATACAGTAATATATATAGAAATTGCGAACGTTATGTTCGGTGTACACGTATTAAGTAGATAAATAATGTTAACTAAAAGTTACTAAAATATCTGAAATTTATTAAAAAAATAGTTATCTATTTATCTACGTAATACGTGTAAACCGAACTTAAGCGCTGTGCGGTGATAATGTGTCCATGGCAATGCGACGGTAAGAGGAGTGATTTGATGTAAGAGTGTCGTGGAACACCATGAAATGAATGAATGAATGAATGAAATGATGCTTTATTGCCACACAAAAACAAAAAAAGAAAAATTAACTGAACACTCAAATCTAGCAACTTACATAACTAGTTAATGTGGGCAAAGGAAGAGTCTCAGCTTCTGCTAGCACAAGGATCCATGCTTTTCGCCACACAACGCTTAAGGGACTACGGGCAGTTCCTGCCAACCGCCGCTCATCGAAATGTGAGTCGCATTCCCGCGGCTGTCCAACAAGAGATTTTGGACTACATAGCCAAAACTCCGCCAGAGAATTTAACGTCAGACACGACAAGACGACGAAGCACCCGCATATTTTCTCGGCAAGAACGTGAATTTCTAAGTCGTGAATACGGCGAGCTTTTGTACAGTCGCGGCGGGCCAGTGCAATGGCGAGCACGGTTAAAACCACTCGATTTTTATCTTGTGGGACATGTCAAGACCTCAAATTAAGGAACAAAAGGGACTATTGTTTACCAGACAGAGCCTCAAAATTAACTTGAATTAAAAGAAGACAGTGCTTTTGATTCAATAAAAAACAAATATTATGTGTGTGGAATTTGAATAGAAATTAACGCAAGCACGCTCATTTGTGCTTAAGGCAAAATGGGGGACACCTTGAACTATTGAGTTATTAATTAATGAATAATTGAGTTAAGTGTGACTTTTGTGAATGATTGACGATAAAAAATGATCGATGTGGGCCCCACACTCAGTGACTATGTTTATGCGGGGACAATGGAGCCACACAGCAAGCTTGTAACTTTTTAAGTTTTCAAGATACACCTTTGAAAATTTTTATAAACAATCTGTTTAGACGAAAATATTTGACACGCATGTCGGTTTTTGTATATACAATGAATAACGTTGTATAATACATGAGTAACTGATCAGTAATTTAGAATTAAACCAGTCGCGTGTCTGGTCAATGCCGCTTAACTAGATTTACGGTATTGAAAGCGATTTGTTCGATCGTACGGTCCAAATCTGATTTATTGGATCACACCGTACAATGTTTGTTTATCTGTGTATTAATTATTTGTATGTATTTTTTCTTTTAGCTATGTTGATAAAAGGCTACTGCGGGGTATGAGTGTGTAAGCGTTTAATGTTTGGATATAACTGTATTCATCAAAATAAGCATTTTTGGCGGCCTCATCCAGGTACGCATCCATCCATAACAGAAGACGATCAGATGACTTATCTGGTCTTTTGTCGGTAGTGAATAAAGAAGGCATTTTTATATAATAACTTGAACTGATTGGACGCCATTTAAACGGTCGCGGAGACTTGACGTCACTTGTACGGACTAAACGTTCTGCGTTTTATCTTAGAAATCGCTGAAGAGAAAGATTCTTTCAATTTAGAACTCGTTACGTTTTGATGATACAAAGTTTTTCATTGATTCAAAGACTAGTATAAAGTGACAACATTTTATGGTAGAGAATTGGATTCGTTCATCATTAAAATTTACTTTTATAGTTTATTTTATTATAGCAACTGGAACGCAAACTTCGTTAATTTTATTTTTCTTTATTGTAAACAATATCTTAAAAAGTTAGGATAGATCTGTCGGAACATTTCGCCAAAATGTTTTTGTATAATCCATATAATTAAATTATTTTATGACCACAGAAGAAATAACAGTACATATAATAGATATTACAAAATCTAATATATACCTAAAATTCTCGTGTCACAGTTTTTTGAAGTTGAACTCCTCCGAAACGGCTCGACCGATTTTCGTGAATCTTTGCGTGCATATCGGCTAGGGTGGAGAATCGGACAACATCTATTTTTCATCCCCCTACCCCTAGGAAATTTTTGACAGAACAACGTTTGCCCGGTCAGCTAGTTATTTATAAAAATGTGTTAAATTCTTTCGAGCACAGATTAATATTTGTGATTTTAAAGATTACATTTAGAAACGAACCGGGCTTACTGATGAATAAAGATGTACCTATTAATAAATTCGTAGCGTAAAAATACAGTTCATAATTATTCATTTTCACTTCAGCACTGTGCAGGTTTTATTCGAAACAACAATAATAAAGTAACAAAATGTGCCGGAAGCGACACCACAAAGTAAAAACTGGCGTCATATTCTGGTACAGTGAGCAAAAGAATTATACCCAGAGCATGATACAAAAATATTAAATTATAATGTTTAATACTACAGATTTTGTGCTTAAGTATCAATGCTAAATGCTACCTTTAAACGTAAGACATTATTTAACATTGATAAAAACTTGTACATTCTGTAATATTAAACACTAGCTGTGCCCCGCGGTTTCTCACGCGTTAATTTGTGGAAAAAACTAATTACTAAAATATATGACGTTTACCTATAGCCAATAGCCTTTCTTAATAAATGGACTATCAAACACCAAAATAATTTTCCAATTCGAACCAGTAGTTCCTGAGATTAGCGCGTTCAACCAAACAAACAAACTCTTCAGCTTTATAATATTAGTATAGATTATGGAACGTTTTTGAATCAGGTATATCTAACTCTTCTACTGATTGTACCTATTCGTGCCGGGTAGCGAATACTTATTAAATATTAAAACCCTGTTCTCATTTTACCCCTTTTTACAAACCCCTCTAAAATTCTTGCACATCCCAGAGCTTGTTAACATTTGTCTCTTACAAAAGTTACCAGATTTCATGGCTAACGTAAAGTCTAATTTTACTCTATACTCCAGGCATATTCGGTTTGGACTCGATGTAAAACCAATTAAAATTTCTTTTAGGGTTTTCACCTACCGAATTGTATTTCGCACACCAATTAACTATTATAGAACTAAATTCATTACATTACATCATTCTCACGCTTACGTGAAGCGACTTCAAACCTTTTCATAAAATTATTGTTTTAAGGTTTACCTGCGCATGACTATAAATAGAAATGACTAAACATACCTAAGAACACTCTCGATCAAGTCGCCTTTCAATAAAAAAAAACTAGATCAAAATCAGTTTATACGTTTGGGAGCTACGATGGCACAGACAAATAAACAGACCCACAGATACACAGACACGTCAAACTTATAACACCCTTCTTTTTTCGTCGGGGGTTAATAAAAATACCAACAAAACACAGAATTGTTTGTGGCTTACAATTAATTCAAGGCCAATGGGATTATTAAACAAAAACTTAACTGTGTGTGATCGTTTCTCCAATTAGCTGGCTCGAAGACTGTTTTGAGGTTGAAGTGAAAAAAAGAGAGATGATGAGAGAAAAGTGAATACTTCGCCTGAATAGAATCATAAAATAAATAATAAAGAAGACTAACTACTTCTTTTTAATAACAATTCATTTCCGTAAAGTAACGCCTGATACTATTTATTCATTCTTTATTGAACACAATATTAAATTAAGGTACGATTGGCAAGCTTATTAATTAATGCATTCTCTTTATTAACTATATCTTGTTTTTATACCACACTTTACACTCAAGTTGTTTATCTAAGCATTTTCCTTTCATAAAAAGTACAAAGCATAAATAAACTATATTAAAAGTAGCTACATGGTATGCCCCAGTCAGTAAAATCTGTTTTTTATTAGCCGCAGACTAAAAGCAACGCAGTCACGGCTCCGTACATAATACAGAGGGTAGTCTGCGAATTCTTCGTGAAATATTAAACATCCTAAGCGGGCTCGTTAGGGGACCCTCTACATAATTTTATTTTAAAAATTCCTGTTTACTACACAAGAATTCTATTGGAGACTAGTTGGCCAAGTATCGTTCAGAAGTTGAAGTTTAACTAGATGTTAAAGTCTTATTAAAATCTTGGAATTGCAGCTTGGTCTTGAATTGCAAGATAAATTAAATGCTTCGGTATAATTTAATTGGAAGTAAGGGATTCCATTTATCTTTAGTTAACGTCAACCTACTTCGGTCATGGTGCTACCAATTTTTTAAGATCACTTCGCTTCTTATCTCTTACTTAATTCTAGATGGTACTCCTGCATCATGACTGACGAAGTGACGACATGGATTTAGACCTCATCAGACTCATCGAATAAAGTCGATGGCGTTCATCTTTTGACGGCGGGCAACACACAAATAATCCCTATCACTTGAAATAAATTAATCATTCATTTAAGTTATTCATTCATTAAACTAATATTTTTAAAATATTCTTACACTAGCTTTTGCCCGCAGCTTCGCCCGCGACAGAGATCGATTTTTTACAAATCCTACTTATTTGCCTATAACTTAACTAATTTACATGTATCATTTGATAGCGTGATTCAGAATTTGCAAATGAATTTTACTAACGCCATCTATTAACAACATCCGGAACTAAATATCTTGCAACTAACAAAATATTGATCTTCCCATGGGGATGTTTTACCGCGGTAAAAAGTAGCCTACGTTACTCTCCACCCTTCTTACTATCTCCACACACAAAAACCATACCATAATTATAACAGCTTCGTTGCAACGTGAAAGACGGACAAACAAGCAAACACACTTTCACATTTATAATATTAGTATGGATAACTTGACTTCCTATTCTACCCTCCGAGGCACGGGAGCGCTTGTATTTCATATT
The DNA here is from genome assembly GCA_911387775.1 of Thymelicus sylvestris. NCBI lineage: Eukaryota > Metazoa > Arthropoda > Insecta > Lepidoptera > Hesperiidae > Thymelicus > Thymelicus sylvestris. Next base: position 35,820,763 of record OU426885.1, on the reverse strand, counting down.
ACTTCCGTTACATAAAAACACAGCAAAGTGTCTAATAACGCGATCTTCGCTCTACAGCTCACAGCGAGCACCGATGTTAGAAATGATAGCTAAGGAATACTACACATGAACGACTTTTAATAGCTGACATTTTTAATAAAATGAATTATTTTACTGATGTTGCATCGAAATATAAGATCTCAGTGTCTGCTGTAAGTTACAAAATGCGAAATATCATATAAGTATGTTAACAATTAGACAGAAAAAAAAAACAAACAAAAATACGTCTTTACCAAAAGCCTAAAATTAGACAGCCTACATAAAACCTATATATAAACATACAACATACAAGGCGTACATTAAAATATCTAACAAATATTCAATGTACAGACTTGGCCACGTCATTTTTATTATTAGTTCAATAGTTCAAATTCAGTTTAGTTTAATAGTGAAAAAATAATTTGAAAATGTCAAGAAATCGCTAAATCGTATTCGTGTTGCCAGCTCAATCTTCGCTTCGCGGAGTGCGGAAAACAGGGTATTTTCTCAACGTCTCATTTTATGAGGCGAACGAGTGCGAAGTAGGCACAGGCACTTTACCGGGAGATATTTCTGTTGCGAACGCTTTCCTTTGTAAACGGTACCAATGCGCTCTAACGCTGTTGGACTATCAAAGATTAATGCGTGTTGTAAATTCCTGATTTGTTTCCCGAATGACTTTATTTTGAATTTCGTATGAATTACCAAAGAGCTTGTTGAATTTTTCTGTACTGATAAACTTAATAAATGGCGGCGCCGCGACGTTGTAATTGAGGCTTGATACAAGAAAATCACATAACGGATTTTTAATGAAATTTGCTCAAAGGTACACCCGTAATCCGAATTGTACCGGAAAACACAAGTAAAGCCACGGGCAGAGAACTAATTAAGAATAAATGTTGCCCACCAACCCCTCCACCAATCCGCAATGGAGCAGCGTGGTGGAGTATGCTCTAGGCCTCCTCAAGAGGAGAGACCCGTGCTCAGTAGTGGGCCATTAATGGGTTGGAGCCAAGCCAGCTAAGTGGCGGATAGACTTCTGTAGTCTGCTAACGATGTTTCCACTCTTAAGTGATTTCCAAACCTCAACATTGTTTAGAATCACAAAATCGACGTTAATAAACTATTTTAACTAAATAATGAAACACCTAAACTAGACAACATTATAATGAAAGTAACTTGTCTACACAATAAAAACCATCTATTAAATCATTAACATTCCGTTTCCCATTCCGTTTCAAATCCATAACATAAAATGCATAAACTATTTCACTTTACATACGAATGGCTCTAATGTCATAATGAATTAATAAATAAACAGAAAAACTACGAAGTTATCACTTGACATCTGAACTCTGTGATCTGGGTTAACAATATTCAACGTTATAATAGAGACAAAAATGTTACAAAAATATTTAAACCTTTAGGCTCGTGACACACGGCAGACAATATTTTCGTTGATACGTGATGAGAATACATTAGTACGCCTTCTTATAAAATGTGTTAAGTATGAAGTGGAAGTAATGTAAAAGTGTATCTAATACCTATAAACGAGTAATTCCTTTATTTACATATAATACCTATATTTTCTGAATCTCGGAAACGGCGCCAGCGATTTTCATGAAATTTAGTATGTAGGGGATTTCGGGGGTGATAAATCGATCTAGCTAAGATTTATTTTTAGAAAATGTCGTTTTAATCGTGTTTTCAGGCAATGAAAAACTGCTACAATAGACTCTTCCCGAAATCTATTGGCGAGTAGCAACACTAAAGCTACTTCAGTAGATGGCGTTGTTTGCTAAAAAAAGGTCATATTCCTACCGCAAAGTATCATAGTTATAGAAGCTAATATTATAAAAGTAAAAAGTGGGGTGTTTGGCCACAAACATTGTAAGGGTGCGTTCATGATGTTCGTGCGACATACCAGTTATTTCGGAAGACTGCCGAGAGGGCTTTACCTAGTCTCCATCCTTTTCAATCCCAAGCCTCCGATAACGGAATAAAACCAGTCAACTGAGATTTAGGTTTCAGATTCATTATAAAAACTACTAACAAAAAAAATGTGAGTCATCTATACTAATATTATAAAGAGGAAAGATTTGATTGTTTGCATTGATTATGCTCCGAAACTACTGAACCGATTTGAAAAAATTTTCACTGTTGGGAAGTTACACTATCCCCGGGTGACATAGGCTATATTATATTTTCAAAAAATTAGGGATCCTTAATAATACTCCAATAATGTAACCCAAGGTGTAAAAAAATAAAACCGAAGCAAAGCGAGGGCGGTTACTCGTTTACGAATAAATGAGAAAGCCAATACTTTATTTTTCTGTAATTTTTCTTCGGAAAGACCATCCTTTGGTGTTACTAATATTCAAGGGCGGAAATGACAACCTATCAGCAGCATTAACTTATATTTTCATATAATCCATTAATATTAGAAATGTGAGTTTGTTTGTGATTATGTATGAATGTTTGTTACTCTTTCACACAAAAACTACTAAACAGATTTTAATGAAATTCAGCACACAGATAGACCATGATCTGGAATAGGCCATAGGGTACTTATAATCCCGGGAAACGCGAGCAAAGCCGTGGACAGAGCACTCTATTGGTCGGTTATAAATTACGAGTAACCGCCCTCGCTTTGCTTCAGTTTTCTTATTTTTTTACACCTTGGGTTACATTATTGGAGTTTTATTAAGGATCCCTAATTTTTTTTGAAAATATAATATAGCCTATGTCACCCGGGGATAGTGTAACATCCCAACAGTGAAAAATTTTTCAAATCGGTTCAGTAGTTTCGGAGCCTATTCAATGCAAACAAACTATCAAATATTTCCTTTAATATTAGTATAGCTAAAATTACAGCAAACATAAAATACAACCACAGTGAAGTTGAAAAAATAAACCAAGTTACATTCGCAAATAACGTTTGTGGTTCTACGAATACGAATATTGAGCATATTGGGATTGGGATATTGGCGCGTAGGGCAAAGCCGATCGCTGTGCATGGGATCGGCTCTGTCATATCCATATTGTACAGACTAGTTACATACAGAGGCTATTTCTGATCCAAATCTAAGTTTTATTGATTTTGGTATTCCTTTTTAGGGTTCCGAAGTAAAATCGGAACCCTTATAGTTTCGAGCTTCGAGTACAGGCGCAGAGTTGCTAGACTCTCTGTATTCTACGGGATACATTTTGGAGAGAGTGCGTAGGAATTACATGATTTGGTTCCGCCATCCCCTTTCGACCATCGAATGTCCCGACGCACGGCGGTTATCCATCCGTTCGTCGTTAACATCCCCCCTGTACGGACGACGCGCTTCTCATCATCATTTATTATACGTACAGCGAAGGATTGGAATAAATTGCCCGCGTCGGTGTTTCCGCTCGATTATAATGTAAGTGTCTTCAAGGCAAGAGTCAATAGGCTTTTACTAAGTTAATGCCATCACCACCTACCATCAGGTGGGATAATATTCAATTCAAATTGTTCACTTTAGCTTTGAGAACTCACTTGGAATAATAAAACTAGTTAAAACAGAAGAAGCGATTTTATCCTGTACCATTTAAGAAAATAACATTTCCAGAGAGCATGAGAATAATGTCCACATCAGAGTAATGCATGACCCTTGCTTTAAAACTGCAATTATTCGCATGCATGCCCGAAATATGCGATACTAATTGCAGCGGCGGCAATTTGCCGGGCGCTAAGCACCAAAAGGTGTTTCTCTAGTTTCACTTAGTCCATTAAATGTACGAAAATATGGCAAGACTTTGTCGTTACACGCTTTGAATTAATGTGCACAGATGTAATGGAGTATATTTATTACAATTTCTACTTACACCATAATGAAAATAACTCAACAAATGATAAAATGTTCACAGTCGTCTCCGCACTAGGATTATCTGTGTCACGTGTGGCGCAGAAAATCAGTATTACTGGTTAGATACAATACGATTACTAAAATCAGCCGTGGAAGGTGTAATTATATGTATTTTTGGCGTACTATTAGTAATGCCTTCAGTCATAACGCAGCTCCCTTTTAGGCCACATTGTGTCGATGATGCATTTTGTATTACTGATTTCCATAGCGGACAGTAACCGACTCTCTGCTCGTTTGTAAGCCGTTAGCATTAAAAGTGACGGCTATAATTTCGTAAAAACCAATAATTGACATGACATGATAAAATATTACTCTGTGAACCCGTATGTGTCTGTGGTTTTCTGATCTATGAATAGACGAATATGAAAATATTCATGATTCGGCCAGATTTGCTCTCGGCCAATGATTTTTAAATTTATCTTCGGCGGGGGAATGTTTTTTCATACTCGTACGGGCGCGGGATAAAATATAAATTAGGTTCTCATCCTCTGCAGCATTTGAATAAAGTACGTCGACGTAGAAATATTCGTGTGTGAACGGGCCCAGTTATACATTGTGTAAGGTTTTTATGGCGGAATGAAATACTTAAGCATGTTTTGCTTTGTATTGTACGTTATTTGTGAATTTATATTCAGGGTTGCCACACTGTAAAAATAAGAGAACTAAAATAAAGTTCTTTTCATTTCAAACTAATTCAAACCAATTTCCATTCAGAGTGAGTAACGCTGACGGTAGTTTTTCTTTTATCACCTGCCAAGTAGCATCTCCTTTTACAATCAGCCATTTTGAAATGTTTTACGTCACTACGTGTTTCAGTAGCTGTTGAAAAGTAGCAAGCGAGTTTTCCTTTTGCTTGCCACTTCATATTCGTTGACGAATGATGCTAGAACGATAGAATTACTTAGGATCCAGTATTTTCTTTTCTTCTTTTTGTCAGCAAAGTATCAATGATGACCTTGGTGTTGCTGATATCGTGCAGTCATTCAAAAATGCACTTCATCATTGGTTTTAAGGTCCATAGTCGGTGGCTCACCGCTTCAATTACCATCAGGTCCAAATTAAAAAAAGTCTTTTTCTTGGTTGATTATGTTCATGTCAGATATCTGGAGCTATTAGGCTGCGTTTCCACCAGATGCGTAGCAAGGGATGTGTTTCCAATAGAATTGCTTCAATCGCTTCATTTACATAGCCTGTAGGTAATCCCTCGCTAAACATCTCTGGTGGATATGCAGCTTTAAAACGCTTATTTCACACTTACACAACATCTTAAATTTTCAGCTTAAGTCAAAATTTACCGTGGTAACTATCGTCTACAGCTAGAACATTTCACAAGGGTAAGATTATAAAATTCTTCGTCAAGTGTCTGCTATTACCTCCGACGCAAAGTAATCTAGAAATGTCTCTCGGTAAGCATACTTTTGTTTCAAGAAATATAATTATAAGGCCAAGGTTGCATATTGAAAACATTATACCAAGGTTAAGTTTTAATGTTTAATTACTTAGTTAACTTATCCGTCTTGTGAGGCACTTGAGAGCTAATATGGGATTCATAGGTTGGCGTAAGTCAGTTGGGAGTAACAGGCGACAATGTCGGGTATATTATTATGATAATTCGGCTAATGATAATTTGTTATTCTCTCTCGGGACCCAAAGTTTAAATAAGACGTTGTTGCCACAGATTGTATAAACAGGATGTCGTCTTTAGACGCTGACATGATTATGTTTATTCTGTAATATTTGCGGAGTTCTCATAATTCCTCATGGATCTCATCAATAAAACTGAATTCTGAATTAAAGGATCAATCTAGAATTATATCCTTTCAGATAAAAATAATCTTGATAATTAACGGAGTTCTTAGGTAACTAACATAATCAAATTTCACAATTTACAAGTATTTTACAGAAGAAAGACATTCTATTACCATAGTGTAATCAACTTAATACGCAACTTCAACGGAAAATTCCTGTAGTTTCCTTCAAGGGAATTCTTAAAGAAGTTTTTTGCTTAATTCAAGTTCTTATGTACGTCGTTGCTTACAGGCCTGAAGAGGAATAGGCACGAATATAGCCACCAGGGGGCGCTAAAATGAGGAGTATAATTTATATCGCCGAATGCGAGTTTGTTATTCCTCCTCTGGGAAAGAACGATTAAATTATGTGTTGTGTGTATTCCTACGTAAGCGTAACTTAGTAGTGTGAATAGTTTGTGACCAGTGAACCAGGTTCAAATCCTAAATTATTTATAACAATCTTAGGTGGAGGAAATCTCTTATCCTGCTTTATAAGTAGACTAGGATTATATATTATAATACTTAAGTTTGAATGCCGAAATTTATAGTCTTTTCAAGTTTCAACTATTAAACTTTGAATGGTTTATATTTGAAAACGACAAAGTTAAGCAACAGCGGGCGCGGTCGGTAGTTGGATGGGTGACCGCTAGTGGCAAAAATTTCTTGAGCGTTTCCGTGCTTCGGAGGGCACGTAAAGCCGTCGGTCCCGGTTGTTATCATAAGATAACAGTCGTTAAGCCATGTCGGAGGCCCTCGGGCGGTTTGAAAACTTCCGACACTCGGGTTGGCCACTAACCCCTCCACCAATCCGCACTGGAGCAGCGTGGTGGAGTATGCTCTAGGCCTCCTCAAGAGGAGAGACCCGTGCCCAGTAGTGGGCCATTAATGGGTTGAAGCCATATTTGAAAATATTGGTAATTATATTATACTGTGTCTCGGGTATATTATGAATTCGGGTGTCATTGTAAAGATTTGTGTACATGAACAGTATGTAAATACAGGCATTGTAGGAGATGATCCGTCTTCAGGATGATTCCTCTTCGAAGCTTGCCGTCCAGATGTATATTTTGTAAAACTCCATATTTACTCATCACATGTTATAATCTCAATATACTTTTGTACAATTACTTGAATTTATCATATTTTAAACACATTATAGTATCCCGATTGTTCTTAACCATTATATTCTTATTCTAAAGGTAACAGTATTTTTTCTTGTCCTACCCCAATTAATTATCGATCCGCCATTATGCCTCCTTCCGCCATATATTATGTTTATTTTTTTTAGAGCCATTTTTTTGATGTTGCCAGTTTTTTAATGAACGTAAGGTCTCGTCCATCCTGTACAGATTTTTAATGAACCTTACAATTTTATATGTGTAAAGTGGCGTGGTATGTGACATGCCACGTCCTAAAGTGCCAATCAGCATGCTATGATTATCACGCCTCTCACACACTTTGTCTGAGCATTTCGTAATTTCGTAACATACGTCACTCTTCACTGTGCCGACCTAATTTATAGTTCAGTTTGTTTCCCTGTTCCTCCTAAAATTAGATAATACAATCACCGGAATCTTTCCTCAGTAAAAGAAGTCTTAAGGGCGTTAAATTCTTTTTTGACTTTTGATCAGTTATTAATAAAAAAATTGGTTTTGTAAGGAGAATGGTCGTTCATAAGTTTACAAGTACCTTTCATTTGAGCCTTATTATGGTAAGTCATTACCATTATCATCCTCGAATATCAGTCCAACAGGATTCCAAAGGTGTCACCGGCCAAGAGAGCATAAAGAAAGAACAGTGTCTCATGTAAACAAGCAAGCTACTCAAGCAAGAGGCTGGTAGCGAGCCAGACAGGCTTTTTATATGAAAATAGCCAACAAAATAGCTGACGATCTTCGTGATGGGAAGTGGCTATCGTCGTCATCAGACATCAGAGACGCGTCAAGGCATCAAAGGCATCACTGACGCGTTGACGGCCAATAAAGAGAACAAAAAGAAAGAAAGAACTGGCTCTCTAGTATATAATATCAAGATGTAATTGCAGTATGTACAATACAAGTACAATAGAACATCATAGGTAATAGAGATAAGCAAATTACACTTTCACCAGACGCAACAGTTTTGTGAACCAACAACGCGAACTTGCTGAAGTTAGCGGCCTCTTGCCCAGTATTGCACTAAATTCGAGTAATTGTTACGCTGTCGGCGATAGACATTAGGTATTCTATAAAGTTATAAACTTCTTCGCTAACAGCGTGCCTTCAATTGACAATTGGAGCTGCGGTTACGTAATTTAAAACTTTTTAATAACTTGAAACAGTGTAACTTCTTTATGTAGTTCTTGAATACATGCCAATCTATTGCTTTTGGTGAACTTTGGAAAACTGATGAGCCAAATTCAGTGCTGTCAAATTTGTAAAACTGCAAGACTATTCACTTTTGTAACTTGACAGCGGAATCCGCGATGAGTTTCAAAATTGAAGTTCGAGTCCGAGATCTTGATATGTGATTCTCTAATCATCTGGCACGCACTTGCGAGGTGAAGGGAGTCTCGAACTCTTACTTCAATTTAGAAACTCATCGTGTATTCCGCTGTCTAGTTACAAAACAAAAGCGAACTTGCATCATATTGACATGTCATTATCTAATCATCTAGTACGCACTTGCGAAGTGAAGTGATCCTAGAACTCGAACGTCAATTTTGAAACTCCGCTGTCAAGTTACAAATCTGAATAGCCTTCCAGAAATTAATTATGTTTTTTAGTTCGTGGTCATAATTTATGCTTCATTTGAAAGAAATAATTATAAAGACATCGAAATTTAATAAATTATACTTAGGTACATACACGTAACTAAACATTTAACTGAAACTTTAAAAAGCGGCCAAGTGCGAGTCGGACTCGCCCATAAAGGGTTCCGTAGCAGCAAGTAACATAATATAAAAGTTCTTGTAGTTCGTTGTAACTTTGATCAATGTTTTTTGCGGTTTACGATTTATGACGTATTAAAAAAAAACTACTTACTAGATCTCATTCAAACCAATTTTCGTTGGAAGTTTGCTTAGTAATGTACATCATATATTTTTTTCAGTTTTATCATTCCCTTATTTTAGAAGTTACGGGGGGGGGGGGGGGGGCACACATTTTACCACTTTGGAAGTGTCTCTCGCGCAAACTATTCAGTTTAGAAAAAAATCATATTAGAAACCTCAATATCATTTTTGAAGACCTATCCATAGATACCCCACACGTATGGGTTTGATGAAAAAAACATTTTTGAGTTTCAGTTCTATGTATGGGGAACCCCCAAAATTTATTGTTTTTTTATATTTTTGTGTGAAAATCTTAATGCGGTTCACAGAATACATCTACTTACCAAGTTTCAATGGTATAGCTCTTATAGTTTCGGAAAAAAGTGGCTGTGACATACGGACGGACAGACAGACATGACGAATCCATAAGGGTTCCGTTTTTTGCCATTCGGATACGGAACCCTAAAAATGATTATACCAATCGCGACGAAGATTTCTTTGTGTTTTTTTCCTTTTTATTTAAAGATTAAAATATTTTTATATTGTAGTTAGCGATAATTAATACTTTAATTTATAGAAAAAAAATCAAGGCAAATCAATATTCAAATAAAAAATATAATATGCATTATTACTTTTATGTGGCAAGACTTTAATCATGCGTAGAACTTCGCACTATGGGGAAACATTAATCTATTCGATCCGTAAAACTACGAAAAGACCTTGTTGACTACAGAATCAGTGAGCTTCTGAGAAAGCTGGAGTTTATAATAGCGGATATCGGGGTTTTTTGTCGCAATTTACTTGCTGACATACGGACGGCTCATGTATTGAACAATTTTTAAAAAGAAGTGTTCAAAAGTTATAATTTTACTTGAATTTGATTTTACAAGATATCCTACGGAGGGGATTTATAGTGCGTTGGTAAATTTAAATACAATATGTAAAATTTTAATACACATTATAAACATAAAAACTTGCCAATGTGATTTTCAAGAGTTTAAAAAAGTGTGTTTTGTATTCATTTGAAATTCAACGGACTACAGAATACAGAACCTTACATCCGTCCGAATACTTCCGTCTGAAAAATAATCTAAGTTACCCTCAAGTCACACCTAAAGAAGTTTTAATTCAACAAAATTTGATACGTCTTCTTTATCCGACAAACTACAAAGCGAATGCGAAGCGTTGCAATGAATTGTGTTGAAACGAGACGCAATCTATACATCTATACAAATAAATAAAATTGGAGTGTCTGTTTGTAATATTAAAATAACCGCTTTTTACGAAGTGCATTTGGATGTATATAGGCTACATATACCAAAACAACATTTTTTACAATTTTTGTCTGTCTGTCTGTCTGTCTGTCTGTTTGTTCCGGCTAATCTCTGAAACGGCTGGGCCGATTTTGACGGGATTTTCACTGGCAGATAGCTGATGTAACAAGGAGTAACTTAGGCTACTTTTATTTTAGAAAATACAAATAAATAAAATTGGAGTGTCTGTTTGTAATCTATACAAATAAATAAAATTGGAGTGTCTGTTTGTAATATTAAAATAACCGCTTTTTACGAAGTGCATTTGGATATATATAGGCTACATATACCAAAACAACATTTTTTACAATTTTTGTCTGTCTGTCTGCCTGTCTGTCTGTCTGTTAGTTCCGGCTTATCTCTGAAACGGCTGGGCCGATTTTGACGAGACTTTCACTGGCAGATAGCTGATGTAACAAGGAGTAACTTAGGCTACTTTTATTTTAGAAAAAAAAAGTTTTAGAAAAAAAATAGGATCATTTTCTGTACATTGAATATTTTTTCAAAATTTCAATCAACCGATTTGCTTCACATTTGCAACAAGCGTTTCTTGCTTTTATTGATGGAATACATATTTTTCAGTTTTTTTTTAAATTTTGCATGCATTTAAAAAAAGAAAAAAAATACAAATTAATGTTTTTATTTTTCAAAACCCTCACCTGGAGAAATCCTTTGTGATTATACCGTGGCTTTCAGTATATAGGTACATTGCTTAATATGAGTTATTCAATATAAATTCACCGCTTTTTTAATTTTTTTTAAAAGAGGTACAGATAAGGTAAAACCTAATCTATACATCTATACATCTATACAAATAAATAAAATTGGAGTGTCTGTTTGTAATATTAAAATAACCGCTTTTTACGAAGTGCATTTGGATGTATATAGGCTACATATACCAAAACAACATTTTTTACAATTTTTGTCTGTCTGTCTGTTTGTTCCGGCTAATCTCTGAAACGGCTGGGCCAATTTTGACGTGACTTTCACTAGCAGATAGCTGATGTAACAAGGAGTAACTTAGGCTACTTCTATTTTAGAAAAAAAAAGTTTTAGAAAAAAAAATAGGATCATTTTCTGTACATTGAATATTTTTTCAAAATTTCAATCAACCGATTTGCTTCACATTTGCAACAAGCGTTTCTTGCTTTTATTGATGGAATACATATTTTTCAGTTTTTTTTTTTAATTTTGCATGCATTTAAAAAAAGAAAAAAAATACAAATTAATGTTTTTATTTTTCAAAACCCTCTCCTGTAGAAATCCTTTGTAATTATACCGTGGCTTTCAGTATATAGGTACATTGCTTAATATGAGTTATCTATACATCTTCTATACATCTATACAAATAAATAAAATTGGAGTGTCTGTTTGTAATATTAAAATAACCGCTTTTTACGAAGTGCATTTGGATGTATATAGGCTACATATACCAAAACAACATTTTTTACAATTTTTGTCTGTCTGTCTGTCTGTCTGTCTGTTTGTTCTTGCTAATCTCTGAAACGGCTAAGCCGATTTTGACGGGACTTTCACTGGCAGATAGCTGATGTAACAAGGAATAACTTAGGCTACTTTTATTTTAGAAAATACAAATAAATAAAATTGGAGTGTCTGTTTGTAATCTATACATCTATACATCTATACAAATAAATAAAATTGGAGTGTCTGTTTGTAATATTAAAATAACCGCTTTTTACGAAGTGCATTTGGATGTATATAGGCTACATATACCAAAACAAAATTTTTTACAATTTTTGTCTGTCTATCTGTCTGTCTGTTTGTTCCGGCTAAGCTCTGAAACGGCTGGGCCGATTTTGACGGGACTTTCACTGGCAGATAGCTGATGTAACAAGGAGTAATTAAGGCTACTTTTATTTTAGAAAAAAAAAGTTTAAGAATAAAAATAGGATCATTTTCTGTACATTGAATATTTTTTCAAAATTTCAATCAAGCGATTTGCTTCACATTTGCAACAAGCGTTTCTTGCTTTTATTGATGGAATACATATTTTTCAGTTTTTTTTTTTAATTTTGCATGCATTTAAAAACAGAAAAAAAATACAAATTAATGTTTTTATTTTTCAAAACCCTCTCCTGGAGAAATCCTTTGTGATTATACCGTGGCTTTCAGTATATAGGTACATTGCTTATTATGAGTTATCTATACATCTTCTATACAAATAAATAAAATTGGAGTGTCTGTTTGTAATATTAAAATAACCGCTTTTTACGAAGTGCATTTGGATGTATATAGGCTACATATACCAAAACAAAATTTTTTACAATTTTTGTCTGTCTATCTGTCTGTCTGTTTGTTCCGGCTAAGCTCTGAAACGGCTGGGCCGATTTTGACGGGACTTTCACTGGCAGATAGCTGATGTAACAAGGAGTAATTTAGGCTACTTTTATTTTAGAAAAAAAAAAGTTTTAGAATAAAAATAGGATCATTTTCTGTACATTGAATATTTTTTCAAAATTTCAATCAAGCGATTTTCTTCACATTTGCAACAAGCGTTTCTTGCTTTTATTGATGGAATATATATTTTTCAGTTTTTTTTAATTTTGCATTTAAAAAAAGAAAAAAAATACAAATTAATGTTTTTATTTTTCAAAACCCTCTACTGGAGAAATCCTTTGTGATTATACCGTGGCTTTCAGTATATAGGTACATTGCTTAGTATGAGTTATTCAATATAAATTCGCCGCTTTTTTAATTTTTTTTAAAAGAAGTACAGATAAGGTAAAACCTAATATACTCAATAGAAACGCTTGGTCACTGATACCTCCACTGTAGGATTCCCTCTGTCGCGGGTGGCATGGAGTTGGACAACACTAATAACACATCACTATAACACCCATGTCCCGAGTATTTAATTTTGTTGAGTTAAACCGCGTGAACCTCATCTGTCAAATTTCGGGAGATAAAATGGGTGCCAACTACAGCAGCCTTAAGGAGGCTGGCAAGTTTTTTTTTTCAGGAGGGCGCCACGTTTTGAAATGAAGCGCAGTAATTTGAATACGGCGCTTGATTTATAACTATCATGGGCACCATTTTGATATAATAAATAAAAACGCTTGAACACTCATACCTCCACAGTAGGATTCCCTCTGTCGCGGGTGGCATGGACAACAATAATAACACATCACTATAACACCCATGACCCGAGTATCAGTATTAAATTTTTTTGAAGGGCCCCGCACGAGCCTTATCTGTCAATTTTCGAGAGAAAAAAGGGCGAAAAGAGGAAAAAAGGAAACTATAGCGGCGGTTGTTTTGAAATTTAGCGAAGTAAGTCGATAGCAGGGCGCTTGGTTTGTCACTACCGTGGGCGCCATTTAGCTGTTATTCGTTGTCCCTGTAGGCTGGGGGCCCCGTATAATTGATCTAACTATACTATAATAAAACTTAAAGGGTTTTTTTCTACATATTGATTTTTTTTATTTCCATTAGGGGGCACTACAATAACGTGTTAGAGCACAAAAATATTTTTTTAAATTATTGTTTGTCTGTCTGTCTGTCTGTCTGTATATAGGCATCTTATGAAAACGCTGAACGGATTTTGATGTAAAATGATTAATTTGGTACTTACCTATACTCTTTGTTGTATTGTACCTACACCAGATGTCATTACGGAAAATTCAAAGGTTTCCCCAGGAAAGGATGTAAATGTGTAAGGATTTTTTTTAAACAAATCTATTTGTTTCTCATTTGCAACACATATTTTGTTGCAACTTACTCCTTACTTAAATTGATGGAATATATTTTTCATTTTTTTTTCTTAATTTTGCATGAAAAAGTAAAAAGAAAATGTGATTGATTATTTTTCAATACCGGCTCCCGAAGGAATACTTTGAATTTGTATTGTGAGTTTCAGTATATAAATAGCTAAATAAAAGTATTTCAACATAAATTCACCGCTTTTTAGAGGTACATCATATAATAGTTAATAGTATCAGGCGTTACTTTGCGGAAATCCATTGTTATTAAGTTAGTATTAGTCTACTTTGCAACAATCCGCGTTTAACATGTATGATGGTATATACTTTAAAACATGCGTGGCACCTCCCTCCCTCCCACAACGGAAACATGCACTACAATAATTAAACGTATATACCAACATACATACCAGCACCAACACGTGTTTCGCCCCGAAACGGAGCATCATCAGGGTAAGTTGACTCTACGATGGTTAGTCGGAAAGTGAGCATCGTTCACTGAGCGTGGCGTATTTATACCCAACTCGCCCACTGATTATCTAATGATGTTGTAATGATTAGTAATTAATTAATTATTCAATCAATTAATCAATCGATTAATTAATTAATCAATCAATTAGTGATTCACGCCGGCAGGAACCGGGTCTGACGTAATCTGGTGATGGTGGTGGTGGTGGTGGTGTTAGTACACATCACCAGATTACGTCAGACCCGGTTCCTGCCGGCGTGAATCACTAATTGATTGATTAATTAATTAATCGATTGATTAATTGATTGAATAATTAATTAATTACTAATCATTACAACATCATTAGATAATCAGTGGGCGAGTTGGGTATAAATACGCCACGCTCAGTGAACGATGCTCACTTTCCGACTAACCATCGTAGAGTCAACTTACCCTGATGATGCTCCGTTTCGGGGCGAAACACGTGTTGGTGCTGGTATGTATGTTGGTATATACGTTTAATTATTGTAGTGCATGTTTCCGTTGTGGGAGGGAGGGAGGTGCCACGCATGTTTTAAAGTATATACCATCATACATGTTAAACGCGGATTGTTGCAAAGTAGACTAATACTAACTTAATACATCATATAAGATAAAACATTATTTTCGCATGCGAAGCTGCGGGTAACAGCTAGTCCTTCATAAAGCCCTTGTCGAACAGAACAGAATCACACCACACAACCGTGCTATGATATGGGATCCTTCAAGACGTGGGTCTATCGCTTCCTCTTGGCCGGTAACGCGTTGGCCGGTGGTAATCACTTAATAGGTGACCCGTCTGCTCGTTTTTAGACTCAACAACATAATAAATCTCATAGTTCCCTTACTAAATAGTCATGATTGGCATAATAAAAATATATTTAACTTAGCGGGCTAACAATTACATTATCGAACGTTGTTAGCAATCGTCTACAGCCGTATATCTCGGTTTGATTATAGAGAGTTGGGAGCGTTCAGTTCAGTCGTTTGACTTGTTTACCAGCAGTTGCCTTTAGATAAATTGCTGAGGGTTGACTGAGGATTAAATGGACTTTTATATAGTATTCATTGACTGAAATCATATGGGAATTATATGTTTTACTCGACTACGGTGAAAGCAAAATGGTTATGATTTTAGCTCATAGGTAATATTCATCCAAGAACAGGAGAAATATCTTTCGCCGTTTCTTCTCCTCCATCACAATGCACCTTTCTGAAATGGTGGTAGATTAACAAAATGGTGCACTTGTGTTTCAATGATAAGAAATGATTTCGACTTTGATTCAGAACGAGCCCTTATTTCCAAATCGTGATTTTTACTTATGTACATACTAGCTGCCCGGACAGACTTCGTTCTGTCAAAAGTATTTTTTTATTTTGAGATGTAAGCTATCCTATCTTTCAAGTTGGATCAAACTGCACACGTTGTGCAAATTTGATTAAAATCGGTTAAGTAGTTTAGGAGTCCATCGCGGACAAACAACGTGACACGTAATTTATATATATTAAGATGTTAAGATCAAATTTTCAAAATTATATTATAAGTTGCAATACAATAGAAAAATGCAATGAATAATGAATTGTAGATGAAAATAGTATTTCAGTTTCAACAACGGCAATATGTTTTATTGCAATATGTTGTTGAAGATATGATATTGCTAGTAAATTGTAAAGTGCAATAAAATTTTCCTGACAAGCAGGTGCTCGTAATACTGCAGGCAACTATGTGTATAACTGAATTACTGATATTGAGAAGCATGTAGCTATCCTTAGTATAAACTAGTTTATATATAAAATGAAAAAATCCGTTTATTTTTATTTTTTAACCGACTTCAAAAAAGGAGGAGGTTCTCAATTCGACTGTATTTTTTGTTTTGTTTGTTACCTCAGAACTTTGGACTGGGCGAACCGATTTTGATGATTCTTTTTTTAATCGAAAGCTGGTGGCTGTCATGTGGTCCCACATATATTTTATTGAGATCTGACAACGGCATCCATGAGAAAACTACATAAGTCGTAAATTTGTGTTAAGATGTGCGCGACAAATTGACGAATAACTCAATATCACGCCAACCGATTTCAATGATTCTTTTTTTAATCGAAAGCAGGAGCTTGTCATGTGGTCTCACATAAATTTGAACGAGATCTAACAACTATGTAGTTTTTGAGACTTTGAAGTCGGTTATTTTTTGTTAGTAAAATTTAGATTATTGAAACTCCAAACAATGGCATCTCACAGCCACCATATTTGTTTTTTTCTTTTAATTTCTGAAAATAAAATAGAAATCATCATGTTTCAAAACAAGCAAGTAATGGTTTGTACGAAGAATTTTATCTTGTAATGTAACTTACTCACTGCAAAATTGTACACGACGTGACTAAAGGGAAAAGTGTGAAAGAATTTGAATCTTGATATTTTCACCACGTATGTATATAATGTCATTCTGAGGCATATTCTGAAATACTACGTAAGTAGGGGCCATTTCTTTATTGAATGACGAATGTTGGTGTTATTTGCAATATTAAATCATTCTTTACGTATAAAAGGTGTTACAAAACTACCCGTAAAGCCGAAAGGAGGTCAAATGGGACCTTATAACGAGTCCATTCACAATATTTAAGAACCTTAGTAACGCTGTATAACAAACCCCAAGAAAAAAAAAATTATTTTCACTGATGTGCAAACCCTATTCCAGTAAAATCAAAGAGTAAACTACGCAGAATGTACCTACATTTCTACCTAATTCGCGGAATGACAAAATTTTTAAAATACCTAACCTAACGAAGCAACCTAAACGAACACTTACTTTTTCATAATAAATGCCAAATTTAAAGAATCGGCTCAAAAAGTGCTCCGCCTTGCTCAATATACAACCTCGCTCGTCGTGATATGACTTGTGTGGCATTTCGCACCATCGTCGGTGTTATTGATGCGAAAACCGATCTAATACGCTGTTCCATCTCGGCAACCGTTAGGTAATCGGAGAAATACACTCTGTCCTTCACATAACCCCACAAAAAGAAGTCCAAGGGTGTGAGGTCCGGAGAACGAGAAGGCCACAGTACCGGTCCCCCGCGGCCGATCCATCCTCGCGGAAAGCGAACCATAAGATGTTCTCGTTCGTTGCGAGCAAAATGTGCCGGAGCTCCACCGGAGGACATTTTTTGAAGCCAGTACTTGAGTATAATGACATCCTTGTATTGAGGTAGCAAACATTTATGAATGAAAAATAGAAAATCTATTAAAGTAGACAATTATTAGGTAAAATAGGTACGTAGGCGTTTCTGTTATATAATCTGGTTCCCTAACATGACAGCTAACTAGGGTTGACAAAATTTTTGGCTTTGATAATTAATTATATTTTTAGGGGGTATTTTGTAACACGGTGTATAGGTAGCTTTTAACATTGATTATAAATACAAACAGATTGTGTAATAAAAATTACGGAACATTTTTATATCATTCCCTGCACACCTAACTCTTTTAATGTACCACTTAGGTCGAGACATCATTAACTAGTCTGGCCATAAACACTATTACATAAAAACTATTCTTTTTTCAACTTTTTAATTACTTTGAATTTGGAACACGTATATTATTTTCATTTGCAACCGAACTTTGGCTGTACTAGCTATATGGTATAGGGTACCGGCGCCGCCCTGTCTTGTTCTACGAAGCTTGCTTCTGGCGAAGTATAGATGTACTTTATAAACGGTAAGTTTGCGATGTTTGTATGAAAGATATTGGAAATGTGATTGTTGGGCTTAGATCCTATAACAATGATATTTAGAATTTTTGTTTGATTCTGCATATTATGAACTACGCACTACTCCGAAAGGTACAACCAATTTGGGTGCGATTTGCAGTGATTGCCTTAAATGTAAGTAAAAAATAAAAAGCTGCAAAAAACCTTTCAGTAGCTTTTTAGCTCTCAGCCTGAGAGGGTATTAAGAATAAGTTTCCCGAAGCGAAGTGATAGTTGCTACATAAAATGCAATGTAATAATTGGTGCGCAAGATTCAAACACTTTTTCCTTCACTTCAGGCTATGTTTTAAGACATCAGAATTACTTACATAAATACAACATATATATACGATTTTTACCTATATACGATTAGCGTTACGCATGGTTAAACGCTTCACAAGACTATTTGGACGCGACCTCGATTATTGATCAAATCAGAGTAACGACCTTCCAACTCGAACGACGAACAAATCTATGAAAGTTCTTTATTGTACCCATAAAGAATAATCTAGCACGCTAACGCTATACCGCTATTATAATATTTCTTTTGTAACTTGCTGGCTTTGTTTAGCTAGCAAAAAGGACTTTATTAAATTTTAATTGATTCAGAATTATTGAAATAAATAACTACAAAACGCAGTAAATCGCATCAAAATTAGTTTAGCCCTTTCGGCAAGAAATGCACGGAAAAATACACGAAAATAAAAAATACTTGATATCTATAATTGCGTAACTAAATAAACTGCAGTTTGAAACCATTTCGCTATTCAATAATGCTAAACCACTAGATTAACATCTAAAATTCGGAAGCACTAAAAACTTGCTACGGTCAACCATTCAACACATGATAGAAGGATCGTTTTAAAACCACACTTCCTTTGTAACTTTTAACCTTAAAAGGCACTCTGAGCGTATTCATTGTAGCACCCCTAATCGAGTCTCTAGAATCTAAATCATGAATAAAAACATCAAAATGTATCACACGGCACACCTATGGTCCCATACGTATGCTCCATTACACAGGGTCTACATTAAACGAGTGATTGATTGATCAACAAATTAAAACCAGGTTCATTAGTTACCGTTTTATTATTCAATCAATAAACCAGAGGTGACCCGGCGCCCCAGTTCAATCATGCATCGTACGGGACCAGGCTGGCTGCGTGCCAAACGGCCTCAGATTTCGAAATCTCTTAACCTTTTGTTCTAAAAGACTGCGTTAAAGAGTGGATTAAAAGTTGGTTGCCAAGTCACAGTTTTAACTTTTTAAGCTCGGTTATCAGCGATGCACGGTGCTTAGTCTGATTTTCAATAACACTATAGACTTAAATATATAGACGGGTTGTTCCGAACAAAATCCGTGCACATTTTTCATACTCTCTGACAGCTTGGTGACAGCGCTTCGTTCTGTCAAGTTGGTTCAAGATGGCGGCATCGTACATTCTGCACTAAATCATTTTATTATAGTTATTTACCAATTATAATTTAAATAAACTCCAATAAAGTTCAAAAATAAATAATGAAAACGTTTTAACTGTGCACAATAAACAATATGCGTTATTATGTGTTCTTGAATGGTCGGAGTTTCTCAAAAATGACATCCACTTGACTCGCCGGCTCGCAGCCAACTAAAACGCGTTGGCACCACTTGGCGTCAATAAAGGTGTCCAAACTTTTAGTACTGAACAGAATAGCCTGTATAGTATAGTATATGCATATAGGTCTAACCCCTCGTTTACATTCAGCCCCTACCGCTGCTCCTCGCGCTGTCGGCAATAATCCCCTTGATACTGCCGTGGCAGGATCGAGAGAAGTGTAGTGTTTACATACTGCCCTACCACTCACATCGCTTTCGACTTTCGGCAATGGCAGACGTCGAAATATTACTGCGACGGAGCTGAATGCAGTGTTGCCAATGAAAATTTTTGGAAGGCCGTGTACATTATGGGCGCCATTGACGATGCGATCGATCGGTGCGATCCGTCGTTGCCGACCGATCGCACCGACGGATCGGTAGTGTATGTTACCGCTATGAGTGGCACTTTTGAACCGATCGATCGGTGCGATCGATCGATCGCATCGTCAATGGAGCCCATTAGATAAAAAAGCCGTGTTTATATGGGAAAGGATCAAGTGTGGGCCGTAGCAATCCAATTACGCCAATATATACCATCGGTTCAGCGCTCGAACTAAAAAAAAGGTCATCGGCAGTGAATTTGATGCCCACAAAACGATTAATACTTTTCATTAGCCTACATTAACATCAATATAAGCCTGGTGGCGCTGTTTTAAGGGTTTAACATTCGTTAAATGTTTGCAAAACAATAAATAAAATTGACTTTGTGAAAATTTGCGAAAAGCCGTAGAATTTGCTACGGCAATAGGGTTCCAGCTGTAGCCCGTAGATTTTGTGATTTTTTGGCCTGAAAGCCGTAGAACACGGTAATTGCCGTAGCATTGGCAACACTTGCTGAAAAACCGCTCTTTTGGGGAGCGCCGGGCAGCGCGAGTAGCAGTGGTAGGAGCATGAGAAGTATCGTGTTCACATACTCGTCCTGCCCACTTCCCTACCTACTTTCCTGCTCAAATGAGCTGAATGTAAACGAGGTATATGAACACTAGACGTAACTTAGTTTATCTTGTTAGTTGTTTGTCATAGTCCGGCGGCTTGCGCCAATCCTATGGCAAAGTTGAGCAACAGCAGGCGCGGTCGGTAGTTGGATGGGTGACCGCTTGTCACAAAATTCCCGTTCATTTCCGTGCTTCGCAGGGCACCTAAAGACGGGACCGCCGTCTTGTTGGTTGTTATCGTAATCCGGTAATCTAATCAGTAAGTAATCAGTTATGCCATTTCGAAGGCCTACACTACTACACTTACACTTTGATCTTAGCCAAAAGGCTGAGAATCGGCATGATAATTTCGTCACGTGGAATATGCTTTAGGCCTCCTCAAGAGCCATTAATGTGCTGAAGCCAACATACTTTTCCATGTAAACTTTAACTAGATAAAACAAATCTCAAACTGCTACGTGCGTGCATTACTCTGCCTAATACTAAACTATTATATTAACTACCACTATTACATGCCCTTTACTAACCTAAAATGTAAAAAAATTCAGCATTTCTTTCTTATCTGGTATAATTTCAGTTCATAGCTCGCTCAATCGAAAACATGTCGCATATCTAGGGCGTGTCAGGCTTAAATGTTCCACTTAGTTCGTTCTTAGCCTTTAATGTGTTATTTTTTATTCTTAAGAACAACCGTGGTTGGCAAGACGTCGAGTTAGTGCCGACACGCCACGCTTTGAGGTACAGTCGGCAAAGGTATTAGGTATGCAAGGCATGGAACAAAAATATTCTTTAAAGTTTAATATTGTTTAATATTACATCCTGTAATATTATGTAACTATGTTAAATTTAATTAATATTAATGTTATTATGTTGCGTTAAATTGTTATGTTAAAAGCAACCTATATATCTAAGGTATGATTTATCATTAATAACAATACAACCGTTCTGTAATATTTAACTTTACGGAACGTTTTATAGGATCATACTCTGCATTCTAATTATTTTGCTGTCTGTACGTAAACCATTCTACTGTCTTATTAACTGAAGACGTGTTTTATGAGGCCGTGTTACTCGAATCAGCTTCGTTAATTAGAAATGGTTAGATTTAACTGCAGTACGAATATTGTGCCTATTCCTGTAATAAGGAAATAGTGATTTACGTATGGTATTGTATTTTTAGCGACTGATGTCGACAAAAAGTTCTACATGACAATACAATCTGCAACCAATCTATTCAGTCCGCGCACAGTATTTCCATTTGTCATCAAAGATTAAAATAAACTGATTTTTTAAAAGTAATTTTAAAACAAGCTTAAAAATATTTGTACGTATTTGTGTCGTTGAGGAATTCCCTTGTCTGCTATCAACCCTAAGTTTAGTATTGAGCCACCATTGTCATTAAAAATTTTGAAAAAGCCCACGCCGTATCAGGCTACTGCAGCGTTCCCCGGTGGTCTACCGCCATAAAACATATCTATGAACCTGCTCTATAATGATAACTTTTGAATGCAATAAACCGCAATGAAATCGGCCCAGTACTTTTCATAGAAAGCGGTAACAGACAAACAAACAAACAACCTCTAACCTCAAACGCGTATACCACCTAACCTAAGTTCCTCCGTCCCTCGCGGGTAAAAATGAACTAAATTAATCTGTGAAAGTAACTCCGCAGAATGAAAGAAAGTAGTCTTATTTTGGCTTGCAGGATTTGAACCATACATATCACATGCTAACAAACTTAGGAACAAGTTAAAAGCTTACAATGCAATTGCAACTGTCTACTTGTACCATATTTGTAGCAATGAAATAAATAAATAAATGATAAAAATGAATAAAGTTCAAATCTCCCAAACCGCCAAACGCCCAAAATTTTATTAATTTTAATGCCAATGTGTAATCAAAATAATTATGTATTTCAACACCCTTGCTCATAAATTGGTTTTAATTATTTATCATTGTTTTTATCACATGGCTTTTACACTCATAAACCATGGTATTAAACACTTGTGCTTTTTTTCTTGATCGCACTAGTGTTTTATTTTATATTCCATCAAATTAAGTTTGTACCTTGCTGAAAGATATTATTTATGCATTCTATCTGCTCTTAACTTAGCCGGGTTATAGTTTTATTTTTAAATTTCGGAAAAAGTTTTGACTTAGATACGTTTCGTTTCAACATAAGACTAAAAATAACACTATTTTTGTAAAAAAAAAGTGTACCTTGAATATGATAGATTTTCAACAACTTATTTACTTTAATTAATAATTCAACGTGAAACTAATTCATAAATACATAAATATTTTTTTTTTTACATTTTGTGTTTTGGCTTAACACGCCGCGCGCAGAAAAAAAAATATCAGCGCGGAGCGCGCCACTTTTAACAAAATTTCCGTCTGGTCTGTGGGCATTGTTTATTTGAGTACGAATAAGTGATTATTTGTTTTTTTACTCGTAAGTGTGTTGAAAAACGTCGTATGACATACGTGTGGTTTGGTCATTACATTCTCGGTTTTCTTGCAGCACTCGCCTTCGGCTCGCGCTGTGCAATATCACCTCGAGTGTAATGACCAACATACCACACTTGTATCATAATGTACTATTATACGATTTCATTCGCATAAAGGGTTTTATTTAAACATAAGCTGCGGTGAATTTTATGTATTAGCATACATCACAGCCCTCACGGCCTTTTTAGCATACGAAATAACTAACTATTATTTACTACCATTATTTTTTAAGAAGTCTTTAGTAGCCGAGGCGATTAGTGAATAATTTACTTAATGGCGGCCATGTTGTTACGTAAAAATTGAAACATATTGTAAGGTTTTCGTGTTTTGTGTAAGAAGGGCGTGGTCACACGCCATCCTATTTGTGGATGTGGAATAGGACTTATTTATGCTGAATAATTAATGCAGTTACATGTGTTGTGTTTTTCACGATTCAATAAGGCTATTCTGTTTTGTAATTCGACAGCGGAATCCGCGATGAGTGTCAAACTTCAAACGACTAAAGATAGGATTTTGACACTATTTTGACACTCATCGCGGATTCCGCTGTCGAGTTACAAAACAGAATAGCCTTGCAGCAAGGCTGATATGATTTAAAACTTGTATCGTCGTGGACAATGATATTTTTAATACGAAGGGTACTCACGACTCGCAGTGACTACGATCCGTGTGGCTAGAATAAAATTTCGGTATTTTAAATATGAATATGTCTATATAAACTTTTTAACAACCATACACAGTCCGCAACTACTTTCTAAACTCTCCATTAGAATACCTGCCAGAATACCTCGCAAATCTTTAAATGTAATAACTAACCTTATATCATATTTCTTTTTGTATTTTTTATGTCTTTTTGTAAAATACTTATTATAAACACGTCTATGTTTCAAAGCTTGTTATGTTCATCTGTAATTAACTGTCCATTTATGGCATGTTCTGTACTCTTAATTATTTATTTGTTTACATATTCAAATGTGGCAGTTGTTGATGAACTTTAGAATAAAATAAATATAAAATATAATATGAATCGTGAGCACTATGTATTTGAAGAATCTGTAGCAGTTTGTAGTGTCTCTGTCTGCATATGAGAGATTAAATTGAGGATCGGGCGTTTCCTTGGTAGATAAATGTGTGTTCTCTTTTAGCGTGTGTACGAAATGATATGTCTCATGTCCCTACGTTGATAGTGTTATCGACGTAGGGAAATGAGGATTCAATACAAGACATCTTCGCGAGGTAATCTGTGTGTCAGTGACACAAGAAAGCGATGTAAATGTGCATCGTCGCAACGTTATCTAATTTCTGGTGGCTTGGTCGTATGTTTTTCAATTTAATTAAATCTTATTGAACATAAATCTACACTTTTATGGTCAATAGTATAAAGAAATTAAAATTGGGAAATGTAGAACAAACAAATTGTGAATTTGTTATTCACAGCCGAAACAAATTCTTTGGAGAATTTAATTTCCGTGGAACACACGTAACAAACTTGGAATTGAGATGGAAAATTCAAACTTTTACGCTTCATACCACTGAAGGAAGTGCCTCAAAGTTGATGGCAGTAAGACATTGGTTGGCATACATTAACCCAAAACTTTGATGGCTCATCCCTTGATTAAAACTGCTTGATCAAGGATATGAAGATGTTGCTCGGAATAAGGTTTTGTAAAGTTACTGTCGCTTCATTTATTCGCGTAATCAGTACCAACGTTATCCATTTGGAAGACTTTTGGAAGATTTCTGAGTTTCTTCAGAAATTCTGTACGCAATTTTGTTTTAATTCGTTATTGTTAATTCTTTATTATACTGCTATTATAGTCCTTTATGACAAGTGACAAAAGTTGGACCACCATTGGAGGTTTGTAGCTAACCTCCACCCATGCCCAATGCAAAACCAGGAGCGCTATAGAAGCATTGCCAATCCAGAAGAAAGATAATTTTAAGTGCAACGGGACTCATGATTCGTATTTTATAATACCGATATGGGTCAAAAATACCGATATTTTGACTCAGTTACATAGATCGTGGCCACGGTGAGACTGCAATGGCGGGGAGAAACTTGAATTGAAAATGTCCAGTGCGGTGATATAAGTTTAAATTCAGAAAAAAAGGTAAATCTATCCGTTTTGGAACTGGCTCTGATGCTGATGTATGTGGGAATATGTTATTATGTCTATTTGGCTGAGTTGACGTTGTTAAGTGACAGGGCTCCATTATAAAAAAGGTTGGGTAAATCTCCTGAGAAGATACCTACTGTTGCTTTAGTACGAGGGTCAGAGGATTTACCTGTCCACCTATTAAACGGTAGTTTATCATATTTCTTGGTATGACGTTGAGTAATGGAAAGAATAAATAGACAAGGTCAAGTAATATCGTCCAGGCAGGGTTCCGTCATGTATTAATATTTTGTGAGCTAATTTTTTCATTGCTTGGAGGACATGTCTCGTCATCGGTTCTAATTGTTAACGTTAGAAAGGTGGTGTAAGCTCCTATTTTCTTCTTTGTCCGCTTGAAGCTGTAAAGGTTGCTAGGGGAAACTATATACTCCAGGTAAAAATGATTGAAACTGGTGGTAAAGCCAATGATAATGATTTTTAGAATATTTTTTTATTCCTGTGTTTTATGTCTTTTTCTTCTTTTAAGTGATTTTATATGAATATTTTATTATTATACCCTTCCAAATATTGTTATGTACCTATATCAATATATAAGAGAAGCTAGTAAAGTCAAAACCAATTAAATAGGCTCAATAGCAAGATTTTATTGATTGATTTCAATTTGAAGCTATCTAGGTTCAATTACGCATATTTCAGCAAAAGAACCGATCAAAATGTTCCAAACAATTGCGAAATAACATGCCAAATTGAAAGTGCAATAAAAGAGATACAATCGTTGCAAACAAATATTAATTATTAGAACGAACGAGAGATTTTTCAATTCAGAGCGTGGAAATTTGTATCGTAGGAATGGCCAAAGTTACCGGTTAAAGCGTGCTCGGAAGTCAAACTTCAGCAATAAATGTTGGCGTGGTACGACGATGAGAAATAAGCGATTTTGATATTGATAATGACAAATTGTACTTGTAATTACTTGTGTAATAAGTTGTAAATAAAATTATTTAAAGTATTCTAGGTGTCTTTCAATTCAGTGATTTTTTAGGGTTTCGTACGAAAAAATGTAAAACGGAACCCTTATAGAATTACTCGTGCGTCTGGGCGACCACCGTTCACAGCCAATTTACTCCGAAACTACAGGATCAAATGAGTTGTGATACTCATGTTCTTTTTTGGGACCCAAAGACGAAGATATAAAGTAAACAATTGAATTGAAGTTGTAGAAGTTGTTGGTAATTTAGGCAATTACACTGACAGCACAATAAATTATACTTCAAGAAACTTATTACTACAACGAGCGCGTACAAGTCACTCGGACCACATCCGCGCGCATTATTTACCAAAAAACAAAGAATGAATGGTAGCGTCTTGTTAAAGATTTTATGCGAAGTGGTAATGATAAATATTCGTTGTGACGTGCAAAATTCGTAAGTAAAGTTTGTCCCCACAGAAACTTTGCCAGTTTTCACCGCGGGCGCGAGATAAAACGTCAAGGTGATAAATAGTGCAGCCGTTTCGTTATGAGTCTCTGGAGACCGACTTCTTTTAGATTTTTTTAGTTTCCGCAATATTTGCCTGTTACAATGTCTCGCTATGTAACAGCTTTCATTCTTCCTTATTTCTCCTGTCTTTCCGAAAAATCATTGGTACTGCCTTTGGTGTTGCTGATGTCCACGGGCGATGATAGCCACTTAGCATCATATGGATCGTCAGCTCGTTTGTTGGTTTCCATAAAAATATAAATCCATAGCGGGGAAAGGAGTTGTGACAAAATAACTTATTATAGTTAACTAATTAGTCTGAGTGAGAGCTTCGTCATATCTTATGTGGGTATGTAATGGAATTATCATAGATTTGGGAATTGTTGTTTGGAAAATGTACATTTTCAGTTCTGTTGTCTGAAGTGAAACTGATACAGTAGCTGTCAGATGTCAGCGCCGTCTCTGTGTGAACGATCGTCGGTTATTTGTTTCGAGACGTGGAATTCCGTACTGTATGTTCACTGCGAATTTTAATAGCTGTTGTGAGCCATTTTTCTGCACGGGAAACTTTGTTTATCGTGTTTTTTAAACGGTAGGTCAAATCAGGCGTGTCTAATTATACGTACTTCCTATGATCATAACAGGTGGAAATCTATACTATAATAAAACTCAAAGGGCTTTGCTGTACATTGAATATTTAAAAAAAAATTGATATGGGGATACTTCAATAACGTGTTAGAGTACAAAAATATTTTTTTTAGAATTATTGTCTGTCTGTCTGTCTGTCTGTCCGGGCATCACATGAAAACCCTTGAACGGATTTCGATGAAAATTAGTAAAGTTGTTACTAATATTTCGGGTCATATTTTAGAATACTTTTTATCCCGGAAAATTAAAAGATTTGCCCGGGAAACGGGATGAAAGTTTGTATAGAATATTTTTAAAACATCAACCGATTTGCTTCAAATTTGCATCAAATATTCCTTGCTTAAATTTATGGAACCCATATTTTTCAATTTTTCAAAATTTTGCAAAAAAAAAGAAAAAAATACAAATTAATGTGAATATTGCTTATTTTTCAAAACCCGCTCCTGGAGGAATCCTTTGTGATTTTATCGTGGGTTTCAGTATATAAATTACTAAATATAAGTACTTCAATATAAATTCACCGTTTTTTAAATTTCCTTCTATAACAGGTACAAATAAGGTAAAACATAATTTCCGTATGCGAAGCTGCGGGCAACAGCTAGTTTTAAATAAAATTTAAAAGATGTGCTGAGTTTCTATACGGCTTTTCTTCTGCTCCATGACACAGCACCTTTCCGAAAAGCTGGTAGATTAAAAAAATGACGTGTATAAGTGTATCAGTGAAACCTACATGAATAAAATATTATTTAATTTCATTTCATTTCATACATCTCTGGTTCTGATGCATTTGTGCAATGCAAACATGACCTGGTACCACTAACAGGTTTATCTCCAGACGAGAGAAATCCTTAACCTTTAACCGTAAAACCGTGTATTTAGTTTTTAAACTATTAACTTGTTTATAATAGTCGACAAGTTAACGGTATCAACGACATTTTGCCGGCCGAGAAAGAATGGACTAAAACTCAAGTCACCAGCCGGAACACGACGAGAATTTATGCGATGAAGTGGTTTTCCATCATTCCAGTTTATTTTTAAATCGTAATAAAATTGAGGAAATGTTTTCTGTAAGTGGTGAAATTATTATCTGTAACAATTTTTTAACGGTTTTTCTTGTGATTGTTAACGGTAAGGCTGTCTGCGATGATAATATCGCTCATCCAGTAATACAATGGCACATCTACGTTTGTCATATTTTACAGAAACGAATTTCAAGAATTTTATAAAAATGTTTCAAATTAATTTATGGGTTCTTTTTACGTTTTTTACAGATTGTACGGGTTTGGTTACTAATATAGACATTATTAATATTTACCACTATGTAGATTATGCACTTTTAAACACGTATAACATATAAACTCAATTTCGCATTTATTGCAGATATGCCATTACATATATTACTAGGTGAGCGATATGTTAACTCATAGATCATTGTCGCTTGCTTGCAACTTTGCTTGCAACTTTGCTTGCCTCTTGCGTAGTAACAGTACAATCTGCTGTCTACGGGGTAGCATCATCGTTTGCCTATTGCTAATGAGTAATGACTCATTATGCAGCTTGTATGCAATCGTCATGAGACCCCGTGGAAACTAGGCCTTAAGAGTTAAGTTTAGAACACATACTTTATTGTTATTTTATTTTATTTTGGACACAGTCATATAAGATTTCATATACCTACTACGAAAAACTATGTTCAGTTACAGACACTGAGTGCCAACACTTATTATATAATACTGTTTTTCATGTAATCTTGATACAATAAGACAAGTGAATCTTCGAATTAAAGTAACTTTACGTGAAACAAAACCAATTTATTTTGCGGTAATACTCTAATTATCACCCTCGTTAAAACCATAATTTTATCACTTTGAGTACTTTGGAACTTAAACACGGGACTAACCAGACGAACTACAAAACTTTGTGAGCTTGTTTAGGCTTGAGATGAAGAAACGGTTATGGAATGGTTATGGTTACGGAATTATGGTTTATTTACTAACTAAATGTGTTATGCCCAGTGTATGTGAGATGTTACGTGTTAGTGAATACTTATAATAAACAATTAAATTAAAATTAATACTCAAATTATTCATTTCGTCACAGTAAAACGAAAGTCATTTACAAAATTCGAACTACACGAAGGGTCCCATATTTATCTCACTACATATTTATTAAACAATACATTTAATTTAATTTATTACATTATGACTCCTTTAATTTAGTTGCTGATCTATTAGCAGAAACAATTATAATTGTTTGTTTCTTGTAGTACCTATTTCGTATCCTAAGTTGTAAGTTTTCGAAATGTATGCCATTCTACATATTTTTATAATTATTTGTAACTCTAAGTAAGACTCCTTTGAAAACAAGTCATAGTGCTTGTAAGAACTCATTGACATCAGGTCAATGTGATGTCATTGTTCAAGTTTTTATTAGAAAACTTCCCGACCTAGTTTCACGTTCAGCCCCGATACATTAACGACCTGTCTATGTTCAAAATTGTTTATATTTAATACACTAGTAGTCGCGTTTAGGAAACCTACGCCTAAAAAATTTAGTATCTGCAGTCAAAAAACATGTTGGACCAAGTTCTTTCAAATGATTTAGGTATCTTCATT
Source organism: Thymelicus sylvestris (assembly GCA_911387775.1). Taxonomy (NCBI): domain Eukaryota; kingdom Metazoa; phylum Arthropoda; class Insecta; order Lepidoptera; family Hesperiidae; genus Thymelicus; species Thymelicus sylvestris. Next base: position 35,790,826 of record OU426885.1, on the reverse strand, counting down.
GTTTATGAACCGATTGAACTACAATACAAGTACATATATTTCAGCTATATTGGGGCGGCTTTGGGAGGCCATACACGGTCAAGTGTACTTGATCAAGTCTGCAGTTTGACTTGACGCGCCATCCAGTGTGCATGAGATAGATGTATGGCCAGACAGCTATACCGTGGCGTTAAGTCCGCTTGACGCTTCATCAAGTACACTTGATCGTGTATGGCCTCCCTTAGAATACTAACCCCAACCCCACGCCGGATGGGTACCATAAGGGGCAACTAAATCCGGTAAACTTAAGTAGGTAAGTAAATTGTAACTAAATTTTAAGTGAATAATTTATTTAGTGTGCGTCTACACGTAATAATTTAGTAAAGCTCTTTAGTTCATACAATTCTACTTAACTACTTAAGCATTTTACTAAATTACTTAACCGTTTTACTAAATTTTAACTAAAAAGTGCCTGTCCAAACGTGTTAAGTGATAAGCCCCGCCCACCTACTTAACAGAAAATAGAAAAATTTCTAAATTACTTATCTACTTGATTACTTAACTACTAAATTACTAAACTACTAAATTGTCCGTTGACACGTATTAATTTACTTAAAATGTAGTTAAAATTTAGTTAACTACTTACTACTTAATACGTGTAAACCGGACATTAGTTGTGCCGACTTGTGCCATACCACTAGTTGTGCGAACGTAGTTGGTCCGTCAGGAAACCGCGCTTCCAACGTTCTAAGTTATAACTATGTGGCGGTAACCATATTAAATCGATGACAACTCTACTACGTAGTTAGGTTATAGTTCGTAGTGACCTTGTTTCGAAGTAAGGGGACGTGTTTCAATCATTTTCGAAGGATACAATAAAATAACTTTTGTCATGTGAATAATGCTTATTTATATTTCAAACAAATTAAGGTATATATGTGTTTTAAAATAATGAACTCCCTTCCTTATTACCAAAAGTATTGAATTAATGTTTTGGAACGAAAAATTTAATATCGCAACATTGTGAACGATTCCCTGCAACCGATACAATTTTTTCATATTTACCAGCATCCTTACTAGTTCAATTTTAACTTCACAGAATTTCTTATCGATGTCGATGTAAATCTTATACCTTCATCTTCATTCGCGGCCCAATCCCCTTCTGTTATCGTAAAAAACCGGCTTAAACCTTTCATCTATTTATTCAAACGAACGCTTCAAACTGCTTCCAGATCACGAACAAACACTTCAATTCTATTAATTTCGCGCGCACTCCAAACGCTCGAAGCCAAAAAGCGGAGAATGCAATAAAATTCTTAGAACAAGTGAAAATCAATAGCTCTTTAACGCTCCTTTTTAAATAGGCCTCTTAAAGATATCCTCGATTCTCCTTAATCTCGTCCTAACTAAGCATCGAGGACATGGGAATTTTAACTCTGAAGACTGTTCATAGGATTTAAAGTTCAGTGCACAGGACTGGTGATAGGACGTTATTGACGTAATTGGATTGGCAGGCCCTATTCTGAAGAGTATTCTTTGAGACGTGGAGGGATTTTATAAGGGTTCTTGATAAGTTGTATGGAACTTTATGTACACGTTTAGGAGATAAGGAATTGTACTGTGGATATATTTGAATGGACATGGGAAGGCAGTTCAGGCACATTTTTGTATCATTTTTAGGGTATAACAAAAGCTGAAAAAGACTTGCGATGAGATTATTAAAACTGATATGGATAACATGTGCAGTTAGAAAATGTCTTCAAGTTATTTATTCATATAATAAACACCTGCGTATCTTTTAGTTCCACTACGCATGCTATTTTTCATTATCATTAGTAAGAATTCAACAATATGTATCCCAGGGGGCCGAACGAAAGAATTCTGTATAATTTTATTAGGTCGATGCATGTCTTACACAAATATAGTGACCACAAATTTATTCAACACATCACTTTTTGTATCCACCAATAACAAATTAACATATCTACTCTACCTTACACACGTTTCACGAACTTAATATTCAATGCACTTTAAACTCTTGTCACTTCAAAATAAGACCCAAGTAACGCGCCTTCGTGAAATAAAAGCGTGTGACAGAATGTTAAATGAATATGGGTTTTGCATTAAAGTAATAGTTTCAATGAATCTCATTACAAGGAAGTCTTGTTTCTCTTGTTATAATTTCAGTAGTTAAAATAAATACCCGAAGTAAATATAACTTTTTACGATAATGAGGTGCCAACGTTTTTATTTTATGTGCAGTCGCAATAAAGTGGACACTCTACAGTAGCGCATGCACTGTGGGACGAAATTCTCTCGGTGCAGGCGTTTAATACGATTATGAAACGATTTGATGATTACCTACATAATTTCCAAACAAAGCTCATAATATTATACTTTCTTTTAAAGAAAGCTGGTATCAGTTTCATCCGTGAAATATTGAATTACCAATAGATATTGGAGATCCCCGTTATATCCTTTTATGGTCAACGCACATTGACGCGCCGCATTTGTATGAAATCATATGAGTGTGCGGACAAATGTGCGTTCCCCCTTAGGGGATAAATTTTTAACAAGTTTATAGTTTAAAAACTAAATACATGCCTGTATAGTGTCAAAAAAGCAAAAAATATTACGACTGTGATAGCAGCCGAAGGAAATTCCTCTTCTAGAACCTTAGTGTAGTATCCGGTTATGATTATCACAAAAATACATTGACATCAGAACTAATAAGCAATATATTGTACATATAATTTTAAGGGCCCGCGCAGACAGAAAGAGTTCAGTCGTTCTGAGTTCTGCGTTCTGCGTTTCTTGTTTTGTGAACACTTGCGTTCTATTCCCAGAAATACAAAGAACGCGGAACCCAGAACTCAGAACTCTGAACGGCTGAACTCTTTCTGTTTGCGAGGGCCCTAAAATCCTTTGGTTAAGAGAAAGTAGGTGTAACAAACTTTGCAAGATTTGACTCATACAAACAGGCTTAAAAACCCTGTAACAAGTATGTTATAAATTCAGTTTATAAGTCTAATCATATTTTCTTCGTAATTAAGCAAACGTAACAAGTCACGACCGCGAGAGAATTTTCCCAAACCAAACCGTTTATCGATTGATATAGTTGAATGAAATCGTTGATTATACTAATTCATACGGTCCAAAATTTATTATGTAAATTAATCGAATCAGATGCGTCATAAAATCAATTAAATTGATTGATATCGATTATAGTTTGCGGCTGCCAGTTATTTAAATACAAATTAATTATTATAATCGGTTTAATCTGACTAGATCGTGCCCTCATATCTGGGTTCGGCAGATAAATGAATGGAAATGGTTTTTTAATGGTAATAAAAAATTACCCTGCTGTTTATCTGTAACACTTGAACCTCATAAGGTTTGGGGCCTACTTTTAACAAGATTGACCATTCAGCGACTTTCGTATCCAGGATGTAGCTTACCAGACTAGGATGCCAAGAGATTTTGTTTGTAAAACTGCCATTTGAAATGACGTCAAGATATGACACTTAACTACTTATTCGGCTAGGTAACCTACCGGCGCCTCACCTCAATATTTATAGGGCCAAAAAGGCAATATTTCGCGCCCTATAGACATATTGTTCAAGCCTTACTAGGTCTGAATATTGTAATAAGTCTGGCATCTATTCATTTGTGCCCTACACAATAAGATTACAATATGAACCCCCCAAAGACGCCTTTTGAAAATCTTTCCTTTCTAAAAATGTAAGGTAAATAATTACTTAAATATACGGAATCATCACTTCACAATCAATCAAACAATTTACGAGTCTTATTTGAACGCCCGCTCACATTCTGAGAAGCATCTTTCATAATTTGGGTTAATGCTACTGTGATTATACAGGTGTTGTCGGCTCGAATTAATTTACACGTTATGAAGTGGACAAAATAATAACACGCCGATCAACCTTTTTAATTACATCATCAAAGAAACTCAAGGAGGATGTTTTAATACAACATACGTCAAAGAAGCAGATTTGACAGTAGGTAAATGGATCGAATTGATGATTTCCGGATGGCTAGTGGCTAGTGTTGGAGATATACTAGAAAAATAGAAGATATTAATAGTAAAAGAGATATTAGTTGCAATAAAGTTACATAAAGTTAAAGGAATAGAAACATTAATAAAGCGAGATAAATAAACAAGAAAAGAAATAAAACTGTAGAGCTACAAAGGAGATAAAAAAGAACAAGTATTAGTTAAAAGAACAGCCAAAACCATAAAGTATCCGAAAGATATATAGAGACGTAAGAAGTAAATAATAGTTAAGATAGAGTGGAGGTTCAAGATTCGATTAGCTTCAAGGTATGTCAAAAAAGTAAAAACCCCACAGGTTTCAGAGATCTAAACAAAAATGCAGTTTAGCAAGCAATTTAGCAGTGATAGCCTAGCGGTAGAACGTTGGTCTCCCGAACGAAGGGGCGCGAGTTCAAACCCTGGCACGCACCTCTAATTTTCAAATAATATGTGCGTAGGTATTACAAGTTAATTATCACTTGCTTCGGTGAAGGAAAACATCGTGAGGAAACCTGCACACCGGAGAGTTCTCTATAAAGTTCTCGAAGGTGTGTGAAGTCTACCAATCCGCACTTGGCCAGCGTGGTAGACTATGGCCTAATACCCCTCACATTGTGAGAGGGGACCCCGAGCCCAGCAGTGGGACAATTATGGGTTGTTGCTTTGCTTTAAACATAAAAATGAAGAAGACAACAGATTAAAGATAAGTTCTAGCATGACTAAAGTTCATATATCTTTTTGACAAAAAACTATTAAATAAAATAATGGCAGTAACGCCCCAACTCAGAGTCACTAACGGTTACTTTAATCGCTCTTTAGTAAAGAATCACCATACAAACTCTGTACTAAGGAGTGATTTAAGTAACCGAGTGACTTTGAGTTGGGACGTAAGAGACTTTTTAAATCATTAAATAATCAATAATTTGCATATGAAATACCAGTATGCGAATTAGTTATTTTGTTTAATCCATGGTAACAATAGGTAAAGAGAAGACTAACACCATATCAATTTATCATCACTGGAGCATGATAGGATCCAATAACTTCAGACATGGGTTACAAAGACGTTGGGAAGATGAAGACGTATTTCTGATGTTCATATACCTTCGATATCATATGACGTCGTAACTTCTATAAGCAATTTCCACTTCATTCCGCATGATGCGTGTCGTAAATCATAGACGCATTCGTGGTTTAGATACTTGCTTTACTAATAGCGAGAAGATGACGGTAATAGAGAATTAACAACACATTTATTTACAAATAGTTACAATTATTATTTGTAAAATGATAGTCGTGTACATACTAGGACTTAATTACATTGTGTTAAAAAAATTGCTTTGTGAACTACAACGGAATTAGTATTACTTTATCAACCTCAGTATGATGAATTACATTTTGCGTGCCATGAAATATTATGGGAACAATTGATATTCTCTAATAAAACGTTCCTTGTTAAGAATACTCAATACTAAACATGCAATGGTATATTTTATAATTCCACGCAAACGATAAAACTTTTTCTCAATATAAAAGGAAAAATGTCGTGGTTAACGGGTTAACTCTATTGTTTCATACAAACATAAAAAATACTTTGATTCGTTTCATTGCTCACTCTCAAACAGTGTGACACTTGAATTTTATGAATATTCTGACCTCAGTAAACAAATATTTTACATCGTTCTTCTCTGTTTTAACTCGTAATATAGTCTTTAAACCTATGAAATAGGAGTGTTAACAAGAAAAAGTTTAGGCGCAATATTAAATTAATAAATTGTAGAAAGTTTCATTCGTTATTAATGTGTGTAAGGGCTTAGGTGACCGGGAATATTAAGTTTTAATAACCCTTGGCTGCTGTATAATTATTTCTGTTTTGTAATATTTCATAAGAATGGTTACATTTGCAATAAAGATAAGATTTATTATTACTAATGTGTGAAAATTGTTTCTGATTAGTTGTTCATCTCGATTCCTCAAAACAGTGTCAGATTGACGAATGGTCGAAATAAGGTGTGAGACAGTAACAATATTATTTTCGTTATAAAACAGAGATTTGGAATGTATAAATGAGACAAATGTTTCTTGGTCTTCTACAAAACTTTTTATTTTATATTTTGTATCATTGTAAGTATTTAGTATTTCTCCTCTCTCTTTGTTAGAATCAAAAGATGTAATTACTATCTACTCACTAAAAACTCAGATCTGCAAGCGAGAGAACAAAACATTTCTACCTTTTCAAGTTTGGACAGAAATAAGTTAAAATTTAGCAGTTTTAGATAAGCAGGTTCTGTATTATGCCTTCTGTGGTTTTAGCTATTTAAAATCTTACTTAACGCAAAATGCTAAATCAATTCCACTCTAGCAAATGCTAGTCCAATAATAATATGGCGTTGAGAAACCTCCAATTTCTATCGAATAGAAGTTTTAGATCAGTACTACATTAAGCCTTCTGTGGTTTTAGCTATTTAAAAACTTACTTAACGCAAAATGCTAAACCAATTCCACTCTAGCAAATGTTAGTCCAATAATAATATGGTGTTGAGAAACCTCCAATTTCTATCGAATAGAAGTTTTAGATCAGTACTACATTAAGCCTTCTGTGGTTTTAGCTATTTAAAAACTTACTTAACGCAAAATGCTAAACCAATTCCACTCTAGCAAATGCTAGTCCAATAATAATATGGCGTTGAGAAACCTCCAATTTATATAGAATAGAAGTTTTAGATCAGTACTATATTAAGCCTTCTGTGGTTTTAGCTATTTAAAAACTTAACACAAAATTCTAAACCAACTGCACTTTAACAAGTGCTAGTCTAAAAATAAATTGGCGTTGAAAAACCTCCAATGTATATCGAGTAGAAATTTAACTGAGGTTTGAATTAGAACTATTCTGTTCTGAGGTTAAAAGCTGCTGTCAATTGGAGGACTATTTACGTTCCGTATTTTTAAGTAAACTTTTCAGAATAAATCGAATCGTGTGGAAAATTTCTGTACTATTTCTTCATATTGACGACCTGTACGGCCGTGGTTAACATGCCGTATCGCCGTGCCAAGGGCCCTGGGTTCGATTCCCAGCGAGGTGGAAATTTGAATGATGAGTTTGAATTTCTGTTTTCGGTTTGGATGTGTCTTGACTTTTTTGTCCATGGCACCCACGACACAGTGAATCTTTATGAGTGCTCGCATTCACCATGAATTGACTGGAAGATAATGCATCTTGTTTTAAGTCCGCCCTTAATAAACCTAGTTTGTAGGTTTTAAAATAAAGAATAGACAAAAAGACATTTGGCATACCAAGTAAATCTGATCCATACTAAGTAAAGAATTTCCGGTAAAGCTTTCTTAATGACTGCACTGAAAGACTTACACCGCTGAAGAGAACTCAAGTCTCAGGAGACTGAGTGCAATCAAACCATCTCAAAGAACGCCTATAGGTAAAGTGTAGTAAGGCGACATTTGCGATAAAAGACTACTAATTTTTGCGCTTTATGAACGCCGCACAACGATGTAAAGACACAGAATACATTAGGGTAAGTGAGGCTTAGACGTGTTTGTAGGAGAGATAGCCTAGCCTAGTGGACGAATTGCTGTTTTTGCACTAGAAGGTTCTGGGTCTTACGTATTAAATTTTAAAAAGTAATTTGAATGAATTTATAATCACTTTGATGAAATTAAAATAGTGAAGGAACCGTAATGTGTACTCACATTGAGTGTCTAAAGTTTTGAGGTTTCAGGGTGGAGTCCATCTTGAGATGAGCTGAAGACTTAATTACAGCCAGAAAAAGAGGAAAGATCCAAAAACTTTCATCAATATTTAGCCTAGAGAATTTGAACAAAACGGACCCCGAGCAAAAACCTCAACTAATCTTCAATAAACTTCAATAAGAAGCATTACAAGCGAAGAAGGCTAATTTGGACTCATTGATGGCTTCCTAACTTAAAAATTTATAACCACTACACAATAATATCAAGGCTGATTCAAAGAACCTTGGTAAGGCAATATTAATAAAATAAATCGAAGACTAGACCATAACTTTGACAGCAAGATCTGACAAAATAACAAGCAATTTTAAAGCAATACATTTGTGGCCAAACAATGATGTTTTCAGCTCAGTTGATTGGCCAATTGAGCTTGGATTGTATCCCTCGTCAAACCCCAATAATACGAAACTTTATTATTGTCCTCAATATTGACGTGGCTCGTAAAATAGCCAATTTGTAAAAGACGACGTAAAAAGTATTTGAAGACCCGACGGGATCAAAAAACAAAGGACGCTTACGGCAAAGGGTATATGGTATACATAAATTGTTCTTATAGAACTCAAGAATTCCCATTTACGGACAATTTAAAAGATTTTTTATATTTCGGTAATAATAGGTTTTTATAATCAGTCTTTTACCTATAATCTAATCTTTTTTAAGAATTTTACGATCATATTTTTATAACATGTTTTATACAAATCAATCAAGTTTAATTTTTACTAATAGTCACTTAATGGTACAGCAATTCCACCTGATGCTAAGTGACAAATACACACTAACTTATTCAAAGCATGGGGACTTGAAATCAAACGATCTGAACACCGCAGTGGGCGAGCTATTTCAGTCTGCGAACAACTTACTAACCCACTCAACTAACCGAAACCCAATAATCATGAAACTTTGTTAATTGATACGTTACAGTTTATTTTTGACGTTTGGTTCAATAACAATTAACTCATAACCTTACGAATACATATATGTATGTAGATGCATACAAATTGCATAACATAGATAAGGCATCACAATGACATCTACGAGTATACTTCTATACTAATATTATAAAGAGGAAAGATTTGATTGTTTGTTTGCATTGCATAGGCTCCGAAACTACTGAACCGATTTGAAAAATTCTTTCACTGTTGGGAAGCTACACTATCCCCGAGTGACAAAGGCTATATTATATTTAAAAAAATTAGGGATCCCTAATAAAACTCCAATATGTAGCCCAAGGTGTCAAACAATAAGAAAACCAAAGCAAAGCGAGGGCGGTTACTCGTCCTAAATAAAAATGTACCTATGTGTAACTTAAATATCTACGCCTCGGCATTCGAACCCGGTCTCTTATCAGACAATACAATTTTACTAAACTTATTAACTTTACGGCGCCAAAGAATTTGGCAGCAACTAATTTTATTATATTCGGAAGCATTGGCACTGCTTAAAATTACCAGATCCTTAAGTGGAAAGGTCAGCGGTTGCCGCAAGACTCCCCGCTGTTCCCATAAATATAACCTTCTGATTTTGTTTTAATCGCCTATTATGGCGGTCGTAAATAACCCATCGTTTTAAATTATCGATTCTTTAACCCAGTTACATGGTGAGTAAAGACTCGAATGATGGAGTCTCGTTTTAATGGAATATTCTATTCGTTTTTTTTTAATTTAGACCAAGGACGGAGTCTTTGTATCGTACGATACGATATCGTGTCGTTTCATGTGAATAACAATAAGAAGAAAATATAATAATGGTATAAACGAACATTCCGAGGGGTCCTAACACCAGCGGGCCAGATTTAGGCGCCTCTTATGACACTCATATGACAATGGGGTTAGTATTCTAAGCTGCCCCAATAGGCTAGAAAAGTACTATTGCCTGAATACACGTTAACTTCTTTTTATTTGAAGTATTAGTGATTTAAATGACACAGTATACAAACTCTGTCAACTGTCTACTTATTTGGTTTAAGATAATCTTTGTGCTAGACAGACAAAACGGAGTTTTAATAGGGTCTCCAAAGCACACCTATTGCTTACAGAATCCTAAAAATAAGCGTGCTAAAGCACAGGTTTAAATTTACGTGGAAAAAAGAGAGAAGAGAATCATATTATTATGTAGCTATTCCAGCTAATAAGGTAGAAGTTGCAACAAAAAGGGTGCAAAAAACTGTGTATCCTTGCAGCATTGAAATTGGAAAACCGACGCCAGCAGAGAATTCCTCTTTGCGGTAAGAAAAGATGACGCTTCAAGATGTTCTAGTAATATCTGAAAGCTTAATTATTAGGTCACGGAATTAAAACGAATTTATTGATAGCATAGGTTTATCGAGTCTCGGTATAAGGTTTGTTTAAAAGGGATACCAAAAATAAATGTAACGGTGTTCAAATGATCTGTTGGTTTCATTCCTGAATTTTAAAGATTATATTTTTTTAAATTTAATTCATTATGCGCCTTTACATTATACCTAATATTATTGAGGATATAGCGATCGGTTATAACAATATTTATTATTTGATTTGATTTTGATTTCTGGTAGGCATCTACACTATGGCATTATTTTCCTGAAGCGCAAGAGCGGTTCTAGAGCTAGGAAAATTATTACCACGAAATCTGTGTGTAATTGTATATTACGTATGAAGATAGCAGTGCGATGAGTGTTGGAACTGCTCTCTAGCATTTCAAGTGGTAAATTTCTCGGTCGAGTCATCTCATAACCCGCCAAGAGTGACGCAACAGCACACTTTGACAATACGCTTGCTGCAGAAGACTTTTAAAGGATCTTTGCAGCTTATAGACGCTAATTAGCGTCCATTGTGTACTTGCCTTTTGTTGGTTCTTAGTTTGTCATGTTTTCGAGTTCTGAATTGAATAGTTTCGAGTTCTGTCTTCGTAAACTATTAGCGATGGAAGTTTCTATGCGATAAGTACTTACTGAAAATTCTTTTTCGTTTTTAACTCCCGACGAAAAGTTTGACGTGTCTGTGTAGGTATCTGTGTATAATGTATGTCTATTTGTGGCATCGTAGCTTCCACATAAATAATAATCAGAATCGGCATTCTGATCTATTTTTTTTTGTAAGAAAGTTGACTTGATCGATTGTTCTTAGCTATGTTTAGTGTAAATCAAACTGTCGGGGTTTTTTATTTTAATTTAAGATTATAAATATACATACTTAATATGTACTCGGAAATTATATTTTAACTAGCTGCCCGAACAGACTTCGTTCTGTCAATAAATATGCAATAAAATAATATTGCTACTATAAATTGAGATGTAAGCTATCCTATCTTTCAAGTTGGATCAAACTGCACACGGTGTGCAAATTTGATTAAAATCGGTTAAGTAGTTTAGGAGTCCATCGCGGAAAAATAACGTGACACGTAATTTATATATATTAAGATTAACAGCTACTTCAACCGGAAACATTATTTTATACTCTTATTAACATTTATTCCTAAATTATCACTTCATCAGGCAAACAATTTTCTAAAATTCTCTCTTACGCCCCAACTCAAGAGTCACTAACGGTTACTTTAATTGCTCCTTAGTAATGAATCACCATACAAATTCTGTACCAAGGAGCGATTTAAGTAACCATTAGAGACTCTAAGCTGAGGCAACCACCGCATATAGGTAATGGCATACATACATTCGTAAAGCCGTCGGTCCCGGTTGTTATCATAAGGTAACAGTCGTTAAGCCATGTCGGAGGCCCTCGGGCGGTTTGAAAACTTCTGACACTCGGGTTGGCCACTAACCCCTCCACCAATCCGCACTGGAGCAGCGTGGTGGAGTATGCTCTAGGCCTCCTCAAGAGGAGAGACCCGTGCCCAGTAGTGGGCCATTAATGGGTTGAAGCCATACATACATTCACACATACACACACACACACACATATGCATGACACCAATAAATAATTGATTAGGTACCACAACAACAAATTAGTCTGTTATTGGGCAAGACAAACCTATAATTTGGCGGATATGACGCGGTATCGGCAGATTATCGACGGAATTTATTTATAGTGTCCGGTAATGGCTTTAGCGGTGATATGGACAGGACTCCGGATTCTCATTAATCATTCTCTAATTGGACTGAGATGATAACAGTTCATAATATTTGTTTCGTAGTATAAAGTAGAAAAATAACATAGCCACTTCAATATAGCCATAGGAAGCAAATATTTAACGTTCGTTCATATACCCTATACCTATTAAAAATTTTATAGAAATCGTTACAGCCCTTTTCGAGAACGTGATAACAGATATATATACAAACTAGCTGCCCAGACAGACTTCGTTCTGTCAAGATTTTTTATTTTTTATTTTGAGATGTACCTAAGCTATCCTATCTTTCAAGTTGGATCAAACTGCACACTGTGTGCAAATTTGTAAGTAATTTAGTTGTTAAGTAATTTAGGAGTCCATCGCGGACAAACAACGTGACACGTAATTTATATATATTAAGATATTGCTCGTTTAAAGTTTTATATGATATTTCATAGATATTATTAATTTTTATCTTTTTGTTTTGCAGGTAAGAGTCAACGAGCGGTCTTCAAAGTAAGTCAATATTATACTTACACTTATTTGAATTCAAACATCACGTCATGTACCTATGTATGTATGTATGGCCCATTTTAAGACGAGTTTTATTTAGTAATCAAACTTACAAGGTCTTTTGTCGCTTGCTTTAATTTAAAAATAAGGCAGGCATAAAATGAAAACAATTTAATTTTTTTGACGTGATAACGTCTATTAAAACGATGAACGCCGGGTGCACGCACGAAAAAGCATGACTCACTGTCGCGTTCCGCGCGAGCGAGAGCGCGGAACAAGCGATAGAGAGGCACGATCGGCTACGATCAGCCGAAGCGCTCAATTTTATCTATAAAAGTATGCAATCATTTCATCAATGTTTTGTCATGACGTTGTCACGTTAAACTACCGTCCGTAAACCGACTTTACAGACAACCATTTTTTAATCATTTAATGCTTAAACTAATTTATTTTTATTGTTTACTAGCTTTTGCCCGCGGCTTCGCCCGCAGTAGAGTGGTTTCGAAACGAAATGTTTAATTAATAAAATTTATATACCCGTGGCTTCGCGCTTCTGGGTAGTGGATACCAATTTTTTTACAAATCCCGCGGGAACCCTGAACTTTTCCGGAATATACCTACGTGTTAATCCAGGGTATTGGCTATCTCCATTACAAATTTCAATCAAATTGTTGAAGTGTTTGTTGTTGAAGAACATATTAATATGATTAGTTTTTAGGGTTCCGAAGTAAAATCGGAACCCTACATTGCACGTGGCCTGACGCGCACTTGCCCGGTTTTGTAAACTATTATTTAAATAAAGAGTAGTACCTAACAAAAATTTTTATCTAATACGATTCGTTCAAAAAATATGTATGTGTATAATCTTTAACCGTAGGTACAATTTTAAAGTAAAATAGCTCAATTTAAGTATCGAAAACTGTTAATTATAGAAGCTGATTTTATAAGCACTTCATAAAAATATACAGATAATAAAATTATGCGTTAAAACACCTTTTGTGCTTCGGATAGCTTGATTATTTATGACTCATAAAATAAAATGGCTTTAGCTAACGTAATAACGTCAACTTAATTATGTGAATTTCAATATTAATCGTGTAAATTAATTAGTTAATGAGGTCTGTTCGGTTTGGTTTGATCTTGGGATTATCTGTACTTTTCGTTAATAAGGCTTATTTTATCAAGATAGCCGTAACGAGCGAACGTGACTTGTATGTTATAAGTTATTGATCAATTTTATTAGTTACCATCTATACAAGTAAATAAAATTGGAGTGTCTGTTTGTAACATTAAAATAACCGCTTTTTACTAAGTGCATTTGGATGTATACAAGGTAGTTACATTTTTTACAATTTTTGTCTGTCTGTTTGTTCCGGCTAAACTCTGAAATGGCTGGACCGATTTTGACGGGACTTTCAGTGGCAGATAGCTGATGAAACAAGGAGTAACTTAGGCTACTTTTAAATAAATAAAAAAATTATTATGCGATACGAAGTTCGCTGGGTCAGCTAGTATTAAATTAGATGTTGTCAATGTTGTAGCATTTGAAAAAAATATTTGTAGTAAATACACTAGTTAATTTCAATTTACAGGAAATTACATACGTTGGTTACATATCATGTATGTATGTAATCCAACTTTTTATATCGGCCGATGTTATGAAACGATCACTTACTTATGTTAGAAACAGGGTACCTACTTATTATCCTTGAAATCGCGAACAAAGCCGCGAGCCGAGCACTACTAAAACACAACATAGTATGAGGTAGTATATTAACGGAAGAGTGTATGATATGTCGGTAAGTATTTTGGAACGAAGATCCTTATCGCGCGTTGCGCAAGGGGGCTAGACGGAAAAAATTAAGAGAAAAAGTTGTAACGACACTTTTTGCCGTCGTTACAACTCGTGCGGCGTCGTTACAAGTCGGCGTATGTTTCTCTGTCTGTCTCTCTCTCTTATAGAAAGCAAGCCAGATATTTTCGTTTCATCTTTCTATTTATTAGTGAAGGAATTGTAATAAAACTTTATTTAAAGAGAAGGTGAATCAAATTTTATTACAATTCCTTCACTAATAAATTGAAAGGAACTTCGTTCCATCCGGGCGTCCCTTGACACCTCTCATTTTTTATTTTGAAGTTCCCGGAAATGGAATATGCGTTTTAGATGAATCAAAAAGGTTTGTCAAAAAAGAACTTGTCGTACCCTATAATAACAAGTCCTGTAACATACATCGGTATCCTGTTCTTAAATCAACCGGAATTTCACATAATAGTTTCATAGCAAAACATGTTTACCAAGCTTCCAAGCGTTCGTGGACTCCACTAAAATATTTTCGTACACCGAGCCACATAAAAACCTTATTACGCTATAAAGTAGCTTTATATAACCACACACGACGCCGACGCCTTTCCTTCGAATACGAGTACAGCCGAATCTATGGTAATAGCAGATCAAATGCTAATCTCTCGAGACGTGCGCAGAAACCCGATGTTTTAATCAGTAAAGAAGCTGTACGTTTGATACATTTCGATTGAGATTGTAATAACAATGCATTGTTTTCCTGATCAAAAAAAGAGTTATGTGCCTAAGTATTTAATTAGAATAACATGTTTTTTTAAGAATACTGCCTGCTACTTTTATATGAAATAAAAATCACTAAATATAATAAAGTATTATTCAAATATTAACTAAATTGTAATATAGTCAACTCGTAGGTTTTTACCTGTGTCGCGGGTGGACGTGGATGGACGACACTATAGCACATCACAATATCACTAATGACCCGAGTACAAATAGTTATCTGACACATAAATATCTGCCAAGACCGGGAATCCAACCCGGGTCCCCTCTCTTCGCAGGCAGGGTCGCTACCAACTAGTCTACGGGGTCGTCAATTATACCTTTTCTTTCATTTAAGAACTTTAATCAGCTTATTAATTTTATTGTTCCATTCTTCCGAAAATTCGTACAAAAGTTCCAACTCGACAATAATAATATTACAGTCCATTTCCGACAACTGAAACACAACAATAAAATTTTAACCATTAACGTTCCTATTACAATCTATTTCTGACTGCGCGACTAATTTGTTATGACTTTCAACTTCCTAAATAGAAATACTTTTTCTAACAAGGGTTCGAAAGGGACACAGCCCTGACGCCACAATGGCCCTTAATTTGTTGCCATTAATTGTGAGTAAAAACGTTTCAGTTGACCGATGACAGGAGACGTTGACAAGCAGTGATGGATGGTGCTCCCGGGTGGAAATGGAAATTGGATTACTGTAAACTATACAAAATAGTACAATTTTGTGTTCATAACTTAACTCTATACGTATGTAGAATTACGCGAATTTTACCCCTCAGGAGATGAATTAAAAAAATATGTTCCTTTTTTTTACCCCTAACACAAAGAGGTGTTACATTTGACATAGCTGAGTATGTCTATGGCATCGTAGCTCCGAAATGAATGGACCAATTTTGATGCGGTTTCTTGAAAACCTTCTTAATACACCAACCTTAGAAATACACTGTAAACCAGTAGTCATGGCTCTAGTAAGTAGCAGCTGTTAAGTTTTATCGACGCTTGTCGACGGAACTTTCATACAAAGGTCAATAAATCCATTTCCAGGCCAAACTCTGCTGAGTCATGATAACTGAGTGCAGTTCATTCGTACCCAACTTATTTATGAATACAAAACATGAATACGAAATTTGCCCAAAAACTGAACATTAAATAATGTTTGTGAACATCCCATTATGGGGCAGACTGGACAGACTACACAATTTGGGGGTATAAATAAAAAATGAGCGAAACTCGATTACTGCGCGCAAACTATGTAATATCATTTCGTGACGGCCACCCTGACCGGGAGCGCGTCGTCCTCAAATATTTGTCGTGCCTGATTCCTATGATCCCGGGGGCCTCGCGGGGCTTCGGTGCTTGTCGTACAGCTGGCGAATCAATGGCGAATTTATAGCAAACTAACGCTCTGGCTGTGTCTTTGCCCGCGGTTTACGGGTTATTCCAGATCATGGTATACTTGCGTGATTTTCATGTGAAATAGTTACAAAAATCCATACAAACTTTCACATTTATTTTAGTAGGACTTCTGTCATTGGGCACATTAAACATTTTTCGTAGCAGCGGTTGCACTCGATTGTAATTTATGCCGATACTTCGACCCTGTTGCACTCGTGAAATTATGTACCTACCCGTGAAAGATATGCAATACTATACAGTACATAAAATAATTATTATTGATAGGTCCTTGTATCCCAGCCATTGAACCATCCCCCACTCCTATTTTTGTTTAGACAGAGCAGTCTTTCATCGTTCTGTCTCTTATATTATTTTGATGTAGAAGTTTTTTTTTTACACTAAAAGGGCAATAAAACTTAAAAGACAGATGTTAACTCAGTTTGGTTCAAATACTCTAAGGCTATTCGCCAACGACCGATATAATCGGTGACAGATTTTTTGTAGGAGAAAAATAGTACGTACTGATAGCAATGCACACGTCTTACAAAAAGTCGGTCAGAAATAATATGGGAGGAAAAATCTGCACGATTATCTGTCCTACAAAAAGTCTGACGTGGGCGAGAAGCGTAACCAACTTTTAAGAAATAGGGATGACAACTTATCGCCATGTGATATCTGCCAGTGAGACATTTCCCTAGTAGCGCGCTGTGTTCACAAGTAGCGTTTTTAACGAGCGGGAGTCAGCGTTTCATCGGAGCATACATCGATGGGATAGTGGGAAACACGGAGTAAATGTCCCTCATGTTTTATTGACGTGATAACGTCTATTAAAATGATGAACACCGGGCGCACGCACGAAAAAATTTAGCGTTCCGCGAGCGAGAGAATGGCAAAAGCGTTCGAGAGGCACGATCGGCTACGATCGGCTGAAGCGCTCAATTTTATCTATAAAAGTATGCAAACATTTCATCAATGTTTTGTTATGACGTTGTCACGTTAAACTACCGCCGTAAACCAACTTTACAGACATTATTTTTTTAATTGAACAAATAAGTTAGGTGTATGCAAACCTACAAAGCTAGATGATTGTGAGTTTTATGAGTTCTGAAATTTTTAACTGACTATGAAGAATTCGGAGAAGCCCAGACTAGGTTTATGATATCAGTTTAATTATTCTTCTCTTCCAAGATAAATCACGTTAGTCATAAAACATTTTACGTCGCTATGATTGGCTTCGAATGAAAGAGATCTTAAATCTTTTAATTCAGACCAACTATTAATAAGATAGGCTGTAAAAATAGATTAATTTTTACAAAAAATATACAGCGTTTCAGCCGCTCGTCTATAAGAAGCCTAATACTAGCCGGAGGCGCAAATGATTTGAATAATTTGTGAAGGCCGATACCGAACAAGTTGCCTCCGCCGGGAATCGAACTTTATACGCTGCATCTATACGAACCAGTTGGATATTAAGATATTTAGAATTTCAATATTTATTGTTGTGTATATTTTAGTTGGATTATCTGTGGATTTCGACCAAGCCCCAACACATTATTTAGTTTAGCTTGATTTGATTTTCTAATATGTACAATATAACCGCCTTAAATCCTTTGTTATTTTATAGAAAACATTGCTAAAATTTAATTTCAGAAAACAAAAACATAATATTTATATTATTTTTTACCCGCAATTACTAGATTGAAGATAATGACTATCTTAAGTTTTCAGCAAATTACTTTTTAATAAAACCCGCATGAAAATTCAAGCCACTTTTTACAATCCTTATCAGAGAGATAAAGAAATACCTTGGTTTATACCATTTTTATCTATCTATACTACATATAATAAAACTCAAAGGGCAAATTTTCTGTACATTGAATTTTTTTTTAAATTTTGATTAGGGGGCACTTCAATAACGTGTTAGAGCACAAAAATATTTTTTTTAGAATTATTGTCTGTCTGTCTGTTTGTCTGTCCGGGCATCACATGAAAACTCTTGAACAGATTTCGATGAAAATTGGTAAAGTTATTAATAATACTCCGGGTCATATTTTAGGATACTTTTTATCCCGGAAAATTAAAAGGTTTCCCCGGGAAACGAGATGAAAGTTTGTATGGAATATTTTTAAAACATCAACCGATTTGCTTCAAATTTGCAACAAATGTTCCTTGCTTAAATTTATGGAATATGTATTTTTCAGTTTTTCAAAATTTTGCAAAAAAAGAAAAAAAAATACAAATTAATGTGAATATTGCTTATTTTTCAAAACCCTCTCCTAGAGGAATCCTTTGTGATTTTATCGCGGGTTTCAGTATATAAATTACTAATCGTAGTATCGTATCGTCGTAATAGTAGTTCAATATAAATTCACCGTTTTTTAAATTTCCTTCTGCAAGAGGTACAAATAAGGTAAAACATAATTTCCGTATGCGAAGCTGCGGGCAACAGCTAGTATTATGTATAAAACACGGTGTCTCATGAAGGAACATAGAGGAAGCAGGGGTACTTTGAGAACGTGTCATAATATGAAGCAAGGGGCGCGAAGTAAGTGGATGCAAGAGGAAAATGGGTCTAATTTCCCTTATTACCCCGTTTTGTCATGCAAAGGGTTTTGATGTTTTTAATTTATTAAGTCTTTTTATGTTTGCCATTGCGAACCCACTAATGGTAGTGAACTTAGCAGATCATTTCTCAGCAGATCAAAAATAATGCGAGTTCTCTTCGTATGCACAAGGGTTCTAGAGTTCTAGTTCTAGAGTTGATGCTTTTGGGGAATTATTCTGGCGATTTAACATAAAAAAGTAAATAAACTAATCTCCTATGCTTAAAATGTGTGTTAAATGTTTTGTGTTTTTGATTATTGTTCTCCTATAGTTAAAATAGGGAGGTTACTAGCAGGTGCTAGTCCTGACTTCTACAAAGACAACAACAATTTTTTTATAACATACGAAATTTCGATATTTTAACTTTTCTCCATGCTCTGCTGGTGGTTTTGTATTTTTTATTAATGTGCTCCTACAGTTGAAAGAGAAACCTGATAGTTCTCGCTTCTAGAAGAACAAAAACTATATTTTTTCACAACTTACGAACTTTCAATATTAAAACTATGCTCATGCTCTGCTGGCACTTTGGCGAGAGTTCTGGAAATGTTTTAAATTCTCGATTATTGTTCTACTCCTGTTGAACGAGAAACCTGCTAGTTCTGGTATCCAGAAAGAAAACAACTATTTATTTTTCTTAACTTACGAAATTTCAATGTTTAAACTATTCTCCTATGCTCTGCAGGTACTAGACACATCATTCTTTTTGCACTCTATTATAAAAAGGGTCTCGTATTCAAACTGGGAATATAAGGACACTTGAATCATAATATTGCAACTATTCATAAACCTACGATCCTAGCCCCAAGCCAGTAATAATTCCAATGTATCATTTAACAGATCATTGCACCAATAACGTATTGCATCCATATTAATTATATTAATATGAATAAGAGCTTTGGGCGATTCGCAAACGTTTATTTTGCACTAGAGCTCTTCCCGCGACTTTGTTTGCGTTTAATAATTGCCTTAATATTCCTGATGAAAACATCCAGAAGTCGCAATACAAAAGGATTTAATACTTATTTATGTCTGATTCTTAGTGCAGATCTAAAGTTTAGTCAAGTTTTGATTGCATAATTATATCCTAGTTACTTAAATTATAAAAAAAAATCTGAGGATATTTGTTCCTTTTACAGAAAAAGTACTGAACGGATTGCCATGAAATGTAGCACATAAATAGACCATAACCTGGAATAAGATAAAGGGAATTATTCCAGAAAACACGGGCAAAATAAAACGGGCAAATACAAGATAACAATTTCATCTTCATTGCGACCCATAAATAATTATTTCACACTAGATTTTTGCCCGCAGCTTTGCCCGCAGTAGAGATCGGTTTTTTACAAATCCTACTTACTTTTACTTAGTTAGATTTAGTTGCCTATGACGTAAACATGTATCATTTGATAGCGTGATTCAGAACTTGCAAATGAATTTTACTAACCCCATATCTAGCAACTAATAAAATATCGATCTTCCCATGGGGATGTTTTACCGCGGTAAAAAGTAGCCTACGTTACTCTCCACCCGACCCACTATCTCCACACACAAAACCATACCATATTACAGCTTCGTTGCGACGTGAAAGACGGACAAACAAACAAACACACTTTCACATTTTATAATATTAGTAAGTATGGATTATCTTACTGGCCAAGTGCGGATAAGCAGACTTCACACACCTTTGAGAGCATAAAGAATTCAATTATAAAGCACTCCTTGTACAGGTTTCCTCAAGATGTTTCCAGCGAAGCGAGTAATAATTAATTTCATTTACGTGAGAAAAATGTTCCGAGTCATATGCTGAACATCAAATGAAACGAAAATTTGTACGTGACAAATTGTGCCGATTTGAACGTACAGAAGGGAGCATGATTTATATTATAGGATTTCACGTATGTGTAAATTACAAACAAGGAATAAATATAGTATCACGGTTAAATTATAATTAAATGTTGTATTTATCTAGTACATACAAACAGTGTTCTAGGTAGTGTATTTACAAAAACCGAATTTTAGTATGGTGGTATGATTAAACGTGATTAAACGTTGTATTTATCTAGTACATACAAACAGAGTTCTAGGTAGATAAACAAAACAGTGATATTTACATAATCTGTAGTAATATTAAATTTGAAAGTTCAGTATCCCAAATATATTTTAAATATTTGTTGTGTATTTAGGCATTATTTTTGATATAGAAGCCAACATGTTTTGTTTGTGAGAATGTCTGAAACAACATTAAATAACTGAATAGATCAAGTTGAAATATCACATACAAGGTATCTAGGATAGCTTGTAGCTCAAGAAATGGATCGGTTCCCACGAGACAAGATACAAAATTTAGTATTTCTGCTTCTCTTTGACAAATCACCTTTATGATATGTATTATGATGGTAGAATAAAAAAATATGTATCATACAAAACATCGATACATCCTAACATCTTTACAATCTTTTATATACTAATAAATTATAATCTAAATTTTACTAACAAAAAATAACCGACTTCAAAGTTACTCAGAAACTACTTGTCAGATCTCGTTCAAATTTATGTGGGATCACATGACAAGCGCCTGCTTTCGATTAAAAAAAGAATCATCGAAATTCGTTGGCGTGAAATTGAGTTATTCGTCCATTTGTCGCGCACATACTTAATACAAATTTAAGACTTATATAGTTTTATCATGGATGTGGTTGTCAGATCTCAATAAAATTTATGTGGGACCACATGACAGCCACCAGCTTTCGATTAAAAAAAGAATTATCAAAATCTGTTCACCCAGTCCAAAGTTCTGAGGTAACGAACTTAAAAAAAAGAAAATACAGTCGAATTGTGAACCTCCTCCTTTTTTTGAAGTCGGTTATAAATGTGAATGTCTTCATTTGGCCCGTCTGTGAACCGTCTCGTTCACTCAATACAGCCTCAATACAGCCATATTGACATAAAAAAACTAAAGAAACGAAGTTCATTAAGGATTTAAAGAAAACCCGATTCAAATCAATAAAACATAAAACCTATCCCAAGCTTCAATGGAAGTTTCTTCTCGAGATAAAGTCAAATACAATCTTTTGTGAATCATGAAAAGCTATCAGGACGCACATTTACGTTCAACAAAGCATTCACAGTGCGCGTTAAGCCGACGGCGACGTAATATGACGTCATTTTCATTTCGCACGCGCAAGGCAATTTCACGACGAGTTCTCTCCTGAGCTTTCGACCGATACGTGTGTCGCGAGAAAGAAGAGGTAGCGAGTTTGTTTCGAATTAATGTTGTTTAGGGAATTGTAATTTTTATGGGGAAACTAGCATTTACGTGGGAGCTCAGACATAGACAGTCAAACTTATATAATTATACATAATTATACTCTTTTTGCGTCGGGGATATAAAATAAATATACAATCACACCGCTACACTAGGTTACACAGCCGGCGTTTCACGTGACAAAGACGAACGTGACATCACAAACACATAAGTGAGCTAATAAACATACCGAAATTAATTGATTAACTCGTACATAAATATTTACCCCGACGGGAATCAAACCCAAGATCCCTGCGCCTGTTTTGCGCGAATGATAAATTGTCATATTGTCATTGTCTGTATGTATAAATGAAAACTTTCCATTTTGGACGTGAAGGCATTTGAAATTGAACATGCAGAACAATTCGTGACAAAGCACAGTCAATATTTTAGTTCTATTTTCATCTCGCAATTGCAAGGCAATTTCTCTTGAATTTCTGCTGAATTTAACTTCAGCAATGGTACAAATGATAAGATGTAGCGTCTCAATTCGCAATGCATTATTACCTGGTGATGTAGTACTTGTACTTTCTATTTAATTACTGTTAGTTGAAACAACGTTTTAACCCCCGACGAAAAAAGAGTATAATATGTATGTTGTTCATCAAAAATGAACAAGTCATTAAAAGACTAAAAATTTAAATTTATTTGGCTATAACTCATACATTGTTCACTATAGGGCACGGGTATTCTCTTATTTGAGGGCTAGATAATAATACTGCTTTGGATTAGTTAATGAGTTTTGATGGACAGTAACGGCCATTAGCGTTCAGTTGGTAAAGAATAATACGACAGAACGCCTATAGACGTCATAGTTTTTACACGTCTCATCGCAGTACGTCTGAGAGCGTTTGATTTTCAATACTTTTACAAGGAAGAGCATGTTGTAGTGTCACCGCAAAAGTAATGCGTCTTTCCTACTGTCATCGTACATAGTTCTATAACACGTCCAGGTGACACACACATTGACAGAATTCCGGTACCTCTCCACGCGCACAATACGCTCGTGGGCGTCGTGTTTTCATACATTTAGTCACGTAGTGCGCGTCGGCGGTAGACTTCGTGTCACCTCATACTTTCGCGCGCAAATAACGGCTCGAGTGGTAAGTTATTAATGACCAATCCAAGTGTCGGAAGATTTCATGCCACCTGCAGGCCTCCAACATGGCCGAATGATTGCTACTTAACTATATCAACTTACTTATAGACTTATACTTATAGGTTGAGGCTGCCAAAAATGCTTATTTTAATGAAAAATAGTGTCGTTCGACTTCAAAAAGAATAATGTGATTTTAAGCTACTTAATCTTTCATCGACAGATTATTTAGTAAATATAATATTTTCATTGGAGCTGTAAATTACGAAAGTTGTTAGTTATATTATAATCACCATTATTATATGTAAATGTAAACGAATACTCTTAATTTTATTCCGTGTTTTATTCCACTCAGTACATTAATTACGGTCACGGCTAGACTAATTACATACGTTGTTAAGACACTTAATAAACTTTAAACGCTATCATTCATCACTTACACTACACAACGTAACCTAGGGACATCAGTCATAGGTTTGGGCAAATCCCTTATCTGTCAGAATCCCACGTAATGCCAACTGCGACGAGCGTACGAATATCACGACTATGTCAACCCTAATATTATATTATGATACCTACTATACCTGAGCCGAGAGCACTATCCTATTTCATGTAGACAAAGCAAACTACCCTAGAGACAGACATACATATGTATTTCATGAGTTTTGAAACACTGATGAGTTTTATTCGCACTCTGTAATATGGACTGTATGTAGAATGAAGCGAGATATTCACAAATGCGCGAGTATTGGGTAAGACGTACAGTATGGCGTTGATTAAATTTTTAATACTTATCTATACTTGTATACTAATATTATAAAGAGGAAAGTTTTGATTGTTTGTTTATATTGGCTCCGAAACTACTGAACCGATTTGAAAAATTCTTTCACTGTTCAGAAGCTACACTATCCCCGGGTGACAGGCTATATTATATTTTCCAAAAATTAGGGATCCTTAATAAAACTCCAATAATGTAACCCAAGGTGTAAAAAAATAAGAAAACCTGAGAAAATAAATTCATTTGAATTATAATATATTTTTAGGATGCCATCATCTAACGAAGGTTGGAGAGTTTTTTTTATATTATAGAAAAAGCCGACAAATGAGCTATCGATCCACCTGATGGTAAGGTCATCATCATCCATGAAAATCATCAAAGGCATCACTGAGGGTTTATTATTTATTTTTATTTATTACTACAACCTCATGTAAATCACAAAACAATATTTTAGTCACCAACGTCTATAAGTCTATTGAATTACTGGCCCTAGTTTTTACCTAAATACGGTTTTTACTCAAATACAGTTACCGTTTTCTGCGTCCCGTTATACTTCCATTACGTCATGTCACACCAGGAGGTCTCCGGAAGCCGAGTGTTTCGTCACGAGGAGAAAAAATAAACGTCGCTACACGCACCGTCGCGCTAACACCGTCGTGCTTATACCACTATGAACATTGATGACAGAGCAAATAGCGTGATGGCCACAGTGTTGGCATTACCAGTAGTCTAACGTTTGATCTTTGATGAAATGCCGACAGGAGCAAATTAAAACAGGGGTTCGTTGTAAGAAAATATGCATGCTTATTCCGACAGAAAGGACTGGAAGATTAATCTTTTATAGAAAAAGATTATGATTTATGATAGTAATCCAAAATGATCTTATAACAAAATTGTATAAACAAAATTATGCTATTGTAATAACAAAATTGAAGCGCTCATAGCACGGCTTGACAAAGTTAAGCCCGCTTTGGGGGCGCTGTTAGTATACGTATTTGGATGGGTAAACGATAGTGGCAAACAATTTTTCTGAGCTTTCGTGCTTCGGAGGGCACGGAAAGCCGTCGATTCCAGATGTTAGGCCCTCGGGTGGCATAAAAACTTCTGATACTTGGATTGCCCACTAACCCCTTTACCAATCCGTACTGGAGCAGCGTGGTGGAGTATGATTTAAGCCTTCTCAAGAGGATAGACACGTGCTCAATAGTGGCAATAAACAAGCCCAGTCGTTTAAAATATTGTTAAAAGTAATACTGAACAACTACACCATATAAGGATTAATAGTCGAGACCCATTCTTCAACCAATCAAATCTTGTTTGTAAATGTAAATGGTACGGGATGGCCGTATTCGTTGGCCTACTGTAACAGTGTGTTATTCTGTGGCTTAATCTTGAAGTTAATGGTAAATGTATTGACAAATGTTTGATACAGTTTTTAGTGAATTTTGTATTAGTGTTTTTCTAAATCTAAACTCATACTATGAAAAAACAGTTGCTATGTGGAGGCTTTTAGAGGGGTTTTACTTACTCTTGGTTACAAAACCCTACTTTAAAACCACACTGCGTTACCATCCTCAATCACTAATAACAGATTATCGAAAGTTACCATAGATTATCAAACTTATTTCAACCACTTGGGCACTGATCAAAGATTAGGAATTTCCTGAGCACAAGAAGTTAATAAATTACTCATGAATACACTTCTGAAGAAATGTTTTAGTTTTAATATACCTGAGTAACTAAACCAAAGTAACATCAAAGGCATCACCCACGTCAGCCAAGTAAGAGAGAAGAAAGAAACTTCAGCTACAACAACCATGTTTTTGAGCTACTTATAAATACTACTTATAAATAAAGTTTCTTCTCCTACCTGAATTTAAGTAATATTTCCACGGGACCACTCTTACAAACTACTTACATAATTCCCTTTGTTACGTTCAAAGTTTTCAAACCACTGTCACCGTACTTGCTTCCGATGTGACAAATTATCTTTGATGTCTTCTTGTCTTCAAAGGATTCTGACGGAATGTCTTGTTTAAGATGTGTGTGAATCTTGATTTGACATTTCTGATGGTTTCTAGCGTATGTATGTATTTACCATATAAGTAAATGGGCAAAGAAAATACAGATACATCGGCCGTTGCAGATGCTGTCATACAAGAAGAGTCATGAAGAAAAACTAAATATTTAGAATATGGAATATGTCAGTATATTTGGACGTAGGAAATTCAAGGGGATTCGATTATTGATCACGGAGTAGGGGAGATTTTTATTGATGTGACCGTTAGGAAAACTGGAAATATATCATGGAGCAAAGTTAAAGGAATATTATTAAATAACCAATACCATAGAATATACCTTACATATGTTTTACTCCTAATTGTGAACTTACTTTCTTTTTTTATTGGTAGTCTGGGTTTACTTTTATCATTGAAATGATTGCGTATTTTTTAAATTTTATTGGTTTAATTAATGGTAATGAACTGTTTTGTTTAGTGGGTGAGACATGAGTTATGAGATAAACAGAAGTATTTTTAAGGGTACTTATTGAATTTTTTGTGCTTGTCGGTGTGTTCGTACCCAGTATTAGCTCATCGATACATGATTAGCCCATCTGGATCGTTTATATATTTTTTTTAAATTTGGAGTTTAATATTCAGTGTTTATTTTATTTCACAATTAAAAAAGATTAAATGGTAATTTTATAATATCTTACATACATATAATTACGCCTCTTTCCCGTAGGGGTAGGCAGAGACCACTTCTTTCCACTTGCTACGACCCTTACATACTTGTTTCATACATTTACATATCAATTCAAAGAATTTTGTTTTTTGATGTTGTAGGTAATAGCATATAGCAATAGCATGTAGTAGGTAAGGCATATAAAAATAAATGGAAAATCTAAAATAAAATCCAAAGTTAGTCTTTTAATATCAACAGGATACAAAATATCTGGATTTACAATAAAGAAGTCTATCGCTCTCCAATCCAATTCGCACTTGGCTAGTCTATTAAAATCCATGTTAGGATATGCTGATCACATAAGGCGTGGAAAGTAATGAGTTGTGCTAATGGCTTTTCTAAATACCATTTACATATTTTTTACATTAATTACTTGTGTAGGTACCGCTGTGAATCACGCATGAGAATTTTTTAAGCAAACATAATCAATTGGTAAATATTTTATTTGTAATCTTAATTTTTATAGGTACTTGAGTAAGCTTTAACAAAACATATAATAGGTTTTGTATAACATTTGTAAGATTACTTATATTTGTCGAAATGCAATAAAATTATCGCCAGTCATGTGACTATTTGTAGTATGAAAAGATATTTACAAACAAGTTAATAGTTTCAAAACTAAAAAACACACTTTATATGTAGTGCCAATGAAGGAACTGTCAAGAAATCTCCTCGGCTGGATTCAAACCTGTGTGTACCTACTATCAGGTCATGCTTATCACGAAAATGCATTGTCATCAGAACTTAAGCAATATGTACGATAAAATTTCAATTCCTTGGGATAAGAAGAAAGAAGAAGTACGTATTATTAAGCCTTCAACATTTGACTTGGATTCAGTAGGCCCAGAACCGCTCAAAGTGGCGCAAGTTAGGGGAGGCCTATGTCCAACAGTGGACCTCCAAGGGCTGATGGATGGATCATGATAAAATATACATATTTCCACGCAATCTAAACAACTCTGGTAGAGATGCAGTAGCTTGTGTACTGACATAGATAAATTGTTTATTGTTGAAACTAAGCGAAGTTGACGTGGAATACTCATCATCATACATAAAAGTATATCCATCCAAGCCAACATTACTCGCTAATGGTGCACGTTGTGGAACTAATGCTGAAAGAAGTAGCTTCATTCACTCCGGACGATATTCATACATGACACTTTCGTTGTTATATTTATAGAAAAGGTTTTTATTTAATTATTTCTCTTCAAGAAATACAATACAATTGTTGGTGATGTCTTGGGAGTTACTGATGTACATAGTCAGAGTCGAGCACTTATCGGGTAGATCCAGTCATTCGGCTATTGACCTAAGAGTATCATCACTATTCGATCCTCAAAAGCTGCACACAACTTATTTATTCAATTCAACGAGTCCAAGGAAGGTATAGATCATGTTTGTCCACAAATATTTGAATACTACAACCAAATATTTTCCTCAGTTCACATTTAAGTGCCTCGTAGAACAGTGAAGTTACCGCCATTTTGAAAGCGAGAGTTAATGCACTCACTTCACAACGAAACAGGTCAAGAGTCATTCGTCTTGGGATGTGGCATCATTACCGTGTCTTTGAATATGGAAATTATAGTCGTGTTATACATTAACTAGGTCGAGATTATAACATATTAACAATATGGAATGACTAGATATCAATTGTGTTTGGTACTTGAGTGAAAAATCAGAAATGAATACAAAAAGGTTATCATTGTGCGGGAATGTTACGAGAAACAAATCAAATGAATGAATGTGAATGGTTTTATGCGGTTCGAGGGAAAATATGGCGGGATAGTTTGTTTTTATGTAAATAGTCGAGCAATCGTCGGGCGAGTCTTACTAACGAATTAAAACCTAATGGTGGTCACTCACGGTCAGTCCATCGCGTCATTTTTGGAGCCACGCCAAATGACATATATCAAAATGGCGCGATTTGACATACAGATTTTTTTATCACGCCATCAGTTTTTCACATTCACGATCAAATTTTGGCTGTATATCACGCGATTTGACGCGATGGACTGACCGTGAGTGACCACCATAATGCTAATAGGATCTTTTTATTGACTACAGTCTTTTATAAAATCCTATTCGAGGTTTATCATAGATGTCCATGGGCAGGAAGTTATGGTACTGTAAGCTCGATAGCTGTCGTTATCATATTAAAAACTTCAAACAACTCGTCAATTAGGTTGACAAACTCGCCTTATTACCCACATTTACTAAATAAAAATAAATATTCCTCGGAAAAATGACCCAAATATCTAAACAAGTCCAAACTTATTCCCAATATTAATCCACGTCTCAAAATAATACCCCTGAATAACAACTCCGCCCAACTTTAAAAGTGATTTACCTAAAAGCCGCTAATATTTTGACATATTGTTGGAACACAACAGGATTTTTCATACAAATCGCCTTTGTCCAATAACAAGGGACCGCTCTATAAATAGATGTTTGAAGTACGGCCGAATATAAAAAGATAAAAAATTGTTGTCGATTTCCACAAATGGTGTGTTTTTGTTGAAATAGAAATATTATCCAGAGGTTTTGCTGCTATATGGAGCGCGTTTGTCGAGTTTTTGGTCACATTTATATAATGTTCTGGGCTGTTAGCTTCCGTACAAAAACGATCTTTATTGCGGTCCTTCGTCGTTGCAAGTGATTACTTAGTAGTTCTAACTTAGATCTTTGGCTTAGTCGCACCTTCCACTCATTTCTAGTATTTGGTGCCATAAAGTTGTAAGTCTACTTCAAATAAACAATTTACGTACATCGTAAACTGCATCTTGTAAAAGTATTCCCGGAGCACTGAGGATGGTTCGTGAAGAATATCGTACAGAAACAGCATTAGTATTTATTTCCTCTAGTTTTATCATGTCTATACATAAGAGTAATCTACCTGACTTATCATTATCATCAAAATCATTAGGTAGTTCTGTCTGTCTATATATACTGAGAGAAGGACACCGAATCACGAAAATGCTTAAGAAATTTTCTCCTATCAGTCTCTTATCTCTCATCTTTCAACTACCGGCAGAGGTCGATCAATTACGATCCCGAAGCGATTGAGTATAGCTTCTAGTTTGAACTAAAAATAAAATGAACAAGTCAGACGGATTAGATTCGATAGTTGACTTTGTAGGGTTTTAAGTCAGTATAAATTGTTTTCTTTCCTCTTAAAAGATTCTAACCTCTTTGTCCATAATGAGAAAGTTTGACGTAATTATGCAAGTTTTAAATTGTTGACCAACATATTAATCTGTAGCTCTCGTAAAGTGAAAATGTGTGTTGAGTGCAATGGTTTTATCTAATACCACAAATTCCTCTCACAAAGATACTGTTAAAGATGCGAGCAAACATTATATATGACAAATTAAGAGGCAATATCTACTATACGTTCACGGAATGTGGGTGAGAAGATGTTGCACTCGATCAATATTTCTTTATGTTTATATTCCACAAACTACTGTCTGCATAAAAATATTCATAACAAAAAGCATCATCCATTACTAAAGGTAAATTGACAGTTAATAAGAATTTGCTCTTGTTTATAAGTAAACTATAGATAACAACTAAATTTTGCTTTTAAACCAAGCCTGTGAACCAAGGATCGTGGATCCGATTCACAGCCGTTTCGGGATGTTGTATTAATGATCTAATTTCAGGTGTCCCAATCGTGATCTGTATCAGAAGGAGAAGAAAAGCCGAGAGCTGATATACTACTTCGAACAGGCAACTGCCAAGAAAACGAACAGGACCGAATTTTGCGCAGAAAATGGCCCAATAACTTCAAACTTATCTCCAATATTAACAATCCACGTCTCAAAATAATTCCCCTGAAAACAACTCTGCCCAACTTTAGAAGAACTTTTACGTAAAAGCCGCTTATATTTTGCCATATTGTAAGTTAGAGTGCCTCTAGAGTCCCGTCTATAACTTTGCACAATTCCAAAGACGCACACATTGAACTATTATTACTACAAAAACCGATGCCGCGAACTCGATAGTCGCGAAATGACTTGTAGCTCATGAGCTTGGAGTATAAAGGTAAAGGAGAAATGACTCTGTTGTGCAAGTGTCTGTCAAACTGCGTTAAATTGGTGGCGCTACGGTAGCAACGGTGGGTGTAAACCCTATAATTCGGCATACTTCAATCCGTCAACAACTGCTATATTAGTACCACCTTTGCATTTGCTGCTTTGTTATTTACTGCTTATAGCTTTCAACTTTCTCCCCATCAGTCAGTTCTCTCTTACCTCTATCCTCTATGCTCATGAGCATATATTTGTAGCTCATGAGCTACAAATTACGATTTATTACCTCCTCCCTGCGTGACCGCACTGCCGTTCCTGTGGCGGCTGTGGCGGCTGTTCTAGTACGTTAGTACAGTGAGCAAAAGAATTACGTATACGCATACTTCTGTATTTATTAATATTTCAAAATGTTTATGTTATAATCAATTTTAAATGCTGCATGTATACGTAAGGTATGAAATGTAAGGTATCCTATCTTTCAAGTTGGATCAAATATACTCGGTGTGCAAAGATTAAAATCGGTTAAGTAGTTTAGGGGTCTAATTTATATATATTAAAAGATAAATTACGTGTCACGTTGTTTTTCCGCGATGGACTCCTAAACAACTTAACCGATTTTAATCAAATTTGCACATCATGTGCAATTTGATCCAACTTGAAAGATGGGATTGCTTACATTTCAAAATGAATAAAGAAAACTTTTGACAGAACGAAGTCTGTCCAGGCAGCTGGTATATATTAAGATTAAACATTACGGAACGTTTTTGTGTCATTTCATTTTATACCTAATTCTGTAAGTACATAATACTTTACAAGACGCACGTCAATTTATCGAACGGGACACGAAAGTCGTGCATTTGTTCTCAAACCGAAAGAATGTGTTAACTCACACGACGAGCGGTTTTACTTAAACGTTTAAACATTATTATCTTAAGCCGTGCACGGTACGCTTAGGTACTTGTCGTAATACTCGCGATTTTGTGTCTATTGTTTTTCAGTGGTAGTTTGACTATAATCATTTTCAACTCATATATTCGTTAATTATCTCAGAGCATACCCTTTTCTTTGTAGGTACCTCCATATGTACATAACGGTGAAAAATAAATAATACTAGCTGCCTGGACAGACTACGTTCTGACAAAAAAAAAAATTTGAGATGTAAGCTATCCTGTCTTTCAAGTTGGATCAAACTGCACACGGTGTGCATATTTGATTAAAATCGGTTCAGTAGTTTAGGAGTCCATCGCGGACAAACAACGTGACACGTGATTTATATATAAAGACTAGCTGCCCAGACAGACTTCGTTCTGTCAAAAGTTTTTTTTTTTGAGATCTTATAGTCCCCGCGAACTAAGATGCCCAATTTGTCGTTTGCAATCACAGTGACACTAGAGATGTACAAAAAAATCGGTTCACGAAACAAACCAATTTTTGCAACAAATCGATTCAAAATTGTAAGACCTTCTAATCGATTCGATAATTAAATTGTAAACTAAAAACCGTAACATTTAGGTACCTCCCAACTACCTCGCTACATATCTAGTACCACGTATTCTCAATATTATGTATTTACGACTCCAATAAAATATTCTTTTGTTTCTTCCTAACAACTCATGCTGCTAGATATGCATGGAAATAGCCGAGCCGGCAAACAACCTGTCGATCCACCTGATGGTAAATGGCTGTCATCGCCAATGAACATCAGCAAAACCAAAAGCATCACTGATGCGTTGCCGGCTAAGAAAGAGTAGAAAAAGAAAGAAAGATTGATCAAATAAAATAAAATAAATAAAGATTGATCATGATAGAAAGAACTCATCCGCTCAGTTTCATAATAATATTTTGAATAATACTATGAGCGTCAGGGAAATAACTACAGTGAATAAATTCTTGTTTATTTCGTAACACACATTCATGTATAAATAATTATTATTTTGTTGAAAAATGAAGAATACCGCAAAAAGCTTAGCTACATAATTACATATAATATATTATCTGCAGTTTACTGTCCATGGATGGCGAAGTGTCCATACATAATGGAAAATGTCCTTTGTTAGCATCCAATTCGTCGTGGTATTCTTAGGTACCTAATTTTAAATTCAAACGCAAGTAAATCATTTTTAACAAAGTAATTAAATTAATCAATTTTCATTTTTAAATTCCGATTATAGTAATGCATCGATTATGATTGGTTTTTGAGACGGTTTCAGGCCGTCACATCACTTTGCGTCAGTTTTGTTTTAGGCCTCTTCATCTATCATTGTTTCGACGTCAAATATTTTTAATAAATTTTGCATAAATTATGATGTGATGGGATTTTTACTAGATTATAACGTTTACTATGATTTATAATCAACGCCAATGCAAATGAGTAAGGATTTTTAACAAATTTTGGAAAAATCCTTTGTCCGTAAGTGTTCAACTATTCATGTCAAGTAAATTAATATTCCATTTCGCTCAAAGACGCCCATACAATGTTAGTTCATATTAATAAATGGCAGCTATCATTATGGCCATCTTAGATAATTTTGACTATAGTTATCCTATCTTTCAAGTTGGATCAAAGTGCACACGGTGTGCAAATTAGATTAAAATCGGTTCTGTAGTTTAGGTGTCCATCGCGGACAAACAACGTGACACGTAATTTATATATAGGTACTAGCTGCCCGGACAGACTTCGTTCTGTCAAAAGTTTTTTTGAGATGTAAGCTATCCTATCTTTCAAGTTGTATCAAACTGCACACGGTGTGCAAATTTGACTAAAATTGGTTAAGTAGTTTAGGAGTCCATCGCGGACAAACAACGTGACACGTAATTTATATATATTAAGATTAAGATTTGGCGCGATTTATTGAGTTCTTTTGTTGTTTGTGAAAAAATGTTCGTGGGGATGTATTACTTTTACACAAAAACTACTGATGGGATTTTCATGAAATTTTATTCATTATTTATTTATTATTCAGGACACAGGTAGACGATGATCTGGAATAACATTATGGGGTACTTACTATCCCTGAAAACGCAGGCAAAGTTTATCAGACCCCTTGCTAGTGAAACAAGCACCTTAAACGGACCCCAGATGTAACCTTTAAGCTAATCCTTTGCCGTTTATCTGAGTATGAAGGTATAGCAGGTATTATAAGTGGCTCTTATCACCTGCGCTTGCTTTTGAGACATACCATACAGCGAATTGTTGAAATGTTTATGTCTTGAGCAATTAAGGTAGTAAGTTTTCACCTGTGTCGCGGGTGGCATGGACGACACATATAACACATCACAATTAACACCCATGTCCCGAGTACAAATAGTTATCTGTCACATAAATATCTGCCCCGACCGGGAATCAAACTCGGGACCCCTCGCTTCGCAGGCAGGTTCGCTACCAACTAGGTTACACGGTCGTCAATGACCCCAAAATGGTCTCCCTTACGAGTCAGAGTCTTACGAGTCTGAGTAGCAATTGCTACTAGGTGAACAAAGCCGATGAGAAATTTAATACCTTAGATTTGTTTTGGCACACTTGCTGCATGTTTTTGCTATCCTAGTACTGACTGCAAGAAACGAAAATGTCTGGCTTGCTTTCTATGTAAAAAAACTACGACAGCAAAAAGTGTCGTTACAACTTTTCATTCCAAAATTTTCCGCCTAGCCCCCTTTCGCAACGCGCGATAAGGAACTTCGTTCCAACTACAGTCGAATTGAATACCTCCTCCTTTTTTGAAGTCGGTTAAAAAGCTTTCATACAATGAGAACACCTCAGAAGTTGTCAAAAATCCCGGATAGTAGGACCTTATTATTATTATGAAAAGGCAGCATTTTCTGCTAACGTTTGTGCCCTATTGTTATGATGAATTAGGTTAATTTTCCTGTGACATCGTTAGTATTACTTGTTAGTACTGCGAGTTAAGCTTATTCTGCGAGATCTCTGGTGCTAAATGACCCTATTGTTGGAGTGTTCCGTAATATTGTACTATGTATTTCTTCGCAATAACTTATTTACTTAGTTGCTAAGTAAAACATTAATAGTGGAAGCCTAACAATATCAATCACTCTTAACTTTGTGTTATTAATTAGTAAACCTACTTTATTAGTTTTGTAATAACGTACTAAGGTATATTTATGTAGGAACAAATTTAATCTAAGTTGTATATTTAGGTACTTAGTTGTATACTTAATTAAAGAACTATAGGTTTATCATTACATAAAGAAATAATCAATTTATAAAAAATATACCTAATGAATAATAAAGCGGAACTATAATAAGTTTTAATAATAAAACCAAAGTCGATAAAGCCAGGTTAGCACAACGACAAAATGATGTAACAACCAAGTAAGCAAATACGACAAAATGATGTAACAACCAAGTAAGCGACTGCGACAAAAAGTCCACCCTTATGTCACGCACATTCATCACCACAATCTCTGCCCTCAGTTAATTTGTGACAAATTTCCCTAAAAGACACCCAGGAGAAAGTTGCTCCACAAATCTTAGCGTAATCGGCGAACACGATCCTTGCTGTTCATGTACTCGTATAAAAAGGACCACTTTTACAAATTATGGGGTACTAAACGACGTGGTAATGTGGTTTGACCTGACACTTAGATAATTACGTGGCTTTTTGAAGCGTAACGCGTTTCTGTAACGTCTTTGACTCCAATTTTCATAAATCATACTTGAATATAGCTCACGATTTTCAGTTTTAAGAACTTACTTTTCTCTAAAGTCAGTCTCGTGAATTTGTAAATACACAACAAATCATATTTAACAATAAACGGTATACACCCATATAGTTTGACATTAGGATTCCCTGCGTCATGGACATAAGCATAGAAATAACACACTCAGACCAAGAACAGAAATTCATCATTCAAACTGCTTATCTGGGAATAGAAACTACCCATCGCACGGTTGGCTGTCCGGCATAGTTGCCATGCCGCGTGCGGGTTGGCATACATTGATCTGTATAAACCAGAAAATAAAGTTAGTTTTTTGTAGGAGCAGGAATTAGCGAGTCTCTGAATTTAGGAAAATATAATACGCCTCTCTTAGCACTTTAATATTTAGTTGTTATCTCGCAATGGGGATATCCAATTTTGACAATATTTACAACATTATATAATATTTGATCTAAATAACTACTATCAAATTCATAACATCTTTGAAATTTTTTTTATAGAAGAAACTTTGTGGCATTCTGGTAAATTAAAATTTGGCTAAAAGTGGCCTATCGGGAAACCGTTGGCTCATCTAAATTTCTAAAGGGAAAGCGAGATAAATAGAATTGTAATTAGGTGCAAATTTCATGAATAATGAATCTTTGAACTCTCCTTGGTGTTTCAACCCAGAATCGTATTCTTTAATTAAACTACTTGTCACTCAAATAATTTAAGTCAAATGTTAAAGGTGATTTTAAGTTAATGGTAACAAAATAGCAAAAGTTATTTTGTTTAATTCTTTCTTTTCTCTTCTTTCATAGTTTTCTATGCTTTCGGTGTTAGGGGCCACCCATAAATTACGTCACACTAATTTCGTGTCTTTTTGACCCCTCCCCCTTGTCCTTGTCACATCTGGTCACATTTGTTAGACCTCACCCCTAGTGTGTGTGTAAATTTGACACTTAGGAATTATTAATTGATACAGCAGTTCCGACATAAGTTTTATTTTCATTAATTGTTTTTTAATGTTATATTTACTTATACATACTAATTATTCGAATTTGAAATGTGACGTCATGAAATTTAGGACCCCCTCCCACCCCTTGTCACACAATGTCAAACTACATCGAACCCCCCTCCCCCCTCCTTCCTAACGTGTGACGTAATTTATGGATGGCCCCTTATTGGTATTAATGTGTAAGAGTGACCACTTACCATCAGTTTGATCGTGTGCAGTTAACGAAGAACGGTGAAGCGTTTATACTAAACTTAGATTTTTCACCAAAAGCAAAGGCATCGATGAAACCAGTAGAAAGTATTATACGTAGGATTCCACAGTTTAAAACGTTATACATTCTCCTCGCAGAAGATATGTCGAGCATTTATCGGGAGCCACAATTTATTCGCCTCTCCAAGTGGCTTATGAGGTGCGCCGTGAAAACTCTTTTTACTCCAAAATAAAGTTCCTTCATACCTGCAGTTTCTACTCCCAGATCCTCCCAGTTCGTGACTTATGGCCGGCGTATGATTTATAGTACACGTCTTAAAAATTTTAAAAGCCAATTTGTTTTATTGCGGTGATTCTTCGCTGAGTTTTCTTGATGTTTAACTCTTGCCACGGAAAGTCTGTCGTCTTTTTCCCGAAGAATTTTAAGCTTTTGAACCTAACACTGTTTAGTATGATTTGTTTATAAAATGTACAACGAATAGGACATTTTGCGAATAGGACATTTTGAGAAAAGGACATTTTGAGAATAGGACATTTTCAGAAAAGGACATTCTGAGAATGGGACATTTTGCGAAGAGGATATTCTGCGAATAGGACCTTTTGCGTCCGCCGGACATTTCGCGAATGGGACATTTTGCGCCTAAACTGACTTTTATTCCATCCGTTTAATATAGACGACTGTAAGTATAGCTTTACATTTTGGATCTTGGCGACCTTCTTAAAAAATGATCGATTAGTTGTTCCATAATAGCTGGTACACATTGAGAGTTTACAAGCGCTTTCGATCAATGATTTCAAAAGAATGATGAAGGAAAAGAGGAAAGGATGATATGTCTGTTGGAACGAACGAACGACATTTCTTTCTCGCTCCTTGTAGGGGTCGTAGGGGTTTCAGTTCCGGGACATTGTCCCCTGGATTTCACACAAATGTCTTTCATACAAGAAAAAAGTAGCGCCGTCCCTCTCTCTTTTTGCCTGACTGAGTGAGATCAACTACGCGATGGTTAACCATGGTTAACATATTGAGCATTGTTTCAACTGAACCAATTAAAGTGGCACGTTTTTAGACGATATTTTTTTTTCATTTGTCTCCACAGAAAAATGACATACAAGATGATATTGTATTTTGAAACGTTAGGTTCGTTAGGGTTTTCCAGAAGAAGAATTGTAAGGCAACAATAAAATTGTATGGTACCTTAAAATATACAATTGAATAGAAACCACTTATTCCGTACCGTACCGTGAACTGGTAACAAGAAACAAGTGTACAACCTATTCACTAGTTCCGTATCACAATAAAGAGACAGAGATACAAGTTCACGGCTGGCAGCATCGCAGTGAAACACAAATATTGTCATAACTCCGGGGGGATTTGTTTAATTTGACGCGGGCGACGCTCTGTCTGAGGACACAGAGTAGAACGCAGTGGG
Source organism: Thymelicus sylvestris (assembly GCA_911387775.1). Classification (NCBI taxonomy): domain Eukaryota; kingdom Metazoa; phylum Arthropoda; class Insecta; order Lepidoptera; family Hesperiidae; genus Thymelicus; species Thymelicus sylvestris. Next base: position 35,752,620 of record OU426885.1, on the reverse strand, counting down.
GCGACTGGTTTGATGTCGTTTTATATTAGTAGTATCTACTGAAAGTTATGCATCTATAGTTAAAGTCTACTAGCGCTATGCCCACGATTTCTGGGATACTAATTACTCTGTGCCTTATTCTTGGTCATTATCTACTTGTATTTCATAAAATTGCGAATGAACGAACGAGATATCAATGAAAAGAATGGATGTTTTATTATTATGTTTACTTAATTATTTATTGGAATGAAGTTCTTTATCGCGCGTTGCAAAAGGGGGCTAGGCGGATTTTGGGACGAGTTGTAATGACACTTTTTGCCGTCGTAGTTTTTTTGATATTTTCGATTCTTGCAGTCAGTACTAGGATAGCAAAAACATGCAAGCAATTGCTACTAGGTGAACAAAGCCGATGAGAAATTTAATACCCCAGATTTGTTTTGGCACACTTGCTGCATGTTTTTGCTATCCTAGTACTGACTGCAAGGAACTTCATTCCATCCGGGTGTCCCTGGACACCTCTCAAGTTTTTGTTTATTATATTTACGTAATCATTCGTAAATCATTTGGCTTCAATCCATTACCCACTACAAGGCATAAGTCTCTTCCTATAATCAAGGAGGCGAAGAGCTATTACTGCTCCACTGCTGCACTGTAAAGTGTGGTGGAGTAGGTATTTAGCAGCCAACTGAAGTGTCGGTAGACTTTACATGGCTTATCAAATGCTTAACAAAATATTAACACCTGGGGCCGGCGGGTTTTCTGAATCACGGAAGAGCTCGAAAATGAACTGATTGCAATGAAATGAAATAAAATGAAATGAAATATGTTTATTTGTAGGAATATGGTTACAAAGTTGGTCAAGTATTAAGCAATTTATCTCACATTTGCCATAATATTACCCATGGCGTACAAATAGCTTTAGTAAATAGATAATAATATTTTTATTAAAAATGTCATGTAAATTCTTTCATTGAATAGCATTTGTCAGTTAACCATTTATGTAACTCTATTTTAAATTTAGAGAAAAAAGTTAATATTTTTGTTTTCAGGAATTTTATTATACTCGTATATTGTGTTCACACACATGTGAGTTGAATGTTTCGAATTGCGTCCGCTTTTGCTGAATTCCAGCACTTAGGATCGACAGCGACACACGCTGCCAGACTATGAACGCTTCACTCGTGACATATCAACAACTTCATGCACCTTTTTTGTAAAGTGCTCGCCTATTCGTTTGTCCCCGTAATCCCTGGGTACTGTATGAGTGCTTGAGTTTTTGACTAATTTATATTGCACTAACAACATTATCTTACTATGCTTTGGATAAAAATTTTATAGAGAATACCTAGAAACTGCAGTGCAATGAAAATGCAATGAAAATGCATCAACAATTATAAAATTAAAAATTCTTCCTCTCCAAATCCCACAATTATGAATACACGCCACTTTATTTAAATTAATCAATTGGTATCCACATTTAAGGACAGAATGTAAATATTATTTCTACCTTTTCACACATCTTTATTACAAACTGCAACCATGTAAGTTTCTATAAAAAGGTACATAAACGGAATTTACGAAAACTAAAACACATTTCTGAAACAACTCAATTTGAACAAATTACATCTGTACTGTCTGCATAACTGGTCTATGACGCACCACTGCGGGTAGAGATAAGCTAGCCAAATAGAGAGGTAATCTCAGCGCTAGTTTTATGGCTATATTACAACGGGGGTAAACGACCTACTTTATTTGGCCGCGTTACAGTTTTCAGCGAGTTTTTCTATGAAATTCGGAAGTCCTAAGCTGACGCCAGTACGCTTTGTTATAATCTGGGCTATTACTGCATTTTTGATGTCAAATTTCTGCTGGTAAAGTCGCTCTTTTGTGGTTATTACAAGTCGGTTTTAAGCTCATGGCGTCTGTTTTTGTTTTTAATGTGAATAATTTTTATTAGGTGACTAACTGACAAACGAGCAAACGAGATATAATCAGTGATAACGGTCACCCATGGATGCCATGTCCATTTTTACTGGGTCTTTGGAATTGTGACCGGAGCACATAAAAAGATCAAGCTAGTAGTAGTCTTTTAAAAACTCCACACATAAAGTGGAAGCGCCATCATATTAAACTTGTGGTATAGGACCCAGCTTTAGCAGAGGGTGTTCCACTTTCACTTAAAGTACTTCGCTGTTATGTTGGTAGCATTGAAGTCAGTCTCCGTGCTAGTTTATGGGCTGTTAGCAGCTTTATATATTCCTCAATCCTGTCCAAGCTAACATCCCCTGCTAATTGTAGTCTGCTAAACAACGGCCGAGGCTGTTGGTATGTTTAGTTTTTACTGTGAAAAGTTTCTTTCATATTAAAAAACATTACGACTGTATTTAAAATTAAAATTTTGTTGATTTCAATTTCAGTTGAATGATAAGCGATCAATGTTTTATTTACAAATTGAAATTTTGTTGATTTCCAAATTTCAGCTAAACGATTGCTTTAATCATTGTTTGTCTATAAACATCATTTAAATCATTCACATCGATGGTTTTTGGCACTTGTATACTGTAACGATCAAACCACGCGATAGCATTTGTAGAAAGAACCGAATATGGATTTATATTTTTAAAATACCGAAAGAAATAAAATTACTGGACTTGTATTATGAAAAAAGAAATATTTTGAACATTACACTCATCACCAACATAATATGTGCCCTACAGTGTATAAATTGAAACAACCTTATTTCCGCGTTTAACAAAACTCGCCGTTAATGGGACACAATTTTAAGAATTTTAGCGTACTTCAAAATTTGTTAATCTTCTTAGAACATATAGAACTGTTATTGTATTTTAAGAGCTTTATGTAAATGATTACCTACTTATTCACTTTAATGATCGTAGGCATTTCGTGAGTAATTCCTGTGGAATTCATGTATTAGATGTATCATTAATATTTAACATAATGTTATGCGTGAAATATTAATTAGTAATGGGTCTTTGAAGTATTAATGTTACTTAGTTTTTACAATATAGTCCTAAAACTTGAACACCTTACTGTGTTTTCTTTATTAATTTTGGTATACCAACAGAGCTTCTATAAGTTATAATACTACAAATATGTAGGTGATTTTTTATGCCGGATGGGTGTCGTAAGAGGCAACTAAATCCGCTCCGATGGTGGTAGGGCCCTTCGGATATTGGTAATATTGATTTTAATAGTTCATTTATACCATTATTACTATTATTATTTATCTGTGGAGACCGCCTAGATTAGATAGCTACCAAACTCTTGTTTGAGTCATTCGCCAAACGACTTGTCGTGTTCGGACTGGGGCCTTGAGAGCCAGTTCCTTCTACCTTTTTTCTCTCTTTCTTGGCTGGCAACGCATACGCGACGATAGCCACTAACCATCGGTTGGATCGGCTCGTTTGCCGGCTATTTCCATAAAAAAATACAGCATTGCACCAAGCTACAGACTATAATGTTAACTGGACGACTGCTATTATTAATCTGTGGATACAGGGTGCTTCTATTACTGTTCTCAACAATCATTTGCTGTGGTTTACCTACGGTCGTACAAACATGACATTTCTTAACATCGACAGTAAACATTTGACGTTCGAGCGGCATTGCTTGTTACCAAACATCTTGGTTTTGTTTAGTGGGTACGGCAAACGAGCGGTATTAAATTTTGTTTTGTACGAAATTAAAAAAAAGAATCACAAAAATTCACTCTCAAAGTCACTTTACGGACAATTAAAGTTAAGTATACAAATACCTTTACTTAATTATTTAATGTTGATTAACTTTGAAGTTTTTGAATGTCAAGTCAAATCTACCACTCATGATTGACATTGACAGTTAGCAGTCTGCATAAATAAAATTGCGTAACCTCTTTATTTTATTTTAAAGAAAAAAGCTACTTTGCAATGTTTTTTATGTAAGAGAAAACAGTAAATGAATTTCATAATTTTATGAAATGTATACTTATTATGCTTTATGATAAGACCAAATACACCGACAATTTCCGGACTCTCATAGAAAAGGTTTCACTCTAAAAACAGAAACTACTCTCTCTGCACCAGTAGAAATACTATAATAAACACAAATGACACTAAATCAGTATACCCAACAACATAATGGATCGCATTGAAAATCAGCGTTTTAAAACATGCAATTATTCGCAACCACCCGAGAACTCTAACAGAAACACGTTAATTAAAATACTACAATTACTACAACGCCACAGATTGTGCATGGTCATGCAATCCATTTAGCATGTTATAAACAATTATTTTCATAGAAAACCGCTAAAGCAATTTGTAAAGCCGCTCGTTTGCACTACCCCGTGAGTTCGACAGTGATGTGAATTCCAGCTTATTTTATCACTTCCTTGAACCGTTTGGAAGGCGTGAAGTATGGTTATTAACCATGGTCTATGGTTGTGACCATCCGAAGGTAAAGAGAATAAAAAGTAAATGGATTTGAATTAATTAATTTTGGATTAATTAAGGCCTGACCAATATGACCTGCGAGTATGTAGATGTTGGAACCACAGGATACCTGTACGATTATATGACACTTGGAGCCACAAAGATATTTTTGATTTCTATAACCTTAGATCATCTTAATATTTTTTGTGTAACCGTCATGCATAAAAGCAAAGCAAAAGCAAAGCAACAACCTATAATTGTCCCACTGCTGGACTCGGGGTCTGCTATCACAATGTGAGGGGAGCAGGCCGTAGTCTACCATGCTCTTCAAGTGCGGATTGGTAGACTTCACACATCTTTGAGGACTTTATGGAGAACTCTCCGGTGTGCAGGTTTCCTCACGATGTTTTCCTTCACCGAAGCAAGTGATAAATAATTTCTATACGCACGTAATATTAGAAAATTAGAGGCGCGCGCCAGATTTGAACTCGGGCCCCATGTATACCTACCTATAAAGAGAAATTCCCTTAAATTCTCATGGATCCATCACAGCTAAATTTTGATAAATATGGTACCAATATGGAAGTACCTGTCCCTTATAAATAAGAACAAAATTTTCCAAATTACTTAAAAAAATACCGAATTGAGAACCTTCTCCTTTTTTTGAAGTCGGTTAATAGCGTTTTCTTGCATCCATTCTATTCCAAATAGTATCTTGTTATTACCCAATAATAACGATATATTTACCACCACATATCATATACGCAAAATAAACAGTTAAGACATAATAAATATTTATTATATTGCCTACTAAATCTTCCGCGTCGGTTTAGATACGGAACCCAAAGGGATCGTTGAAATATAAATCAAATGCGCAGTGGCGGCTTCAGACAAGCAACGATTACTTTATTTGCAAATGTGAGAGTTTGTAGACACATTTGAATATTTTGTACAACGTTGTGGTTAGAATTGCTGAAGCTAATATCATAGCAATGGAAGAATGTGTGTCTATGTGTGTGTGTGTGTGTGTGTGAGAGAGAGAGAGAGACAGAGATAGAGAGAGAGAGAGAGAAGAATCAAAGTATTATTATTATATTGCATCGATTACCCTTTTAGTTCTAGGAGCACTTCTTATAATCCAGGCTACAGCATGAAACCCACGTATATTTTAAAATTTCGCTCGAAGCAAGCAAAATCTTTTGTTTATTTTTATTATCTTGCAAGCGCCGGCTTTTAACGCTAATGGTTTTACGGGAGGTGTGTTTTCTAATCCGAAGAGATTGTATTTTTTAATAAATACGAGTAAGTATCTGAGGCTAAAATTCAGGTCAGATTTTAAAAGAATTTTTCGAGATTAAATTTTTCTGAATAAAATGCAGCGCAACTATAATATTGTTTGTGATTGAAATTTGCGTTTTTAGAGTAGATGTTTTAATTGAATTAATGTTTAAATTATAAATTTATTGGGAAATACTTATGATTCAATTAATTATCAATTTTAATAAAATAATCAGATGCAGTTATAACAAAATATAAAAAATTGACGGTTGGAAAAAACTGATGGTAAATAATTTGCTTTTATCACATCTGTCTGAAACGGCTATACTACACTAGGCACTAAAAGTGATTAGAAATTGTAATGTAGATATTATTAGCAAAAGTTTCAAATATCAAAGAAAGAAATCGCGAACATTGTACGAACTAATAACAGGCTATACCTATATGAAATGAAACTGCAAATGAAACGCGCGAGGCGAGTCAGATTAAACAAATTCTACTACCGTTTCGGAAAGATGCAAAAAAGAAAAGGTGTAAAAAGAGTTTTCCTACAGGGCCGGCGATGCATTGGCGATTCCTCTGGTATTGTTCATGTCCACAGGCGACGGTGACCACTTACCATCAGGTAGCCCGTCTTCTTTTTCGTCAGCCCCTCAGGCTATAAAAAAAGTAGTTGCTTTGTCGTTGAGAAGAAGAGCGAATGAAAGGTTATAAAAATAAGTTTTATGTACGAAACCCTAAAATTAGTTCAAAGCTTAATTAAAAACAAAAACTGAGTCTCAAATAGACATTCAACTTTTTCTTTCATGAAAAACTCCACAACAATCTAGTTAAATCTAGCTCAAACCGGTTATGTAAACGTGGAGAAAACGAAGTATAGCGTGGTTCTAAATAAAAGCCACCGCTAAAAGGCATTTGACATTCATAGGTCGGGACTGTTGCCAGATTGCTCAGTTTTAGTTTACTTTTTGAAGTTTTACCATGAAATATAGAGAAACTAACCGTTCTCGCTTTGCTTTGGAAAATCTATGCCTTAGTACCCGAATAAAAAATATATCAGCGGGATTATTTAAAGAGGCTGGAAGCGTATTTTTTGTGTAAATAACTCACTGCCTTGGATTGGAGAGAAGCCACTAAAACAACTTTCTGTAATTTCCTGTGTCGTGGGTACTATGGACAAAACAATTAACCATGAACACGCAGAAACACTGTACAAATCTCAATTATAATACTTGATGTACCAACAAGCTTCCATAATTTTATTAATAGCCAGGATGACTGATTTATAACACTTGTACACATGGATCATACATTAACAGACTGAACTTCCTGCGTTAATCCGCGGTTCCGGTCTACTTCACGATTGTCGATACATTGATTCTAATTACGTGTTAATGTGTAACATTGACGCCTCAGCTCATTAGAAGCTTACAAGAGAGCAGTGGCAGTTTGAGGCATGGAGTATAACCAATTCGCTGCTTCATTTCAAATTGGTAGAATAAGTAAAGTTCAATTCTAAAATTTGATATACAAAGCTACGAGTATTATGGATGGGAACTGGCATTGACTTTGCTTGGTCGTTGGGAAAGTTAGGGTGAAATAATTATATTATCAATATTCCTGAACGGCTTGTAGTGTTCTGGTTGAGGACCTGAGAGTAATTTTTTATTCTCTCTTCTTTCTTAGCCGGCAACCTATCGATGATATCTTTGTTGTTCAATTCCATGGGCAACGATGAGCCTTTAGCACCAGGTGCCGCCGTTTGCTCCTTGGATGGATGGATGTATGGAATCATTAAAAAAAACAATGGTTTAGACATTTCTATGAGGATATCTCTTAGCCTCTAGTCGAGCACTTAAGGAGATTACTTCTTAACTGCACAAGTACAGTTGGATTAACTACTGGGTGGTATATAGAAAGTGAAGTCACGCAGAAGAGGCCTCCCACGGCAATGGCCTCAAGCGATCCCCTCGAGGATAGGTGGAGTAGGTATATGCTGCATTCATACCGCTAGTGCCTGGAGCAACATCAAAAAATAATTTGTTAGTAATGTTGCTGAGTTCAGTTGTTAGACTTTTGGACATAGTCAACAAAATTGTGACAACACTCGGTGGGATTTGCTACAAATGTTGCCTTTCCAAAGGCTTAATACGTGTTCTAATATTAGCTTGTTGACGAAGGATATTCGTTGTTGTATTTTGTTATTTTATATTGATGGCGGTGGGAAGTACTGAGCATTCCACAAATGGTAACACGTGGACGTAAAAGTTATCGAGTAGTGTTTGCATGATGTTGTTCAACAAAAAGTTATTATTGGTCTGTGACAATCTAGCCAAACTAGATTTCAATGATTAAGGCGCTCCACCCACTGAAGACGCGTCCCGCCGCGGTGCGCAGAGCGACGGATAACACAACTGCGCGCGGGGCAATTTCCCGCGCGGTGCCGCGTCGGCAGTGTGTTGTGCTAGGCGTGATTTCTATATAAATTGAGATAATTGCATACAATGGTAAAATCTGCCATCCCGCGTACCGCGACGGGGCGCGGTGCAGTGGGTGGAGAGCCTTAGTTTGATAGATTCTAAAGAAAAGTGGTGCAATACATATGTAGGTACATCACACCCAGTTATAGGTCGAAATTCGTGAAAACACTCGAACCTTCTAGATAGCGAAAGTTAAAATCTTCACGTCGGTTCAAGTTATCGGTAAATACTGTCGCTCTGCTATTTATTGCCGGGTACTTGCGACAGCGTTGCAGTTAGTCGATTCATGTCATTTCTGCAGTTGAAGTTTTATAATGTCCTTAAGTATGTTGGGCGATATTGAGTTTTAAACATCACTAAAATCAGCAAAAATTTTGCGTCGACTGATCATACTCTCGTCCCGCTATAGGAAGAGTTTTGTTGTCGCTTGGTAATTTAAAAACAATTTTTACGTTTTTTTTTTCTAAAATTGAAAACTTTAAAGTGCTCTAGTGTAAAGTTGCCACCATGTCGCTTGGTGATTTTTGCCTTTCAAGCGTCGATATATTGCAATTACAATTGCATCAAGCACCTGCCTCTATTTGGTAAGTATCACCACGTCAACACCTACATGCTAACTTGTTCAGCCATGACGTTCGTGATGTTTGAACAACTGTACTGACATTGTAGATGCATTCCAAAACGATTAGTTTTAATTGGGTTCTGTATGTTTTTTTGTTTGTTTATCCATTTAAAAAAATAAACATGGCATGGAGAACATATAGCAAGCAACAACCCATAATTGTCCCACTGCTGGGCTCGGGGTCTCCTCTCAGAATGTGAGGGTTAGGCCATAGTCTACCACGCTGGCCAAGTGCGGATTGGTAGACTTCACACACCTTCGAGAACTTTTATGGAGAACTCTCCGGTGTGCAGGTTTCCTCACGATGTTTTCCTTCACCGAAGCAAGTGATAATTATCTTGTAATACGCACATAATATTTGAAAATTAGAGGTGCGTGCCAGGATTTGAACTCGGACCCCTTCGTAGACCCCTGGAAAACACATATAACACATCACAATCACACCTATGTCCCGAGCAGAAATATTTATCTGTCCTATAAATATCTGCCCCAGCCGGATATCGAACCCGGGACCCCTTGCTTCTTCTTCGGTCGCTACCAACTAGGCTACAGTCAATCGTCAATGGAACGTTAAATGGAATATGCCATAAAATCGTAAATAGATGTTATTATATTTTAAATTCCAGGAATCTAAATTGTATTACTTTATTCGCTTCAATCTCATCAAAATCAGGTCTAGAGCATACTCCATCGTGCTTCTCTAAGGTGGATTTTTAATGTAAATATCCGAAAAATGAGCAGACGATCCTTTTTATGGTAATAATAAATAAATAATAATAATAAATAACGCTTCACACTCATAGCCCAACTCTAGGATTCCCTGTGCAATGGGTGCCATGGACAACACACTAGACAAGGACATTCACACCCAGACCGAGAACAGAAATTCAAAGTCATCATTCAAATTTCTGCCTCGCTGGGAATCGATCCCAGGACCCTCGGTGCGGTGATCCGGCATGGTAACCATTGCGCCACACGGGTCGTCGACAATTGACGATACCTTGCGTCTTCGTGGACAAAAGGCTTAACACTACACATCCAAGCGATGCCGGCCGAGAACGAAACAGGAGTCTTGCATTATTCGTGAAATATAAAGTTATATACCATATATATAATAATATAAAGTTATTCACCTATTTTAAGAAGCATTATTAGTATAAGTTAGTTTAATTTTGCTTACAAACACTGGATTGGCTCAAAGAAAATACGTTGTTACTTCAAATACGTTAAAATTAACAAAATAATTATGAAGTAAAATTGTATTATTTCTACGTAAATTTAATAAGATGACATATATTCATTCGAGAAGGCCTAAATAGCTGTCTGTATTAATTTTAGGAAAAGCTAACGAGTTTGATCTAGACTAAATAGTAGGTACTTGAAATAGCACTGTAGCAAACATTTAAATACTCATGAATGGCTTATGATGAAAGGAAAAGGAAGTATTTCGATGCTGTGATTGAGGTAGCGTTTGAAACAGGTAAATGTCTTCGGTAAATTTAACAATTCAGGTTCGATACCCGGCCGTGACAACTATCATGCAGCCATCGGTCTCGATTTATATCGTAAGATAACAATCGTTAAGCCATCGGCCTACGGGCGGCATGAAAATTTCCAACTATTGGGTTGGCCACTAACCCCTCCACCAATCCGCACTGGAGCAGCGTGGTGGAGTATGCCCTAGGCCTCCGCTAGAGAGACATGTACTCAGTAGTGGGCCATTAACAGGTTGAAGACAAAGAATATTCAAAAGGAACCCTAAATAAATTACCGATTGAAAAGCAATACAAACAAAAGACTGTCTTGTGTGTTGACGAAACAAAGTTGAATTTGTAACGCAATGTTCTTTGCTTAACACAATTTTCACTACGTGTCAATAACTGGTGTCAGTAATTTATTGATATGAAATTATTAAATAGTCGTTATTACAATTATTATCTAAATAAATAACGCTTCACACTCATACCCTCATACTAGGGTTCCCTGTGTCGTGGGTGCCATGGACAACACACAAGACAAGGACACTCACACCCAGACCGAGAACAGAAATTCAAACTCATCATTCAAATTTCTGCCTCGTTGCGAATCGAACCCAGGACCCTTCGATCCCCCAGGTGCGGTGATCCAGCCACACAGGCCGTCAGTTTTCTGATATACCAACATATAAGTATTAAAAACCTTCAAATTTGCGGACATGATGAAGATATAGGTTCAGTCTTGACTAGGGAACCCCAAAAAAGCATACAAATTTAAAATAATTAAGCTGTTAAAAAGCTTAAATTAAATTAATTTAAATTAAGTAATTTTGCAAGCGGACAGCGTAAAACTTATCCGTTTTCTCCCTTTGATTAAGAAAACCTAAGCCAAGTTTATTTTAAAAATATAATTAAATTATCTAGAGAGTAATATTATAATAATTATTATTTAGTTATATTCTTTCATCCTTTTTCGTCTCTTTTTGTTGGCCGGCAACGCTTCAGTCTTTGGTGCTTCTGATGTCCATGGGCGACGATAGCCATTCACTATCAGGTAGGTTAACAGCTTGTTTGCCGGCTATTTCCATAAAAAATATTCCGTACCAATAACATCTTGTACGATAATTATAATGAACTGCACCGGCTACTAAGTCGCAGAACGACCAACCTGTCCCAGTCCTAAATCAATAAAAAAGTAGACTAAAGCATTCCCTTCGCATCATCAATTCCGATCGTATCTTCCGCCCACACCATCTATATATCCAGTCTATTTATAACCAGGCTTCAACTGATAGCATCGTCGCCCACGCGTGGACGGATACAGTAAATGTTTCGCCTTTAAATAATCAATTTATTCCCATACTATCTACAGTCTCCTTATCAGATCAAATAAGTACGTGTCCGAAAGAATATTTCATGATTAAACGCAATAATTATACTCTGTAACAGATGAGTTATTAGTTAACTGCGCCGCTTCTTCTTCATAGCGATAACACTTGGCCACGGTATTGTACATACCTAATTGTAACTTGGCCAAGGCCCGTAGTATCAATAGCAGTTTAAACTAAACTGCTTTTGATATTACGGGCCCAAGTGGTGTTAATGACAAAACAAATATCATGTATTTTTAACCGACTTCAAAAAAGGAGGAGGTTCTCAATTCGACTGTTTTTTTTTTTTTAATGTTTGTTACCTCAGAACTTTGGACTGGGCGAACCGATTTTGATGATTCTTTTTTTAATCGAAAGCAGGCGCTTGTCATGTGGTCTCACATAAATTTGAACGAGATCTGACAACGATGTAGTTTTTGAGACTTTGAAGTCGGTTATTTTTTGTTAGTAAAATTTAGATTATTATTTGACGTAAAAAAATTCTGTTCATTAATAAGTGGACCCCTTTGTACCCCTTTTTAAGAATAATCCACGGGCGTAGAAGTCTGACATTTGGTATACCTAATTAAACTTTACACAATAGAATTGTGTGACACATAAGAATGAAACTGACACGAAATGACCAACATCGTGCAAAGTTAGCTTTCTCATTAGCTTTTCATTAAAAGAAATGTCCATTACGCCATGCTCTGCGCATAGCACCACGAGTAGTTTGTTTGGAGTTTGACTGACTTCAGGATGGATGTCTCTCACCCAAGATATACAAACAGCGGCATTTATAAGTCACAGTTGCTTTAGGCGGTACTTTTCAGGCCTTGAAAGCTCTTTAATAAGCCTCAAGAGCCTCCGAAAAAACACAAATTTACATTAACAATACAAGTGAATACGAAACGGGGTTCGCAAAGCCTTTGTAGTTATTTTTAAAGGCATCACCCACATAACATACTGCGATACGATTAATCATACGTAAGAAACCCTTTTGTGCAAGACTTACGTAGAAAAACGAACTCTAATACCAAACAAGAAAGTTTATTTTTGATACAAGTGTGATTATGAAAGTGGTATATTCATAAAAATGGGTCATCTATGAATATTGTAATAAAGTTGTTTGAGCAGCGATTTTGCTTATGACATGTTACTAAGGGCAATAAAGTTAAATGAATTGTGAACATTATGCAGAAGAACCCTTTTGGGAAGTTTGGGAAGTATAATGAGCTTTTTAGGATATAGTGTAGGAGACTTTAGTGAGGTTATTGGACGTAAGTGAGGTATTGACATCCTAGCGGTTTGAATGTAGGTATGTCTCCTGAGCGAAGGGGTTTGAGTTCAAATCGTGCAGGAACCTTAAAAAAGGGTGCGTGTACTTTTGTACGAGCGTGAGAAGTTATACTTCTTTGACATAATCAAATAAATATTTATAAACCCTAGCCTATATGCACGCTAAGATTCACGAAAATCGGTCAAGCCGTTTCGGAGGAGTTCAACTTCTAAAACCGTGACACGAGAATTTTATATATTAGATAAGTAATTATACTAACATAGTTTTATTTTAATAAGTAATTGTTACTAACTCTATGGGCTAAAATTGCCTGAAATAAATAATTTTTATGTAATTATGTAGTATTTTATTATTCAGTTACATAAGAATATTAAAATTATGTGCAAGAAAATTATCCCCTATTTTAAAAGATTAAACAAAAGAATAAGTAACTATAAAATAAATGTACCAATAATAAAATAAAACATTAAACAAAAAATATGCAAAAAGAGTATTTCCATTACGGAACCCTGGTGGGATTTGAACCCACAATCTCCGGCTCTAGGAGCCGGGCCTTTCCACCTTAGGCGACAGGGATGGTACTAGTAGCTGCGAATATTTCGTATCGATGTTACCAAAGAACACTAAATTACAATAGTGACTTATTTATTACTACTTATTTATAAGTACTATTGTTTCTTCTGTGTTATTACTGTAAATAAAACATTAAACTCCACATTTAATACGTAAAAAGCACCTCTTATTATTTTAGTAAGACAAACATTATTCATATTTATAATAGTTTTCATGTTATAATTTAAAAAAATATCATGAAAACTATTAATTTATTAAAATTTAAATTAAATGAATTAAAATTTAAAAAACCCCCGACAGTTTTATTTATAACACCTCTCTTTTTTTCTCGGGGGTTAAAACCTCTGTTCCTGAGGATATGAGGAAGTACATAGTAGGCAGTAGGTCTAATTAAATTTGTAAGATTTGACCCATGCAAACATGGTAATCTAAATAAAACCGTTAAAAATACCTTTAAAAGTTACGTCGGCCGTTTACCATAAAACTAACCTTGTTTATTTATACCTCTTGAATTAAAACCAACTTACCTCCTCAGTTCAGATAATCAGGTGTTAATGTAGTGTTTGTGAAGTATTCCGCGACATTCATTCAGCTGGTTCGTGCCGTATCATAAATCTCTTCAGTGCCGGCAAATGTTTTGAATAATCCTTGTAGCGCAAGTTTTGGATCAAATCGGATAATAATATTTTGTACCTTTGAATTCAGAATCTCGAAAATATCGTTATAACATTATTAGTTGCGATTCTATACACATTTTCAGCAGGGCCTTAATTAGGCCATGATCTTGAATAAGATAAAGGATACTTATTGTCCTATAAAAAGCATGCAAAGACGCGGGAAAGGCTTTGCTAATCCTTATACGACAGAGCGAAGTTACAGTTTATTTATTTACAGTTAGTTAATTCGTGAAAGTAATTGTCATTAATCTATGTACTTCTGAAGACAAATACCTTCGGAACATTGTACAAGCAATAAGATAAAGGTATTCCGATCACGAGTCGTTCCGCTCATTTCGCTACGAGAAACTTGCGAGTCAATTCGTCAGACGGTACAACTTTGCTTTTTCTACTTATTTATTCTCTCTAATTAAAACAAGATGTTTGCACTCTTTTATAGCAGGAATGTTGATGGTGTTTTACGTTGAATTGACGTAAAAATCTTGCTGAGTATTTGTAGGAATATTTAAATCTATGCATAGGACTTGTAATCAGCAAGGCTATTCTGTTTTGTAACTTGACAGCGGTATCCGCGATGAATTTCAAAATTGAAGTTTGAGTTCGAGACTCACTTCACTTCGCAAGTGCGAACTAGATGATTAGAGAATGACATATCAATATGATGCAAGTTCGCTTTTGTTTTGTAACTTGACAGCGGAATCCACAATGAGTTTCAAAATTGAAGTTCGAGTTTGAGACTTCCTTCACTTTGCAAGTGCGTACCAGATGATTAGAGAATCACATATCAAGATCTCGGACTCGAACTTCAATTTTGAAACTCATCGCGGATTTCGCTGTCGAGTTACAAAACAGAATAGCCTTGCTGGTGTGGTAATAGGTACGAGTAAGTGGTATAGCATCGAGGTGTGTTATATACTTTGTAGGATAAATGTGAGGATATGACATGTTTTATACACTTTATGACATTGTATAAGGCTGAATTAGAGCAAGGCGGGGCAAATCGAAATATTATATAACATGCAGTGGTATTGTTTTCTCTTATCTGTTATGAAAAAACATAAAATGATACGTCAATATTATTTTTTCTAAACTGTATTTGAAGACTGATTATAATGTGGGTGTCTTCAAGTCAAGAGTGAATAGGCTTCTACTAAGTTAGTGTGCTTTACCATCCACGACTTCATTACCGCTTGCCATCATGTGGTTCTGTAGTCAAGTACTAACTTATTCAGCATAAAAAACACAGCTAAAAATAACATCATTTTAAGTTACTGGAATTTCAAGCATCTAGTTAGTTAATTGAGCGTTTATTCAACGAGAGAGACGTACATTTTCCGAACCTTGTTTTGCGGATAGACATCATAGATTGTGACTGTAAAGGGTACCCACGATTATCACTAATGATTTATAACGATATAATTGCAATATACTATCCATATTCATGACGACAGTGTGGCGCAATTCTTATCATGCTGGATCGCCGCCTAGTGTCCTGGGTTTGATTCCCAGCGAGGCGGAAATTTGAATAATGAGTTTGAATTTCTGTTCTCGATCTTGGTTTGTATGTTCTTGTTTTTGTATGTTATCCATGGCAACCAGGATACAGGGAATCATAGTATGATCGAGTGTGTAGCGTTATTTTTTTTATATTGATGGTTTTAATCTATCAGTAACTCTCTACATGGCACCATTATCTACTATAACTATGGCACCTATATTTTACAAGTTTCTTAAATAATAATTATATGGGAATATAATTGTAATGAAAAGGCAATAGTGATAACAATAAGGATAAAATGAGAAAAACAGTCCATACAATAACAATAGCACTCGCTACAATCACAAAATGCGAACAAAAAATCGAGCACCGCTTGAAAAATTACTAAGGAATGTCTTTTTACCGCACCATATTTCGCGTGTTTATGACAACTGGGATTTTATTACACAATCGCGGGATCATTCGTCTACCTGCTCATAGCTTTGTATAATCTTTATCGCCGTCTCGTTCTTTCTCACGTTGACACACAAGGAATAAAAGAGACATTCGGGTTTTGTTGTGACAGTAAGTATTAGCTTCCTCAACACAGTATTTACATTTTGGTACAATTTTTCACTTCGCCCCTCTGTTTTTGCTTGGCTAAGAGAAAAACTGGTTTACAGGTGACGGTTGGAGGGTAGAACAAATTACTTAGCTAATAATTCGACACACTGTCAAAATAATGTTCCGATTTATACAAAGGCTATTTTTGACTGACTTCAAAAAAGAGAAGGTTTTAAATTCGGTTGCGTTTTTTTGTTTATTTTTTTCCTCAGAACTCCATCATTAATGAACCAATTTGGAAAATATTTTTTATTACGTTTGGAATAATTTTATAAAAATTTTCAAATTAACTTAAAATTATTACTAGCTGACCGGGCAAACGTCGTTCTACCAAAAATTTAGGGGTAGGGGGATGAAAAACAGATATTGTCCGATTCTCCACCCTAGCCGATATGCACGCAAAGATTCACGAAAATCAGTCGAGCCGTTTCGGAGGAGTTCAAATTCAAAAAACCGTTATATATTAGAAGTGAAATTTTTATTTAAAAAATCTGATCTGATGATGGGAATTGGGATCCATGAGAAATTGAGGGAACTCCTCAAATATAAAAGACTTTATAGTCAAATTACTAATCGCTAGTTGATTGATTGACCATTGATTGGTATTTACAGAGTAATCATTTTTTGAAACAGTGGCAGTCCGGGAATGCCGACAAAAGTAAAAACTTGAACAATTACGTATTTAATTTCGTCAGGAAATACATTTAAATGAAATGTTTTTTACTATTATTTTAAAGATATATTATTATCATTGCAACTGAACTTTATGTCTTTAGTTTATGTTATTGTTAACTTGGGTAAAATAAATAACAAGTCATTTTGAAATATTTCTGAATTTCTTTTAAAAGCTCTTGTTTATTTTCATTTTATGTAATACCATTAGATCAATCGCTTGTTTCATTTTTTATGATAATAACAGGTAAATGAGCATTCATGGTGATAATTTATCTTTACCATAATTGAAATGCGAAACCTCAGAATTTCATTATGATTTTGTGACAAAAATATCAGCCAGAAATATTGAAATTAAACTAAACCTTGTCACAAAATTTTCTAAATTAATTGTTTTGTTTATAAATATTGATACTAATATAAAATATATAAATGTTCAGATAGAGCTAAGTAGAATAATTAAAAGTTTTATTCCTAAAATTACTAAGGCGCTATTCCAATATTGTATCCGTAATGAATTAGAATAAAGAGAAGAGCCGACACAAGAGAAACAAATTACAAACAAGAGTTGTTTTAACTTAAATTATCGTTTTAGGCATTAAATAAAGCTTGGATCGGATCCGTAATACCGTTCTTTTCTAACAATTCTTACGTCTCTTGGGGTCTGGCCAGTGACTCTACCGTACGAGGTAAGCGTTAGGCGACAATTTTTACAACATCATCTCAAGGGAATTAGCGAGGGGCGTTGTTTAAGGATCCCTTCAAAACAAAACGTATCCATCCTTTTTCCTACTAATATTATAATTGTGAAAGTTTTTGAGAATTTACGAGTTTTGTTACACCTTCACACAAAATTACTGAGCGGATTTTAATAAAATATAGGATACTTATTACCCCAAAAACTCTGGGAAACCTGCTGGAAGAGCGCTTGTTATTAACTTCAATTATTAAAAATAATAGTAACTGTTTGTTATTATTATTGTTTTCCAAAGATGACTTGACTCATTAGATTCGGTAGATACTGGAAAAAAAGATTAACATCGATATAAATTCCCTGTACTAAATCTACAGCGTAGCTCGTTAACCGCCTAACATAAAACAAGTCATTTACACCCAGAATGAAATCCTGGTAATCCCCGATTCAATATTAAAGTTTGTTAGCCAACCAAAATATAATCAGGTGTAAATGATGAAAAATGGTCCCTTTTCTAACGATTATCGTCGAATATGTTAACAACAAATTTTAAATATTACGCCTGTAGTTTTGTATTAATGCGTTCGGGATACTAAACAGGTAATAAATTATTGTAAATTGTCACTGTGTGCCAAGTTATAAACTCAAAGCGTTCTACAGGAACGTTTATGTTATTGTTATGTGCCGGATCGCCGCACCAAGGATCCTGAGTTCGATTCCCAGCGAGGCGGAAATTTGAATGATGAGTTTGAATTTCTGTTCTCGGTCTGGGTGTGAATGTCCTTGTCTAGTGTGTTGTCCATGGCACTCACGACACAGGGAATCCTAGTGTGGTGCTATGAGTGTGAAGCGTTATTTATTTATTCTAGTGCTATGATCACGGCTTTGCTCGCGTTTCCCAAGATAAAAAGAACTCCAAGTCCTTTTCAAGATTATGGTCTACTTGTGTGTTAAATTTCATGAAAATTCGTTCAGCAGTTTGTACGTGAAATAGTAAGTTTAGTCTAGCGGAGTCGCTTTAGTTCTTTTTAATGTACAATTACTGTATTAGTACTCTATCTACTAAGTTTCCATTAGGACTAAAGCCTTGTAGTAAAATTAATAATATATTATTCCTAGATTGTTCTATTCATTGATTCATGTAACGAAGTAAAGCTTGGTTCAAAACTTATCTTTCTTTCGTATCTATAAGTTTAATAATTTCCGCTTTATTTTACGAATTGCACCAAGAGTCAAGGAGCTTAAGGTATACATAATTTACAACATCATGTCCCTACTTTGTAACTGTGGTTATGATCAGTCACCACATTCCTATAATTATAGTTAAATATAATTTACTAGCTCCTACCCGCGACTTTGTCTGCGTGGACTTCAGAATAAGTTAGAAAAATGGAGTGTCATAAAAAAAATTTATACAATTTCTTCTATTCCATTGGCCGTTTTTGCGTGATTGCGTGACAAACATCCAAACTTTGACATTTATAATATTAGGAGCACTAGGTTCAAGATGCATTACTATAGTATATGGTGTTGAGTATAATATAAATAGTGTATAGTATAAAGCTCTCAGAGCGCAGGACCATTAATGGATTGAAGTCGAAGTACTCGTACGTCGGATCTGGACGTGGCCGGACATTTACAATCCCACATGAAATGTGAAATATTTTGGTATTTCCGCACCTGACTTGCTATTTCTCTCTACGTTTTTTGTAGCTTACCCATATTCGATATTAAATCAAATGTGATTGAAGAACATTTGCTTTAACTTTTTTGTGTGTAAGTACCTTAAAAATGTTTTTCTTTTTTCCTCTTTCTACGTAGGAATCCGGGTGAAGATTGTACTTGGCGCTAAACATGCAAATCACAAAATCTAATCATGATAACATTTTACAGCGTCGTCGTCTCAGATTTGCTAAAAGGACTAATTTGGACAAAAATACGATTCACATTTCATAGCTTGACAGCAACTGGCTATTAGAGAAAAAGAAACAATATCAACACAATCTTACAGTAATCAGGACAGGGTATAAAGGGATACGCCTCTCCTCGTAAAATCTAAGGCATTTGTACTGGATCCGTTTTATTCGTGTAATTTTTGTGTAAGCGCCTTAAAATAATGCTATCATTTCATGAGAGGTCGTTAGAAGATTTGGGAGCTTAGTCTTCTTACAAATATAAATGCAGCTTGGAGGTTTTAATGACGGTTCTATGTAGGCTAGGATTAAAATCCTGTCCACGTCTTCTTCTAAGACATCAGGAACCACGAAAAGAAAATAAACATTAAGCTCTGCCACAGATAAAATAGTACTACTCACTACCAAATCTATGCTACTGGCTGGAATAAACAAAAGTAGAATATAGCTTCAAGGAAATATAATAAAATAGATTTACTTTATTTCCGTGGCCATAGCACACACGAACATAAAATAAAACTAGTGGATACCCGGCGTTTGCTACTAAAAAAAAAATGTGTGCAATTTACACGTGGTAGAAGTGAAACCTTCAAAATTTTTGTTTTCAAGATAATGAGACGAATGTAAAATTTCGGGAAGATGATAAATGTAGGTTTCACTAATCTACTTCACTCCACTCCGCCCCGCTCCGCCCCGCCCCGCTCCAGTCTCCACTCATTTCTAGTCTCCACTGGACAGTTTCGTTTCATAAAATTTCAAGTCACCCCCGTACTAAAGAAGTTTTCACTTCAAAAAAGTGTATGGAAAAGTCGAAAATTGAAAATGTGCCTAATGCATATTTTTTGCGGTCTTAAACCATCTCCGCATTATTGTCTTTCAAATGAAACCATTTTGGGGCATATCGGTTGGACGGTTTCAAAGTCTATAGGACATCCATACAATTTTTTTTTGAGTTTTTTAAAGGTAGATAGATAAAATTTACAAAAGATACACAAAATAGATAAAAGAAAAAAGATAACTTATTTTACAATGTTCTGTAACGTTCGCGTGTGTCCAGTGGCCCAGAAATAGCTTACAGAATGATGCCATAGTGTTGGCTACGGCTCTGAAGGGCTTATCATTCATCAAAGATAAGCAATAACAGGAAACTTTGTTAACAGCAGTAACAGACAGCTTATATGTAAAAATTTAAAAAATCGATGACAAGCATCAGAAGCAAGACAACGGCATTAATTCTAAAGAATAGTTTAACGAATCGATTAATCGATTTTTTGTAGAATTCTTAAACGATCAGATTAGCTTATTGTTAGATGTTACATTATTTTTTCAATTTGTCGCTTAATCATTATATAATGCAGTTAATGTAATGTTGTTTGAGTGCTACCATTATGAAAGTAATATAAGAAAATACTCGAATCAAATGCTCACATACCGTATCAACAAATGATAGAACTTATTTGTATACCCTAGTTATTGGCATTGAGTATATTTAAAAAGAAAAAAGTTCACGCCTCATTAAAGTAATAGACAAGATTTCATTGTCAGTAATTATTGTCATATTCGTTTGTTTACTGAGGTGTGACGTAATTCGCGCTGATTGAGACTGATTGGCGTTTAAGATATTATGGCGGCTTGTCGTATTTTGTAGTTTTATTTTATCAAGATATTGTTAATCTCGCTCATAATAATACAATAAATGCGTGTTTTTAATCAATTAATAGGGTTTCATATAAATACATAATTTTAATGGTTTTTACTTACTGTCATCATGCCTATTATAATATTATACCTAATAGAATACATCACAAGCCATGTAATCTCACAATTCAGATTTTATGAGCAGCGCGTCGGCCCTTTATATCCCGATCCTGATTGTCTTGCAGTACCGACAGCAGATAAAACTGACAGTAAAACTTGAAATTGTGTTGTACATTAATTTCAAAAGATATCTTTATGTTTTTGTTATTTGTGTATGTACTGACATAGAATGTAGAATACATCTGTACGTCTGTAGAATACATACTGATGTATTCTACAGATTTCAAAGATGTTGGTGCATGCTTACCTAGGTATATCAATGTTGTTTGTACTGCTTCTTTCGTAAAGGATTGTCGATTAAACGTAGTTTTGCTGTTATTAGAAGTGATATCAATTAAATGCACATATTTTTATATTTGTCACACCTATAAATGTACCTTGTTTTTAACATAAAACTACTGACTAACAGTCATTGACTATAATGTTATGACAGCTAAGATGCGAAGGGAACTCACTTTCATAAACATAGAAACTTAACTACACGTGCTGCCATCTATGTATGTATTTGTTTGAATTTTTAATGATCTATCTACTAATATTATAAATGTAAAATGATGATGTATGGGTGTTTGTTACTCTCTAACGCAAAAAATGCTGAACGGATTTTCATGAAATTTAGCACACCATGATCTACCTCATGGTTAGGAATAAGATGTAGGGTATTTATTATCCCGGAAAACATGGGAAAAGCAGAGTGCTAATAATTTTTATAATCTATCCGCATTTTCAAGACTAAGTTTGAGCACTCCGCAGAGATTGAACACCCTGTATATGTGGACCTAGAAGCATGAAACTTAACTTTGTAGCGTCTTTCATTGCTGTCTGTACTACCCAATCTCAGAAGATAGCGCTTGCGAGCATTTTACCAATAATCTATGTACAAGCCCCTACGTTAGGGCGCATTGGCCTGGAATGTCACGATGTAACTTGTAACAAGAAGCCTTGACTATGGAAGACAACAAAACATGTTTTGAAAGATCTTTGATGTTTTAGGCACAATATGAGGGAAAGAGAAAAAAGATTGCTATTATAAGTGTGTGCGAATGACAGTTTAGTAGACGTTCAGCTACTTACTTCACCTAAATGGAACAAAAACAGTTGCATTTCTAAATAATATTAAGGCTACTGGATCATAAAATTTCAAGTGATTTAATTGTCTGCTGATATTCCCCATTACGGCGTATTTATGCCGTATTAGTGATCTATCTAAATTAATCTTTAAACTTCCTTTAAAGTTGGCTTCGAGTTTGATGCCGAAGCGTTATTTTTAATTGAGTTCCCGTTTTAGAACATGTCTTAAACATAAACGGCAGAATATGTAGGAAAAAGTAATAACATAATTTGTCGCTAAGGCACCCGCATAATGCTACATACGAAGGTATATTCTTAACGTGTTTACCTTGCAACAGATCCCCATTTTCTTAGCAAGAAGTATAATTAAGTGTTTGACCTCCGATTAGTATGCGACCCGAGTTCATGCATCTCACCTTCTGGAGTTCCAGCGCCTGAGGCAATTCCAACCTTATTTCCTAATACTTTAAGTCTTTCCACACCAGCTAACTCGAAGCTACTTAAGACTTTCTGCCTTAACGTAATCACGTAAGTACATTTTCTACAACATCCTAAATAGAGCCGTAAGTTTTGTCTATTTGAGCTCGTTTTTGCTTACGTACACGGCGAGTATTCAAGCTCTCTTTATCTAATGTTATATAGGTTGAGAGGGAAGGAAATATTCTGGATTTTCACTTAAAATTAATTCTCTTTACACAGAAATCTATGTGCTAACATGTGCAGAATGTTTGTAAATATTTATTTTGGGGGCTGTATGATCAACTCTTTGCGCCTAATCAGTTGAATGGAAATCGATTTTATTGAAAAAATATGCCAAGTCCGAATCAAAAATGTTTAGTATTGAGTTCCATAGAAAAAGAGTTCATGTAAACTGAAAAACATAAGAATGTTAATTTGTTATAGAGAACCAGTCTATTCATATGGAGTATTTTATATCGAGTGATTACATTTAATTTTATTTCATACATCAATATCATTCAAGGTTTTGTGCTAGCATTAAAGTTTCAAGATGACCTGAATGTCACCTGTTGCTCTCAGATACCATTAGTTCTTATATACTTTATAGGAGTTTCGTGACAGGCGACAGACCACCTTCCAGCATCTATATAATTATAACCCTGAATATTTTCCAAGACCAGAGTACTTCTTATGACTATTCAAGATTTTATCAGGGTGCTTCACAGTTATAGAAGGTTGGCATAAACTTAAGAAAGATATATTATCTCTAGATTATCTACTCTCGAAAAAGGGGCTTTAATATGTATCAATAAGCCCGTAATTCATTCACTTTTATTACATATTATCAGTAGAGCCACGTTAAACTGGGCCCCACAATAAATTAGTATGCGACCCAAAGCTTGGACACATCTGGCTCTCATTAGTGTCTGAAGTTGACAATAATTCAATTAGTTTAAGGCCGGTCGGGCCAAAAATTGGACGGACATGTTTTAGTTGTTCGATGAGGGTGGAATTAAATTTTGTTTGCGTGTAACTGCTGTGAAACATTTAATCTCTAAATAGACAATTTCTTGGCTTTGCTGATAAAATTTATGTCTATAAAAATTTGTAAAATTTATTTATTTTTTCGTGTTAAAAAAAAGCAAAGGTGTAATCTAGGTATATCTAATTATAGTAATGTTAGCGATCTAGAACTTCAACTCAGAAATTCTTTATAATAATTATAAAATATAAAATGATAAAATTTAAATAAAACCCCCAAAGTTTAATGTTTACCAAACACAGCTATCAGGTTTTTGATCACATCAACTTTCAAACAAAAAAGCGTATCAAAATCGGTCCATTCGTTTAGGAGCTACGATTCCACAGACACACAGACAAATGAATACAAACATCACACATACACGTCGCAAACTACGAAGCTAGATAGATTTCAAGCATCCCCTTTAAAGCATGGTTCTGAGGGCACTCAACAACCAGAATAACTCTTAAGGCTCTCGCTATCTTTAGCTTTTCATGCCAAAACACGGTTGGAATGGTCCAATTAAAGACATAGACTGAAGGGTTATTGTTGTGCTAGGAAGACTTGGGATTGGACCATTGAATTATTATTACTAGCGTATAGAATGGACACCGCGAACACAATGTATGTTCCAATGCATTGACGCCGCGCGGCTTCAATTTCCAATGGATTCGTTCTAGAAAGGAGAACAGGGGCTCAATTTTGAAAATAGAACCTCCCGGCGGGGACACACATTTTGTTCGAGATGTCTATTCTGTGATATGATACTTCAATGGATTGGACCGATTTGTGTTCATCGTGCAGTGTTATATCTAGGTTTTTATTTCGTTCTCGGCTGGAGTCACATGTTTGGCTATGTTTGGTGTAGCATCTGGTCATGCATTGCACCATGATATATTCCAGTTCTCCTAACGTTCACATCAATATTCCAAAGTACTTCAACATTACTTGATCAATAAATATCTGTTCTCCCTTATTGACAATTCTTTAATCTAAATATGATATGACATTTCTTATATACCAACCTCTGCATCGGAGAAGCGTTGCAGAATAAAGAGGTCCGTCCCTGGACCTTCACTGAAGATTGGCCTCACCAAAATATACTTTTTTCTTTTTCTTTTCACTAATGATAAAAGATTTTGTGCTTTTCACTTAAGCTGTGCTATATGTATACTATACCTATAATCTTATGTATTATAAATATAATTATTTATTACGTATCAGCTACCAGGTCAGGCTGTCCTGCGACATAGGCCTCCTCAAGTTTCCTTCACATATATCGGTGCTGCGCTGTCCTTCTCCAACCCTTCGGCAAATCGTCTTCCCATCTTTATAATCTGCCTTCCTCTACGTATTTTCCCGTTTCCTTGCCGACACAAATCGGGTTAGCTAAATAAACCCATTTAATAAATTAAATGTTGCCATGAGCGGACGTACGTTCTACTACAATAATACTACTAATACGCAATATAAAAGCAAAAATTTGAAAGATTTTTGGGTAATCGATTACGTGCTAAACGGGACACGGATTAAGATGAAACTGAGCACAAAGAACATGTCCAGACTTAAATAAAAGGAAAGATCTTATCCATTGAGGTATAAGTATACATAGAGAAGACATCTCAAACAAAATGTGTGTCCCCGCCGGGAGGTTCTATTTTCAAAATTGAGCCCCTGTTCTCCTTTCAAAATCGAACGATTCCATTGGACATTGAAGCCGCGCGGCGTCAATTCATTGGAACATACATTGTGTTCGCGGTGTCTCTTCTATACACTAGTAATAATAATTCAATGATCTTATCTCGGTTTTACGTTCAAGTTGGACGATTTGAACGTTTATATGTTTGTGAAACCACTTTCTATTACAATCTAGTAGAATAAACAAAGTTATTGTTTACACCCCATGCACGATAGCTAAGAAATAGATTTAAACCCACATCCTTTAACCGAGAAACCTACCGAGTCTCTGGTTATTGCTGTTCAATGGACAATTCGGATAATTAATTCCCAGTTAAGCCCAGGTCATCGATCATAGCTCACTAGAATACCGACGCAAACTCACGTTTAAATGCGTTTATATCGGGTAGGTACTAGTAACCGCCCTCGCTTTGTTTCGGTTTTCGTATCCATCAATTTTTTAAAAATCCAATTTTTTAAAAAAGAACATAGTCCATGTATCTTATAAACAAAAGAGTATCGCATTGGTTAAAAAATTTTGAAATTGGTCCAGTAGTTTTTAAGTATCTTAAAACTTTCCTTACACTTAAGTTATACTTTTTGTACTTCCGCACTGGAACAGCGTGGTGGAGTATACTCTAGGCCTAGGTCAAGAAAAGAAACCTTTAATGGGTTGCCATATGTGTGTTCAATCTTTGGCTAAAGTTTTAGTCTCTTCTTTTCGTAGTTGAAGAGGCCTGGTATAATATACTTAACCACATCAGTCCACGTCAGTCAGATGTCCAGTCATACTTTTTTGAAGCCTGTCTAGATGATAAGGTTATATCGGTTGATGAAATAAAACCACTAAGATTAATAAATAAAACTAAAATATTAAATAAATAGTAAATCTGTAAATATACAAACGTTGTAAAAAGTTTTTACTATTCATTGAAAAACACATCCAACCTAGCTTATCCACTTACAAAGTTAACAACATTGCATTGTAACTAAATATATCACACCTTCCGGTAATTTCTACGTCGAATGCGATCCCGGCAAATTGCTTTATCCCGCACCTCCCGGGATTCCATTCGATCTCGTCGGAGACGCCGACGACATTAATAAGTCCCAGCTGCTTACCGTCCGAATACTAATTATGGATGGAATAAATGAATTAATATCGTAATCATGATGGAAATGCATGGATTGGATACAGCATTGAGTGAAGAAATCGCTTTTGTTATTGAAGTAAGAGAAATTGATTCATCATCTTTATTCCATTAAATTGCTTCGTTATTATTGCTCCTTTCTATCTTTCCTTCTCTTTTCTTTCTTCTTTTACTATATCTCTTCCTTTTTGTTGGCAACATACGAGTATCAGTGTCATAGTATACGCAGGATAAAACGTGCCAGTGGTTTGTTCAAAATATGTTGAAGTTCCATTAGAAAAATCACCACAGAACTTAACAATAACATCGTGTAACTTAAATTGTAGTTGCGAAATGCTCCTTTATCGAGTAACCTTCGATACCACTCAAACTGGTAACTCAGTAACTTAGTAACTTAGTCAAGTCAATTATGAAAGTTAGCGAAACCCATTACTGTCCGACCGAGTACGTCACACCTCCCGTGTTGCTACTCGGCAAATTGCGTTATACCATCTCTTGGGGATTCCACCGAATCCGGGATTTCATTGAATTCTAGCTGTATCAACCTTAATACTCCCAGGTGTATCCTACGGAGCCCGAATACTAATTTATGGATATAATAACTAAATGCTTGTGTGACTATGTTTTTGTGTTAGCACAATCTGTATATCTAATATTGCGGCATACATAATATAAACGGTGCTGCAATATGATTATTGTTTATTCATGTTATCAGACTTAAAAAAATTTAAAGTGGGATTTCCCGCTTTTTCCCCATTTATATTCTGTTCTGATGTTTTTGTTTATCTACAAGAAATTGCAACACTTTTCTATATTTTTTTTTCTTGTAGTCAAAATCCTATCGACATTTTTCGAAGCTTGCAGCTGTTTTTTGCAGCCAGAATCATAAAACCATTTTGTAAGGTAAAATAAAATTTTATTTAATAAACAACAATAATATTATAATTTGTTTGTTGTTTCACGAATATTAAAATAACATAATAAAAGGAAATGACTCTCGAAGCGTTATTTGATATTATTTTTATTTTGTACAAGTAACCGCCCTGGCTTTGCTTCGGTTTTCTTATTTTTTTACACCTTGGGTTACACTATTAGGCGCTCCACCCACTGAAGACGCGTCCCGCCGCGATGCGCAGAGCGACGGATATCACAACTGCGCGCGGGGCAATTTCCCGCGCGGTGCCGCGTCGGCAGTGTGTTGTGCTAGGCGTGATTTCTATATAAATTGACATAATTGCATACAATGGTAAAATCTGCCATCCCGCGCACCGCGATAGGGGCGCGGTGCAGTGGTTGGAGCGCCTTAGAGTTTCAATCCCTAATTATTTGAAAATATAATATAGCCTATAGCACTCGGGGATAATTTAGCTTCCCAACAGTGAAAGAATTTTTCAAATCGGTTCAGTAGTTTCGGAGTCTATTCAATGTAAACAATCAAATCTTTCCTCTTTATAATATTAGTATAGATATAATATAATAGGTTGGAATTGACTTTATCATTTCACTAACAAGCGTGGTAAGTCCCAACGTTATATCAGAACCGCTGAACCACAGCCTCTCAACTCGAGCCGCCCCAGAGGGTCTGTGTTACGGAATTACCTGTCAACTCAAGGTTATTGCCATTTAAAATATAATATCTTGATAAATATACCGTTGAAAGAAGTTCGTTAGCGTTGAAACAAGTTCGACGGAAAGTAAAAATAAAGACGTTGAAGAATTTTAACATTTTAGATTTAATATTTTTTTAACTAACACACACTTAACACTTTGAGCTGTGAAAAATCGTTACTTCTATGGAAATAGGCTTAGACGTAATGTAGTTTCTAATAGACGCGAATATCAATCATATTATCAAGGAGTTTAGAACGAGCTATCAGAAGTAGGTATAAAAATTCATGTCTGTTGTTAAAATTTGAGTACTCTCGTCTGGAGCCAATCTTGAGCGTAGCACCAGGTCACAATTATCAAAAATTGTTATAAATTCCCATAAACTATAGCAATATACAAAATAAGACCATAGACTAAACGAATTTTGCAAGGTTTGACCCAAACAAACATATTAAAGAAGTCGTAATATCTCGCTGCACTTGTTACATATTGCGCGCTCACTCGCACTTAGAACTAGGACATAAGAGCGAATGAGCGCGCAATATGTCAGCAAGTGCAGCGAGGTACTACGAAGTGCGAGTACTCGTAGTTAACCAGTCCTCACTGGAGCAACGTATTGGAGTATGCTCTTGGCCCCCTCTAGAGGAGAGACATAACATAGTGGGTCATTAATGGGTGGAAGCTGATAAGTTCAAAGATTAACCAATTATCGACTTCAGAGTCTGACTTCTCAGTACAAAAATCCATCATAACCTTATTTATTA
This sequence comes from Thymelicus sylvestris, assembly GCA_911387775.1. Lineage (NCBI taxonomy): Eukaryota > Metazoa > Arthropoda > Insecta > Lepidoptera > Hesperiidae > Thymelicus > Thymelicus sylvestris. The sequence continues at coordinate 35,723,487 of OU426885.1, read as the reverse complement.
CCTGGTTCGTGTTTATTGCACCTATTCGTATTAATCCGATAACGCTGAGACGTGATACCGCACTTAATTGGTCGGCTTTGATCTGCAATATCTGTAGAATAGCGACTGCAATACATATCTGCGATATTCCGATCCATCCTAATACGAGGAACAAAATTTACTTCTAACGTGTACAACGCCATTTCACAATTACGTAGATTGTTCTAGCTCTTTTGTTTCCAGTTATCGATATTATTGCATTGGCAAGCATTGTCTTTGTAGATTTAAATCGGCGAGGATGTAGTACGCGTAGTTATAGTACCTACTTAAATAAAAGTTGTCGTCTGGGTGTTATATGGGTGACCACTAGTGGCATTTAAAGAACGATGAAGGCTTTGCTTCAAGATGTCGTTGGCAGAGCAGTCATAAACATTTTGCCTGACGATATAGTCTTATATCAAGTAACCATGAAAACTGTTCATTGAGACTACAACACAATTTATGTTATTTTCTCAAGAAACAGGTGAAATCTTAAAATTTTAACTGTAAATAAGACCAACCATCTTAAGTCACCACCAATTAATGGGATTGTAATATTAATTTTGTAATGTAAAAGGCTCTGTATATCCTTCAATGACTCAGAAGCGGTAAGCGATGGACAAAGCGTAGATCATGGGCGGGGCAGAGAAACTTCGGCAGAAAAACTAGAAAGTCTTGGAGTTAGACAACATCAATTAATGCCCGACACCATTTTTGTGACACCTTCCTTCAATCAGCTGCCAAACCACTTGTCGTGTTCCGGCTGGAATCATAAGATACGTTTTTCTTTTGGCTCTCTACTTTCTTGACTGATAAAATATCTGTGACGCCTTTGGTGAAGCTGATGACGCTAACCATTTACCATCAGGTGACTTGTATGCTTCTTCGACAGCTACATTTTAAATACATCTCTGACATCTCCGTAGGCAGATGTGACCAATTGCCATCAAGTGGTTCATCTGGTTTGCGAGCTGTTACCACAAGGCATTACAGCACGCAATATTTAACCATTAATGAACGTTTACCTCCAAAATAGTCCGTTCGGAAATGGACGCAATTATAAAATTGTAAATCAGCGTTGCTACTACCCTACTTGTTTAACTACGTCAATTTGTAGCAGGCGTAATTCGATTTATGATTGTGTTTCCTGTGATTCAAACAATCTAGTTAATTGGGTGGTTAGAAAGTATCGAGATCTAGAAATTTTAAATGCGATTTGAATTATTTCCTAGAGAGCTCAAGACTTTGGTCTGATTGATCTTTTGCTACGCCCCAGCTCTTTCTGTTTTCAACCGGGGTAGACTTTCAATAGACCTATTTTCGCTCTTGGATCTTTTTTGCAAAGTCTCAGTCATGTACGACATTTGGTAGTAATTTTTTACAGGGTCTTTGTCAACTATTTACAAAGGAGCAGTGGAAGAGATATTTTTAGATGATAGCTCCAATTTATTAGCAGCGTTGAGCAATGATCCTTTTCGTGTGAAGCAATGTTTTTTTTTGTAACTGAAGAAACAGCAGTTCCATTTGGTAGAAGGATTAAGGAACTATAGTGTCAAAAACTTTTTATACTTACTCCAAAAGTCTAAAATTCACAAACTAAGGTCTTCTTGCAGAATAACACCTGGAGAAAAATAGAACTTTGGTGAAAATTTAGGCAAAACGAAGCATTTGACTTTTGCATTACAACACATATTTCTTGCCTATATTTTTCCAAATATGTTGTAGGCAGTGATTCAATTCGACAAGCAGGTGACGTGGGTATCGGATAGGAATAACTGATTGATATTATTGATTGATTTCCTGTGCGTTGATTCTGGACTGGATTTAGCTGCAAATAGAAACGCCTGTGGGGATATTTTTGATTCCTGACATTGATAAGGGATGGAAATATTCTTGGTGGGTGGAAGACATCTCAATCAACTTATTTGTTGTATAAATACCTACTAAGGCTAAACATTTAAAACACAATGCCTCATTTGGAACAAATAGTTTCCACAAACTGTAGGCATTATCAACTAAGGTCTATCTTAGAAAATTGTGACTACCAAGAATTCTAATAATAGGACTCCATTTGATATTCAAACTTTTAAAGTTTAACAAATTTAATTTATTTACTTTCCTATCCTAAACCTATTATTGTCACTATACAATTATGGTACCAATTTGTCATTGCTAATTAATTTGCGAAGAAAGAAAATCAGAAATTCTGATTATATCACATATACTAAATGACGTTTTCTTTCCATTGTAGCTGTCTTTCCTTTATTGAAACAGAGTTCAGTAAGTAAATACATTTGTCCTACAAATACATTGTTTTGAGAGATTACAAGTTTTCTTCCTCAAGATGTTATTTATTGTAAAGCGAATTGGCTGACACGACAAAACTCTTGGTTTAATACGCACTTAAATAAATTAAAACAGACCCTTCGAATTCTCGTAGCCTTTGAAGTTCAGCAAACTTGCGTACATACAATGTATATTTATTTGGTGAGAAGCTATTGGTTTAACCTAAATCATAAATGAATTTATTTTGATTGGAGTAAATTAGAAAGCTTGTCGTTTTGTTTATGAAAGTAGTAAGGAAATTTTGTAGAATCAATCTGAAGATAAAGTGAGGGTACTTTTATAAACGCATACCAATACTATTGGCCGATAATAATTCATTGATGATGCTTATGATGTAAGTGCTTATCATCATGTCGTGGGTCTTCTGCTCATTTGAAATACCAGAAATATTTTTTGTACTGTAGGTACCTCAATTCAAGAAATAAATTACTATAATAGACAGATGACTTAACCATCAATCAATCTTCAAGGGTTCCCATTACAAATGAAGAAACCAAACCGAAATTTCGTTGCTAATACGAAACTGAGGGATTTGGCAGTGAAATAGAAAGGAACTAACGGCGAGCCCATAAAAACTAAACAAATTGACGTGGTCGAACCAGTAACTAGTAAAGGTCGGTATAACAAATGTGGGGTAGCCGCGCTGACAGCGGGTAGCGGTGGAAGAAAAATGAGAACTGACTGGCTATGTGAACGGCTTTTGCTGTTTCGTTTTTAACATAGTTCCAATACTTAAGGAAGGAGGACTTTACATACATAAATGCGTCAAGAGAAATATTTGTATCCTGTTTTGAGAATAATATTCTCATGTTTACACGGGGTGGAAGTGAGAAAGAAATTTGTGAAATGAATGTTGTAAATACTTTAATAATATATTGCATCAATGAAATCTTAAGATCAAGTAACTAACCTAGTATTAATTTAATTGATCATATGGTATAACATCTTTCTGAACCGGATCATTTAGCAATAACATCTTTATTATGATTTTGTCTCTTGCTCTTTTGTTAAACATTATTATTCAATTTAACTTCGTTTTTCCCCCTTTCTAAAGCTTGTACTGAGAATTGAGATACAAGAAGAGTAAATAACTAAAACGAATAAATACCGGTATTTATAAGCACTCAAACAATCAAAACACAGCGCACAGAACAAAGGTTCTGAAGGATATTAAACGGTAATGAAAGGATATTAAAACGGTTGAAGCAATTGTTTGTTGTACTCAATGAAACAGCCGCTTCATTAGAAATAATTGGCGCACAAAATGGTTGAAGTATCGATTCGTTTGTTACGATATCGACTTGAAAAGCCTCGGTTGTTACAGGAATAGAGATATAACCGCTTTTCCGCTGGTAGTAGGGCTCCTCGAAGGATTATTATTATAATTTTTGAAGTGAAAACTTCTTTAGTACGGGGGTGACTTGAAATTTTATGAAACGAAACTGTCCAGTGGAGACAAGAAATGAGTGGAGACTGACTTCAGTTGAGTTGAGTTGAGTGGAGTGGAGTGGAGTGGAGTGGAGTGGAGTGGAGTGGAGTGGAGTGGAGTGGAGCGGAGCGGAGCGGAGTGGAGTAGTAAAACCTAGAATTATCATCTTCCCGAAATTTTACATTCGTCTCATTATCTTGAAAACAAAATTTTTGAAGGTTTCACTTCTTACACGTGTGAATTGCACACATTTTAATTTTTTTTAATGGAAATAGCCAGCAAACGAGCTGACGATCCACCTGATGGTAAGTGGCTATCGTCGCCCATGGATATCAGCAACACCAAAGGCATCACTGATGCGTTGCCGGCCAAGAAAGAGAGAACAAAAAGAAAGAAAGAACTGGCTCTCAAGCCCCCAGCCGGAACACGACCAATCGTTTGGCGGCTGACTCATGCTCGAGGGTGGTAGCTATCCAGGCGAACCCCATGGAGAAATAATAATAGGAATAATGGTATTAATTAATAATTAACATCAATATTACTAATAAAATCTGGAGTCGTAAGCAGAGAAAGGATTTTGATATACATAGAATCTGTTGTTCTTTATGATAATGATGGGGAGACAACTTCATGGGACTCCAAAAAATGTTTGAGATCCTCTTGGTCCACCAATTGAAATTAAGGCTTCCAGAATTACCAAAAATGTGGTTGATGTACTGAAGTGATTTGATTATTACATGGATGGCCCAGGATACGTCAATCCAGCTGAAAAATTTGAGACGTGAGATTTTTCGACTGAATATAAGGTTGTTTTTTTGATTTAAGGTCAAAATAAGGTGGAAAAAAATATTTTTTTGAATCAAAAAAATTACAGTATGTTAAGGACATAAAAAGGTAAGTTTTCACCAAATTTCGTGAAAAAAAAAATTTTTTTGTAAAAGATAAAAATAAAAAACCAAAAACGTGGTTTTTTGAATTTTTCACATAAATTTTGAGGTTATGTAAAAAAGTGAAAATACAAAATTTGTAGATCTTTTTATTACCTACAACTTTGCCATTCAACTTTTTTCAATAGGACTTGTAGTTTTTCCGGAAATCGAGATAAACCATTTTTTTCTCTTAAACCCCCCCTCCCCCCCCCCTTCCCGACCTCAGATCGCCCGTAATTTATTTTTCCTATAATCTTCGTTATATTCTCTTCCTTTTGCAATAGGTTTCATTCTACTATAATTTTTTTTCGTTTCAAAAATTATCGGCACTGGACTACTTGGGATATCCCAAGTTTTAACGACAAAACTTTTAGCAATATTTTCTTGAGAAAAATAAGTTCAGCGAACGCGCAAATTTACTCTCGTATGCTATGTTTCTGATGCATAAATAAACTCATGTTAGATAAAATGTTTATTTTGAGGTGTAGGATTCAATTCTAAATCTAAGGCATACTGTCCACGGCGCTTCATTTGACGATTGCATGCAAGCTGCACAATGAAACAGGCAGTAGGCAAACACGACGAGGTCGCTCCGTAGACATGATATTTCGTACTTTTACTAAGCAAGATGCAAGCTAGCTGCAAGCAAGCGACAAATTGACGATAGCGTGCCTGTGTGTGTCTACGTGGACAGAAGACCTAAGTCGACTTCCTTTTTTCGTGATGCTTGCAACTTTGATAACGGATGAGGAAATGGCGACAATTTCCTTGTTATTCAAATTGCTTATACCACTTAGGTCAGACTGAAACTATCCGGATTAATCCGGATCTGAGTACCAACTTCTACGGAGTAGTCATTTTCTGCTTGTTTAGTTAGTAATTACGTGGTTATTTCGCAACCTAATTGAGTCCTGTCAGCACAAAATAATAGGCCCTGACACAAATAAAATAACTTTAAATAACTCATTGAAAAATAACTTTCAAACTTTAATCGATCAAACCAAAAGAATAATTCATTGTTTTTTTTTACTTTCTTTCATCAAGTATTTGAAACCTAAAAGTTGGCTTAAATAAATTTAATCGAACTATAAATATTTCGATATGATTTTTAATATTAAAAAGAGGAAAGATTTGATTGCTTGCATGCTCCAAAACTACTGAACCGATTTGAAAACTTCCTTCACTGTTGGGAAGCTACACTATCCCCGGGTGACATAGGCTATATTATATTTTCAAAAAAATTAGGGATCCTTAATAAGACTCCAATAATGTAACCCAAGGTGTAAAAAAATAAGAAAACCGAAGCAAAGCGAGGGCGGTTACTCGTATTGTAATATAAAAGGTCCTCTACAAAGACTGTATAATGGTTGACCATCAGGACATGACTTGAAACGGACGTGGAAGATATTTGATGGGTCCCTAATGTCGGTCGGGACCCAAATGTACCCCTAACCTCAAACAAACTCCTAATTACAAATTTAAAAGGCTACCCGTGACACGGAAGCGTATCTGGGTTTATGGACAAAAGTGGCTTTGCGAGTCAAGAGATGAGTCGGTGTGACGTAGTTTTTATCAAATAATCTAAATTTTACTAAAAAAATAACCGACGTCAAAGTTACTCAAAAACTATTTGTCAGATCTCGTTCAAATTTATGTGGAACTACATGACAAGCACCTGCTTTCGATTAAAGAAAGAATCATCTAAATCGGTTGGCGTGATATTGAGTTTGATATTGATATTGATATTCGTCAATTTGTCGCGCACATTCTTAATACAAAACGACTTATGTAGTTTTCTCATGGATGCCATTATCAAATCTCAATAAAATTTATATGGGACCACATGACAGCCACCAGCTTTCGATTAAAAAAGAATCATCAAAACCGTTTCGCCCAGTCCAAAGCTCTGAGGTAACGAACATAAAAAAAAATACTGTCGAATTGAGAACCTCCTCCTTTTTTTGAAGTCGGTTAAAAATACTTTTCTATGCTGGCAAAGAAGACCATACCATGTCATCCGATGAATTGATTAGTTACAAGGAGACATGGCATTCCTTACAAATTGTCCAAAACACGTATAAAAGCCACAACTCGTATGTAAGACAATTTGGCTGCGATATATTTTATACTTTATTAATATTTCGACCCATTGTTATTCAGTATTTGACAAAAATGAGTACCGTATTTTATACTTAATATTCGTGTCCGCCATGATGCAAATTGTTTTAATAAAGATATGCTGAGGAGTTGCTTTAGTCGTTGCTTCTTTTCCACGACGAAGAGCATTTGCAACTAATAAAAGAAGCAGAAAATAGCGTACATCAATATCATAATGAATACGAATACAATAACTTCAATAATCCTATGATTGGATGACTGAAATTATCGTGTTCAAAATGTGAAGTTAAATAAAATTTTATTTCGTTTATTTACGGCCATTGTACGTTTTAAATAAAATGAAGTATTACACAACAAACTCCCGAGTCAGCTAATTATGAAAATTCTTCGTAATAATGTACTCATTTGACGCTATTAGTCTATTGTGTTTTTAATTAAACATTTTATTATGATGTTGAATAAATTAACTTAGCCAGTAGATGTTTGAATCGTTAAAAGAGAAAATAAGCTAGAATTCAGAATGGAAAAGATATTTCAGAGATGAAGTTAATGCTTGGTTGAGTTGTAATTTCTCGTTGGATGTAGAGTACTCCATCCATCCGTGAATACAAACACCTTTTGTCAGAAATATAATAAAACAATGAGCTAATTATTATGGTTCTCAGTATCTAATATATAAAATTCTCGTGTCACGGTGTTAGAAGTTGAACTCCTCCGAAACGGGTCGACCGATTTTCGTGAATCTTAGCGTGCATATTGGCTAGGATAGAGAATCGGACAACATCTATTTTTCATCACCCTAAATGTTAAGGGTGTTCCACCCCTAATTTTTTTTTATTTTTTATTACTATTAACTTTTGACAGAACGAAGTCTGTCCAGGCAGCTAGTAATATTATAAAATAATGGTTAAAGGTTAACATTGACTGATAGTAGAAATAAGTTTTAAATATCGACAACGTGTGTGGAAAGCAAACAACATTTATTATTTTATTAAACTTGTTATCGTTTTATATTGATATTGAATTATTGAACTACTTGCATTAGTGTTCAGTCCGTATGTATGTGTGTGTTCAATAGACAGTAATAAGATCAAAGCACATTAACGTCACCAGAACGATCTTAAGCCCCTTACAGCTTCCAATTTACAATACAACACGTATCCAATATTTCCAGTTTTTCGTAATTTAATATTAGATCATCAAACATTTTCTATCAATATCAATATTAGAATCGCGCTCTTAACTCCAATATATTATAATGTTTAGTTTCATGTAAATTATATTGACAAAATCGGATGAAGCTACGGGGGGTATTGGTATTTCAATAAATACGTAATTTATGGTGGTAATTTAATTATAATATTAATAAATTGCGCTTCAGAGAGCCAGATGAAAAAAATATATATTCTATACAAGGCGAAACAGTTTTATTTAAAGTACCTATCGTGTTATAAAACTTTTTTAAGAAGGTTTACAGGTTTTGGTGCGTAATGCTAGTAATCGTTAAAGCTAGAAAGTTAAAGTGCTTAAACATATACATATATGTTTGTGTATGTATGCTTGAGATGTCTTGTGGATATTTGTTTCATAGTTGTCATGAATGTCGGAGAGACAGAATCTTTGCCCCCATTTTCATCCGACATGGTGGTACGTAGGACATGTCGTGCAAATGAAAGATTATGCTTCGTAACACACACTACATACATACATTACTAAACTTTATAAATAGGTCCCTAGATTTTGTTGCGAAACGGATGGATATTTAGTGGTGTTGTCTCATCAAGTGCCGAATGAAGACTGAATGAAGAAAAAGTTGAACAGGTAGTGTGTTCAACTCTGTCTAGGCAGTATCGAAATACTTTTCGTTTTATAAATACTTTTCTGCCCGCGACCTATTTCGCTTTTTCCAGGATAATAAGTACCCTATTATCTTATCTTATCATGGTCTACCTGTGTACAAAGTTTTATGAAAATCTGTTCAGTACTTTTTTCATGAAACAGCAACAAAGACCCATATAAACTTTGACATTTATAATTAGTATCACTTCAAGTGACTAGATCTGACATGTATAATTATAATTTAGACATTACAAATACATGAATAAATATTATCACGTTTAAATACCGCGGGGAATCGAACCTGATTTCATTTGGGAGTCACAGTCAAACGCCTACATTTTAAGTTATCCCAAAAATACAAATTGATTATACAAACTTGTCAGATCAAACTGTATTGTAGTACCTAAATTATCTCTGGAACCGGTTTCATGCTCATAATCTGGTTCCAAATCCCTCACTGCAGTACTTTAAGTGCTGGAACTTCTAAGTCCGCCTTATTAAGTTTTTAACCGTGTAATGTTTTCTTTGTTCCAGGTCTTCGCAGCAATTTACAGCGGGGTTAAGCGTAAGTAGAGATTTTGCATTTTCACGGTTTTATCTTCATAAAGGACGCCTTTATCCATTAAAAAAGCGGTTAAAAGTAACGGTGACCTTAAGTGAGTGGATAGATGTGTATAGCTTGCGGGTAAGAATAGTATATTCATGGGTCAGTTTTCCTGAAGAGATCTAGAGCATATTCCACCACGATGCTCCATTGCAGATTCGATTCGAAAAACATAAATGTCTGAACCGCCATAATTGTTTATGTCATGGATTCTGTCATCAGAAAAATCAAGAAAACATTTCCTTTCCTTTCGAGTAAAGATTCTTACAAATAGGTTGATAAATGATGGAACTCTGAGGTTACGAACGTTACATAAAACGACAAAAGAATACACTGGAATTGGGGACCTCCAACTTTTTTGAAATTGGTTATAAGTTATAACATCTAATATACATATAAAATTCTCGTGTCACGCTTTTTTGAAGTTGAACTCCTGCGAAACGGCTCGACCGATTTTCGTGAATCTTAGCGTTTATCGGCTAGGGTGGAGAATCGGACAACATCTATTTTTCATCCCCTTAAAATCTAAATGTTAAGGGTGGTCCACCCCTAAATTTTTGTCAGAACAACGTTTGCCGAGTCAGCTAGTTTTTAATATACATATATTCGATAAATTGTGTCAAAAAGATTTTTTAATTTCAAGTGAAAATGTCCTCTTTGGCTAATTTAATAAGTAAGATATAATAAATATAAATAAATTGGACCTGCTTATTGAATTATTAATTTTCGTGAATCGCCTTTGTCTCCAGGGTCGTCATTCAACGGAAATATACGCCGAGTCAGGGGACGAGTTCTTAACGTAAATTATTGTAAGGGCCTTTGTCTTATCAGCCCTAAATTAGGGCTGGCAGAATGGATGTTCTCGAGAAATATCAAGTAAATTATATTTATCAACCTTGAATTTGATGATAGCTTATTCATAGTACTCGGAAATAAAATATACCATAGTCTACCACGCTGGCCAATGGTTAACTAGAATTCTGCATACTGCACCTTTTAAGAAAATTTTAAACTTTTGCAAATTCTACGATGTTTTCTAGCGTCAAAGTAATGTAATAAGTAATGCAAATTGATTCTTCATGTTCTAAGTCGGTATTAAGAATACATTTGATGCATTGATTTTTCATGCTCTAAGTCTGTATTAAGAATACATTTGAAGCATTGGAAGTGTCGCATTCGAACTCAAGTCACCCATTAAGATTGTTTAAATATGTTCTTTAACGAATAAATCTTAGTCATTATAATGTCTCACGATCCGTTGTACCACACACGAATACGTATAGTTACCGTTATGTTTATAGCTTCGTACTTCAAAGTTCCACCACCGGACAAATCATAATTTAGTAACATAGGTACTAGGATAACATAGTGCAAATTATATCAACACTAGCTTTTGCCCGCAGCTTCGCCCGCGGTAGAGATCGATTTTTATAAATCCTACTTATTTTTACTGAGTTAGATTTAGTTGCCTATGACTTAAGTAATTTACATGTATTGATACAGAACTTGCAAATGAATTTTACTAACGCCATCTATTAACAAATCCGGAACTAAATATCTAGCAACTAACAAAATATCGATCTCCCCGGCCCATGGGGATGTTTTACCGCGGTAAAAAGTAGCCTACGTTACTATCCACCCTCCTCACTATCTCCACACATAAAAACCATACCATATAACAGTTTCGTTGCGACGTGAAAGCCGGACAAACAAACAAACAGACAAACAAACAAACACACTTTCACATTTATAATATTAGTAGGGATAGGGATGAACATCACAGGGTCCAGTAAACATGTCATAGTTTCCAATACCTGTTTGGGTTAGCTACATCTTATTTCTCCACAGCCGTTTATCATTTTTTAGCCATCAGAAGAAATATTCCATAACTCTCCAAAACATTTAAAGCAAATCTTCCCAGACTTACATAATTGTAGTGTAACGACGTGACCTGGAAAAATGCACTCTCGCGGTCATTAGTGGATGAGTATGTAGCGAGAAAATGAGCTGCAAGAAAGGAAAGAAAAGAAAACGGGGGTAACTCAACATGGTTTATGTCGGGATTAATGTGTTTACATTAGTCAAAGTTACTTACGTCTTGCCTTTTTATTTAAGAGAACGCATATTTAAACGAGATGAGAGGTTGTTTATGAGTTGAAAAAAGAGTTGGTTTTTATTAATTATTGTTCAATCCTTTAGCACTGGTCGGTATGAAAGAAAAGTAAAACCCTTCCAAAATTGACACTTAATGTCAAAGGAAAAAATATCGCGAGTTGCGTCAACTCCGTTAAGAAGATCGGTAGAATTCACGACGTTCGTGGAGTTTCCATCATCAGAAGACCATAACGTTTATGGTGCTGTCCTCCGGCCGTGCCGTGAAACAAAGAAGCAGTCGTGCGCAGCGCAATCCTGCGACATTGGATGTTAAGGTTGGTGGGTTCTTTCTTACTGATTTTGGTATTGGATTGGACATACTACCAACCTACTGCTTCATAAATACATACATACATTTATACAGTCCACATTACATACATCGAAGGATCGCCCCTGCGATTACCGCACAATTTTTTGTGGCCTTCGAGCCGAACATAGAGTAGGCAATTCTTTATTCATTTATTTTATGTGACATAATATATTTAGTTTGCACGTTGCAATGGCTAAAAAGGGTCAGAAGGTTCAGGAAGTGTACGAGGAGTGCATAGGTGATGTTGAATTAAACGTTTTAATCAACAAAAAGCAAAGAATTTTTGAACAATTACAAATAATATCTGACATGTCATTAAATGTAAGTGACAGCAATGTTCGTGAAATGTTTCTATTGCGTGTCACGGATATAGATGAACTACGTTCATCTTTCGAATTATGCATTTTTGAAATTTATAAATGTCAGTTACAAGCTGGTATGAAAACCATATTTCAAAGTCAGGAATTGAATAGTTTTGATGAGTTGTATTTCCGTATAAAATTGATTTCTTCAAAATTACTAGCGAACGTTAAAACTGAAAAAACACAGTCGTGCATCGAATCTAGGCCACGTCTTCCAAAATTGGAGTTGTTTTGTTTCGATGGAAATATTGAAAATTTTAATACCTTTTACGAGACATTCTGTTCGTTGGTTCATAATCAGCCTCAGATACCAAAAATAGATAAATTTCACTATTTACTCTCATGTATCAAAGGTTCCGCTTTGAACATAGTCAAAAGTATTCCGATATCTTCCAATAATTATGATATAGTTTGGCAAGCTTTACTCGACAGGTATCAAGATAACCGAATGTTAGTTGGGAATTATTTAGATAAAATGTTAAACTTTACACCTATTGCGAAGGAATCATCCTTTCAGTTGAATAATTTCTTGGAAACCTTTGATAACTCATACAAAGCTATACAATCTCTTGATATTGAAGATTTGAATAGTTACATTCTGTGTCATATAGCATTACGCGCCTTGGATCCATACACTCGTAGATCATTTGAACAAAGTATCAATCAGAAGTCGATACCAAAATTCTCTGAATTGATTTCTTATGTTACTAATCAAATAAAAGTGTTGGATCATTCTAGTTCTTATGGTGCTAGTACAAGCAACCAAAACGTCGTACAAAATAAACGTCAACCAGATGTAAGTAGGTTTACGGCGCGAACTAGAAACAGTGCACAGAAAAACTACGCGCATGCATCGTCATTAAACTCAAAAAATAATTTATCTTGTTTGCATTGCGGAGACAATCATATGATATATCGCTGTGCTCAATTTCGTAAATTGAGTGCTTCGCTACGAATCAGCCGTGCTGATGAGTTGAAGTTATGTCATAATTGTCTTAAACCTAATCACACTGTTGAACAATGCAGGAGTGAATTTAAATGCATTATTTGTGAGCGACCACATAACTTATTATTGCATCAGGACGTAACGAAAACGTTTCTCGCTTCCTCTTATGACTCCGGTAATGCATCGATTCCTGTAAGCGCGCCCGCCCAGTCGGGAGGCCCTTCAACTGATAATAATAACAGTTACAGTACGGTTTTGTTGGGTACCGCGATTGTTTATATTTTAGACAACTTTAACGTCTATCAACCATGTCGCGTATTAATTGATTCCGGTGCACAATCCAATTTTATTTCCGCTGCATGCTTACAACGTTTAGGTTTATCTCAACGTAAATGTCCGTTTAGCATTTGCGGATTAGCTGATGGTTTAGTTAAGAACTACGGCATGACGTCATGTAGCTTAAGGCCGCGTCACACTGATAAACCTGTTTTTTAATATTGATGCTGTTATTCTTCAGAAAGTAACTTCAGATCTACCTACCATTAAAATTCCTGAGCATATAATAAAACAGTATGATAATTTATTTTTAGCTGATCCTCATTTCTATAAGCAATCGCCAATTGATTTAATTTTAGGCGGTGACGTTTTTCCCCATATTTATAGTGGGAAGAAAATTATTATTGGTCCCAATATGCCAGCCGTGCTGGATAGCATATTTGGGTATATTATCACAGGTAAACTAGTTACACCGTCGACTAATGACGTCACGGAAGTGAACGTTGTAGCGTCTACAACGTTGGTGTCGTACACCTCTGATGATCATTTAAATAATACTCTTAAGCGATTTTGGGAAATAGAATCCTCGCCGTGCGATGTTCCTTTAAACCCCGATGATGAAGTCGCTGAAAAATTATATATTGAGAAACATTATCGAGACGAAAGTGGCCGATATGTTTCACCTATTTTATTAAAGCCAAATCACGAACCGTTAGGTAATTCTTATGACACAGCCTTTAGGAGACTCACGCATGTCGAGCGTCGACTTGCGCACTCACCCGAGTTCCGAAAGGCTTATTCTGATTTTCTGAAGGAGTACGAGTCACTGGGACATATGAAGCTATATCGTGGTACGGAGCCGTCTAAGTATTTTATACCACATCACTGTGTGTTACGGCCTTCTAGCTCCACAACACCGTTGCGTGTGGTCTTTGATGGATCACAGAAAACTAGTACTGGGGTGTCACTAAATGACAACCTTTTGACCGGCCGTAAATTACTTCCAAATATTTTAAAAATTATTATTAACTTTCGTCTCTACGACATATGTTTTACGGCGGACGTGTCAAAGATGTATCGAGCCGTGCTCATCGACCCCGCTGATAGGTGTTATCAACACATATTATGGCGTGATACACCGTCAGACCCAGTACAAGTTTACGAGTTGAAAACGGTCACTTACGGACTGCGTAGCGCGCCTTACACGGCCATTCGCACGCTGCTTCAACTTGCCCAAGACGAACGGTCAGACTGTAAGGCTTCCCGAGTTCTAGAGGAGGGTGTCTACGTTGATGACTTTTTGTGGTCATGTCAATCTGTAGACGAAGCTTGTACCTTACAAGACGGTTTAATGAGTCTTCTGAAAAAAGGCGGGTTTGAATTACGTAAGTGGGCTAGCAACTGTCCCGAGCTACTGACACGAATGAAATCAGAACAAATAACGCAAATAAATTTTCAAGATGATACTTTATCATCATCCTTAAAAGTCCTAGGATTAACATGGTTGCCCTCATGCGACTTCTTCTCATTTAATTATAATTTAAAAGATAACGACGGAACAAAACGTTCAGTACTTAAGCTGCTTGCTAGTATTTACGATCCGGTTGGTTTTATTTCACCGTGTACTTTCGTTGCCAAATGTATCATGCAGGATCTTTGGAAACTGAACCTCGGCTGGAATGACCGTTTACCATATGAATTATTACAAAAATGGGATAAATTTATCGGTCAATTACCGATCCTTTCACAACTTCGCATTGAGCGACACCTTCTAGTGAATTCGTTTGTAAACGTGCAATTAATCGGTTTCTGTGATGCGTCATCACTGGGTTACGCAGCTTGCATATATCTTCGTAGTACTGACAAGGATGGGAACGTCAAAGTCAAACTATTGACGAGCAAATCTAGAGTTGCTCCATTGAAGCCGTTAATGTCTATCCCTAGGCTTGAACTTATGGCAGCCGTGCTGTTATCGAAGCTAGTTCGTTTTGTCGTACAAAACGTTAAAGATTTTAATTTACCAATAGTTGCCTTTAGCGACTCGAGTGTAGTTTTGTCGTGGCTACAGACTCCGCCATACAAGCTAAAAGTGTTCGTGGCTAACCGTGTTAGCGAGATTGTTGACGTGATTCCGCCCAATTGCTGGTTTCATGTAAACAGTGAGAACAATGCAGCCGACCTCTGTTCTCGAGGCGCGCTGCCTGAACAACTTTTAGCAGTAGCGGACGAATGGTTTAGTGGCCCTGCATGGCTTGCTAGAGATCCACGTAGTTGGCCAAGAAGTACATTATTTTTAAAAGAAAATGATATTATTCCGGAACTTAAAACTAACGTAGACACATTTACCTTTAATTCTTACAATTTAAATAACTTCAATGATCTTGAACATTCCTTTAATAATATTTCATCGTTTAGTAAACTCGAGCGCGTAACAGCGTGGTGTCTTCGTTTTGTAAATAATTTAAAATGTAAAAAATCTGATCGAACATTTGGTTCACTAAAGTCTTGCGAGTTAAAACAGGGACATGATTTAATTATAAAAGTCATTCAAAATAATTATTTTTATTCTGAAATACAAATGCTAGCAAAGGGAACTCATGTATCATCCCTTCGTAAACTATCTCCCTTTATAGACCCTGATAATTTCCTCAGGGTGGGGGGTCGAATACAACAGTCGGATTTACCGTATAATATAAAACATCCGGCACTATTACCTAAGAAGTGCCACATAACAAATTTAATAATTGATTATTTTCATAAATTGTACATGCATGTAGGACCGCGCACCTTGCAAGGCATTTTAAATAATAAATACTGGATAATAAATGCTCGTAGTGTAATTCGTTCAGTTTTGTCGAAATGTCGGGCTTGTTTTAAATTTCGTCCATACTCCACACAGCCTATGATGGGTACGTTACCTGCAACTAGGCTTAAGGCCAACAAGGTGTTTGACCATGTTGGTTGCGATATTGGTGGTCCATTCTTTATAAAAGAAGGTATGCGGCGAAACGCAAAAGTTACTAAGGCATATTTGTGTTTATTTGTATGTTTCTCTACAAAAGCAGTGCACCTAGAAGTGCTCTCAGATTTATCTTGCGAATGTTTTCTGGCCACATTTGATCGTTTTGTGGCACGCCGCGGTCTCTGTACTTGCTTATATTCCGATTGTGGAAAAAACTTTATTGCAGCAGCTAAACATTTAAAAAACGTTACTAATTATTTTAATTCTACGTCTAATTCTGATGAAATTCTTTCTGGATTATCCTCGCGAGGCGTCGAATGGCGTACGAACCCGCCTAATGCAGCTTCCATGGGTGGTCTGTGGGAGGCAGGCATAAAATCAGCCAAACATCATCTCTACCGTGTAGTAGGTGATAGGTCCTTGACTTTTGAGGAGTTAAGTACCTTATTTTGTAAAATTGAGGCAATTATGAACTCGCGACCATTATGCTCCCTTTCAAATAATCCTAATGAATTTGAAGTTCTGACTGCGGGTCATTTTTTAATTGGACAGAATTTATTAACTGTTCCGGAGAATAATTTTGAAGATGTACAGATGAAGCGATTGTCACGTTGGCAATGTATTCAAAAGGCATCACAATCATTTTGGAAGCGATGGTCAAATGATTATTTGCACACTTTACAGCAAAGAGAAAAGTGGTTCACCTCAATTCCAAATGTTAAGAAGGGTGATTTAGTGCTCCTTAAATCTAACTTAACCAAACCGTTACAGTGGCCTCTTGGCAGAATAGAAGAGGTTCACCCTGGTTTTGATAACATTGTACGTGTAGTCACTGTACGCACGCAAACTGGGGTTTATAAAAGACCGGTAAATAAGATCTGCCCATTGCCATATGCAAACTAAATATAAAGTTAGGTTATTAGGTTAGGACTTAGATTAGGCACATACACTCAACTTTTTTACTTAACACTAACAAGTTTATTTTATTTTTGAATTATTTCGTAAATATTCATTAACACAAATTATTAACACACTCATTCTTCACACCGACACTATTAGGAAATCATCACACTGATTTCGGTGGGGGGTATGTTCAATCCTTTAGCACTGGTCGGTATGAAAGAAAAGTAAAACCCTTCCAAAATTGACACTTAATGTCAAAGGAAAAAATATCGCGAGTTGCGTCAACTCCGTTAAGAAGATCGGTAGAATTCACGACGTTCGTGGAGTTTCCATCATCAGAAGACCATAACGTTTATGGTGCTGTCCTCCGGCCGTGCCGTGAAACAAAGAAGCAGTCGTGCGCAGCGCAATCCTGCGACATTGGATGTTAAGGTTGGTGGGTTCTTTCTTACTGATTTTGGTATTGGATTGGACATACTACCAACCTACTGCTTCATAAATACATACATACATTTATACAGTCCACATTACATACATCGAAGGATCGCCCCTGCGATTACCGCACAATTATAATTAATCATACCTAATCCTTATTAACTTAAAGCCATTGGCCGCGATAGTTATCTTTAGATATCAGTCATAACCTGCGAATAGGGCGATCGGACATTATGCGAATCGGACATTTTACGCCTAAACCATCAAATCATTTCGAGAGCCTTGACGTAAAAGGAAAAAAATACTCAATGTGCCAACTAGGCTACAGGGTAGTAAAAAAATGGTTGAGAGATACTCAAAATACACTTTAGCCCAATTTGTAGTAACGATATTTTCTGAGATGAGTGTTCGGGTTAAAATGTAATGCTCATTAATTTATAATAATGACGTAACAATCCGATGAAATAAAACTATTATCATACGAAAAACAGAATGTGTGAAAGCTACAAGAACGTCCATTAAGCTTCCTTGCGGTCAAATTGAAAGCGTCATACGTTAAAGCTCTGATAGAGTCACATTCGTGACTCAGAACTATACATTACAGATTATCGACAACCCTAAGTGTATGTGTCATAAAAGTAGGGTTGATAACACGTAGAAATGTTGTCTAAAATGTTGTGTTAACTTTAATTGTTTTAATTTTAAATGTAAAACATATTATAATCCAGTATAAGTATTCTTTTTCTTAATATGATTCAATTACGACATAAATAAATACCTAATTTTAATCTAATATTACAAACAAAAATATCTTGAAATATGTTACATTAGTAATGATGGAAAAACATACTTGAAAAAATACAATTTTGCAAAATAACCATTGATATCTATCGATATTGATATCTATTAAGATAATCGATCGATAATTATATCGAATACTGTGTACTCTTCCCGTCTTTAGTTTTAGATTTTAACACTAAATCGTAAAGTTAAACCGGTAAAAAAAGCCACAGGCAGACGTGGGTGGCTTTTTAATATGTCCGAAACCTTAAAACCAAAACCTTTAAAAGTATATCGGAGTATAAATAAACTATGTGTCAATTCTATGTGTCATCATCTCTATAGCATACATCGCTATGATGCCTTATCGACACCTTGCTTACACATTGGAATTTTGTTTTAACATGAAATAGAACGTTGCTTGACATTGAGGGTATTGTAAATTGTTTGTGTCTTCATGTGATAGTTCAATCACACACGGGAAAGAGATATTGAGCGACAATAAGAAGGAAAGAGAAAGATAGTGGTAGCTAGCATAGCAAGTAAAAACCCTAGTACCACTTTTGAACACTTTTGGTTAAATTATTCTGGACGGAAGTAGGGCAGAACCTAGTGATCTCTGAAATATCTAACACATTATCTACGCTTAGACTCAAAGATACGAGTAGAAGATAGACATCTAAAAAGAAACATTGGCTTATCCTCAAAAATGGAAGGAACACTTTTACGTACGCACCTAGTTTTTGTTTGATGAAAAGTATAGTTAATCATTGGAAGGTGCTAATTAACTGCCAATAATATTACAACCTTAGAAGTTTAGATTCTACCAAGCAAGGGGACCCAGGTTCAATTCTCGAGCAGCCGTATCACCTCGGAAATTCTGAAACTGAAAATTGGTTGCAACTTCGCCAAATTTGCGAAATGCTAACTTCGTAAACACCCCACTCCTCATAATGCCAACCGCAACACGTTGACCGAAATGCGGGGTATGTGTGTCAAAGTTTAATGTTCAATAACTAATTCAAAGCCAGAGTTACTACCGATAAGTAATATCTACCCTCCAATTATCATAAATAATATTGAGACAAAAAAGCTGTCTCACATTTTCTTATTAAATTGCCTATTCTCTCGGCGCCCGAACCGTCTTTCCCAATTCCCATCACGCAGGAAAATCCCACAATATCAACGAACAATAATGTATTATACAAAAATCCTTTCCAGACCGGGAATAAATATTGACCCCGTCGTTAACGGGGTGACTTGTTTACCCCGCTAGTGTTGTCTTCGGGGTAACTGGGGCCGATAAATTAACAAAATAAATAAAGATAAAAGTGGTTTCCTTTGACGCTGAAAGTGTTTGGAAATTATTGCTCTCTTTGAGATGGTGTGTCAAAGGATAGGTCCGGCAAAACGTTTCATACAAATGAAATAAAATTAAAAAGGACTCAATGATATTTATGTCTAGTCGTTTGAAAATTCCTAGCAGTTAAATCACTAAGTTTTGCTGTGTCGTTACAACCTACTTTCATATTTACAAAATAATGAGATGTATTTTTAACCGACTTCAAAAAAGGAGGAGGTTCTCAATTCGACTGTTTTTTTTTATGTTTGTTACCTCAGAACTTTGGACTGGGCAAACCGATTTTGATGATTCTTTTTTTAATCGAAAGCTGGTGGCTGTCATGTGGTCCCAAATAAATTTTATTGAGATCTGACAACGGCATCCATGAGAAAACTACATAAGTCGTAAATTTGTGTTAAGATGTGCGCGACAAATTGACGAATAACTCAATAATACGCCAACCGATTTCGATGATTCTTTTTTTAATCGAAAGCAGGCGCTTGTCATGTGGTCTCTCATAAATTTAAACGAGATCTGATAACTATGTAGTTTTTGAGACTTTGAAGTCGGTTATTTTTTGTTAGTAAAATTTAGATTTTGTTTAATTAAGTAGACCTCCACTCTACGTTCAAACATGACCGGGGGGGAGAGTATTATAATGTTATCAGGAGACACAACAGTGTCTAGGCACAAGTACACACACACTCTCAAAATAATTTCACTTGACGCTATAGTCTCTTTTCTCGAAACCTAGTGTGACGTCACGAAACAAGCTGTCACGAAATTTTTAACTCCATATTTTTAATTATTAGCGAAACGTCAACACTTTGTACATTCACATAACATTATGTTTATTAATTGTTTACATAAAACACTAAAAATTATTTCGATCTTTCAATAATATGTTTTTGACTCCTAAATTCGCTATCTACAACTTGTTATGTACAACCTCTTCACTCATTCTTTTGAGTCCTTGTTATACGATCGTACTTATCTTCGTTGTTACGTTAAGCAAGACACAGCATGATTCAAGACTCGTTGAGATATTGTTCTAAAATCTCGTCATCACGTCGTCTTAGCATCGTGTCGTTGAGTCGTATAGTGTAAAACTGTAGTAACACCTTTTCACTCAAGTGATAGATGCGAGGAAATCGCCATACCTTCGTCATGTCGCCGCAACGCCTTGGGCTGAAGTGATTTAATTTCATAACGTACCATAGTACAGTGAACTGGGTCTAGTCTGTCTGCTAGTAGGCAAAGGATGATAGTATAAGTGAATATATCAATGCTAAGTACGCCTGGAAGTTAATGCCGCATACAGTTCCGCATAGGTTAGAACATAATATCTATTCATATTCTTATATAAAAAGTGTGCGGAGAAGTTTCTTTCGCTATTTCTTCAAAAAAACAAAAAATTCGTAAAAATAAATATTTTTTATGGAAATAACCGACATATGACCTAATGATCCACCTGATGGTAAACGGCTGTCATCGCCCATAGACATCAGTTACACCAAAAGCATCACTGATGCGTTACCGGCCAAGAAAGAGAGAAGAAAAAGTAAAAATTATGCAATGTCCTTCCTACCAACATCCGAGATTGGACTTCTGTAAGTGGATACACTGTGGCAGCAGCTAGTACCTAGACGTCTTAGCGGAGTGATGACCATCAATCACCGGTGAACTTCAACGGGTTCACGACGCACTCCGGAGTAACAATGGTCTAATTTCCAGGCCATGTAAATCATTCTACTGTTTTCCGTTATAGACTAGGAGCGTGGGCGTGTATGTATGTATCTTTAATATTGTAATGTTTAGGGATTTGTATTTTAAGACATATTTTTAATTAAAAGATTAAATGAAATAAGTTAATTTATATTTAGTGTGATAATATTATGTAGATAAAAAACAACGAGCGTTTGTAATTTTGAAATCGTAAATGGACAGTAATGATCACATCACCACGACCAATATTGATTTATCACAAAAAAAAACATACTTTAAGCATTTCAATCATGAGCCAGACCACGTAATAGAGAATAAATATTTTTTCTCAATTGAATTGAATGTAAATGCTGTAAAATTGTAGCTTGATTTTATAAAACTAAAATAACTGAACGACGTCAGAGACTTTACAAAGTTAGATACAAAACGAACAACTTCACGTTTTGCTTTTTACGTTTCAACTTACATAGTTAAAATAAAGAAACTTCAAGTGCTTTTTGAACGGTAAATTATTAAAAGAAGGATATTATCATTAATTCTTTTGATTGATTTTAAATTAACTCAGGTTCCAAAGGATCATTTGATTCATTACTTTTATACCATCCGTCTTAGATATAATTACATATGAATAAATAAAAGAAAATTTGATATTGTTCACTTTCATGCTAAATGTCCATTATCATCGTTGATTCTGTAGTTATGTATTATATATAAATATATATATATATATATATATATAGAATAATATGCATCTAATTAAGTTTAAAAAATCAAAGCCATTTACTTTACATTAACTCCTTTACCAATACCTTTTTAACCGACGAAAAAAAAAGGAGGAGGTTCTCAATTCGACACGTATATTTTTTTTTTTTTTTTTTTGTATGATCACGCAGAAATCGGCACAGGGTGGTCCGATTTGGATGATTCTTTTTTTATTGGATAGGGTATGTCCTGAAGTTGGTCCCATATTTTTTTGAAAATTTTATTCCCACCCTAAAGGTACGAAAATAGGGAATGATTGATTATTCACCCGTTTTTTACTCGGTATTTTTACATGTTAACCCCAATAACTTTGTACTGGATAATCCGATTTCGATGATTCTTTTTTTATTGAATAGTGTATACCT
Organism: Thymelicus sylvestris; assembly: GCA_911387775.1. Taxonomy (NCBI): domain Eukaryota; kingdom Metazoa; phylum Arthropoda; class Insecta; order Lepidoptera; family Hesperiidae; genus Thymelicus; species Thymelicus sylvestris. Next base: position 35,700,882 of record OU426885.1, on the reverse strand, counting down.
TGAGGTTACTCTTGTTTAAATTTCAAAACAAAATTTTACCTCTATAGGTACGAAAATAGGGGATGATTGATATTTCACCTACTACATTTTTACCTGGTAACTGAATCTATAATTCATAAAATCAATAATTTATTATTAATTGTAAGTATTATAGCAACTAAAAATTAAAAAATAATTACTTTTTAACAAAAAATAAAACCAACGAAAAAAAAACTGAAAAGCAAAAAATAAAATAAACCATTTAGTATTATAAATTAAGATCCGAAATTAACAGTAAATAAATAATTTTGAGGCGGTGCCAAACCAATGAAAAAACAAACGGCGAAAAGTTGTGTAATTAATTTTATGTAATTAATTTTGGTTGTTTGTTTGGCACGGTCTCAAAATTATTTATTTACTGTTAATTTCGGATCTTAATTTATAATACTAAATGGTTTATTTTATTTTTTGCTTTTCAGTTTTTTTTTCGTTGGTTTTATTTTTTGTTAAAAAGTAATTATTATTTTTCATATATTAAGTACAAAGCAAACTTAAAAGGCAAAGAGTTACCTTACTTACTTACTTACTGACCTTTAAAATTTGAAACAAAATAAATATTTGTTACGATACTTATCTAGGGTGTTATTTTTCTTTAATGCCAATATACAATATGAAAATTAATAAGCAGTATTAATATAACATCAATTATTACGTTACAAGCCCCTAGTCTATATCGAGGAGAACTACGAGGCTGAGGTCACAAAGACTTAATGAAATTCCAGGGCCGTAATTGAACCTATTATATCTTGTTAAATCTATTGTGTGTTCAAACAATGATATATGTGTGGGCATTAATTTGTACCCAATAATAATTTATGGTGGTTCGATTAAATTGTCTGGAAAGGGTGCGTTTGTAATGCATGTTGTTAAGGGATGTTAAGATATAGATCCCATGAAAGGATTGTCCTGAACCCAAACTCATAGTCGTTTATTGAATGTCTCTTGCTTGAATCAGGTAATGGTTTGTCCAAAGACGGGTTTACATACATACCTACACTAGCTGCCCGGACAGACTTCGTTCTGTCAAAAGTTTTTTATTTTGAGATGTAAGCTATCCTGTCTTTCAAGTTGGATCAAACTGCACACGGTGTGCAAATTTGATTAAAATCGGTTAAGTAGTTTAGGAGTCCATCGCGGACAAACAACGTGACACGTAATTTATATATATTAAGATGAATCTTCTTGAACGAAGGTTTTGGTTAAGGCCGTTTTATTCTTCCTCTTGGAGAGTGTTTATCTTCTCCGCCATTACTTATTGCACCAACACATACGTAAATATTACATATCATTTTCAGAACAGCTTCACAAGGACGAACAGAATTAATGCTTCAATTCCCATACTGCAATGTGAGCGCACCTTTACGGCCCTATCCAATTACTGCTTTATTGATTTTAAGCCTTGGAGAGGTGTGAATTGTAAGAGGTGATTATTTGTATTCATCACTAACTAGTCTTAATTCGGAGAAATTTAAGCTATTAAACCAATTAATGGCCCAGTACTGAGCACGGGTCTCTCCTCTTGAGAAGGCCCAGAGCATACTCTACCACGCTGCTCCAGTGCGGATTGGTGGAGGGATTAGTGGCCAGCCCAAGTGTCGGAAGTTTTAATTTCGCCTGTAGTCCTTCGACATTTCTCAACAGCCGTATTGGCGCAGCTTACGCCCCAACTCAGAGTCACTAACGTTTACTTAAATCGACCCTTAGTACAGAATCTCCGTACAAATTCTGTACTAAGGAATAATTTAAGTAACCGTTAGTGACTCTGAGTTAGGGCATTAGAATACTAACCCTAATTCTTCGCCGGATGGGTGTCGGAAGAGGCAACTAAATCCGACCCGCTAGTAAGTAATATTGGTTTTAATAGTTCATTAATAACATTGTTACTATTATTATTTATCTGTGGGGACAGCCTGGATAGCTACCAAACTCTTACTACAGTCACTGGCCAAACGGCTCGTCGTGTTCGGACTGGGGCCTTGAGAGCCAGTTCTTTCTTCCTTTTTCTTTTCTCTTCTTCTTTTGTCTTACGACAATAGCCACTTGCGTAAAGCGCACTTTGCGTAAAGAAGCTGTTATTTTACGATAACAAACTTAATTTTACCGCGCCACCGACCGCGCCCACTGTTTATAACTTTATCGATCACTTAGAATCGACACAGTCGTCGGGCAATAGGCACATTTCTAGATTTCTAAAATCTTTTATGTTTGTTAAAACCAATGACGACCCGTGTGGCGTAATAGTTACCATGCTGGATCGCCGCACCAAGGGTCCTGGGTTCGATGCCCAACGAGGAGGAAATTTGAATGATGACTTTGAATTTCTGTTCTCGGTCTGGGTGTGAATGTCCTGGTCTAGTGTGTTGTCCATGGCACCCACGACACAGGGAATCCTAGTGTGTGGCTATGAGTGTGAAGCGTAATTTGTTTATTTATTTAATGAAATAGTAACTTCAATCGTTGGTAAATTAGTAAACCATTAATCGCCAAATACAGAGCAAGGTTCAGTGCTCATAATTGAGGAGGATTCAAGTGCAGATTGGCGGAGAATTACTGAATATCTACATCAATCGAACTGAGCTTGAAATCCCGATTCTAATTATTTAGTACCGATATATACTATATATATATATATATATATATAACTGCATCAAAGTAAACATTTAAGTAAGTAGGACTTTTGATTAAAATGTAGAGTGACATTTTATGATTTATTTGTAGATAATTTATTTATTTATTTATTTATTTATTTTTGCAACACCTTAATCTAGGGTATACAAGGGCAAAAACTTAATGCCTTATGGCATTCTCTACCAGTCAGCCCTGGGTGCTGGTGAAAAAGTTAATCAATTTATATAGTATTAAATATTGGTCCTTTTCCACTTTGTGGCTTAGAATGCAGGAAAATTAAGTAAGAACAATCATCAATTTAATTTAATTCTTTAATCTTTAATTACTTATTATAAGTCATGTTATTTCTTCTGTGCCATTTAAGGTATTTAGCGGTTTTTTTGTTCACGAATTTGACTACGAATAATAAGCAGAGCTGTCACGCACGCTTCTGTGTGTCTCCGAAACACTTGTTATTGTATAAAATTTTCTCTTTCCCATACGTAATTTTATTTATTCTACAATCCCTTCGGGGATAGTTTACACATTCGAAGCTTTCCCTTTATATTTCAACCGGAATTCGGAAAAACTGATTGTAACCAGACGAGGGTGTTGTTATCGAAAGAAGACAAATATTTTACATGCAACCCTTTTAGTTCCCATCCCTTAATCCTTTAGGCGTCGGGAGATTTTATATTTATTCGTTCCGGTGTTAATTTTGTAGGACCACCCACAATTATTTTTTGCTATTGATACACCTAGGAGTAGGTAACGGCTCATGTTATTATAACCATAAACACTATAAGTAGCTAAAATAAAACAGATATGATGGTAAAAGATCGATGTCAATGTTAGTCCTAAATGCACAGATAAATGGTTTTATTAATTGTTAAATTAAAATCTACTATTAAAATTATTGGAAAATTTAACAAAAATATGACTTGTATTATTCAACCTACAATTGCAAATCTGATTTATTAGTCTATAAAGTAGATTTAGTATACTTAATTCACCTGCGGCCAGTAGATTTAAAGCACCTGGGTGCATAGGTGAATAAAGTACACTAAAAGTAGACTTAAGACACCTAGGTGAATTAACTCAGGTGAATAAAGTAGACGGCACCATTTTATTTGCCATGTTTGAATGAAATTCTGACAAGGTGACTGAATTAGACTGACTCACTTTATGTACTTATCTATCTCTTTTATGTACATATAAGATCATGGCTTAAATTATGAGATAATTTGATGAAACTTTTTGCCACTCTACGCTATGTTCTTTATCTGCTGAATTAGCTTCGCCTTATACAAAGAACTTCAGAGAATTTTCTGGCTGAATAGGCAGCAATGTACTAAGTAGGTATTGCAGACTTAGGATCTCTTTGTACAATAAAGTTCGGTGAATAAGCCAGCTGAAGTGGCAATGGATTGGCCATATTGTTCGAAGAACCGATTCCACGCATTCGTTCAGTGAGATTCACTGACGATCTAAAAAAGACTGAGTCTTTTTTAGAACCGATGAGAGAGGTTCATGTGGTGATCTTAAAAAGTAACTAACAGATGGATGGATACATGTACAATGCAAGACTGATAGATTAAAAATGATTAAAAAACTGGTTATTAAAGACAAATGCAGATTGATAGATTACACTCCGGTTTGAGAAAATTATATAGAACTGTCAGATATGCAGTGCATGTGTCATGGTATTTGTTTCATAAAGTGAGTATTAATATAAGTAAGGTTTCAAAACATTTTGTGACTGCAGTGTGGCACACTTTGTTGCATCGTTCTCGTGTCGTCCAATGCAGATGCAGGCTTTGTCGGCGACTTTGTAGCTAACGGCAGATTTCATTATGCAGATGCGAAACTCATTACAATAATCGAGCCATGACTATTGCTAATTACGAGAGGAAGATACAGGTCTAGTGTTTATTAGATAATAAAAAACTTTACTAACAAAAAATAACCGACTTCAAAGTTACTCAAAAACTACTTTTCATATCTCTTTCAAATTTATGCGGGACTACATGACAAGCACCTGCTTTCGATTAAAAAAAGATTCATCGAAATCGGTTGGTGCGATATTGAGTTATTCGTCCATTTGTCGCGCACATAATACAAATTTAAGACTTATATGGTTTTCTCATGGATGCCATTGTCAGATCTCAATAAAATTTATGTGGGACCACATGACAAGCACCAGCTTTCGACTAAAAAAAGAATCACCAAAATCGGTTCACCCAGTCCAAAGTTCTGAGGTAACACACATAAAAAAAATACAGTCGAGTTGAGAACCTCCTCCTTTTTTGAAGTCGGTTAATTATCTATATTACAAATACACATATTTGAGTAAGAAGTTGATATTGGATTCGAACCTTAGTCATCATAGTTGAGTACAATACTACCTAACCCAAAGAATTAAATTACTTGATCATTTGAAAATAACTGAACAGAAACTGCTATAACTAACTATTAAACTAAACTAAAACTTCTAATTAGCAAAATTTCGAAACGATAAAATAGCATTAGGTATTGCCTAAACGGAAACTTTCACAACTGCGAAATACTAAGTCTAGGTTTATAACTTAAGTTCTCTAAAGTTTTTGTACAAGTAGCGGTGCTCTACAGGGCATGAAAGTTTACTCATACCTAATTGAGGAAATTACAACTTACAAGGTACTACCTCGGCGCGTAACTATCAAGGGTGAACAGATTATTGAAAGAGCCAAAGGCCAATTCAAGTAGAAGTTTGTCTAAAAGGCCTACGACACAGCTTAATACACTGAATAATTTGAATTCTTTATTCCGTAGTTTAGATAGGTTATAACTCTGCGAAGTGTCCCTGGTTCTATTCCGGCCAGGTACAGACATTTACAGATGTCTTATTTCTGTTGTGCAAGCCACCCACCCGCGCTACAAGGAATCCTAGTGCAGGGTACGAGTATTTTATCGTTTATTTTATCATTACTTAATTGTTTATACTGATCTAAGTATAGTATAATTCCTATTATTCAAATTCAAATTCAAAATCATTTATTCATGTAGGTATCATTGATACACTTATGCACGTCATAACCTGACTCCCTCTGACAGTTGACAATACATAAAGCGCCATGTCATAATGACGTTTGTCGACAGTCACACCACAGAGTGCCACAGACCCTATAATACAACAAGTTTATTTCCACTGATTTCCACTAATAATTGCAGCTATGACCCAGTTTCCTCAGGAATCATGTTAGGAATAATCAGTTATACTGTTAGACGACCTAAGATTCCAGCGTAATTCAGTTTCGCCTAGGTTGAAGTAGTTTATCTGCAGAGAATTGGTTTTATCTGGTTAAAGCTGGTTCCGATTAGCCAAAACAAAACTACTAGACTATTTTTGATTGATTGGTTATTAGTATAAAACATTTTTGGTATGATAATCTGAATTTTACCAAGAAAAAAATAACGACTTCAAAATTATTCAAAAACTCCTCGTCAGATTTAGCTCAAATTTAAATGGGCCCACAAAACAAGCACCAGCTTTTGAGTAAAAAAGTAATCATCAAAATCCGTTCTCCCAATCGAAAGTTCTGGGTTAACAAACATAACACCTTCTCCTTTTTTGAAGTTGGTTAAAAATGATGTTTTCAATATTTTGATGAAATAATCAACAACAGCAGACAATCTGATAAGTGGTAACCATGGACATAACTGACATCATAGGGATCCCAATACGTTGATATACAAGAAAGAAGAGCGATCAAACATGGAACGACTATGTACACTTGGTCGCTGTCTACGCCATTATTCAATCTATCTATTACGCGGGGATGTCCGCGGGGACTGAGGGGAGAGGCGGGGCCAACTGGACCCCTACCACATCACGGTCACTCATCGCGGTCACTTACCCGCTCACGCGCCGATACTCGCGACATATCACATATTTATAATTTCCTTGATTTTGTAAAATTGCACAGTGTGCTTCTTGGAATTATAGTCTTGTAATCAGACATTCCATTCTTTAATTTCTTATGTTCCCGTACTGAACAGTCGCTACTGTTTTTATAAAAGGTCCTAGAGTTTCCCATATCATGTGGCATAGTTTTCGTGACAGCTTTTATCAGGTACATAGGTAGCAAACTTTTATCAGGTACCTATGTCTAGCAAGTCTGAAATACTAACAAGTTGCTAGGAAAAATGCAAGTGGAGATCAATTGCTAATTAAATAAAAGCAAACAAATACTGAAGCAGGTAATTTTGATTTTTATGTAACTTTAAGAATTATAATTCGTACATTGCACAATTAGAACTCTATAATGAAACAGCAAACGTTGAACCCATTTTTACATTTCCCTCAAAGATAACATTCTTTCCCCAAAAACTCGAGTCGCGACATATCTTTATTTGGAGGCGCCGATAAAAAAATAATGTCGGACATTAAAGGAGATCTTAATTTAAATATTTCTGATGCTACCGTCTGTCCCTTTCTCGCTCGAGTAACTTACGAATCGCTATCTCTGTCCTACTCAATAAGTCACAGGGCTGTCGCAGAGTAAATGTCTTTTTAAGTGAACCCTACGAAGTGAGGTTTCCGTTTTTTACGAAATGTAACGTCATAGATTTTACTCCATTAGATAAAATGACTTTTATAGTAAAGAGTGAGTTCGGCTTTGTACTTAATTGTTACGTGTTATTTGGATTAATTTTATTTCCATTGCTGATTTTCTTCTTCATCATTACACTCAGTATTTTCAAAGTTTATTTCTTTATGCGTCTTTAGCAATAAAAACTTGTTAAAATGTTAAATAAATGGTTTAACTAATCAAATAATCGTATCTCATCATTATGATGCTAGATAATATATCTAGTAAAAAAATTATAGGCAGTTTAACTATTAAAAATAGTTTTGTTTTGATTGTATTGAGACAATTTGTACTTATAAAAAAACATAAAAATACATTTTAAAACGCCATTTCATGAGATACAATTTTATTATTGCAGCATAAAATTCATTTACTTTGCTTTATTGTTCGGTAAAAATTAAAGATAAATGTATATGTACGGACATAAATTATGGACGTGTGAAGCTAATGAATTAAAAAGAAACACAAATTAAGCAAACATAAAAACAATAAAAACCATCTTACACCACTAACCCAAAAACTACCCCATTATTCACATCTAAAATTCCCCATAACTATAACACCATAAATAAAATTACAGTCACAGATTGGAAACATTTTTTATCAAAAATTCCTTACAAAAACAGTTTTTATTGTCATTCTCTCCATGTGAGGGCGAAACGTGTTATCTGATTTATTGGTGCGTTTTTTCTTTCTTTCTTTCTTTTGGTGATTAATTTTAAATTAGGATTTATCTTACCTCGACTGCGGCTTAATTGGACTCGTGGATTGAGTAATGTACTTTTAACAAACTAGTTAATGTTTTCTTGTATCTGCTCCTTTTCTGGTGTTGAAATGTTGATGATGGAAACCTAGTAGCTTCCTGGCTACATTAAAATTTTGTACAGCATTATTAAGAAAATAATCGTCAATTAACTATGCATGTACGATAGTTAACTGTTACTATTCGTATTATATACAATTGTGGCAAACATGTTCTTGTCTATGTGATGAATGACTCTGTACTTAGTCTATATGAAGTCTATGAGAGAATAAGATTGTCTACGATAGTACATAAATCATTATGGTTAATCGTTAGTGTTACTTTAACCTGATTTTGATCAATGCCTGCACTCAGTACGTGAAAGATCCTGCTAATATTATAAATGTTGTTTGGAAGTTTCTTACTCTTTCATCCAAGATTACTGAACGGATTTTCATGAAATTTAGCATCCATATAGGCTATGGTTTGGAATAAGATATAGGATACTTATTATCCTAGAAAACGCGTGTAAACATCCTTAGTAATTGTCACATTTATAACATTAGTCTATGCCTTGTTTCCGCTTATTTAAAAACCTGCTTAACTGGAACGAAGAGGGTTAAGTGCTAGAATAAAACCAAATCCTATTCTCAATTAATCTTTATTACTTCTCGTGCTGTGTGGAGGCTGTCCAGCTTCCGTGGACAGCACGCGGGGTAGGGCGCCGACATGTTGCCGACACTGAAGTAGCCTGGCTCCGTGTTGCTCTCGCATCTGGAACCAATGGACTGAGTTAGAGACAACTTGCTTCTATTTGCTTCGCTGCGTTTTGTGTTGCTTAAAAGTTATTCTATTCTATGTTTACGTGGGAAGATTCTATCCCTATTTTAACATCTATAAGAATACACAATCAAAGTAATAATCATATACTGTCCTACTAATTTAGATGTTTGGATTAGCGCTAACCGTTGTAAGGATTAAGATAAAACTTTGCACACAGATAGACTATGTCCATGTTTCAAAATAGAGTTTTATTTAGGATTTTATCCCGGTTATACGTTCCCGTGGGATGATTTGAACGTTTATTATGTTTGTGTAATTACTCTGTTGCAGCCGAAACTGCGGGTAACTAGTTAATAGACAATTTTTGTAGACTTAGGAGAGAGAAACTCGGGAGATAATTTCAATTCCAACAAAAATTAATTTCATTCATGTCATGCAAAGTTTTTACCTATATTTAACACCCTCTCTGTCTCTTTGCAAAGGTGTGTGAAATCTGTCAATATGCACTTAGCCATAATTTAAAGTGTAATTTAATAAAAGGTGCATATTAAAAGGTTGGTTTATTCAGAAATTGTACTGGAAGAGCCTCAATCAGTGTGGTATAAAACAGTCTCTTGAAAATAAACCAAGTGCAGTATGTAAAACTAAAACCACACGCAGCTTGTTATCAAACAACTCCCGCTTACCACTTTAATAATTTTTTCTTGCACTGATTTGTCAACTTTTTACGGCAGGTGTCATCACTGTCGGGGTTCGTGTGATTTGTCACGACACGGAGATTTTGTCTTGCATGTGAAAATATTTGTGAGAAGCTATGGGATGTTTGAGAGATAAAGTTGTGATGGAATAGGAATATGTTTTTTTTCTCACTTATCTGGTTTTAAGTTTATCTGAGTTCGGGAGCTTATAAGGAATAGGGATTTTTGTTTAAAATGTTTTTGTGTCATGGTCTGTTCTTTACGCGTATTATTGTTACAGATTTTAGCCGGATCTTACATTAAATTAGTCAATTTTATTTTTTATTTGGATATTTAGAAAATGTGTAATATTTACACTAACAATAACTTGTTATACATAAACAAGGGCTATTATTTATTCACTTATTGCCATTCTACTGTAATCATAATCTTGTAATAACGGTTACGAATTTGCACAATAGACAGATTATATTTTCGATATAGAATGGACATCTAAAATAAATCCTATACTTTAGTAAAGTGGAGTATTTTAAAGTAATATTACATAACATGATATAAATACTCACATTGTCCTTTCAATATAAGCTTCTAATTCACCCTCATCGTAAACTTCATCTAAATTATTGACTACATCATCTCGAGCCTTTTCTCTCTTGGTTCTTGTGAGCTCGTCTAATTTTATAACTTTTCCTACTCTCTCCAACTTTATATTCTTTTTCAGCGGTATTGGTTTAAGTGACCTGGGTTTGTCTATATGAGCCCTTACTTCTTCTATAACCTTTTCTGATAAAGGTCCAGTTTGCCAGTCCGGTAAAGGTTTATTTTCAGGTACTGGTTTTCTTAGTCCATCTAAAAATTCCCCTGAATTTAATTTAGACGATTTTTCTTTCTCTGGAATACTACCTTTATTGTAGGGATTAATGCTAGGAACTTGAACAATATAGGTTCCATAATAAGGCTGAAGATAATTTCTTTGTCTGCTGTGTTCTGTATGTGCCCATGGATAGCTATAATAATAATTAGAAGGGTAGCCGCTGACATTATAATGATAAATATATGAAAATGGATAAGGAAGTAGTGTTGAAGGTTGAACTGTAGGGGTCATTTCTGGTTTCTTCACTGGTGCATTATATGTAGGTAATGAAACATATTTAAAGTAGTTTGCCGGTTTCGTACACGGCTTAGTCTCAGTTGCAGACTTTTCTAGATCATTGATATTTGACTTCTTATGTGTGTATGATGATAACCTTTGGAAATTTGATATCGGATAGTAATATGGTAATTTACCAAAATCTCTATCTGATAAGGGCCCTTTAAATAAGGTAGGATTTGAATCCGAAAGTGGTCTTTTAGTTGTTACTACATTTGTTTCTTCACGAGACATATCGATTAGTTTATTGTGATACTGTGCTGGATCATACCAGTAAGATTGTTGATCTTTAACTTTATCTATTTTTTTCAATTTCTGCGTGGCTTCTGATTCCTCACTTTTTATAAGATGTTCTGTACTTACTTTATCTATTTCCTTGTAAATATCTTGAGCTAAATGATATATATCTACTATAGCTTCCAAATCGCTTTTTTTGACTGTATGTAGCATCTCAGTAATAGTTTTTATTTCAGATTCTGTTAGGTATCCATCATTGTCTTTCAGATCTTTGTTATTTATCACTGTATCTTTAGCGTTATTTTTGAGATAATCTTTATGGAGTACAGGTTGTATATCATTATCTGTTTTTTTAGCTACTACTATTGAGGTATCACTAGAGCTAATAGCCATATCGTCTTCTTTGGTTGGTATATGAAATTTTGTTAAGTCTATCTTCTGAATTGGTGCATATTCTGTTTCGGTTATGTTTTTCTTTCGTAGTTTACAAGTGTAGTTACCACAAAACGTTTGGGATGGCCATGTTGTGTTTACAGGGTATAGTTTACCATTATCTGGATCACGGCAATAAAGAACTGAAAATTACATAAGCAAATTTTAGTTCAACAAATCAATTGAGTTTTTCGAAATATTGATTGAGTTTTGGTAAAACTTGTATGTAATACGTAAGCAGATTTTATTACAGTACTCGTATGTTAAAAGACAATCCTATGAATTCAAGTTAAATAAACCACAGACCATGAATTCCAAGAAATCCTATTTAAGTTGATTTTATACGACTGTTATGATATCATAATGAAAACAAAGCCATGATCGATTTTGTTTTTAAACAACAAGGGATGGATAATATTCGACTCATTGTGGATTACATCACTTTGTTGCTTTATTGAACAAACACAAATAACATCAACAGTGACGTAATTCGGAATTACCAAAATATTGATAGATACTGACATATCTTAAAACAAGCTATCTGCCCGTGACTTTGCCTACATTTTCCGGGTAATAAGTAACCTATGAAATAATGGTCTACGTTATATAGACCATTATGGTCTACATTGCATTTTATAGGACTACATTTTTTCATGTTTGTTGCCTCAGAACTTTTGACTGGGCGAACCGATTTTGATGATTATTTTTTTAATCGAAAGCTGGTGCTTGTCATGTGGTCCAATTTAGGCAAGATCTGCCGAGTAGTTTTGAGTTATTTTGAAGTTGGTTATTTTTTGTCAATAATTATTTACATACAATATTATTTAAAATTTCACATTTATAATATTGGCATACTGTATCTTTTAGTATGAGATATAATAATAATATGTTAATCCGTTCTTAATATAATATTATTTTAATATCTCAAGTAAGCTGTTAAAAAATTACACATTAAAATGTTAGATGCTAATTATTTATTGTAATATAGCATAAAACATTTCTATTCATTGATATTCTCAAATTCATAGATCAGTAAAAAATGTTCAGACTATTAAGATATCACAGCCATTCTAGAAATTTATATCGTGAGTACCTAGGAGGTCTCATGAAAACATAAGAGGAGCCAGATTTCTAATCTTGCACGCACTAATACTAAACTAAAACACAAACTTTATAAAAAAATTATCTGTCTGTCTGTTTTTCTGTTTGTATGGGCTAATGCTCGAGATTTTTCGGATCTTCCGGGCTTGTTGGCTGAAGCCATTTTCATGGGATTTTCACTGGAACATACAGGAGGTTATAAGGATCGGAAACTATGTGGCAACTATCATGTATTCAATTTTTAAACGAATTCAAATAAAGGGAGGAGATTCTCAATTCGATTATATATTTTTTAACTCGAATGGAATCGTACTCGCAGAAAATGGTATGAAAATTAAAATAACCGATGATTTGAGAGGTGAATCCATTTAAATATAGATTATTTTGTTTATATAAATATTAAATCCCTAAATTTTGTTTTTATTTTAATTATATTTTCTTCCATCATTTGTTCACAAAACTCTCGGGTACTCTCAACACACGTATTTTACAAAATTTCTACTGTTCGTAAGATGAATTTGAAAGAATTCGCATGCGAGACAGTCATGGTTCATCCTGCTATCCTGCTAATACCATAAAATATGTGTAAATTTGTATGGATGTTTGTTCACTCTATCACGCCAAAACTACTGAACAAAATTTACTGAAAATTACACAGTTATACCATTACCCGGATTAGGATATAGGCTACTTATTATCCCGGAAATAGCGGGCTAGTATACGTAATTTAATATGAAAAATTAACTGGTTTTCATTTCCAATATACCAAACTACAATAATATTTACAAAAAGACTCAAACCTTTTACAATATTGGCCTGACCGACCGCAGCTAGCAGCACTAACGCACACAGACACACAATACTATCCATTCTGTCAACTGCGCGGGCGCAGCGACTGCGCCGTGTTATGATTACTCGTCCGCTGTCTTCGTGCGGTTCTCAAAGTTTGCATGTATTTTTTATTTTTTTGTTTTAATCAAATAACGAGAGTTAACTGAAGGTAAAGTGTTGTTTACAAAAATGTTTTTCTGTATATTATTGGATATTATTACTCTGTTTGTTGTTATTTTGTACGTTTATTTTTATTCAATAAAGGAAGGCAAAATTTATCAAAAATCTATTAGTTTACCTATAAGTCTCATTATAATCAGTAAAGAAGATAAAATATTAAGTTAAAATCAAATTAATTTTATTAAGTATCAATTTGTCTACTTCGTAATAAATAAATAAATATGTTAGGAATTCCATTTTATGGATTTTCGTTTTCAATTGAATCTGTATGACTTTTCACTCATTTTTTACGTTTTACTAATGTCTATGGTCAACGGTGACGTACAAGGTTCATGCTCATTGCTCGACTATTTACATAAAACGCTATAATTGACGAATATCAAATGTAAGAAACAAGAAAATGGATTGAAATAAATAATGAAAGCGAGGTAAGTTTTCAACTAGCAAAGTACTGAAATCAGAGAGAAAGAGAAGTAATTACTGCAGTAGCGCTCCAGCTATTAGAGTGTAATGAATCAGCTCTACAATTCAGTTACGTGCTCCACAGAGTATAATAACTGAGAAAAATTTCACAGGTAATAAATGCATTTGGATTTAAGCTGAAGTTGTTCTTTCTGCCTTCTCAGATCTTTTAAATATAATATCATTTAGTTGATTTTAACTTACTCATTTGTAACTGCTACTGCTTATTGATGAGACGGTATTTTAGAGAGAAATTAGCAAGTGAATTTCAAATTTATTTTCTTTATTTATTTGCACACAAATATTGTACACACAAAATGGCTTTACTTTAATTCTTAGTGGTTTAGCACACAACGTTTATTGTGTCCTCATTTTGCCTTCATCAAAAATTCATAGTGATTCAGACGATATCAGCATAAAATCATTATTGTTGTCAATGTATAAATATAATAAAATTAACATAAAGAATATCAATAAAAATTATAACATTTTTAAGAGCATAAAAAATAAAAAAAACTTATCTTACTTAGATATTATATTCTGTTTTCTTACACATTTTCCTGAAAAATAATAAGAAAAGAAAAACATTTTTTACTTTCCTAGTTTATTCTAGAGCTTTCTTACAATAATAATGTTTAGGGTTCCGTAGTTAAATTAGGTAATAATTATATTAATCTCGCACTAACAATACAATTTTATTAAACGTACCTCTGCCACTTATATCTAAGCTAATCAACAAAACAAATGCGTTAGATACGGAAAAACTCAACACGCAATAACAAACAGATCTATCCTTACAACTAGATTCGCTTTATCGCTGTCTAGTAAATTGCTCCTTCTAAATCGCCGCTGAACAAGATTTATGCTCTCAGCGCTTACCGAGTTATTGGCTTAGGATATTCTGCTCTTGTTACGTAGCAAGTTCTATAGTATTATTGATAGTGTCTTTATTCCGTATTGACTTCACAATCTTACGCAATGAAAAATATTGTGTATATTATTTTCTTTCATTTTATAAGCAGTTTTTTTAAAACAACTACAGAAATCTTATTGCCTTTTAATATTTATTTTTTCAGTTTAATCAAATAAAACAACAGTCAAATTGAATTATTTACTAAAGTATAGGCTAGGTAGCCTAGGGATTTGAAGATTAACTTTCCAGGTCTTTAAATTCTAAGATGATAAAATACATAATTTCTTAAACAATATTTTCAATTATTAAGTCTGGTTACGTTCCTTAGGTGAAAAGAGTAGTCTTTGACCTTAATCTCTTTTACATTGCTAGGATACTAGCTCTGCAGGATAGTTATATACTGCACAGATTTATTTGAAAATAAAATATGTAGATTACCCTAAAGGTCGAGGGCTTTGCTCGTACCGCTTTTGTCCCTTATTATGCGAGACATTAGGTTATTGCCTTTTGACTTTGAGTTTATCACGGGTAGAACTACATTTGAATGTATTAAAGTTTTATTCAAAACTTTTCAAGCAACCATCGTATACTCTTATTAACTCAAAAAGGTTTTGATTTGTTTTTGAGATTTTAATTTAGTTAGGTTATAACTCAGATTATAGAAAAAAAGGTATTTTAGATTATAATCTTAGTGCTTATATAAACTACTCAATATTATCTTACCGAGTTTCACTATCGTAAATATAAGTTTTCTTTCTTAGTTATTTTTAATATGAAATACGCTCAGAAGCGGGAAAGAAAATTAGAAAACTATATTTCTTTGTACACGAGTCTCTTACTATAAGAAGTTTATCGGTCCTAGAGTGGTACCCGGTGAAACGCCGCTTCACTGACTGGATAGCGATCCAATTCCTCTAAGAGTATTCTGTCAATTGCTGTTGGGAGCTTTAATAAAGTAAGTACGTTTTCACAAGTCGCCCCGACATCTTGTTCGAAGTAAACTACATACGTTCTTTTTCAAGAGTATCGGAAGAACAACGTTTATTTTGTGTAATAAAATATATACGCCAAAACTCAGAGTCACTTGCGATTACAATTAAATCGCTCCTTAGCACAAAATTTGTATGGTGATTCTTTACTAATGAGAGATTTAAGTAACCGTTTGTGACTCTGACTGGGACGATAAAGTTAAAACATAAAGTTAAAGTTAGTGGAGGATTATTTGGATTTTTTTACTGACTTCAAATTATGGAATTCGACCGGGTGAACCGATTTTGATGATTCTTTTTTTAATCAGAAGCTAGTGCTTTTCATGTGGTCCCACTTAAATTTACTTTTTCTTGCTATAAATTCAGATTATTGAACTACTTATAGAAGGTGTATAGTTACCCTCTTTCTGTTTTTCATATGTATGATCGATAACCTGCGTATATAATTTCTTCTTTCCCCCGTACTTTATTTTTAAATTCAGTGGTAAAAATAATAAAATTACGTACACTCATAGTGTGGTTAATTATAGTATTTGTACATAAGGCAAATTATTGCATACTAATATTATCTCCATAAAACCTTCATCCTTAGTATTTCTATAACGTCACAAGGCTCCACATTTATAATATAATATTATTAATAGAAAGGATTTCATAACGAAATCTCTTCGCATACTATAGTAGAACACAACACTACACTATAGATAAGTATTATAATATGGACGAACAACTTTGAGAACCGCCTTCATCAAGAATTCGCCGACGTGCTATAATCCGATCCTACTATCATGCGGACGTTGTTTCACTGATTGTTTGATAGACTTCAGATCACAATCTAATAATTTTACACTTACCTACTCATAAATGTGATTTTGAGATGATTACCACGATAATAAAATATACCATAAGGAGAGAAATTTTCACTTTTTTATGTAAATAGCATGCATAATTCGATTTATTTATATTTTTTGAAACGTCAAACAATGGCATCTCACAGCCACCATATTTGTTTTTGTACTAAAGATATCTTAGTTAAATAAATTGGTCCAGCGGTTTGGAAGATATGAGATAATAAAAAATATTACAAACATACATACATACAAGATATGCGCGAAAAACATAACCCTACCTTGGCGGTCGGGCAAAACCCTCGTGGCAAGCCGATTAGAATCCCGGTTTAAGTCTCAGCTGAAATACATAATTGATGTCAATTTTGTTTAACTTAATAATGAAACATTGAATATGGAGGAATCCACTGTATTTTTAAGAGTGACCTTAGATAATAAACTTCAATGAGACCCACATATTATAAAAATCTCGCATCTAAACTCGGTAGAGCTGCTTATGCTGTTAGAAAAATAAGGCTCTTTACTGATGTCGAAACTGCTAGGATGGTTTATTTTGCATATTTCCACTATATTTTGTCATAAGCCAATGTGGGGCAAAGCAGCCGGCTTAGAACTAATTTTCACACTTCAAAAAAGAGCTAATAGCTTTTTATAAGGAGGCTATTTATAATTGTCATTAGCCATCTTACTGTGGGGCAAAGCAGCCAGTGTAGAACAAATTTTCACACTTCAAAAAATAGCTTTATAAGAAGGCTATTTATAAACTTAGGTCTCGGGAAACTTTGCGTGAAAAGTTCAAAGAAATAGGTATACTTACAGGAGCTTCACAGTATATTTATAGTAACGTGGTTTTTATGCGGAATATTGTAAGCTTATATAAACATTTTGATATTCATAATCGCCAAACAAGAAGAATGCACCAATTAGTAACGCCATCTTACCGTCTTTCTAAAGTGCATCAATCTTTTACGGTGCTTGTTGTAGAATTCTATAGTAAAATCTCGAATTTAATACGTGATTTGCCAGTGGAATTGTTTAAGAAACATGTAAAATGTCAACTTTTAGGCAAAGGTTACTGACTATACTGTAGATGAGTATTTAAATGACAAAGGCGCATGGAAATAACCAGCTCTATAACCAGTTCCGTACAAGCTAGTGATATTTTTTTTTAATAAATATACCAATGTATTTTTATTTTTTAAAGATGTGCTCAGGAGTTTCTTTACGGCTTTTCTTCTCCTCCATGACAGCACCTTTGCGAAAATCTGGTTGATTAAAAAAATTACGTGATAAGTGTGTCAATGACACCTATATGAATAAATGATTTTTAATTTGAATTTGATTTAAATAAATATTTGTTTTCAGGCCTTGCTTGTTTATATACGAGTAACACATTTATTACTACTCGCTTTACTTGAAGGAAATAACATACCCCACAATGTGATTGTCACTCTTTTGGTGGATGGCTAAGGTCAATCACGATACAAGCTTTCGGCCTTAACGAATATGCAAATTAATAACAAGCCTTGCGTGCCTTTTGAGGCACGGTAGCGCTGAAGAAGCTTTTGTTACCATTCTACCTACCAACCGAGCGTGATTTGTTTAACTAGTTATGATAACCAAATTATAATCTAACTAGATTCTACCTGCGGCTTCGGCCACGAAAGAATAATTTCACACATACAAATTGTCCAAATAATCCCACGGGAACAAATCTTCACAAATTTTAAATCTGGATAATGTTCTATCCAAGTGTGTGATAAGTTAGGACTACACAGATACGTAAATAAAAATATCGATCCCTGTGTAGTTATCTTAACTTAACGTAGTTACCTTAGCAAAAACAAATCAGTAAGGCATGCCAGGTAAAATAAGGCGGACTAATTTATTTTTTCAACACCTCGTGGGTGTGATCCCCCGCTGCGTCGCATTCCGTGTGATTCCATATCACTGTCCGCACCCGCTGTGTTTTGTGTGCGCTCTTCCTTTTGGAGTTACTGACTCACCGTTCAGTTAAATCATAGGTATAGGTCGGTGCAGTCGATGCCTTATTTTTTGAGCTCTGCGCGTGTAATTAATTAATTGAAATATACAATAATAGTTTAAAAAACGAAAGACAAGCTTTTATAGGCTAAGTACGCTGAAGTAAATAAAAACGTATTTGTACTTATGTACGCATGTAAGAAGTTATACTTCTTTGGCGTAACATAACAAAAAGATAAAAATTTCATCCCACATGCCACAATTTAACCCTTTGTTTGTAAAAGCAATCAGCTAACTTCATCATGTCGCGTTTTGGCTGTCATGTGCGCGCGCATCGTAAAAATTTTACTCTCAAGTATAACTTCAAAAATACGACTGTGCTGCTCACCGTGGAGAAGTTATATCCAAACCTTTATCTGAAGCAACCCTGACAGTGGCAATCAACTTATTATGTACTGATTTTGGGAACGAGCTCTAATAATTTAATACGTGTATAAAATTTTATGTATGTGTTGTTAACCGATAAAGAGTTACCTCGTCTGAAGCCAACCCTAAGTGCTTGTTCACACTGAACTCGCGGGCGCGGTCGCGAAATATCAAACATATGAGCTACTATGAAAGTGTTCACACCAAAACGCGCGCGTGGTGTATGTAGCGTATACCGCGACCGCGACCGCGACCGCGACCGCGACCGCGACCGCGACCGCGACCGCGACCGCGACCGCGACCGCGACCGCGCCCGCGCCCGCGCCCGCGCCCGCGCCCGCGAGTACAGTGTGAACAAGCACGAGTATTACCTACAGCCTTAGGGTGAGGCCAAACGAGCGTTTTTTTGAGCTATGCGTCGCGTGAAATAAATTTCATATTGAAGTAATTTTGCGCTGCCGCGTTGTACAAACAGGACTTTAGTATAAAACCGAATACACGTGACTCATTTTTCTCAACAGACAGCTCAAAAAATATGCTCTTTTGGCCACACCCTTAAATATAACCTACGCTCTTAGTAGAAAAAATATATTTTAGTTGTCGTAGTATAATATACAGTCCACGAATATGGTTCAGAATCAAACAACATCCTAATCAATTACCAAAATTAAATAGTTATGGAACATTGGATAGGTTCCCAAAAACTTCATGGCAAAAACACGATCGTATATCGTATTATTACGAAATGTCTTCATGGGTGATTCTGGATTGGACACTTGGTCGGTCGCCAAATAGGACGGTTGAAATGTTAAATGTTGGCAATGGAATCCTTAAGGAGGTAAAGGTAAATAAGTATCTTACTAGGTAAAGTTTCGTGTTTCGATAGTGGGTTTCATAAATGAACTCATTCGGTATTTAGAGATAAATAAATAAATAAATAAATAACGCTTCACACTCATAGCCCCACACTAGGATTCCCTGTGTCGTGGGTGCCATGGACAACACACTAGACAAGGACATTCACACCCAGACCGAGAACAGAAATTCAAACTCATCATTCAAATTTCCGCCTCGCTGGGAATCGAACCCAGGACCCTCGGTGCGGCGATCCGGCGTGGTAACCATTGCGCCACACGGGTCGTCAGACAAATAAAATAATTAATACGATTTTGTTTTGAAAATACCAAGTTTAAGACTTTGTTAGTGTCATATTTTTTTTTTATAAAAACAACATCTTAGAAAAATGTAATTTCCAAAACTCTATCAATACGAAAACACGTAACACAGAGGATGTTCCAGAAAAACCTCAACAAATAAGGCCTTTTTCCCAAACTCAATATGTAATACCTGTTTAGACTCCAGTATTTTATTTAAAATCCTGACATTTTTTACGCCCTCTATGTATAAGTAAAACAAAATGTATCGTCATAGCTGAAAATTGAAATTAAAAGAAGAAAGGCGTCATAATAATAATAACAAATTTTACATCAAGACACAGTCATGTCAGCTAGAGTGAAAATAAAATATAAACCTCTTTCTTTAATAATAATCCCACGGGAACAAATCTTCACAAATTTTAAATCTGGATAATGTTCTATCCAAGTGTGTGATAAGTTAGGACTACACAGATACGTAAATAAAAATATCGATCCCTGTGTAGTTATCTTAACTTAACGTAGTTACCTTAGCAAAAACAAATCAGTAAGGCATGCCAGGTAAAATAAGGCGGACTAATTTATTTTTTCAACACCTCGTGGGTGTGATCCCCCGCTGCGTCGCATTCCGTGTGATTCCATATCACTGTCCGCACCCGCTGTGTTTTGTGTGCGCTCTTCCTTTTGGAGTTACTGACTCACCGTTCAGTTAAATCATAGGTATAGGTCGGTGCAGTCGATGCCTTATTTTTTGAGCTCTGCGCGTGTAATTAATTAATTGAAATATACAATAATAGTTTAAAAAACGAAAGACAAGCTTTTATAGGCTAAGTACGCTGAAGTAAATAAAAACGTATTTGTACATAAGTACGCATGTAAGAAGTTATACTTCTTTGGCGTAACATAACAAAAAGATAAAAATTTCATCCCACATGCCACAATTTAACCCTTTGTTTGTAAAAGCAATCAGCTAACTTCATCATGTCGCGTTTTGGCTGTCATGTGCGCGCGCATCGTAAAAATTTTACTCTCAAGTATAACTTCAAAAATACGACTGTGCTGCTCACCGTGGAGAAGTTATATCCAAACCTTTATCTGAAGCAACCCTGACAGTGGCAATCAACTTATTATGTACTGATTTTGGGAACGAGCTCTAATAATTTAATACGTGTATAAAATTTTATGTATGTGTTGTTAACCGATAAAGAGTTACCTCGTCTGAAGCCAACCCTAAGTGCTTGTTCACACTGAACTCGCGGGCGCGGTCGCGAAATATCAAACATATGAGCTACTATGAAAGTGTTCACACCAAAACGCGCGCGTGGTGTATGTAGCGTATACCGCGACCGCGACCGCGACCGCGACCGCGACCGCGACCGCGACCGCGACCGCGACCGCGACCGCGACCGCGCCCGCGCCCGCGCCCGCGCCCGCGCCCGCGAGTACAGTGTGAACAAGCACGAGTATTACCTACAGCCTTAGGGTGAGGCCAAACGAGCGTTTTTTTGAGCTATGCGTCGCGTGAAATAAATTTCATATTGAAGTAATTTTGCGCTGCCGCGTTGTACAAACAGGACTTTAGTATAAAACCGAATACACGTGACTCATTTTTCTCAACAGACAGCTCAAAAAATATGCTCTTTTGGCCACACCCTTAAATATAACCTACGCTCTTAGTAGAAAAAATATATTTTAGTTGTCGTAGTATAATATACAGTCCACGAATATGGTTCAGAATCAAACAACATCCTAATCAATTACCAAAATTAAATAGTTATGGAACATTGGATAGGTTCCCAAAAACTTCATGGCAAAAACACGATCGTATATCGTATTATTACGAAATGTCTTCATGGGTGATTCTGGATTGGACACTTGGTCGGTCGCCAAATAGGACGGTTGAAATGTTAAATGTTGGCAATGGAATCCTTAAGGAGGTAAAGGTAAATAAGTATCTTACTAGGTAAAGTTTCGTGTTTCGATAGTGGGTTTCATAAATGAACTCATTCGGTATTTAGAGATAAATAAATAAATAAATAAATAACGCTTCACACTCATAGCCCCACACTAGGATTCCCTGTGTCGTGGGTGCCATGGACAACACACTAGACAAGGACATTCACACCCAGACCGAGAACAGAAATTCAAACTCATCATTCAAATTTCCGCCTCGCTGGGAATCGAACCCAGGACCCTCGGTGCGGCGATCCGGCGTGGTAACCATTGCGCCACACGGGTCGTCAGACAAATAAAATAATTAATACGATTTTGTTTTGAAAATACCAAGTTTAAGACTTTGTTAGTGTCATATTTTTTTTTTATAAAAACAACATCTTAGAAAAATGTAATTTCCAAAACTCTATCAATACGAAAACACGTAACACAGAGGATGTTCCAGAAAAACCTCAACAAATAAGGCCTTTTTCCCAAACTCAATATGTAATACCTGTTTAGACTCCAGTATTTTATTTAAAATCCTGACATTTTTTACGCCCTCTATGTATAAGTAAAACAAAATGTATCGTCATAGCTGAAAATTGAAATTAAAAGAAGAAAGGCGTCATAATAATAATAACAAATTTTACATCAAGACACAGTCATGTCAGCTAGAGTGAAAATAAAATATAAACCTCTTTCTTTAATAAGGAAAACCATAAAAAATTTAAACCGACAAACTTAATTTACTCTGGAAACCAATAAATACATCCATTTATTCTTTAACACGTACAAAACGAAGCAGCAAATAAGAATTTCTCGGCCATATTTTTTCTGCTGTCTGTACCGACTGGCAGAATAAAATATCAGCTTCGAGATAAATCAGTCGAGTATTCTCGAGATAGCCATTGTAGCGTCGGCAAGAAAGTTGTTCCAATAAACGCCCGAAACTTGTTTGGTAAATAAAAGTTTCGAAAGAGTAGCGTTCGCAAAAAAGTTGCTCCTGAAGAAAAGATAGCATCTCAGTCGATGGTTTAAAAGGGGATGGTTTAATCAATTTTATTCTAGATCCGGTCTAGATTAATGAATTGGTTGGATTCTTTTAAATTTAACGCGTTTTGTCTGTGTATTTTTATATTAATATCCAACAATATAACAGACGATCCGTACTATGCAACTACAGTCTCTCGACGACAGGAACATCAGAAAACATTACCGAAGCGTTGAAGGCCATAGATGAAGATTATTAGATTGTTTTATTTAGCTTAAAGATACTCTGTTTGTTCTTGCAAGCCTAATTAGACCTACTCCCTCATAATACTATTATGTAAGTAGTTTATGTTATTTATTATATTGTCTGTGCACCCTACCCTTTTCACACTGATTTCCATCCTCTGCCCAAAGGTTGTCTAGAAGAGATCGCTCTATAGCGATAATACTTACCTTTTGTACTACATGTTATTTATATTATGTACTGTGAAAGAGTATTCTATTCTATTCCCTAATCCAAAGGAATTGAAATTTAACATGCTGTAGTTCTAATGACAGAACGTTTTTCTGACGATAGGTGCAGATAATTTCTTCCTCATCAGGTCCCTCTTTGAAGCTTGCCCTACAGATGCATACATAAACTTCTTGAACACTACCAATATGCTAATTTCGTCGGTATTAAATTTAAAGGAAAATGTCATGTTTTGTGACTCTAGCACGAGAATTTTGGTTCGTCTATTACTTACTTCGTTTCTTATTCAGTAGGTAACACGAGCTTCGCTCAGAAGGAACTAGGAAAAGAATCCCTACATTTCAACTAATAACAAAAAGCTGAAGAGTTTGTTTGAACGCGCTAATCTCAGGAACTACTGGTTATAACATTTCGCAAACAAACCCCTAAATCCAAAAATGATCTTAAAAGGCCCATAATATTTTTGAAAGACCTTTTCAACGATACTATGCGTTACGCGATGAAACAGAAATATTTCACCAATCACGTTACCTCTAGGATAGGTACCCTGAAAAAACTTCTACGGTTTCGGAGTTTTAATTAATATATATATCCATGCCAAATACAACTTTCTAGCACTTTCTCGGCGCTTTGCTTCGGACAGACGGACGGACATGACGAAACTATAAGGGTTCCGATTTTGCTTTGGAACACTAAAAATGGATATTAATATTCCCTGAAGCCATTGATGTTTTCGTCATTATTATAAGACTTCCTTCATTTTATTTTCTCTCATAACAGCTAAATAAAGATGGCGATGCGATTTCCCCAGATGGTGGACATGCTATTCTTATTATCTTTATTTCTGATTGAACATTATTTAACATTCGCTGGCGTACTTGAAAATTTTACATACACGTGGGATTTCTTTTGTTGTGGATGCTACATACAATATAATTACGATGCCGCTGACTTTATTCACCTGCGGTAATTCACCCTGGTATTTTATGTCTACTTTTAGTAGACTTTCTACTACTAACCGAGTCTGACGAAGACTACCGACCGAGGCGAATTAAGTTTACTAAATAAGTAGAGTTAATTCACATAGGTAATTGAGGTAAGTTATACGCAAGTCTACTATCCGAGGTATAATATACTTAATATTGAAATTGAAATAAGTTGCACTTACCTAAATGAAGCATCATAATATGCTTCATTTGGGCCAGGTTTTATTAAAATTGTATCCTGCTCTACAATATCTTAGGTATACCTGCTCTGGTTGGGATACGAGCTCAAGATCTCATCAAGTTAGTATATAACTATGCTACGAAGAGGTTTGTTAATACAGAAATATCATTTTTACTTTTTATTAACCTTCTCCTGCTGAAATCTATGTACAAACCTCGCGCGCTTACTGTTGCTAAGATTCTGTTTAAGGCGTTGTACTTTTATACGTACAAGTTTTGAGATCTTTTCACGTGGAAATAATATAGAAAAATAAATGTATTATAATAATCTGTACTAATGTTATAAAGAAGAAAGGTTTGATTATTTGTTTGCTTTGAATAGGCTTCGAAACTACGGAACGGATTTGAAAAACTCTTTCACTGTTGGGAAGCTACACTATCCCCGGGTGACATAGGCTCTACTATCATATTTTCAAACAATTAGGGATCCTTAATAAAACTCCAATATTGTAATCCAAAGTGTAAAAAAATAAGAAAACCGAAGCAAAGTGAGGGCGGTTACTCGTATAACATAAATTAATATCTTGGCAATTTTATTATCCATCCATCCATCCATTGATGGGTGCAGGTCAGTGCTCATTTTGTAGTGAATTAAGTCTGCTGTTAATAGTAAGAACTCATGGTACTACAACCCTTGGTAAGATATGCCATGCCATTGCCACACACTTACACCATGGCCAGGAGATAAATTTATAATTCAAAGGAGAATAGGCTTAGAAAACAATACAATGCTTATGTACAAGTGAATAGCGTTAAGCTACTCAATAGAAAGCGTATTAAGGCCTGTGCCCTGTGGTGAATAGCGTTTGATTTCAAATAGACTGGACGCCACACATGCTAAATCCGAATTTGCTTCATTGTTATAATTTTGAACTTTGTTTATAAATAGGAAATGAGAAAACATTGATTTCCAGAGAGGCAGATAACGATTTAATTATGTTGTTTCAATTTCCGTGTCTGGGTGTGGGTGTTCTTGTATTTATTTATTTATTATTAAGAGTTTATTTATGTGTTCATGGCACCCATGGCACAGGGAATACTAGTATGGTGATAAGAATGTGTAGCGTTTATAGTGTTTATATGTTTAAAAATAGTTTTTCTTCTCGGTCTGTTTGTTTACGACATCTTTTGTCTTCGTATTAAATTACGCTGATTTAGTAATAATTATGTTCAACTCTACTCTACTCCATTTTACTTTATTTTTGTTGTGGTATACCTGTTCAGGACACTATGACAGTAAAACGTTGAAAAAAAACCTATTTTTGTTATAACAGAAGTTTCACTTCAATAACACTTAACTATTATTAAAGGGTATAATTTCACCCGTCCACTCGCGCCAACTGAATCAACTCACAAAGGAGTTCTGAATCTCGTGACCCGTTGAAAAAACAATACTCGAAAGAAATCTCCGAATCACAAAAGTACAAATCGTCGAATAAACGCTGCTGGTTCTGAATCAGGTCGAAAATGTTCGGATCGCGTGACGTAGATACATTTGTGGCATATTGTTCGAGGCACGGGAGCTCGAGCGAAGAAATGCGCGTTTTCCAACTACCCGACATAGTGTTGCGATTTTTCATCAGCCTTTCGCCACGGAGCAGACAGAAATATGACTGAAATGGGGCCTTGTTGCGATCTGTCGATTACGTGTACCTAATTAGGTTGTGTTTCTTTGTATGTTCACCTTTTATTGTAATTGGAAATTTGGAGATGAACAAATTGTAATTTTCCGTACAAAACATTCATGACTTGTTCTAAGTGTCCATTCAAATCTGAAGCGTAACTAATACTGTCCAATCGTGATATTATTCGCTGTTATTTTTAAGATAAAAATATCGTAGATTTGTTGTCGTCACAAGCCATTCCAATTATATAAAAGAGAAATATTTTATTCATATTATTTATTCTACGTGTTTTCCTCTGTTGTAAAAATCGCGGAGCATTACTTGATATTTTCTTCACAGCCCAGTTTCACGGTTCAAAAATATGAAGACAAAAAATAACAAACATACCTAATTGACACGTTATCCATAGAAGTTTTTGAATCAAACAACTAAACTATATGCCATCAAAAACATAACTTGTAAAAAAACCCAAGTCTCGCAACTCAGTTCTTCTACCGTAAAAACTTGTGAGATTGCTCGACTTGGCGGGGGCACTGCCGTGCCCCCAGATCGGTTGGACAAAGTTTAATAAGTATATTATTACATGGAAATAATTTAGATATTCTTAATTTTAAAAACGATTCGCACTCAGCCGCGGTTATAATTCAATTTGCTCCAAATCCACTTTCATTCAAGCCTTTGACTTGTTCAATTCTGCACGATAAATTTCATCCTGATTGTCCACTAATCCTTGAACGGGCGATATGTTTGAGCCACAGCCTTTGAAAGACTAAGAGCTCCATTTCCTCCGATGTAACCATTTTCTTTCGACCCTACGCCTTCCTTTCCTCAATGGTCTTTCTTGTTGCTACATTAGATAAATCGGTCCAGAGCTCTTTGTATCTTACTCAATCTATTATTATGTTAAGAATAATTATTGTTGAAGAATTTTTTTTTCTGCTGAAGGATTAACTAGGTACTTAAAACTTCAAGGGTTGTATAGTAGTATAGTACACTACCATATATAATTTATTTTTAATCAAAGTAATAAATTAGCTAAATTAAGGTTTAAATTAAAATCTTGTGGATAATCATACCATCGTTTTGGAAAAGTGCTTTGTCATTTGGAGAAGTAAATGCGAAAGAAACATAATAATTTTAATTTGTATACTTGCTCTCTTTTATGATACCTTTATTGTGTTAACTCTATTTGCATTTATATTTTTCATTTAACATACATAAAATGTAATCTAAAATTTTTATGCAGAAAGTATTTAGTAGCCCAGTCCAATCGGAGAAGATAGTCTTAAAATACTGACACGGTATTTCAAATGTTGCTTTGAAACCAATAATAGTCAAACTATGGCTATATTTTACGACCGTATGGAAAATATTGAGATCGCTTCGATGGTAAAGCTATTACTATAAACTTTTCGGCTTGATACGTTTTGTTCTGACTTCTGCCATGTAACTTCTATGATGCTTCTGATCTATGGGCTTGTGACAATATGTAGACGATAAAATATGTATATGGAGAGTAAAATTTTATTGTTCAAATACGATTACACTGTTCACGTCTGTGGACAGAAAAAAAAGTTAAAATATCCATTTCAATCTATACTAATATTATAAAGAGGAAAGTTTTGATTGTTTGTTTGCATTGAATACGTTCCGAAACCACTGAACCGATTTGAAAAATTCTTTCACTGTTGAGAAGCTACATTATCCCCGGGGTGACATAGGCTATATTATATTTTCAAAAAAAATTGCGATCCTTAATAAAACTCCAATAATGTAACCCAACGTGTAAACCGAAAACCGAAGCAAAGTGAGGGCGGTTACTCGTCATTTAATAAAGTTAAAAAAAAAACACTGTAGTCGGTGGCAAAGAGTTTCTTATCTAACGATTCTGAGTTCAGTAATTTATCAAGAGTCGTTACAGCCACACAAAGGAAAGATAATTCACAAACTACATAAAAAGCCGTCGAAAATTTTACTACCCAATTAACTACAACAATGCTCGTTCTAGTAACTTAATTAGGTTGGCAGTAAATTTTGAGATTTTACTGCTGTATGGCATAGCTTAATGTGTTCGGGTTGAAAATTGATTTTTGTGGACTGAAGCGATGGAAGCTATGGTCGGAAAGCTGGTTCACTATAACAACTAAATAAACGCTAATAAACGCTAAATTTATTGCCTGTGTCGCAGGTAGCATGGACTACACATATAACACATCACAATCACACCCATGACCCGACTACAAATATTTATCTGTCACATAAATATCTGCCCGGGAATCGAACCCGGGACCCCTCGCTTCGCAGCCAGGGTCGCTACCAACTAGGCTACAGGGTCGTTGTCGTTTTAAAATTCAAGTCAAATAGATAAACTGTGTCCCCTGTGTCGTGGATGTCACGGACAACAGACTAACAATAAGATAAGAACACACACAGATCGAGAACAGAAAGCCAAACTCATCATTCAAATTTCTCATCGTTGGGAATCGAACCCAAGACCCTAGGGGAGGTCGATCTCTCTTGGATGTTGTGTGATGATGTGATCTTTACTTTTTTCAGACAGGCAACGCATCGGTTGTGCCTTTGTCATTACTGAAGTCGATAGAAGACGATCATCACCAACTAGAAATTGTCTCATTTGGAAACTCACTCAAAATTAGGGATAACTTAAAAACTACTCGTTAATTCTCGCTCTTTAACTGGGATCACATGACAAGTACCAGCTTTAAACTAAAAAAGAATCTTTAAAACCGGTTCACCCAGTCGAAAGTTCTGACGTAACAAACATAAAAAAACAGTCGAAATACTTCCTCCTTTTTTGAAGTCGGTTAAAAGGTTCACAGACGAAGTTTTCATTTTTGCTCTTCATTAAGATGGCACGTACTTTAGCTTGCTTTTTTAAAGTAAAAACTAAGTTGAAAATACTTTTGTACCAATGTTCTGAACGACAAGAAGTTAAGCTTCTTTACGGCAGAAATAGGTTTACGTTACCAACTACGTTAAGTATACGTTCCAACTACGCTTACGTCTTCCAATCTATTTTTTAGATGTTATTGAATTTGTAGTTTTATTTTTTTGAAGTGAAAACTTCTTTAATACGGGGGTGACTTGAAATTTTACCTGAAACGAAACTGTCCAGTGGAGACTAGAAATGAGTGGAGACTGACTTGAGTTGAGTTGAGTTGAGTTGAGTTGAGTGGAGTGTGTGGAGTGGAGTGGAGTGGAGTAGTAAAACCTACAATTATCATCTTTCCGAAATTTTACATTCGTCTCATTATCTTGAAAACAAAATTTTGGAAGGTTTCACTTCTAACACGTGTGAATTGCACACATTTTAATTTTTCTTAATTTTCACTGTACAACTAAATGAAAAATGTTTGGTTAGTACACTTTTTACACGTTGGTCGTTTTACACGTAGTCCTTTAAACGTTGGATGATTAGTATTTTCAAAAGTCTGCCGATATGATTGTAGAAAGTTGAACACTTTATCTGAGGTGAAACTTATGTATGTGAAATTGCATGATTTAAGACTTTAAGTTATTGTATTTGGTGTGTACTTCATTGGTGTAAGTTAAAAAACAAAAAAAAAAAAACTATAAAACACGCTGTTGATACGAAATCGCTTTTGACATGGTTCCAACCCATCTGGCTGACATTCTCTAGTGTCCCAGAATATCTACTAGCTGCCCGGACAGACTTCGTTCTGTCAAAAGGTTTATTTATTTATTTTGAGATGTAAGCTATCCTATCTTTCAAGTTGGATCAAACTGCACACGGTGTGCAAATTTGATTAAAATCGGTTAAGTAGTTTAGGAGTCCATCGCGGACAAACAACGTGACACGTAATTTATATATATTAAGATTAGAAATATTACCACACAAAAAATTATTCGATACAATGAGCGTTTACCAAATGTAAATAAAATGTTGTCTGTATTATCGTTGTATAACAAAGCATCTAAAAATAAAAAATAACATACAGATTCATCCCTATACAATTTTTATAAGTACACATTTAATAAACCTTCACTTTATTCCTGAAACCCAACACGCATCTAAAATTGCGCTTAATGCGGCGTGAATCATTTTGACACTTGATATAGCTCGAATATGCGTTGCTCATTTAATTATGTTCTCAACGCGACGTAATTACACGTCACAACACGTCACGTCCACAGATTTTCCGGTATGTTAATGTGATGATGATAATTTTGTTGGTAAATCACATTTTTAACGGCAGACAGAAATAAGGATCCTATGCTACTAATATTATAAATGTGAACCTTTTTATGGATGTTTGTTCCACTTCCACGCAAAAACTACTGAACAGATTTTGATTAAATTTAGTACACAGGTAGACCATTATCTGAAATAGGATATGGGATACTTATTATCCCGGAAAGCAATGCCGCGGTCATAGCGCTAGTAAATAATAGTAGTGTAATAGTAGAGGAACAGATTGGCAATTGATATTCTTGAGTTCTCGTATTGTCTTTTTAACACCTTTATTTTTTTTGTCTTTTTTGGTTGACAATGGTGATGACTTTGGTGTTACTGGTCAATGATATTATAATGTAAAAAAGAGGTAGATATGTGAACAGGCAATTGACCGTTCTGCTCGTAGTCGCTCTGTCAATATACGTACAAGACGATACGCACGCTTTTGTTGTTGTCAGAAGTCAAGACATTTGACATACAGCGTTATGATGCCTTCGTGTATTATACCAATGTGATTGGTGAAGTGAAACAAAAGATAAATGTGTGTGTTGTAGCTCTTGTCGGTACAGATTTTTTGGTTGATTTGTAAGGGCATAACGTATCTATATTTGAATGTCATTGTTGCTGGTGTCCATGGGTGACCGTGGAGACCAATCATCATGATTCTTCAGGTAGTAAATAACCAACAGGTTATTTTTATAAAAAAACAGGTGAATCAGAGTCTCTTTGCAGTAACACGATGCCGTGAACCCGATTTTGAGTTCACAACAGACAATTTCCAATTAGCTCCAGTCATTTTGTGCAATTTTGAGCATGGTATTTTTTCGCATGGCTTGGGCTTCATAATAACTACTTGCGACTTAATAATTAAGTAAGACTTAATTAATCCAAGTTAAGTTTTTCAAAAACTGTTTCAATTAAGTCTGTTATCTGTATTCTGTTTATCTTATTTACAAGGTAGATAACCACATTATATCTAGAGTTGACTACAAAGACAGTCTTACTTTCTTTTTCTTCTCTCTTTCTTGGCCGGCCACGCATCAGTGATGCCTTTGGTGTCGGTGATGTTCGCGACGATAGCTACTTACCGTAACGTGGATAATGAGTGCGGTTGCCGGCTATTTCCTTAAATAAAGACACCATAAAGCTATAACAATCCATTTTGCTAACTATACTTATCTGAGTTATTATTTAGTTGAAATTATTATTACAATACACAATTATTTAATTTTAATGTGTTAATCAGCGTTTTGACACATAATATCCCCTGATTTTATAACATTGAAACAACACGTTAATTCGTATCTCGTGTCAAACAAAGGTAACAAATGGTTCTCCAATATTTCGATGTCATATGTATTTACAAGGAAAACTATCACAGCTATGTTAGCTTATGTACTTAATGAGTAATAGTCGATAAACTTACTACTTCGGAACCCTACATTGCACGTGGCCTGATACGTACTTGCCCGGTTTCTTTAAGTTATTAAAATTTATAATTGGCATCTTTGACAATTTAAAAGCATCTAATATTTGGCTTTCGACAGATAAACAAATATTAATTATGTTCATATTATTATGCGTAATAGACCTTTTGCGTTAACATTTTAAAGAGTAAAATTCTTTCTTACTTACACCACGCACAATCGTTATACATAATCCTTTTTCTATTTATTTTATTATTGATGGCAACTTCTTGTCAGAGTTGATTAATTAAAACCTCAGCCGAATCCTTTTACGTTTATAATTGTAATTAAGATAACGAATCGTGTTTTTAATTAGTAAAATCTTAACCATTTTCTATTCTTTTCTTTGTGATCCTTCGAGCCCTTAATTGGATTGAGAGACATCTATTTATAGGTACGGGTAACTAGGTTTTTTAAGCACTATATTTTTTATGATTAGTACAATTAATAGTACTAAATAACAGTATTATTAGTAAAGATCATGAATAATGTAGAACAGATGATATTGATCACGTAGTGTTGAATACTTTTGAATACTGATGTGAACGTTAGGAGAACTGGAAATATATCATGGTGCAAAGTAAAAGGAATATCATTGAATAACCATAGAATACCTCTTTTGCTATTATACACAAATCACATTTATAATATTAGAAGAAAGTAGGAAATAAGAAATAATAAAGTACTGTATCTCAAGCTGACTCAAACAAAAGGTAGCTAGTAACGTAGGCCTCGTGGAAACCAGTAATAACAAGAATGGACCACTGTTCCTAGTTAGTTACTAAGGTTACTAGTTAGTAAGGTTGACGTTAAATGACTAGGCACAGCTTACTAGTACTTAGAATAAATCTTAACACTAACACAAATTTATTAACCATTAACTGCCGGGACCTTTGTCACATTTTTCTACCAACAAAGGGCGACACAAATCTCAATAAGTATGTAAATGGGGCGTTTATTTTAATTAGCCGCTTGTTTTGTGAGTGCGTTTGATGTATGGGAGCCATAGAGTTTAGAGTGCGTAGATATGGCTGTAAAAATGTTAGCGCAATATTTGAAGTAGTGGAAATGGATACTTTATTTTTATTAGTTTTGGTTACGAAGGAATAAATGGAGTTTGAATTTTTAGGAATAAATGGAGTTTGAACTATGAAGTTTGAAGCCGACTCGCTTGGTTGTCACTTGGTTGTCAGGCTTCATAAGGATTATGTTGTCATTATTATTATTAATTCAAAAGTATGAT
Source organism: Thymelicus sylvestris (assembly GCA_911387775.1). Lineage (NCBI taxonomy): Eukaryota > Metazoa > Arthropoda > Insecta > Lepidoptera > Hesperiidae > Thymelicus > Thymelicus sylvestris. Next base: position 35,667,503 of record OU426885.1, on the reverse strand, counting down.
TACTGCAAGGCTATTCTGTTTTGTAACTCGACAGCGGAATCCGCGACGAGTGTCAATTTTGGCAAGGAATTTTGACACTCATCGCGGATTCCGCTGTCGAGTTACAAAACAGAATAGCCTTGCTGGTAATAAGTAATAAGTATCTTTCCGTGAAACCTAGCTGGATAGCTACTACCCTTTTGTTTGGCTTTGGAGTTGTTACTTTCTTTCATTATAATAACATAAAAGACATTACTAAGTAAAAGTTAAAAATTTTGGGGCAAAGTAAGTACCTACCTACTTATGAGAAGAAAGGCAATTAATTTTAATTATAAATTTATGAATAACATATTTATTAAAATATGTTATTCATAAATTGTATATTTATTCATAATAGCCGCATGAATTATACGCCATAATTGTTTTACGTCCGTTGCACTGGAGCTGTATATCGGAACTATTGAGTTAACGATTTGTTTGGTTAAAATATTATAGTTTTATTTATGTACAATTTGCAGTAGGTATATTATACTACTGTTATTTTTTATTCTTCTTGGTCGAAAAATATACAATGTTTTTTTTATAATAATAATGATAACATATTATTATTGTGTGTCTTTGCAACTAATATGCTCATGGAATGTTTATATAATTTGTAAGTCTATCCTTGATCACGACTGAGACCCCAATTTAATTTGTAGATTCTTCAGATATGGATTCTCTCGCCTTGTACAATTTTGTCTGTGATATTATTATGTTTATTTATACTTAGACGATGAAATATAGATTAGTTTCGACAAATTTATACATAGCATAGTTGAATTGAAGCTACTGTTGTTGTGAGGGCAACGTGATAATTAGAATCCTGACCCTAATTCCATGGCAGTAGACTACGGCAAAACAGCAAACGATTCCTTGTTTTCTAGTTGGAGGTTCTGTCGCAGAACAAAAAGGTTCGATTTCCCAACCGGGGAAGATTATGTGTGGTGCGTTATTGAATAACCTATGGCATAGATGTAAAGCTAACGCCCCAACTCAGAGTCACTAACGGTTACTTAAATCGCTCCTTAGTACAGAATTTGTATGGTGATTATTTACTAAAGAGCAATTTAAGTAACCGTTAGTGACTCTGAGTTGGGGCGTTAGCTTAACTTAGCTTTACTTTAACGTAATTTAACTTTAGCGTAGCTTAACTTAGCTTTAGCGTAAATGACCTAGTGCGGCGGAATGAGTATACATTCTTCCTTCATAAACATGCTGCCGAGTGCCGGTATAATTGTAGCAATTTTACCCGTCAAAAAAACTTAGGTAAATATAAAAAGTTTATATTTAACACAGCTGAAACTATCTTAGACGCCGTGCTAAGTAGCAAGCTAATAGCTTTAATAATCTTGAAAAACCTTTCCTAACTCCGTAACTATACTCGGATTATTCCCACACATTTATAAATCTGATGAGAAGTTTACTTCCCTAGCCAAGTTGCCACGTTACCCCGAACTGGGTCATACAATCTTCAACCTTGTTATTACTTACATAAAGTGGTTTGGAGATTGTGCGATAGTTGCTTTGAGTTTGGCTCGTAAAGGTAGTTCGGACGGTAAGTAGAGTGCAAATGGTATTGACTGCTATAGAGATGCGATCTTTGAGATGAAAGTCTTCTGGATCGAATAAACTTAATGATTTCCTAGATATTAATATCAGGCGTTACTTTGCAGTAAATCTAATGCCTTTAAACGAGCAATTCTTGTATATAGATTCTCGGAGTCTCGGAAACGGCTCCAACTATTTTCATCAAATTGAATGTGCAGCGGGTTTCAGGAGCGATAAATCGATCTAGCTAGGATTCATTTTTTAGAAAATGTCGTTTTATCCGTGTTTTCAGGTAATGAAAAATTGCTGCAATAGACTTTTCCTGACTATTTAAAGTCGTCATCGGGAGATAAGTCTTTCAAATAATTATATATTTAGAGCGTAAATTACATTCTATCTATATATGATGAATGTTGACTAATTTTAGGATTCAATTTGATTTTATAGATAGAACATTAAGATTCATGAAAAAAATATTATAAAAATAATAATCTTCAATTTAAAGACAAAAATTGATAAATAAAAATCCTTTTCAAATTTCCCACCAAAAACGTCACGTGACGTCACTAGCCGATATTCAATACTATCTGTCGACTGAAGTTAGTTGCACTTGCATATAAAATAAGATCAATGACGTCATAAGCTCAAAATGACGTTTGTGGTCACGTGACAATGAGTACTATTTTTAACATTTTAAAATAATTATATTTAATTTATTCTGATTGATTTCGACTAAAGAATAATATTTTAGGTCTTTCAATGTTTTCCTTGATACTTTGATCATAAATTTATTTTAATTTACTGATAGTGTCAACCTATTGTAACCGCCCTCGCTTCACTTCGGGAAAGGGCTTAGGGCTCACACTAGAAAACATTTTATAGACGGGATTTCTAATTTGATATAACATTTTACTGCAAACTTACCATCTTAATATATATGTTACCGGATATCTGTATAATGCAGGTATTCAGCACAATCCCTAGGTAATGTGTATAATACCTGGGTCGTTTTGGCAATTTATTAAATGATATTTATATTATTCACCATTACATACTTTACCTAGGTAATGTATACGTTTCCCATCTACTGTACAGAATACCTGCAGGTCCACCGGCAATAAATAAAATTAATAGATTTGGGTATGTGTAGTCAACATGGATGTAGGTTGGAATTAAGAATTTACTTATAAACACACTCAAAACAAATTGTATTAACCTGCATGAATAGTTTTTTTTATACATTTTAAATTAATGCTTGACCGAAATCCCACTTGATGGTAAGGGGAGATGCAGTCTAATGGCTCTACACACTATGCTGCCATCATCCCGCGCGGTATGGAGCCATGGCGACATAATATTTTGCGGATATCTTGCTGGCAGCATGTGCCGCAGAAATCGGCTCAGTGCCGGATAGCAACATCAGTCTTGCTTGTATAACGCATGGTGATGATGGTACATGTGCACGTTGTGTTTGTTAAACTCACTATACTATGAGTATAATAAAATAAATATTTTTCAAAGTTTCGATTAGGGAACACTAAATTGATAAAACTGAAAGGGATTGTTTTCTGTGCATTTAATATTATTTTTAAATTTCGAATAGGGGGCACTTAAACAACAAGCTAGAACGGTCATAGATAACAGGCATGAGCTGGTCATTACTATGTATCAAGAATAAATCCCAAACCTAGCCAATAAGGCCAGAGGATATGTCGAAGCTGTAAGCTTGCTTAAATGTAAGAATGCCAAAGTTTGGGTTTGGCAGCCAAACCCTTTGTGGCAAGTAAGCTTTTACTGCCTGCCCTCACGTCTCGCCCCTCTCCCACTTGCTTGTTTTTGTCTTTTACACACATTACCAACTACGCATGGAGTATTGTATAGAATGCCTGGGCGAAGTATGAAATAAATAATATTCAAAACGTTACCTGAACGTTTTAGTTATTCTATACATTGCCTAGGTATTGTATAGACTGCTGAATTTTACAGATATCCGGTAACATATATAAATTACGTGTCACGTAGTTTGTCCGCGATGGACTCCTAAACCACTTAACCGATTTTAATCAAATTTGCACACCGTGTGCAGTTTGATCCAACTTCAAAGATAGGATAGCTTACATCTCAAAATAAACTTTTGACAGAACGAAGTCTGTCCGGGCAGCTAGTATTATAATAAAATAATCAGTGAGAACTGCATGCAGATCCGTTATCAACATATTACAGTAATATTACACTATACTATAGATTTTTGTTAAATTATTTTTTGTCTTATGCGTGAGTACAATACAATCTTTTATATCTATGTCATTATAACCGACCCTATTTATTAAAATTTAGAATAACCCTCAAGTTTCTAATAAAATGTATAGAATCCGCATAGCTGTTGAATACCAGGCTCGTATGAACATAAAGGAGATTGTTCGACCAAGGCCTCTGTATGAAAAACCACAGAGATATTGTATGTGCTCAGTGGCACTGAATAATTAGGAGGCATTATGTTGCTTTCCACGGTGACATCCGTTTTCCTCTGCCATGCAGGCCATGTCACACAAAAGGTACATGTTACTTATACTTGTTATAATATAAAGCAGTCTTACTATGAAAACTCGTGGCATATTCTTTAAACATCTATCAATAGCTACCTAGTCCTTTTTTTAGATGAGTCCTATTTAGTAAATTAACAGGGTCTTTATGTCGGAATTTGTAATTAAAAATTCACCGTCGCAAAATGATTACAACTTAAAAATTAGATCAAGGCAGATATCTAAATGATCATTAAATTATATTTTTATTGAATTCAATTAATATTTCAATAAAAAGTAGTGATTTCATTAAAAGTTCATTAATACCATTATTATTATATAGTATTATTATATTTTACTATTATTATATCTCCGTGGAATCTGCCTGGATAACTCTCTTGGTAGAGTCAGACGCCAAACAACTCGTCGTGTTCTCTTTCTTCTTTCTTGGCCGGCAACGCATAGGTGACCCGTTTTCTAGTCGCTAATGTCCAAGGGCGGCGATAGCCACTTACCATCTGCATCAGGAGGATCGTCAGCTCGTTTCTCAACTGTTTAAATACATTATGTGTGCACGTAAGAAGTTACACTTCTTCATCGTAACAGAACTTGCTAAAGATTTCATACCGTATGCCACAACTCTTTGTTTGTAAAAAGAATCAGTTATCACCTAACTTCATCATGTCGGTTTTTGGCTGTCGGTGCGCGCGCATCGTAAATTTTTTACTCTCATATTTTTGCAAACGCATCAAAAAAAGTATAATTTCAAAAGTACATAACAAAGTTCGTAGTGTGGTTCTAGTCACACTACGATACTCCTATTATACACGAACACTCCTATTATAGAAAGAGTACAAGAGCATTACTTAGGAGACCTTTTCACCCACTGAAAGGGCAGTGTAAAATTACTTGTATGGCGCTTTAACGTAAGTGCGGTATCAAGTTTTAACAATAGGCACGAGTTGACCCCAAGGTCGGAGGGAGTAAACTTATAAAGCTTCGTGTGTGACGTCGTAAAATGAGTTTCTTTAAAGATTGTACTGTATGATAATCTTATATATTGAAGTTATATTTCTTTTGGCGCGTGTAGAATAAATATGAGAGTAAAAGTTTTAAGATGAGCGCGCATACCGACAGCCAAAATGCGACATGATGAAGTTAGCTGATAGCAAAGAGTTGTGGCATACGGTATGAATTCTCAGCTATTTTTGTTTTTACGTGTAATCTAAGCATAACAAATCCTTGGCGCATTTGTCATGATATATTTTTTTAGTCTACCAAATGAGTTGAAATCCTATTTCGTAGGTACAGTTTTAAACTATTTCCATAAACAAAGCGACGTAGGGTTGCTAGTAACAAAACGCTTTCAGTACTTATAACTGTAAGCAACGATTCAGGCCAAGGAACCGTGTAAGCAAGTGTAAGCAAGACTTACCCCTCAACTTTGAACACTGTCTGAATGATATAGCACGGAATAAGCCACATTGTCGCCTCAAATGGAAATGACGCCTGTAAGCAAGCAAAGACCAGTGTTTATTTTTAGGCGAAAGGTTTTGAATGATATGACTTGTGGTATAAAGTAACTTAACAGTTTGCGTATGGATGTTTTTAATATTTTGAAAGGTGATTTGATATTTTGGTGCTGTGGGTTAACACAGGTGATCTCAACTGAACGTTACTAAATACTACGTTTAAAAGGAAGGCCATAGCGATCGAAAAACTTTCGATGAATTTCAACAAAGAAGACGTTTATAAATTAGCACAAGTGGAATCCCGTGATTAGTTTGTGTCTATCAAAAACGAAAGCCTCCGAGTGCAGTGCGTGAAAATGCAATTCCCCTAGTTAAGGAGTTTTAAAATATAACGCTACAGTTATGTTATTAGGAACCAATTCTTCATAACATCTGATAACTTTTTAACAACAATAACGTAAGGCTCTTGTGAGTGTTGGCAAACTATTTTATTACATGAAATGTTTTTTGCGGGATTCCATAATTTATAATTCTTGTTTAAAATTCCATAATTTATAATTATTGTTTAAAATAACTCATACTGTTAAAGTTTGTAAAGATGTATAGGTATTTCTTACTATTCAACAGATTTTCATGAAATTTTGCACACAGCTAGACCATGATCTGGAATAAGATTATTATAGTGTACTTATAATCCTGGAAAACGTGGGCAAAGTCATGGGAAGAGCGCTAGTTAAGCTTTAAGTATTTATTTAGTTATTTTTCCGTAACAACATCTTCTTTATAACATACTAGCTGCCAGAACAGACTTCGTTCTGTCAAAAGTTTTCATTTTATTTTGAGATGTAAGCTATCCTATCTTTCAAGTTGGATCAAACTGTACACGGTGTGCAAATTTCATTAAGATCGGTTCAGTAGTTTAGGAGTCCATCGCGGACAAATAACGTGACACGTAATTTATATATAATAAGATGTACCTACTCCGCGATCGCCTCCGACAGTAAGGTTCTTTTATAATAAAGCTCTCCTGGCACTCATTATATTGAATCTCTGTGCAAAGGTCGCATAAATAAGGAAATAACAATGTCTTGTGTAACATAAATAACGAGGTTTGATGCGGGTGATGGGTGATGTAGTGATATGAGCTGGAGTATGCAATTTACCGCCACTCAGGTCACTCTGTGATGGGAGGTAGCGATTCCATTAGTGGATTTTTCTGCTCATCGCTGTTATTTCTTTGATGTATTTTTTCTTATTAGGTACATAAGACTTAAATTGAGTCGTTCTTGTTGAATGAATTGTTGTAGTACGTTGCTGTATAACTAAGAAAACCTAACGTAATTTTTTAGTTTATATAGTAATGGATGATGAATTACTCACTGCATTTAGTTAAATGTAATAAATAACACGTTGATTTTTATAATTTTGGTGGTTACGCACGCTATTGCTAATGCATCTGGAGTAAAAGCAAACGAAATGTGTCCAAGGAGCGGCATAAAGACCCTTATAATATGCGGCAGGCATTGAGAATCGCTTAGCGGTTAATTAAATCGCAAGTACAGGTTAGTTAAAACGGTTAGTTAAATCGCTTAGTACACAATCACGATATAAATTATGTAATCAGGAGCGATTCAAGTAACCGTTGAGTAAATCTGAGTGACGCAGTAATAGGAATAAATCACTCATGTCATACTTAGAACGACTTAGTGCATGCGAAATGGCATTCAAAAGCACAATATGATAGTTGAATTTATGAAGTGGTGATGATTGTATTGTATACGTATTCATAAAAGCAAAGCAAAGCAAAGCAACAACCCATAATTGTCCCACTGCTGGGCTCGGGGTCTCCTCTCACAATGTGAGGGGTACAGGCCATAGTCTACCAAGCTGGCCAAGTGCGGATTGGTAGACTTCACACACCTTTGAGAACTTTATGGAGACCTCTCCGGTGCGCAGGTTTCCTCACGATGTTTTCCTTCACCGAAGCAAGTGATATAAGCACATAATATTTGAAAATCAGAGGTGCGTACCAGGATTTGAACTCGGGCCCCTTCGTTCGAAAGACCTACGTTCTAACCGCTGGGCTATCACGTATTCATATTGATATTAATTTCAATTATTGTCAATGTTCTACACTAAATTGTTACCCGCTATGTCTCATCACCTTGTCCGTACCCGAATGCCCCTGTTAGTAACAGCCAAGTCACGTTGCTACCATAAACTAAACAAGAGGACATCGAATTATCCAAAATGACATGATATTTTCAGAATAATTGGTTTGTTTTGAATTAAATTGTGTACAATATTATCGAGTTTACGGCTCTTATGACTTTGAATGTTGATTTTGTTGTTATTTATTCGTAAACTAATGTTTTTGTTTGTATAAAATAAAAACTGTGTAACTAGAAATCCTTTAAAATTTTGGCTAAAACACATTTTTATGCTAACTAACTTCGCAACGTTGGACCTGTCTTATTTAGATTTTAATATCTTAATTTTTATACCTAACTATCTGTGCCCCGCAGTTTTACCCGCGTTAATTTGTGGAAAAAGTACCTGCTAAAATATGATGCTATATAGCCTAGAGCCTTCTTCAATAAATGGACTATCAAACACAAAAATAATTTTTCAATTCGAACGTGTAGTTCCTGAGATTAACGCGTTTAACCAAACAAACTCTTCAGCTTTATAATATTTGTGAGTATAGATAGTAAATACTTACCATGTCACATCACACAACTGTAAATAATGCTGAACATTGAGTAAAAATGTACCTATATTCTTTATAAAGTAGGAAACCTTCACAAAAGTGAAATATATAGGTGTACGATTTACTCGTAATAATTAGAACAGCAATAACTATAAAGCGATAATGACATCGATAACCATAACAACCAAATCATAACCGTTGATAACCATCAGATAACGCGACTGGAGCGACGCCAGCGCGCCATCTGGCGTCGAGAGAATGATTGATATAACTCCATCGTAATGGCTCTGTACTGTACACTACAAAACAGTCTTTAAGGTCAACGGGTCATTCGAGTTTTATGAAGCTCTTCAGGTTTTAGAATAATTATGTAAAACTTTGGTTTGGTTTCGATCGAATTGCAAATTAAACGCTACACACTTAAAGCTCTATACTAGGATTCCCTGTGTCCTAGGCTCCATTGAAAAGGACTAGTCCTTACCAAGAACAGAAATTTAAACTCAAAAATCATTTTTCCGTCACGCTGGGAACCCAGGACTCTTGACACGGTAGTCCGGCAGTCCGGCATGATAAGCATAGCGTCACACGGGTCGTCAAAAGTTTGGTTTGCTTTATTTTATTCGTTTAAACAACAGACGTTAAAACAAGTCGAAAGCCACTGGGCAACATGAAAGCTTAAAAAATTCAAATACCAATCCGCTCTGCAGCAACGTGGTGAAGTATTCTCTAGGCCTCCTCAGTAGTGGGTCATTCAAGGGTTGAAGACAGGGTATTATTTTCTTACGACTATAAGCATTAGCTATGCAACGCTTACTGAGTAGACAAGTGTTAATGAAAGCTGAAAAAAGAACTACAAGGTTTTCAAAAGATACGCGTAATGAAATGTCGTCGAAACTTTTGTTAACCAATATTTTTAAACGAATTTTTACCTGAGATTGTGAAATTTACCCGATATAACTACAATTGGTTCTTCTCTGCGTAAGACGCGGAATGAATATCAACATAGAGTGATGCATGATACAATAAAATTTATAAATTACTAGCTGCCCGGACAGACTTCGTTCTGTCAAAAAATATTGCAATAAAATAATATTGCGACTATAAATTGAGATGTAAGCTATCCTATCTTTCAAGTTGGATCAAACTGCACACGGTGTGAAAATTTGATTAAAATCGGTTCAGTAGTTTAGGAGTCCATCGCGGACAAACAACGTGACACGTAATTTATATATATTAAGATTTTAAATGTGGACTGAACACATTTTTACTATAATACGGGTTCTCACGATATTTATTTATGGCTGAACTTAGCCGTGACCACGAACCATGCAACTGAATCGAAATATCGGGGTAAAAAATAAATATCACTAGTGCATGTATTTTAATAACATTAAATTAAAATAAATTTTATCTAACAACGCCCTCTGACACGAGAGAGTATTACCTAATAGGAAAGGAAGCAACTTTTTAAAATAGTAAATGAGGAAATGAGAAACTTGCAACTTGGTTAGTACCCTAGAATAATTGCTGCAAGTTAAAATGTGGGTCCTTCGGGTCACACATAGACGCAATATTACACGGTACAAAATGATTTTATCCTTAAAAGCCACGTATTAAATATTAGAGTAGTGTGTTGGATAAAAATCTGAATACATGAAAAACATTAAAAAATCTGATAGGGTAACACTTTTATCTGAAGTCGGGTAAGTTGGCGCAAATTATGTCATCGTCACATTCTACCCCACCTTACTTTATAAAAGATGCGAGTGTTGCCATATCTGATTTTTAAGTGTTTATTGAAATTTTACATGATTTCATATCAAATATTTTAAAAACCATTCAAAATATTCGGTTACGTCGACTTTATTTACCTGAGTTAATTCATCCAGGTGTCTTAAGTCTACTTTTAGTGTACTTTATTCACCTATGCACCCAGGTGATTTAAAACTGATCGAGGTGAATTGATATAAGTAGACTTAATTCACCTATAATTTTAATCAATGCAATTATTGATGTTGGGTCTCAACTGAACATTCACTCTATTCTTATTCGTGCTCCGAGTGATGTCTTTACCCGGCTCTGATTCCTTTATTTCGTTTAATTATTTCGTTCGTTATATCCGGAGTTCCAGAAAACGATTGCGTTCGTTCACTTTTTAATAATCCATTTCCTTTGTTTTTTTCTTTTACTTCGTTATTTATATAAAACATCGTTGAACGGATTTAAATCACGAATGGATTATCTTACAAAAATATCACTGATATTTTCATGATATTTTTCTTGTGGGGGAGCGTTCTTAACCCGAAGGTTTTAGTTGATCATGAGTTATTTTTCATTTTTCTTTCTTGTCCAAAAGCACATCGCAATTCTCTGTGGTGTTACTAATGTCAAAGGACGACGATGACCAATTAACACTGCTCGTCAGCCGGCTATTTGTTTTGAAAAAACTTAGCTCATGATGGAATTGGACTTTTCTCATTACTGGTCTCGGACAAAGCAACCGCAAGTAATAAAAACATTCATGATTGTGTCTAGAAAGTGCTTGAGAGATGTGGTTCAGTTCAGCTCGCAAAATTCAAGTCATATATTGTCATATTACTAACAAACAAAGCAAGGTAAATAAAAGCACAGATTACATAACAGTACCTATTGGATAAAAGCTTGTAATAATAATAATACATACGTACTTAAACGGCAATCGAAACTTGATGGTAGTGATACTCGTAATCTCGACATTTGCAAAGTGCTGATATCTCTATCAAAACGTATCTAATGTTCGTCTCGTTAACATTCGTTTGGTGTTAATAAAATGGATGATCCATTAGAGTTATGGGTTTTCTATGTCGATGGATATCGAACGAGATTAGTGTTTTGATTACTTAGCAGTAATAGGGTTAGGTGTATATTGATTGATTTTTTTTCTGTGTAATATTTTTAAACGCTATAATTTGGTTTGATGTGTATCTCTCTGTTTGACTATGTTAGTTTTACCCGATCTATATAGGATTAACAGTCGGGATCCATTTAATTTTATTGGGTTGCTTGGGAAAAAACAAGATTTGATTGGTTAAAGAATGGTTGCAGACTGTTAATCCTTGTATGGTGTAGTTGTTAAGTATTACTTTTAACAACATTCTGAACTACTGGACTTGTTTTTTTCTTTTTAGGTTTTAAGCACTCGGGTTTTTTTTAATAATTTCTTTTATTCAAGCAACGACTTAATTTAGTAATACATGAACTGGAAGGAGCTTCACTGGGGAATTGAAGTGCGAATTAATAATTCGGCAAGTACCTACCTACATACATACGTTCTTATTTAAGTTTAGTACAAAATACTGGTACGAAACAAATTGCTTAAAAAACATTTTTGTTTTAAATTAATTAATTATGTACAGTAATGTGTTAATTCTACTTACTTCTTATTTTATTTAATTTGTATCTTAAATATATTTATAAATTCTAAATTTCTAAAAAAAACAATTATGATGAATGGAATTGTGTGTTGGGCCGTTAGCAAATAAATTATCAAGTGGAAAACTTAGCAAATAATCTAAATTTTACTAACAAAAAATAACCGACTTCAAAGTCTCAAAAACTACATAGTTGTCAGATCTCGTTCAAATTTATGTGAGACCACATGACAAGCTCCTGCTTTCGATTAAAAAAAGAATCATTGAAATCGGTTGGCGTGATATTGAGTTATTCGTCAATTTGTCGCGCACATCTTAACACAAATTTACGACTTATGTAGTTTTCTCATGGATGCCGTTGTCAGATCTCAATAAAATTTATGTGGGACCACATGACAGCCACCAGCTTTCGATTAAAAAAAGAATCATCAAAATCGGTTCGCCCAGTCCAAAGTTCTGAGGTAACAAACATAAAAAAAAAATACAGTCGAATTGAGAACCTCCTCCTTTTTTGAAGTCGGTTAAAAAACTGAATCCGCCATCCAAAAGTCAAAAATTTTCCTTTCCGCCATTAACAAGAAAAAGCATATTTAATGTTTAAAACGCCAAAACAGCCAAAAACTTTGCTCACAGCAAAAACACCGAAACACCAGAAATACTCGTAAAGAAATAACTGGAAAAATGTTCAAAAATATTCGTAACATTTTTCTCTATACAAAGTTAAATCCTCAGTGACTTGTGGCCCAAAAACTGGTATTCGGGGTTTAACACATGTACTCATTTTAGTACGTTCCTTTTACTGAAATGTGCTCATACAAGCACAATGCCAAAATAAAACTGTCCGCCAAACATATTTAGAAATAATTATTAATGAAAAATAACCGAGTTCAAAATAAGTCAAATACTACTCGTCAGATCACGCTCTTAAGTGGGACTACACGACAAGCACCAGCTTTCGATTGAAAAAAAATCATCAAAATTAGTTCACCCAGTTGAAAGTTCTGATGTAAAAAACATAAAAAAATACAGTCGAATTGAATCGTACTTACTCCTTTTTTGAAGTTGGTTAAAAAAATTACCTTTGTCTCTTATAATTATGTACTGGTTAATAAGCAAACTGATTTACCACTTAGACGTTCTTGGCCAAACTAGAAATAAAATTTAATCAAATTAGACGGTGCCATTTCACACAAAATTTTATTATTAACAGACTTGAAAAAAAGGAGAAGTAAAAATTCTAAAAATTCTTAAAAATTAAGTTCTGATGATGCCTTCCATAAGAAATTGAGATAACAGATAAATCCTCAAACATTATTTGGTGATTTAGATATAATTATAGTTTCTTGAAGACGGTTTCTTTGAAATCAGTTACTCGTGTGTTTAAATTTTGATTACTATAATTTAATTTTGTTTGTATAGAAAAAAAAGCTTGGGTGTTCTAAAATAACATAATTATGAGCATATATACAAATATACCCTTGAAGTTTTTCAATGAATTTAATATTTTCCTTATTTCTTGCAATGTCATTGCTTATCACAACTATTCGTTGCTATTTTTAATAATCCTTACATAAAGACTTACTTAAGTTTAACATACATTTATTCAAACTGTGGTCCTTTTATGACCTATTCACACTATTAATTTACGATGTATTCCCTTTGTTCGGTTCAATGCTCCGCCAACACGCCTCTACGTTTTACCTATTTGTGTATTCTCCCAGGTAAAGTTTGAACTTAGTGAAAGCGATGCTACCAAATCCCGGGGGAACTTCCCGGGGAATCCTCGAATAGTTCCGAAGTTTCTCGAAGTCTGTCGAAGTTTCCGAAAAGTTTTTTAACGGATTCAAAAGATGTTCTAACAATAAGATACGTTTGGGTATGCACTAATGTAGAAGATTTGAATATTTGCATTTCTGCTTAAAATACTATTTCTTACTTACATTCTTCTTCTTTTCTTTTTTAACCAACTTCAAAAAAGGAGGAGGTTCTCAATTCGACTGTTTTTTTATCTTTGTTACCTCAGAACTTTGGACTGGGCGAATCGATTTTGATGATTATTTTTTTAATTGAAAGCTGGTGGCTGTCATGTGGTCCCACATAAATTTTATTGAGATCTCACAATGGCATCCATGAGAAAACCACATAAGTCGTAAATTTGTGTTAAGATGTGCGCAACAAATTGATGAATAACTCAATATTACGCTAACCGATTTCGATGATTCATTTTTTAATCGAAAGCAGGCACTTTTCATGTGGTCTCACAGAAATTTTAACGAGATCTGACAACTATGTAGTTTTTGAGACTTTCAAGTCGGTTATTTTTTGTTAGTAAAATTTAGATTATTACTTACCTCTCGTGCCAGGCGAAGTGGTGTTGCCTGAGGAGTGGCGGAGCTCCGATGATCTAATCGAAACGTTTGTATGCAAGTGATACAGAAAACTACGATAGCGTGATTCAGGTAGACGTGACGTCACCGTGTGATGTGTAGGGCAAAGTTACTAATGGTCTAATGTCCATGTGCGACGATGATGATGAGAGCGAGGGAGGTGCCACGCATGTCTTAAAGTATATACCATCATACATAATTAAACACGGATTGTTGCAAAGTAGACTAATGCTAACTACATACATATAGCATCGATATAAAAATAACACCAGTAGATTTCCAATAGCACCCGTATCGGTTACACGATGCACAATGTGATTTTAAAAGCAAATAGCTGTTGAATCGGATAGTGCAGTGTTGAACCGGTAAACAATCCGATCTGTGTATACTGGATTCGATTTGATTTTGTTCTAACGTAAAAATTATATGTTATCGTAATATAATATTATATTATGTCTTATATAACATTATCTATCTTGTTATCTAGTGATCGGATGGGATTGAGATTTTGAGCGGATTGGGCCAGAATACTGATGGAAATTATATACCGACAGGGCGTCGTAAGAGGCGATTATATTCTAGAGGCGTGACAGGGCTAAACGTAAAGATTATACTATCAATATCATTATAAGGCATTAATAAATGTATTTTCTTTCTTAGTATTATAATTGGCATTATTACGAGCTACCTGCTACCAGCTCTTTTTAGAGTCAGAAGCCAAACAACTCATCGTATTCCGGCTGGGGGCTTGAAAGCTAGTTCTTTCTTTCTTTTTCGTCTCTCTTTAACCCATCAGTGATTGATGCCTGTGTTGCTGATATCCATGGGCGACGATAGCCACTTACCATCAGTTGTTTCGTCAGCTCGTTTGACGGCTATTTCTAAAAAAAACACCCACAATATCCATTGAATGGAAAACTAAACAATATTTGTCAACAGTTGGGCAAGTAAGGGTAGAGTAGTTTTCAATGCGAATCATTATTACACTGTATGTTTTAACAAATTACTTCATGAAAATGTTTTCTACCGAACAATAGGGAGTTGGTTAAAATAGTCAGACCGAAATAATAAACAAAACGCAAAAGCAATCCAATCACCTTTCACACACAATGTTTGTCGGAGTAACACCGAACAGTGTTGCAGTTAAAAGCTATTTGCTTTTAAAATCAGGACGTGCGGCACTGTCAATATGAATTTTGCTCCAAACTACATCGTGTTATTTGGAGCTAATATTACAGAAGACATAATAGTAGGTACTAATATTATGTTAAATGTCTACATTTTAAATGGAGCTTTAATGTTGTGTATAATTTTACTTTAATTAGAAAAAGTTAAATAGGGCCATTTATTTCGTGCACTTAATGTTATTTATCAAATATTTTACACAAAACACTGACAGACTTTGTAAAAACTTCGCAAATCACAATTCGTATAAAATCCTTCTAACATTTTATACCACGAAAATCTTAATATATATAAATTACGTGTCACGTTGTTTGTCCGCGATGGACTCCTAAACTACTGAACCGATTTTAATCAAATTTGCACACCGTGTGCAGTTTGATCCAACTTAAAAGATAGGATAGCTTACATCTCAAAATATATAAAAAACCTTTGACAGAACGAAGTCTGTCCGGGCAGCTAGTAATACTATAAAATTCAAATACTTCAGTGAGCTAATAAGCATACATCGAATGTACCGATCATAATAATCACTGAATTTCAAATTTGTACATTGTATAATAATGTTTTTTTTTTCACATTGTACATCACAAACAAAATGTCTGATAAAAAGAAACAACTTATCTCCAAACAACATCACGTTTCACGTAAAGTTTATAAACTTGAAACATTTTAAAAATAGTGTATGAATGTAAAAAGGATTGGCTTCACGAATATAATCCCTTTACCTTTTAAAACACAGTATCGGAATCAACATAAAATCAAATGTGGCCCGAAACGGGCCGGGCTTCGCTCCAAACCACATCGGCACGTTTCCACGTAATAGCGGTTTATATGCTCCAAATATTGAAAGAAAAGTGTGAGTCGAAGTAGTGAAAGAATTTTGTGTTAGTTTTCACTTGAGTTTAAAGAGGTCGAATGTGATTATAATTTGGAGCAACTGAAAGTCTAAATCTTTTACAATAAAATATAAGGATACTAGCTGCCCGGATAGACTCCGTTCTGTCAAAAGTTTTTTTTTTTATTAAAACCTTTCGTGTGCCTTAAGGTAAGTTATTCTATCTTTCAAGTTGGATCAAACTGCACACTGTGTGCAAATTTGCTTAAAATCAGTTAAGTAGTTTAGGAGTCCATCGTGGACAAACAACGTAACACGTAATTTATAATTATACTAGCTGCCCGGACAGACTTCGTTCTGTCAAAACCTTTTTTTATTTTGAGATGTAAGCTATCCTATCTTTCAAGTTGGATCAAACTGCACACGGTGTGCAAATTTGATTAAAATCGATTAAGTAGTTTAGGAGTCCATCGCGGACAAACAACGTGACCCGTAATTTATATATTATATTAAGATTAAGATTAAGATGTATAGGTTTAAATAAGAAGAATTAGTGCATGTATAATTTTTTGGACAAAATTCGTTTTCGTATTCATCAATCTCTTACAAGTTAAAATATTGGTTTATATCATAAGAGTATTTTTTATTTCTTGAAGTGAAGCCATACCGATAGCTAATCCCGAAAAAAGTATACTTCAAGGTTCTTTTCATATCGAAGGTTTGCATAAAATACCCATAACAGCAAGTTACAAAAGTTATAAAACTATTCCCTTCACTAAGCCATTTTTCGTTTCGTCGACAGGAGAAAATAAATAAAAAAGTTCCGTCACTACATCGGATCCATTTCGTATATTTGCCTCTTTGATATATAGCGGGATAAGTTATCTGATCCATACAATATTATGCAAATAAAATCAATGTTAGGATAGTTTTTAAACTATTATTTGCAAAACAATGTTAAATACATTGTTACCTTTTAGTTTTAATGTGAGTGAAATAAAATGATATTGTTTCAATTTTTTTTACATTTTTGAAGATTAAACTAAGTCATCTTCAACTTATCCGAGTGGTCCCGGGCGAATAAAAAGAAGAGTTGTTTTATGATTACAGTTACATACTTTAATATACCCTTTCAAATAAAAAAAGAAATTGATAAACGAATCATTAATTTTGCTCTGAATCTGAATAATCTTTTTTCTGTTGATAAACCAAATAAAAATGCTAACTATACTCGACTGGCATAAAATGTAACCAAATGCAATGGATTTAGAAGCATAAAACCTATACAACAGAGTTACCTTCCATTCCACACTATAGTGTGGGTGAGCCCTAAGGAAACAATGTTGAGACGAAGGCACGAACATTGGCCAGAAAAATTGAAAGAACCGATAAATGGACTATATTAATAATCTGTGCTGTATTATCATCCCGCGGTTTTATTAACATTATTATGTTTTTTTTGTTCCAGGTGAAAATGGTGTAGGAAAATAAATTCGAGAGCGTGACAAGATGACGAGACAGGGTCTTTTCATACTTGCGATCCTCTTCGGAGCTGTGGTAAGTCACTTGTACCCATAAGTAACCCTTGATACTCCGTAAAACTCCATATTATTCCACAATACTCCACAATATCCTTGAAGTTATTGAAGGAGAAACAAATACGGCCGTGGGTTTTTCTTGCTCCTACACGCTCCTCATTTCATTTTAAATAATTAACACATACATATTTTTATACACAGCAAAATATAAGTAACTATAGGTGTACCAGAATCTGATGGCAAAATGGGGAAATTAAAATTGGAGACAACACACTCCCCAGCGTTGGGGAAACTAGAATAAAACTTGTTGATCCTTGATATTTTTAACAGTGTTAGTTTCATAATAGGCAATATAATATGTAGGTATGGTTTATTAACTTCAGATGAAAATATATAAAAGACAAAGCTACACATTTTTAACACATAAAAGACAAGCAAATATTTTTATATTATAATTAATTATTACAGTGACTAACAATAATTTATGCAACTATAATTTAAAATTTGCCATCTATATACTAGTATTTTTTATTAATTTGATAAAGAGAACAAATAGATAATTAATAAATTGCTCCTCCACCATTTCAGTTACGTGAACTTGTATGATGTAACTTTTCATTTCATATTCACAAAATCTTTGCTACCTTTAATTTGTAACAATGTTTGTATTATTTATTTCAATTAATTTAATATAATTTGCTAATCTTACTTACATACAAAGAAATCATATTATGTAGATTATTTACTAAGAAAATATAATCACGAAAACTAAGTATCAAAACGAGTTAATCCTACAAGATGGAATAATATTAATAATGCAGATTGTCGCTTAAATACAACTTTTTCCTCACATGTTTTTCACTAAACATTGAAAATAATATTTGTGGCTTGTGATCGTAAAGTTGTTTTCGGCAGTAAATCGAAAATAATCATAATTTTAGAAAAAGAAAAAAAATTCCATACAACTCTTTTTTTGACTTGACAAGCCGCTTGACAATAGTTAGTTTTAAAAATTTTCATTGCCATATTAAAAACCCATTTTTCCGCTTGTCAAAAATGCCATGAGATGCTGGTACTTGATGACTAGTAATGTTAAATTTTTATTTATATAATTTTATATTTGAATTTTTAAGAACGAAAAAAGAACTCGTCTCATATCAGTTTCATTATAATTTATCAACTAATAATGGTACCTTTAATACCGGTACTTCAGATACCGGTATCAACCGAAGTACTCGTAATAACACAGATTCAAGTTATCTTGTTTATTTGAACTAATGTTTCACCATCTGTCCGTACAGTAAGCCCTGGAGCTGAAAATTGCCTCAAATACTCCACACTATATCGCGGACGGCAGTCCCAATAAATACTGTTTAATTGGTTCTCCATGCAAATGAACTACCCTCGGTGGTATGTACGATACAGTCTTGCATTCGTGAGTTATTTACATGATAAGAGTAGTTAGTTGTCTTCAAAGGTTTATTTAAAATCAATCGTGTTCAGCAAGGCTATTCACTTTTGTAACTTGACAGCGGAATCCGCGATGAGTTTCAAAATTGAAGTTCGAGTCCGAGATCTTGATATGTGATTCTCTAATCATCTGGCACGCACTTGCGAGGTGAAGGGAGTCTCGAACTCTAACTTCAATTTAGAAACTCATCGTGTATTCCGCTGTCAAGTTACAAAACAAAAGCGAACTTGCATCGTATTGACATGTCATTATCTAATCATCTAGTACGCACTTGCGAAGTGAAGTGATCCTAGAACTCGAACGTCAATTTTGAAACTCCGCTGTCAAGTTACAAAACGGAATAGCGTTCCTGCTTCTGTCTATCAAACTTCAGTTTTTGCTAAGCTCTCAATTTTGGTAATAGAGAGTTGCTATGTAGGTAGCTGATTAAACTAATCTGTCTATCAAACTTCCATTTCTGTTAAGCTTTGAAATGAATTTTGGTAATACGCTGAGGAGCTTTGTTAGGTATCCAATTACCCATTCAGTAATCCTACGTGTAACCAATGAATATGAGTTTTGAAATGAAATATGTAATACAGATTTTAAATATGATAGAGATAAATAGATTTTAAAATTAAAAAGCCGCGAAATCAAAATTATTCTTTTCGTGTAACCAATGAATATGAGTTTTGAAATTAAATATGTATAAACAAATTTTAAATATGATAGAGTTATATAGATTTTAAAATTAAAAACCCGCGAAATCATAATTATTAGTTTCGTGTAACCAATGAATATGAGTTTTGAAATAAAATATGTAAAGACAGATTTTAAATATGATAGAGATAAATAGATTTTAAAATTTTAAAATTAAATTACATAGGCACATTGCCACGCACTCACACAGATACTCATAACACCCGTCCTTTTGTGCCGGGGGTTAAAAGTAGGAAAATTATGTCTGGGTCCCAACAAAGAATAGCAACACTAAGTGCCACAATATGAATAGTACTTACAAATAGCAGGAGTCATGACGACTTCTACGTTGTGTATAAATGCATACAATTAATTTACTGAAAGGAATATAACGTAACACGTTTCACGCCTTTTAGGAGGCGCGTGTTAATATCCGTCTCTCTTTCACGTAGCTCTTTGTAACAAATTGCTAATATTAATTAAGTAAAATAACATACTCTCGAAAAATAACCCTTGCTTCGCTACATCGTGTTAGTCAAGTGCAAAATTGCTCAAATCCCGGAATTCATGTATGGTGGAAGGGTTTTTTATTTGACTGACTAGCCTCTCTTCTTCTGTGAGATGTTTTTACTGGACTCTGTTATTGTGATGTGTTTTTAAATTTAAATAATAAAGACTAATTGCTACCATGCTTCTTCCTAACTTTCTTCTTTCCAACCTTTCAGTCTTTTGAAGTTCACTCTACAATAAGCTTTTCTTATTATTCAAATACCGATTCTCAATATAAAGTTTTGAATAGAAAATACCGGAACCATTTTGAAATTATTCACTTTTTTATATTCAATAGAGCCACAAAGGGTGGAGAGGAATTCGCTCGGAAAATGGAAAATTCAATACGGTCTTCGTCTACTGATTGCAGAGAATAATGCTCCAATCGAGTTAATATTGATTAAATTGTATCAACTAACTTGTTCGAATGTACCTTTCTGTTTATGCTATTACTTGCATTTCAAGAGTTTTATTCGATAACTGCAAGTTTATTATACTTACTTTCAGGCGTATTTTCTCACGATTGCTATTATATTTTAATAAACAAATGAATGTTCTCCTTCACATAAGCAAATGATAATAATTGCTTCACTACATAAAAAGACGCTTTTATTCACCAAAACCATTATAATCATTAAGCTGCTTCCGTAAAGAACTTCCCTCGTATGGAGCCCATCCTGAGCATCATCAGAAAAGAAATAAGAACTAAACAACATGTATAATTATTTTCAACTCCATGAGAGGTCTAATACAATTTGCAATATAAATAAGGCCATCACTACGATACGTGCAGGATGTATACAACATCTATGTACACGAAACTATATTAATTTATTTCAACAAACAATATTTTTCCTGTCGTAAAACAAGCTTTTAACATTTTACATACTTTTTGCATACAATACAAAGAACCTCAGTTGCAACACAGAAGAAATAATAGTACTTATAATAAGTAGTTGCAGCGAAACTAGAAACAAAATGACACTTAATTAAAAGTTTTCCACCTCCTTCGTAAAGTAGTACCGACATGTAGATTGTTTCGGTTTTCGCTTTTGTGTGGTGTTTCATTTACATTTTTTTATTTTATTTTAGTTTAATTTTTATTAAAAAAATACTTCGTCCAAAGAGTTTGAATAAATTAATCTTGTCTTCGTTGATGTTCTCTTTAGCTCGAGTGAGAGGTAGCCGCACTTCAATCAGCTTCAGGAAACCCAAAATGCCTTACGCCTTGACCTTGCCTTCTTTCTTTCTTTGTAACTTAGCTAATAAACCTTCTTTAGATATGAGCGTTACTGTGCCTGATTTTTAAGAGTTTATTATTTGACATATCTTCACAATACACGTCCCACAAACTACCCTGTTCATCATTAAATTTGTTATTGTGTCGAACAAGCCTGGAGTCGCTGTTGTCGCACATAAATATGGCTAACGAGGAAGAAAACTGTTCCCAACGCGGTTAATTATCGTCGCATATTCCCTTGTTGCGATATTTTTTAAATCCTTTATAATATCGCTACTTGTTATTGAACGCAATTCTCTCGGAAATTGCAAATTACACTGAACTCCAGTAAGCTTACTCATGTTTCGTGCAATTAACAATAATAAGGTTGCTAAATATAAAAGGCGCTCATAGCCCGGCGGCTTGCGTCGATCCTATGTGATCGACAAAGTTAAACAACAGCGGGCGCGGTTGGTAGTTGGATGGGTGACCGCTAGTGGCAAAAATTTCTTGAGCGTTTCCGTGCTTCGGAGGGCACGTAAAGCCGTCGGTCCCGGTTGTTATCATAAGATAACAGTCGTTAAGCCATGTCGGAGGCCCTCGGGCGGTTTGAAAACTTCCGACACTCGGGTTGGCCACTAACCCCTCCACCAATCCGCACTGGAGCAGCGTGGTGGAGTATGCTCTAGGCCTCCTCAAGAGGAGAGACCCATGCCCAGTAGTGGGCCATTAATGGGTTGAAGCCAAGGTTGCTAAAGAATAAAGCTCGAAAGTGGTACTATGCAAGGCAATTATCCATCCATACATCAGCCTTTGGAGGTCCACTGCTGTTTAGGCTTCCCCTAACTTGCGCCACTCTGACCGGTCCTTGCGGATGCCCGCTGTCTTCTTCAGGTCG
Organism: Thymelicus sylvestris; assembly: GCA_911387775.1. Classification (NCBI taxonomy): domain Eukaryota; kingdom Metazoa; phylum Arthropoda; class Insecta; order Lepidoptera; family Hesperiidae; genus Thymelicus; species Thymelicus sylvestris. Next base: position 35,645,060 of record OU426885.1, on the reverse strand, counting down.
TCAGTCCACCTGGTCGAGGGGCGTCCTATGATCCTTTTTCCGAGACGTGGGCGCCATTCGAGGACCTTTATTTCCCAACGGTTATCGGTACTTCGAAGTCGAACTATGTGGCCAGCCCATTGCCACTTCAGCCGGCTATAATATAAGGCAATTATATTATGAGAGAAATCTAAATTGTGTACATACCGCTACAGCTACAGTTACCAATCAACAATCCTTCAAACTATGACGGAATTACGATGAATTTCATTTGTAGGAACCCTGGCTTTAGTGGATTTCACATAAGTCTGCACTTCGCTATTATGATGGAAACTTACTTCAAATGCAGATTTAAGTGAAATCCACTATAGGCTGGGTTCCTAGTTTCCTACAAATGACATCCAAAGGATTGCAATGATATTGTTATGTAAAAAAGAGATATATACTCGTATGTCACTAGCGTATCGACGATGAAGAGCGTAAGAACAAGCAATTGACCGTTCTGCTCGTAGACGCTCTGTCAATACAAGACGATACGCACGCTTTTGTTGTTGTCCACAAAGAGTTATTTTTATATCGAGAATTATACTAACGCCATATGTAAAAAAAAATTACTAGCAAAAATAACTCGCGAGCACTCACAAAGCTATGCTCATCCTAGTTATTGAATTAAAATATGTAGGATATGGCTATTATTTTTATAAAATTGCATTTAAAATGCTTCTATCGTATTTTACATACTAACAAAAAATAAACCAATAATAGAATAACAGTAGTTTCAAACAAATGTTCGAAATGCCTATGGGATATTCCGACTTGAATCACAAAAGCCAACAAGAATATAGCTAACTTTAAATAAGATTCAGTTACAAGTTATATTTGCGTTCATTCCATAACATTAACAAGCCTGAAAGATTCCAGAAGTTTGATTTTCTTCACCAAAAATCCTTCTAATATATCATTATCTCGTCTACATAACACCATCCGAGGGTGTCGATTTACCAAAATTGGGCCGCGTCTCGATTGAGCCTCTGTTTTATTGCGACACTTTCCCTCAATGTTTATTGTATTGTACGCTTTTGATGGACGGCTCAACCGCGCAGTCTATTGCTGACAAACAGTGGAAAGCGAAATAGGATTATTTACGTACAACGTTTGTATGTTGGGTGATTCGACTTGGCTGAATGTTTTTATATTAAGTAGTCATTAATAAGGGCGTTACCAATGTTGCCAATAATGGACTAGCTAACACTTTGAAGTCTGTTTTCGAAAGACCCTATGTCATAGCACTAGAAACACCAGAGGTGGCTGTATGAGCAATGAAAACTACGCGATCAAATAATTACCAATATTTTGAGTATATTACGTGTCATATTCCTTTAAAATGTTCACAGTAACGAGTCACGAGAGATTTATGTACTTTAAACCGATATTTTCATCTTATTCCATTGATTAGTGTAAGGTACAGATGTAGACGGCGAGCAAATGAAAGAAGGAAGATAGTTGAACAGTCTATTGCATGAAGGAATAGCGATTTACAAAGTTACGAAAGTTACGAGTAGTTAGGGCGTGCAACGGGCGTGTGGGAGCTTGCATTGATAATTTGCCACTGATCGTACGTATCGTCCCGCCTAGACCGCCTGGCATCACCCTCCCTTGCTCCCCGCGTAGCCTCGCAGGTCCGGCGCATGCCCTATTTAGTATTCACATTTAAATAAATAATAGTTTAAAAAAAACTAAAAAACACGCTTTTATAGAAAATCCAACAAAAAAAATAGAAAATTTTGAATTAAGAATCGTGTAATTGTAAAAAGCGTGGGGTGCTTTTAAATATATTATCCCTTTTACTCATTGACACCATGCACCACGCTTTTATTACATCCCTACTAATATTATAAATGTGAAAGTGTGTTTGTTTGTTAGTTTGTTTATTTGTCCGTCTTTCACGTCGCAAAGAAGCTGTTACATGGTATGGTTTTTGTGTGTGGAGTTAGTGAGGCTATTTTTTATCGCGGTAACACATCCCCATGGGGAGATAGATATTTTGTTAGTCACTAGATATTTAGTTCCGGATTTTGTTAATAGATGGCGTTAGTAAAATTCCACGGGCGAAGCAGCGGGCAAAAGCTAGTTATAATATAAAAGCGTGTTTTTTAATATATTTTTTTTCAACTATTGTTTATTTTTCATTTTTAGTTAGATTTTTTGAAATGAAATTTAGGTTTTTTTCTTTCTTTTTTTCTTTAAATATTGAATTGTCATCGATCCTCGATAAGTCTACGAAGTTTGAAAGATATCTGACCGTTTTTAGTGGGTCAAAATCAAGTCCTAAGAGAAGTTACAAACAAACAAACATACAGGTGAAGGTAATATAAAGCGTGTAAAACATAACCTACCTCTTACAATTAGGTACACTGTGCTTTATTTTTCGCAGCCCACGAATACTCGCTTGTAGTGTGACCATACCTTTCGTTAAACGTAAAAACCAATACAAATCAAATTAAACCTTATATCCTCTACAAAGGCCTTACATTACAACGCGCTCTATCCTCGAGATAAAGTAGCGCCACGGTATTGTCGTAAATATAAAGTCTATTCTTGATTTTGGGGAAATGAAAGGGTTAGACTATTTGTACGAACCTCAATACTTGTTTTATGATGTTGCTTGATAAATGGGTGTTTCAAAGTATCAAGGGATTGCCTTATAAAATGAACTTATATGGCTTTTGTATATACTTTGTTATCACTTCAGTTTGTAATAGCTTTTATCATGAGAATAAAGCAGTGATAGTCTAGTAGCTTAAACTTAATTTTTTTACGGGTGGCATTATTGATTACTTTTATTAGAATGAACGTCGTTGGCACCGCCTCGGGTGAAACTGGGAGAAGCAAAATTAGGGGAGGTTGGCTTGGTCTAGTGGACAGCAGCCCTTTAGACTTCGTTACCACTTATCAACACCACTCATCAACAAAAAATCGCTCGTTTATAGATAATTTATAGATAACCAGCTGACTCGGCAAACGTTGTCCTGCCAAAAATCTGGATAGGGACACCCTAATGACATGACGGTATCAAAATGCTTCTCAACCTATTCTTATATCTAAAAATATACCTACATAGGTACACAAAAAAAATCATAAAAATTGGTCGAGCCCTTTCGAAGAAGTGCGACCACAAACACCGTGACACGAGATTTTTATATAGATACGAGTAACCGCCCTCGCTTTGCTTCGGTTTCCTTTTTTTACACCTTGGGTTACATTATTGGAGTTTTATTAAGGATCCCTAATTTTTTGAAAATATAATATAGCCTATGTCACGCGGGAATAGTGTAACGTAAACGCGCCTATTACCGCCCCCCAGTATCCTATTACCGCCAGTTTTTTTAATCATTATTTTAAGGCATGTTGTAGATTCCATGAAAGTTGTAGCCTAAAAATATTTTAGGTATGTATATTGAGAAACAAAAATAATAAAGTTTGTGTGCGTAAATAATCAGCAAACACAGTAAATAGCCAATAATTGAGACGCGGCCGCAACGGACTTCCGCGTCATAGTGTTCTGCTCCCAGCTACATAAGAACACCTCATTATTACTTAAAAGAAATTAACATAAATAAAATGTGTATACGTGCATGCCATTATGTAACTATAATAAATAATACATTGGTTTTCTAGATTAACATCTAATACTACCGTTCTGGCCATGTCTTGTCGTTTAAATCGAATTTTACATTGGAGCGGTATTAGAAACTTAATTTTTATAAGTCGCTTCTATTAACGACCCATGGCGGTGTTAGATGTTTTACAATAGTTAGTATTTTAGCTTTTATTTCTTTTAATACATAATTTTAGATGTTTTTTTTTAACTTGTTTGATTCTAAAGAGTATATTAGATAATTTGATCAATTAACGCCATAAATTTTGTCTCATGGATTTTTGCCTGTTATTTTTTCTTTTTTGGTCGGTAATAGAATCTTCATACTTAATTCTATTACCGACCCATACGGTCTTATTTATAAATGTCTCTTATTGTAGGTATGTAGCGTACTTTAGTTAAAATGCTGATAAGCCTACTATAAGTTCCTGTGTTCATAAATGTTCTATAGGCCAAACATAAGTTTTTAACCGACTTCAAAAAAGGAGGAAGTTATCAATTCTTCGTATATGTTTTTTTTTCTTTATATGTTCGACCAATTTGGATGGTTTAAACGGTATTAAATAGAGGATTGCTTCAGGGTGGTCTCATTAACATCATGGTGAGGATCTTATGATGGGTTCTGGACATATAGAGTAGAACACCTCAACGGTTCGTTGACATCTCGGGTGTAATGATGTGAATTGGAGACGAAATATGTAACTCCACAACGGATTGGAATAATTGAACCGTGTTAAAAGGTATATTTTGTTGTTGGTAAATATTTACACAGCAAAATCAGTACATCATTGACCATTCTATGGTCTGATGATGTCCCTTGGAGACAAAATGTGTAACTCTTAAATAGGAGAATCGGAACCGTTTTTAAGAATTTTTTTGCCAATAACTTTATTTTTGCAAAACTAGTACCTACATCATAGACAATCTCAGGGTCTGATGATGTGATTTGAAGGCAAAATGTGTAACTCCAACGGATTGGAATAACTAAACCTTGTTTTAAGATATTAACCTCCATCTTATAAAATTTCAGTAGATAGTGTTTTTAATAATATTTACTTTAACTACATTATTAAGAAGAAAGCTCAGTTTTTAATAATAATTATTGATCTCAAATGTTTTATACCAACTTAATAAATATTTATTTTGTTTTTTTTATTTAATAGTATGGAGAATGTGTTCCATTTTCAGTGGTCGGTAATAGAAACATGAAAAACGGTAATAGAAAAAACATCATCCCATGGGTCGGTAATAGAAGCAGCCGCTATTTCAGATTAAAATTATTATTTATTAAATATTGTGTGATTAAACACTAAATTTAAGTGCTGAATATCGTAGAATATTTAATTATGATAAAGAATAAATTAAAACGCCTGTCCTAGCATAACGGCGTATATCTAATTTTCTGAAGTTCATCCAAACTCAGCTTAAACTGGCGGTAATAGGAACGTTTACGTTAGCTTCCCGACAGTGAAATAATTTTTCAAATCGGTTCAGTAGTTTCGGAGCCTATTCAATGCAAACAATCAAATCTTTCCTCTTTATAATATTATACTATAGACTATAGATTAGTTATTGGACGTTTATAATATTACTAGCTTCTAGCCGCGACTTCGTCTGCGTGGACTTCAGAATGTGATTAATAATAGAAATAATACAAAAATTTTATGCTAGTAGCACATATAAATTTCCATATTTAATTATACCACTTATCTTGAGGGAACAGGTCCATCCCTACATAAAAAGCACCCTATCCTTTAATGTGGGATATTAAATAATATCTGTGAGCCAAATTTAAATTAAATCAGTTTAGCAGTTTAAGCATGAGTGAATAAGAAACATTCACTTAGTTTCATTTTAAAAATGGTTTAAAAAACAGCAAGAAATAAATGTTTGAAAAAAAAACGAAATTCGTTATTTCCTTTCGTTCAGGAGTTACATAATTATTTAGTCTTCGAGATACACTATCAGGCCCTAAGTTTGGTTAATAATATGCTAGTTATGCAATGTCAAAGTACCACCAAGTAATATTTAAAAAAAAGTGTTTTCATTGCCAACCGGATACATATACAAGTTACATATTACTTTATCTCCATGATCACTCTCAGGCCCTAAGTTCATCAAAGATGTTCTGGTTTTGCAATGTAAATGTTACCAACAACAACAAACTCCCATTCATCAGTTATTATGGAGAGTATACTGAGCACGCGCCTCATGGTGTATCTAGAATATAATGATGTCCTTAGCGACCGGTAGGGGTTCCGCCGAAACCGATCGACGGGATATCTTCTGGCGTATGCCACTCACATCTGGGGCGAGGCCCGGCCCTCGAGAAAAATAGGGAAGAGCTAGCCGTGTCCCTTGACATCTCGAAGGTCTTCCATTGGATCTGGCATGCCAACCTTGTGAGATTCAACGCCACAAAAACTCAAGCGTGTCAATTAACCAGCAGAATAATTTTACATTATAATATCATTGCAAAACCAGCCCTTTCATCTTGGATCCTACTATTCAAAATGGATCATTGAAATACACCGAACGCCTTTAGTTATTTTGAATTGAGATATCCTCAAATATCTTTGAGCGGTTCATTGAATGCAAAGCTTAGACTGCTGCTAGGAAATTAGGCGTCTTAGCAAAGGTGCAGCGTTACTTTACACCAAAACAGCTCTTAACCACGTTCAAAATGCAGCTAAATGTCATCTATCATCATTGAATTCAACGGAGAGATGTGCTGAGTTGCTTATTTGTGAACATAAGCTGGTTGCCAGTCTCTTGTTATTCTATAGACTACAATTTGGAGAATGTGCGCAGGAATAACATGGCATAATCCCTCATTCCACCACTGAATCCCGCCCGGTGGGTATTCTTCCCTTCGTCCTTAACATCCAACCGGTACGGACGACGCTCTTTGCGTCATGTTTTATTATGCGTACCACGAAGGCCTGGAATAAATTACCCGCATGGGTGTTTCCGTTCGATTATAATACGTATGTCTTCAAGTGAAGAGCAAATAGGCTTTTACTAAGTTAGTGTGCTTTATCACCCATACTTCATTCCCGTTTACCATTAGGTGGATTTTTAGTCAAGCATTAGCTTGTTTCGCATAAAAGTTACATATTTTGAGTACCCAAGATAAACCATCAGGCCAAGTTGCTCAATGATGTACTGGTTTTGCAATTTCAACGTTACTAACAAAAATATTTTTTAATCTTGTTCAGTTATTCCCATCCCTTCAGGAAGAATTTTAGATAGAAAATTAGGGTACAGTTTCGAAGCAATCGTTAAACCCAGTAAAAACTTATAAATTTGACACACACTAAACAAAAATACAGTCTAATTGAGAACCTCCTCCTTTTTTTGAAGTCGATTAAAAATACTGTAGACTGGAATGTACCTACAATTCACTAAATAAGTTAGTTTTAAGGATGTTTATTGGTAGTATCAACCATCAGGTTACCAGTTGCCATGAAAAAAAAAACAAATTTCTATCATATTTCAGTCGATACAGCAAAGTGGTATTGATTTGCGTTTAACATGACTTGTAAAACATGGTACGTGGAAAATTGTAAGAACAGCGCTTAAGCCTCGTATTACCTAAAGATATTATTATGGCGTCGCTCATTAGGATAATCTACATCGGGTAATCCATAGGTTGATATAACACGCAGGGTTAACCACAGGCTGTAAGCATGACGTTTAAAGATAAACGAGGAACAACTGAGTTATGACATAAAAGCTAGTTTTTTCTTTCTTAGCCAGTGATGAATTTGGTTTTTTGTTTATAGGAGCCGATATTCATTTCCATTCGAATTCTCTTTTTCTAGTTTGTCAGCTATTTTTAACCGACTTCAATAATCTAAATTTTACTAACAAAAAATAGCCGACTTCAAAGTCTCAAAAACTACATAGTTGTCAGATCTCGTTCAAATTTATGTGAGACCACATGACAAGTGCCTGCTTTCGATTAAAAAAAGAATCATCGAAATCGGTTGACGTGATATTGAGTTATTCGTCAATTTGTCGCGCACATCTTAACACAAATTTACGATTTATGTGGTTTTCTCATGGATGCCATTGTCAGATCTCAATAAAATTTATGTGGGACCACATGACAGCCACCACCTTTCGATTAAAAAAAGAATCATCAAAATCGGTTCGCCCAGTCCAAAGTTCTGAGGTAACAAACATAAAAAAAAATACAGTCGAATTGAGAACCTCCTCCTTTTTTGAAGTCGGTTAAAAAGCATATTTGATGTTCAAAACGCCAAAACAGCCAAAAACTTTGCTCACAGCAGAAACACCGAAACACCAGAAATACTCGTAAAGAAATAACTGGAAAAATGTTCAAAAATATTCGTAACATGGTGGCTGTCATGTGGTCCCACATAAATTTTATTGAGATCTGACAATGGCATCCATGAGAAAACTACATAAGTCGTAAATTTCTGTTAAGATGTGCGCGACAGATTGACGAATAACTCAATATCACGTAAACCGATTTCGATGATTCTTTTTTTAATCGAAAGCAGGCGCTTGTCATGTAGTCTCACATAAATTTGAACGAGATCTGACAACTGTGTAGTTTTTGAGACTTTGAAGTCGGTTATTTTTTGTTAGTAAAATTTAGATTATTGTATATAAAATGTTTTCTACAAAGTCCATGTCGTCGTTTTACATAAAATTTTATACTTTAAAAAAATTATCATGTTTTATAATGAAATGTAACTTTAGTACGGGGTAGTATTTGGGGTATTTAATGAAACAGCATCTCATTCATGTGTCGCAATAAAGATATCGTAGTGTCGTATGTCGTAAAGTCGTTAAATGCCGTAAAATGAAATAAATTCATGTTTCCGCCAAGTTTGTACACTGGTCGACTTCCGAACACAGTGAGAACTCGTCATACTCATCGAAATGCAAAAGATTACTATCTCCTCGTTTCTCGCTAGCAAAACAACAAATACGTGATTCGCTTCCAATAAATCTACTATGGCTGACATCAATGAATATTGATGACAGGTACCGACAAAAAATATGTGGAGTTCAGGGAATTCTGCCGCGTTCCCCTCTATTTTTATTTGGTGAACAAAGCCATGTTTTTATGATTAATGAGCATAATTTAAGGATGTGTTTTACTGTGTAAAATAGGTGCGTAGCCCACCTGAGCCGACACCTGTAGCATAGTAGTAACCTTGTCTGTAAGCCAAGGAGTTTCGGATTTGATTCCCGGTCAGGTAATCTTTTATGTTGAGAGATTTTTGTTACATTTCGTACAAACACATTTTCTGGAACACTTTTCCGTTTGTTACACACGTTTTATCCGCTTACCTCTTTGATTATTTAGTTATTTTATTTTATTTTATTTAAATAATGACTTACGAGACTGCATACAAAAACGTCTTGAAAAACAAACTTATCCAGTACAATTCTAAGAGTTATTGGTAAATTCTTAAAAAAATACCTTTCTAAAATAAATTCGTTAAAATACACAAAAATGAATTCAGATACATACTCTACTAACGGATAAATTCCTTGCACTGAATTTCGATTTTGCTGTAAAAATGACGCCGTCATTTTGTCAGGCATTCGATATTTATTAATATCTGGCGTCAAAGGGTATTCAGAGAATTGCTCTTATATGAATACCCTCGACACACACCTGCTTTATTACGATTTTAACTAACTGTATGAATAGTAGGTACCTATAGTAAGTGAAATGTATGCGACAATTTAATATAGCATACTAGCTGACTCGCTTAACAAATTTAACTGTGCACAATAAACAATATGCGATAATACGAGTATGTGTTCTTGAATGGTCGGAGTTTTTCAAAAATGACATCTACTTATCTCGCTTGCTCGCAGTCGACTAAAATCCTTTAGCACCACTCGGTATCAATGTAGGTGTCCAAATTTTTAGTATTGAACAGCCTGTCTACTATAGTATATACATGTACATAGGTCTATGCACAGAGCTTGTAAAATGAATAAGGCGCCTTTTAGACGATATAAAATCTTATTTAGCACATGAGTAGGTGCTACCAAGTACTACTTACTTTGATACGAAATTTTCCTTTGAAAAGTCAATGCTTGACAACAGTTTTATAACGGTAAAAGGATATTAAATGACGTCAAAGGTAAAATAAAATGAAATTTTATGCGACGTTAGGTTTTTTCAAACACTTCGAAAGTCAAAATACGATTTCTCCCTTCCGCATCGGTCCCTTGAGAAAAACAGGCAAGCAACTAATATGATATTTTTTCATACTAATGGTTACAGGCAGCGCTTAGTTTTATCTAAATAAAGTCAAAGTCTAAGTACGCTTTGTAGATCTCACCCTAAGACTTATTAAAAGCCTATTCACTAATTTTTAAAAGGCCCACATGTTTAGTATGAGAAGGTTCACTACTCACAATAAACATAAAATCTACAGACCCCTGAAAAAACCTGACATACGAATACCACACATATTCTACCGTCTCGTATTACGATTATAACTTAATCGACTATTCAGCTCCAAACTTCACCTACTAAAACAGTGGAAAGTTGCCTGCAAGCAATTTTGAACGACCGTGGGTATGCGGCAGTTTCCGGCAATTTTTCAACTCTCCCGTTATATAACCACTGCAGCGCGGTCTATATTAATGTTTGAAGAATGACCATGACTCTTATTTTTGACCTGAGTCCCCCTAATTCTTTAGAGAAATACCTCGAAATACCTATTGCAATCGCCAGTATCGATAATATGACATGATCATGAATCTATAATTTATGGAAATAGCCAGCAAACGAGCTGACGATCCACCTGATGGTAAGTGGCTATAGTCGCCCAAGGACATCAGTAACACCAAAGGCATCACCGATGATCATAATAACACATTGCACCCGAGTGCAAATATTTATTGTATCTGTCACATAAATATTTGCCTCGGCCGGGAATCGAACCCGGGACCCCTCGCTTCGCAGGCAGGGTCGCTATCAACTAGGCTAGGTTGGTAACTACTTGTAACGCAGTCGTGTTATTTATTAATGTGGGATTCTTGAATAAAAATTTCTAGGAAGCTGGTTTTACTGTTTATTTCCTTCTTCAATGATTTTCGTCTTAATTTACTACTAACTCTCAATACACGTCTTCCTTGCATTCGCACAGCGCACTCTTCACTTCGTCACACACCATACGTCACTCGTCTCTCGCTCTCCTGTCAAACGTCCTGTCATCCGTCACTCACTCATAACGTTCCGTTCCTACATTCGGCCATTCCTGCATCCATGCCTGTCCTCGGGCATTCCCACACTTACACATCATGCATCCTTACACACATACAACATCTACATTATCATACAACAATTACACTTACATAATATACTTATCTATGCAACATAGAACACATCTTTAGGAAAACAATATTACACTTTACATATTTACTTGTACCTGATATGACATGACACATCTTTAGATAACACAACAATTATTACACCTTACATATTAAGCAATGTTACATGTGACACAACATCTTCATTGTATAACATAATAAAACTTTTTATTTACTTTTAACCTCTTACACAAGTTATATTAAATTTCTTTAGCAAACTTCCAAAATACAGATACCAATACTCTAATTTTTACTCCAATATCATTAGGTTACAACAAAATATTTAATTAGGCTTGTGAATGTCTAGGGGTTCTCTACACAAATGTAAATTATTGTAGGAAGGTTTAGTCATAACAAACAATATCATACAATATTGAATATCAGAACTCTTACACTATTTTACAATACAACATTGTTAGATAAATACAACTTATAAAATAACAAATTGCATTATCCAATCATTATCTAAGGACAAGTTCAGATGATAATGAACAACCTTATCATACCACAAAAACGTTCTCAAAACTTAAGACATAATACACTCTATCAAAACATAACAATACACAGAACACTCATACTTCTCTTTCATACTTCATCTTTAATACATCAACCATACATACCTGATCAGTCTGAGGAGTCGCTTTCCTGCCTTGGCCATCTCTTCATCTGATCAGCTGAACTACCAGTTCTCATAGGACCTTCTGCAGAACTGTCTACCTTCTCTAGGTCATAACGGTCATTTCTTTTCACCTTGGTGACTCTATATGGTCCTAGGTATTTAGCCTTCAACTTAAGACCTACACCAAACTGGGTTCTTTTAATTGCCACTAAATCTCCAATATTATACTTAGAACTCTCCTTTCTAGTCTTATTAAAAGTTTTCCTATTTTCCTCTTGAATTTTAAATATTTGCTCCTTAGCTTCTTTCCTTTTCTCCTCTCTATTTTCATTATATTGCTGTATAATTTCCTGTTCTAATAATTCAATTAAACGAATGTCTTCTTTGCACCTCATTTTGATACCAACCAACAACTCAAAGGGAGTAGTATTAATGCTTCTCTGGTATGTACTGTTCAGACACCTTTGCAATTTACTCACATGTCTGTACCACATGGATGGGTTCTCCAAACACAACTTAGTCAAGGTAGGTATCATAATGCGATGAATCCTTTCGACTTGCCCGTTTCCCCTGGGAACACCAGTAGTAATTGTGACATGTTGGATGTCTTCTTCTTTGCAATAATTTTCAAACTCATGACTAGTAAATGCAGTGCCTCTATCAGTAATTATTCTCCGGGGATTCCCAAATGCCTGTTGGTGTATCTGCAACTTATTCAGGGTTTCGCTGCTTGAAGTAGTCTTAGTCGGAAACAACCACACAAACTTTGTGAATGCATCTTCGATAGTAAGTATATAATTATACTGTTTTCTCGTTTCAGTAAGTGGTCCTATATGATCTAAGTGAATGGTATCCAATGGGACTCCACCCTTTTCAATGGGGTTCAGGTATCCTTCCTGTTTCCCGGCTTTTCTCGTTGCTAGGAGGCAAGGAATACAACCAATTATGAAGTCTTCTATTTTTCTATCTAACTTTTTAATATAATAGTCCCTGCTCACCAACTCTTTCATCTTTTTCTTCGAAAAATGTCCATTTCCATGAACTCTTTTTATTATTTCATTCTCTAATGTCTTCGGAATAACTAATTTCTTTTCATCTCCTTTGTATAATATATTATTCTCCAACCAATAATCTTCGTATGATTTCTCCTTCAAAATCTCCTTAATGGCATGTAATCCGCTGTCTTGATCTTGAGCAACTCGTATATTATCTTGTAGATTGCATACTACTGCCACGTAGGGATATCTGCTAAGCGCGTCTACATGGGCCATCTTCGAAGCAGCTCGGTGCTCAATCTGAAAATCAAATTCATTTAGAAACATAACCCATCTCGCTATCTTGGGTGTTATATCCCTTTTTCTAAGAGTCAGCTCAAAAGCTTTACAATCAGTTATAATTTTAAACTTTATGCCAAAAAGATAATGTCTAAATTTTCTAAGTGCCTCAATAATAGCTAACGCCTCTAACTCATAGCTGGAATATCTGCTTTGCACTTCACTAGTCTTGCGACTCATATAGTGCACTGGGTGCAGCCCTGTCTCATGTCGCTGCATGAGAATCGCTGACAACGCCTCTGCTGATGCATCTGTGTGAAGCTCCGTTACTAGTCGAGGATTAAATAACTTTAATACCGGAGGGGTAGCTAACTTCTGCTTCAAAGTTTTAAATGCTTGCCGCTGAACATCGTTGAATGAAAATATAACATTTTTCTTAAGTAAGTCTGTCAAAGGTTTTGCTATCAAAGCATAATCCTGTATGTACTTACGAAAATATGAGGTTAGGCCAACAAAACTATGTAACTGCTTAACATTTCTTGGTTCTGGAAACCTTACCACTGCATCGGTTTTATCAAAACTTGGTCTCACTTCCCCGTTTGAAATTCTATGACCCAAATATTCTATTTCCCGACAAATAAGATTAGCTTTTTTCCAATTTATCTGGAGACCATAATCAGAAGCTATCGCTAACACCTGCTTTAGCCGATCTAAGGCCTGGACCTCGTCTTCAGCTGGAATTAATATATCGTCAATGAACACAACTATAATGCCTCGGGCGATGAGATCCCTGAAGATAATGCTTATGAATCTCATAAAATACTTTGGACAGATTGAAATACCAAAAGGCGCTCGTAAAAACTCAAATTGTCCATGATGGGTTACAAATGATGTATATGGTATAGACTCCTCGCTGACCTTGAGATGGAAGAATCCATTCTTAAGATCTAACACACTGTACACCTTAGCATTGACCAGCTTATCAATCAAGTCCTCCATCACTGGTAAAGGAAATTCATCCTTGACCATCTTGCGATTAAGCAACCTATAGTCTACACAGACACGGGTTGATCCATCTTTCTTTTTAACGAGCACTAAAGGACTAGAATACTCTGAGTAACTTACGCGAATTATCTTGTTATCCAACCATTCTTGCACTTGATCTTCTACAATTTTTTGTTCCGCCAGTGACAAACGTCGAGGTCGTTGAGTGACAGGTACGTCATCCTTCAGGACGATCTTGAGCTGGATGGGTGCTTCCTTGACCTGAACAGGCTTGTAGTCACGAATACATCTTAAAACTTCTTTCTTCACCTCTGGACACCTCACCTGATCTAAAACACACACATCCTCACTACTTACCAAACAATTCATCTTAGCCATCCATTCGTCGCTATCACGCATCAACACAACCGAACCTTCGTTCATTATCATCGTTACATTTTTCAAAAAATCTTGTCCTATAATTATATCGTAGGGCATAACAAGCTTATCGACCAAGTGAAACGATACACTATCGAAATACTGTCCGTCCAACGTAATAGAAATCGACACTACACCACTCGACCGCACTTGGGACTGACCGAGTCCCGTTAACACTGTATTATCGTCGCGCACTATAACATTTGACAGCTGCTCTTTTAAATCCTTGCTCATTAAATTCACGTCGCTTCCCGAATCAATTAATGCTTTCGTTGTAATGGCTCCAATACTGATATTTTTCACCGGCACACAATCTTTGTTTACTTTATTGACATTCACTCGCATGACGTTGACATCTTTCCTTGTCGTTGACGTTTCGGTCTGGTTTACGTCAGTGACGTTTACTCGCATGGCATCTTTCCTTGTCGTTGACGTTTCTGTCATAGATCCAATCGCCGCTCGCGTCGTATTTTCTATGGACCAATGAGAATCCTTGTCGTCGGGTGCTTGACTTTTTAACGCTCTGTCATTGGTCGCGATCGCTCCGAACATAGCCTTGCGAACCGGTCCGGTACTAGTACTCGGCGCCGCCGCAGGTGTCGCCACTGCGCTTGCTGCACAATTCCGACCAATATGACCGCTCCGATTGCACCTGAAGCACTTAATGCCCTTCTTACATGCACTCGACAAATGTCCAAGTTCTCCACAGTTGTAACAGCGCCTGATGCCCGTGCTATCTCTCCGCTTCTCTTCTTGCTTCGTTTTGGACATCTTACTATGTATTTTTTCATAGATTAGTAGCTTATCTTTGAATGCCGAGTAGGTCGTCACGCCGTACAAAATTGCTTTGTTGACTTCGCTGTCCACAATGCCGTCAATTATGTACTGAATCGACACGTAATCCGGAAATTTTGCCCTTTTTCCTAATTCCTTCATCGTGAGCATGTATTGATAACACGTTTCTTCTTTTCTTTTCTTGCGGGCCGCCATTAATTCGTGCATTTCTTTTGCGTTGATTTGATCCGGAAATTCCTTTTGTAGGGCCGCTTTTAGTTCATTGTATGTTTTAAATACCTTCTCTGATTTAAGCCATAAAGCCGCCGTCCCCGTCAAAGTCCTTCGTGCGAGGATTAGGGTTTGCTGCGCCGTGAGATTGAAAATTTCAGCATTATCTTCGATGTCCTCGCAGTATTTCGTGGCTGAATAGGTTTTGTCGTCACCGCTGAATTTCGTTATGCCATGTAAGGCCATTAGATCAAAACCCGGCGTCCCCGACGTCGAACCGCTCGGTGCCGCCGCCGTGTCTTCCGTCTTGTTTTTGCTATCTCCCGTCATCTTCTTATATTTCGTCGTATAATTTCGTCGTAACACAATCAATTGAAGTGTATTTTGTGCAACTTTGTGCCCGCGCGCACACCGCACACCACGCCGTTGCCGTCGTCGTCAGTGGTCCAACTTCACGAAATCTCGCGAATCCCGGACGAGCCGCCAAAATACTTGTGGGATTCTTGAATAAAAATTTCTAGGAAGCTGGTTTTACTGTTTATTTCCTTCTTCAATGATTTTCGTCTTAATTTACTACTAACTCTCAATACACGTCTTCCTTGCATTCGCACAGCGCACTCTTCACTTCGTCACACACCATACGTCACTCGTCTCTCGCTCTCCTGTCAAACGTCCTGTCATCCGTCACTCACTCATAACGTTCCGTTCCTACATTAATTTTTATGTTTTAATGTCCTTTTAAATAAGATATAGTATAGATATCTTCATCTCTTACATAGTCTATAATACTAACAACGAGCAGATTTGCAACTCTTCACTCGATGAAAAAAGAAAATGAATCGAGTGTCAGCAACTTTTCACAGAAAAGAAAAGATTTTCACCTACCTTCAACAGAATTCTTACAAACTGCTTCGCATGAATCTTTTTAAGCTTCAAACTCGATGTCACTTATAAAGTTGTGAGTCACAGACAATGCACTAACATGTGATGGAGATGTTATAGTTCGGAACGAAAGTTTTATTTCAGCCTACTTCCGAGACTCTTAAGTTCGAGAAATTTATTTTAGCTCAGTGGTCTTTTAGTTACCCCGTGTGGTGTCCGGGTTCACTTTGTAGAATAGCACCACTCCCGTTCTTCCTGGGATGTCGTAAAAGGCGACTAATAGGACAAATCCAGAAGATGGGCAGCAGCATCTTTCTGTATATGACGAATACCAGTCAGGTCTCCTGCGGTCACCAACACGCACTAGCCAAGCGTGGTGACTATCGGCTAAAACCCCCGCATGTTAGTCACGGATGAGCCTCGGCCCCCAGTCCCCGGCAGCCCCGCTATTCCTAGTTATGGTAGCGGCTATGGTAACGGCGGGGCAGGGGGTGCTAAGAATCGCCGGCAGAGATCGGGCTACCAATCCAAACGACGACTTCTGCACCTGGCAACATATAACACCAGGACACTGAGGACCGACGACAAGGTAAAAGAGCTGGAAGAAGAGATAGACAAGTTAAACTGGAGTATTGTGGGTTTATCTGAAGTCCGAAGACAGGGGGAGGACACGATAATACTCAAATCCGGAAACTTGTTCTATCACCGGGAGGGCGAACACCTGTCCCAAGGTGGTGTCGGGTTTCTCGTTCACAAGTCCCTCGTCAACAACATTGTGCAAGTTGGGAGCGTGTCGGCTAGGGTAGCGTACCTTACACTCAGAATATCCAAACGGTATTCGTTGAAGGTTGTACAGGTATATGCGCCGACTTCGACACACCCCGACGATGAGGTTGAGGTTATGTATGAGGACATAAGTAGAGCCATACATACCTCTAAAGCTCACTTCAATGTTGTGATGGGGGACTTCAACGCGAGACTGGGCACGCAGAGCGGCGCCGAGACGAAAGTGGGTCCCTACGGAATTGGACGACGGAACCACCGAGGACACTTGCTGGCCAACTTTTTGGAGAAGGAAGATCTCTTCATGATGAACTCCTTCTTCAGAAAGAAGCCACAACGCAAGTGGACTTGGATAAGTCCTGATGGTTCCACGAAAAGCGAGATAGACTTCATTCTGGCAGACAAACGGCACATATTTAATGATGTCTCTGTGATCAGCAGGTTCAAAACCGGAAGCGATCACCGACTTGTAAGAGGCACATTAAATATCGACCTGAAGCTGGAACGGTCACGCCTGATGAAGTCTACGCTTCGCCCAACATCCGTCCAAATCCAGGGATCTGAAAACTTTCAACTTGAGCTGCAAAATCGTTTTGCGTGCCTAGAATCGTGCACGTCAGTGGACGAGTTTAACACCAGGATGGTAACAACTGTCCACGAGGTAGGGTCGAAGTATTTCAAGACCCACCCTAGTGGTAGATCTCAGGTTCTCTCAGAACAAACTCTCGGTCTTATGAGGGATCGACGAGAACTATGTGTGCAGTCTCCAACCTCTATGAGGGAATACCGACGGCTCAATGAACAGATCTCCAAGTGCAGGCGACGCGATTTGCGAAAACACAACGCAAATCGTGTAAAAAACACAATTGAGCGAAACCAGGGCTCCAAAGTGTTCGCCAGGGATCTGTCTATTGGGCAAAGTCAGCTTACGAGGTTGAAGACCGAGTCTGGCACCGTGGTTTCGTCGAAACCGGAAGTTCTGAGAGAAACTGAGAGATACTACGGACGGTTGTATACCTCCTCTCAAGCTCCACCTCCTCGCGAGGAGAGCGACAAGCGAGCTAAACTGACCCGACACTACACAGAGGATATCCCGGACGTCAGCCTGTATGAGATTAGAGAGGCTCTCAAACAGCTTAAAAACAACAAGGCACCGGGAGATGACGGAATCACAACCGAGCTATTAAGAGCTGGAGGTAAACCCCTTCTAGTGGCGCTCCAGAAACTGTTCGATTCCGTCATTAATACTGGAACTACCCCGGAAGCGTGGAGCAGAAGTGTGGTGACGCTGTTCTTCAAGAAGGGGGATAAAGCCCTTTTGAAGAACTACAGGCCCATTGCACTTCTGAGCCACGTTTATAAGCTGTTTTCGAGGGTGCTCACAAATCGCATTGCACGCAGGCTTGACGACTTCCAGCCTCCCGAACAAGCAGGATTCCGAAAAGGCTACAGCACCATAGACCATATACACACACTGCGGCAGATTATACAAAAGACCGAGGAGTATAACCTGCCGTTATGTGTTGCCTATGTGGACTATGAGAAAGCCTTTGATTCTATCGAGACCTGGGCGGTACTAAATTCTCTCCAACGGTGCCGGATCGACTACCGGTATATCGAGGTGTTGAAGTGTTTATACTCATCTGCCACCATGTCCGTCAGAGTACAAGACACAGCAACGAACCCCATCCAACTGCAGAGAGGTGTCAGACAAGGGGATGTCATATCCCCAAAACTGTTCACCGCTGCCTTGGAAGACGTGTTCAAGCTGATGGAGTGGAAACGACGTGGCATCAACATCAATGGCGAATACATCACACACCTGCGATATGCCGATGATATAGTCATCCTGGCGGGATCCCTGGAGGAACTTGGTACAATGCTCGGGGACTTGAACAGCGCCTCACAACGGGTGGGTCTTAAGATGAACATGGACAAGACGAAAATCATGTCGAATGTCCATGTCACACCCGTACCGGTTGTTGTTGACGGCGCTGCTCTCGAAGTTGTAGACGAGTACATTTACCTGGGACAAGTGATCCAAATGGGTAAGTCCAACTTCGAGAAAGAAGTCACTCGTAGAATCCAACTCGGATGGGCTGCGTTCGGGAAACTACGTCATATCTTGTCGTCCAAAAAGTTACCTCAGTGCCTGAAGTCGAAGGTGTTCGAGCAGTGTGTGTTGCCAGTGATGACATACGGATCCGAGACGTGGTGCTTCACTATTGGCCTTATGCATAAGCTTAGAGTCGCCCAGCGGGCTATGGAACGAGCTATGCTCGGTATTTCTCTACGCGATCGAATCAGAAATGATGAAATCCGTAGACGAACGAGGGTGACCGACATAGCTCAGAGAATTAGCAGGCTGAAGTGGCAATGGGCTGGCCACATAGTTCGAAGGACCGATAACCGTTGGGGAAGACAGGTCCTCGAATGGAGACCACGCCTCGGTAAAAGGAGCACAGGACGCCCCCCGACCAGGTGGACCGACGACCTGAAGAAGACAGCGGGTATCCGCTGGATTCAGAAGGCTCAGGACCGGTTAGAGTGGCGGAAGTTAGGGGAGGCCTATGTCCAGCAGTGGACCCACAAAGGCTGATGGATGGATGGATGGATGGTCTTTTAGTCTCATACTTGAAAGCTCCAGCTTCCAATCCTACAGCAGTAATTAGATTTATGTATCTTTGACAACCTGTGTGGTGATGGCTACCCTGTCGGACCGTCGTATCAAGGGTTTTAGGTTCGATTCCCAGCGAGGCAAAAATTTGAATATTATATTTGAATATTATCTTTTCACGGTCTTTGTGGGTTATTCTTGACATCCACGACACAGGGAATCCTAGTGTGGGGCTATCAGTGTGTACCTATTGTATGTAATTAGCTAAGTCGACTAAGAAAGAAAAGAAAGTGAAAGAAATAAGTAACAAAAATGATAACAGTAATTATTTAAATCAAAATAGTCATCTTCAATTATAATTAGCAGTAAAGAACTCCATAAGAACTCTTCACAGACAAACTAATAGTAGCTATTAATAAATAATTCATAACATCTTCCAAGCATATTTTATTTCAAACGGGGCCGTAATTGAATACGAGATGTTGCCGCAAATTCGGTACGAATAATAATTATATTTCAGTAAGTGGTTCTACGTGAGAAAGGGTACGTGAGACCAGGAGAACTCAGACGTGCTTGTATAGTAAACAGAGATTGTGGTGGAAAGGTAGACTTAAATTATCTTGCCCGGGGAGAGAACGTGGTCTGATTGATCATCTTTGGAACTTGTATAATGCAAGTGTTGTGTAAAATTTCGATTGATTCCTGAAATCCCCGCCAAGAATCTCATGGGGATATAATTAGTTAAAAGATTTTTCTTCTGGAATCCCCATCGCAAAGTCTCCACTGGTAGGGATATATGGTCAAGTTTTTTCTTGAAATCCTCATCAGCTAAATAATCGACACCCATAGACATTAGTAACACAAAGGTATCGCCGATTGCAGGGCAAGTAAGAGAGAGAAAAAATCTGAAAACCGTAATTTTGTAGTTACAGCACATAAAATAAACTTGAGAAGTGCGAGTTAATCTCACTTGGAGAGTGTTCCGTACGTTGATTATGTACTTACCGTTATTTTATTTTGCCGTTTTTTTAAAACCGTAGACTTCTTATAGTTTTCCTGTAATATTTAAGTAAAGAACTATTCTCTGTATTTTTTTCAAAATTTTAGCATCAGTTGGTTCGTCTTTGGGTCACAAAAAAGAACATGAGTACCAAATTTCAACTCATTTGATTCAGTAGTTTCGTAGTAAATTGGCTGTGAACGGCGGTCGCCCAGACGCACGAATGATCCTATATGGGTTCCGTTTTTCGTTTTTTTGGTACGGAACCCTAAAAATACCTATTTGCAGTTAGTAAATTGACGGCGACATCGATGTATGGAGTCGACAATCTAGGTTTGTTTCTCAATTGAATTTATCTCTTTGTTATAACAATGTTAGTTTCTACAAGTGCACGATTCGCGAGAATCGCGACTCAGAATTAGCCGGTATTTCCAGAAGTCCCTATTAGTCTTTTTGTATTGTTGGTAGGGTAGCATGATATATTCGTTGGTAGGGGTAGGGTAGTGTTTGTATACTTATTTATTAGTAGGGGTTTCAGGAAAAAATGAATCTTCCTGTATGACGGATTAACCCATCACTTTTCAAAGTTCAATCTAGAAGTGTGATTTAAAGTACTCAAAATTAGAGGAACGTCAATTTTGTGAAAAGCGGATTTTTGGTTGATTGATGCGTTATTTCAACTTCATATTTGTTGAAAAAGGAACTTATTTTGGATTTTAAGGTCATATTCTGTGGATTGTTTTAATTTTTTTTTAAAGTAAACCTTGAGCATTTATTCAGCGTATTTAATTTGGGTTTTCATGGATGGCAAAGGCATGTAAACCATGTTTACTTCTGCCATAACCCTCCCATGTCTAACTATCAGTAATCAAAGTAACATCCTATTATAAGGACACAAAACATTGTAACGGACACATTCTTAGATTAGTGTAGACTAGTCATATTAATTACTTAAATAGGGTGTAACTGCGAGCCCTAGAAAGGAAGGAAAGTCTTTAACATTTCCTGTTAACATTTCCTGCCCCCAAATATCGTCCTAACGATTGTCCATCACGAAGGACAAAAGTTATTGAGTGGTCTTTTTAACGAGCTGTTAAAAGTTTCTCGTACTTTCCACTTTTAATTACTTATTTATGAGTTCTGAAAGCTATCTGATGGGCGTTACTGACGTTTGAAAAGTTATACTCAATAGGGAGGTTAGCATTTAACGCCCCAACTCAGAGTCACTAACGGTTACTTAAATCGTTTCTTAGTAAAGGAATCACCATACTAATTCTGTGCTAAGGAACGATTTAAGTAACCGTTAGTGTAGTGACTTTGAGTTGGGGCGTACCTAAGACTGTTTACGTTAGAACCACCTCATACACAGGAAGAGTCTTTATAATATGCATATACTAGCTGACTCGGCAAACGTTCGGCCAAAAAATTTCAGGATAGGGACACCCTAATCACCCAGCGGTATGAAATATACTTTATGACCTATTCTCATATCTACCAAATACACACAAAAAATAAACCGGTCCAGCTGATCCGGAGATTTTTACATGTTAGATTAAAATGAGGCACACTATGCTTAATTTTTCGACGGAAAACGTAAAGTACTACCTACTTTTTAAGGAAATTTAAAATTTATATTGTTCCCTACTATTGCCCTTATGTAAACAAAATGATGTAATTTTTATACTGAATGATCTGTGATTAAACAATCATGTTTAATCTCTATAATTATACTAGCTGCCCGGACAGACTTTGTACTGTCCAAAAATTTTCAATAAAATAATATTGCTACTATAAATTGAGATGTAAGCTATCCTATCTTTCAAGTTGGATCAAACTGCACACGGTGTGAAAATTTGATTAAAATCGGTTAAGTAGTTTAGGAGTCCATCGCGGACAAACAACGTGACACGTAATTTATATATATTACTAGCTGCCCGGACAGACTTCGTTCTGTCAAGTTTTCTTTATTTTGAGATGCAAGCTATCCTATCTTTCAAGTTGGATCAAACTGCACACAGTGTGCAAATTTGATTAAAATCAGTTAAGTAGTTTGGAGTCCATCGAGGACAAACAACGTGACACGTAATTTATATATATTAAGATAAGATAAGATATTTTCATTATTTAAATATGTTTAGGTTCTTATAATAATCCAAGAAGTTTATACTTGGATCCTGTGAACACACTATACGTCTAATACTGTGTTTTATAATAAAAAGCCAATTCAGACCACGTAAAGCAGTTTCAAATAGTATTTAATACTTAATTTGTGTTAGAAATTTATATGAAAGCTTCGCAGGAAATCCTTTCATGACGTAGGCCGCCGCATTTTATGAAAATGTGTATTAAAAGGGCAGAGAGCGGATTAATAAAACATGGTTGAAAGGGTTTATTAAAAAAATGCTATATTAATGTCTACCCCAAGAACCCTGGATATACTATAGATATATTATAGAGGGAGGGGCAGGGAGAGAGGGAGCGGGAGGGAGAGAGGGAGCGGGAGGGAGAGGGAGAGGGAATTTAGTGGTCTCTGATTTGTTAAACCTACCAAAACCATAAAAGTTAAAAGTAACGACAAAGTACATTCACTGATTATTAGGCGATACGAATTTTGCCAAGACAGCTAGTGTTAAATTTTTATTTAATGATGCCAAATTTAAGATAATCAAAACTGAGATGAAAAGTTTTCTGATACGTATTTTAACACCCTTTCTAATTTTAAATATTTTGGTAAGCGTTTCTTAGCCAAAGTGTGCAAACGGGACCCTATTACTCGGTTGTCCGTTCGTCCATCTGTAAAACAGCTTTATCTCTAGTTAATTAATTTGGCCGCTGTAAAAACCAAAAAAAATCTAAAAAATATTTACTAAAAATAAACAAAATTTAATAATTAAATTGATCCACATTATGTTCTCTAACTATACTACATATAAAAGTTAATCTTCATAATTTTGCGTCAAATATTAATTTGTATACATGCACCTTTAGATTCTTTTGTGTCACACATATTTCCTTTGTGTTACAAAAATTTTAATACTCCATTATGTTTCTTTTGTGTGACGTAAATTTTCGTGATATACAATCTTCTGTTAACATTCGACCTAAATATTGCATTATTGTACATATTATACATTCCAGCCAGTTTTATTAAAATATCTCATGTTATAGCGAGAGATATCTGCCTTTCATCAGGCCGTACAATGGGCGGCACTGAGTCGTGTGATACCGTGATACGAGAACAATAGATATCGCACCTGTTTGGACTATTGTATCTACGGCCGGCCTGTCACGTCATAGAACAGAATCATGTCAGGCGCAGTCATGTTAATCGTGGAATCTATGGTCTGGAATCATTTTATCTTACTTTATAGATATTATTATCAGTTTACAGGGTTCCTTAGTCAAAATGGAAGGCTTTTCTGTGAGATATGGAAACTGTATAGCTGCACGCACTTGCGAAAAAAAATTGCATTCAATACGTATTCAGTACGCGATTTAAAAATCGTCAGAAAAAAATTCGCGGCACTAAAATTCGCAATGCGTGCTTATCCTTATAGTTTTGACATCCGTCCATCCATCCAGAGTCTTGCTCATAGACCCTTAGCTCTAAAAAGCTATAATTTGGCTATTATTATTATATTAAGCTATTAATTGTATACCCACGTGTACATATTTATCATGCCAAAAAATTGGTAGAATAATCTAAATTTTACTAACAAAAAATAACCGACTTCAAAGTCTCAAAAACTACATAGTTTTCAGATCTCGTTCAAATTTATGTGAGTCCACATGACAGCCACCAGCTTTCGATTAAAAAAAGAATCATCAAAATCAGTTCGCCCAGTCCAAAGTTCTGAGGTAACAAACATAAAAAAAAATACAGTCGAATTGAGAACCTCCTCCTTTTTTGAAGTCGGTTAATAAAATCTTTATTAATCTTAATTTTACTAACAAAAAATAACCGACTTCAAAGTTACTCAAAAACTACTTATCAGATCTCGTTCAAATTTATGTGAGATTACGCGAAAAGCACCTGCTTTCGATTAAAAAAAGAATCATCGAAATCGGTTGGCGTGATATTGAGATATTTAAATTCAAATTCAAATTCAAAATCATTTATTCATGTACGTATCATTGATACACTTTAGTCTACTCGATATGTTCAAAATGGTTGAAATTAGAGATACTGCTCTTAAAAATACGTGCGATAGCTCATTCTGTTCGGAATGATGTCTAGAAAAATGTTTCGGAAGCGTTTACCAGCACGTAAAAAATTGCAAAAGTTATTGACAAAATAAAGTTGAAAAAAAAAAGTATTTTGTTTTTGGTAATCACTTCGAAACTATTAATATTTAAGAAATTTTAAAACAAGATTCTTAAAGTAGAGGAAATTTCCAAACAATGACTCGCGACTCTCGGAACTCTATCTCCATTATTTATAACTTTAATTTAACGCTGAAAATGGGTCTCCACGCTGCATTTTTAGGTTGCGCGTGCGGCGTCAAAACCGAGTTCGTCACACTCAATAATTTTTTAAGGTATTAATTATTAATTTAAAAAAATAAAAAAAATATGGTGTATTCGAAACACTTCAAAGAATTTGCTCCCGTAGGAAATTTTGCTTAAAGTTAATTTTTCAACAAGTTAGACGATTGTTAATTAACTAAATTTTCTCGAACTTCCATTTTCATTGTACATTAAAAAAAATGTTTAAGTAATTGTCCTATAAATTTTTCGCTTCGTGGAGCCTTTCTTATATACATGCTTAACGAGATCACGTCATAAAAGTTTAAAAAGTTTTAATACTTTGTGTATAATAATTTTATAAGTTGAACAAAAAATGAAAAATCCAAATAATATTATTGAAAATATTTTTTTCTCAATTTATTATTACATAATCGTTTTGGCATTCATAAAAGACATTTAATGACTTGAAAAAAAAAATTCACTCATTTTTTTATAATTTTTTTTTTATAAACAAATAGACTATTTCAATGCTTTCAAGAAAAAATTTCTTAATATCTTATTCTTTACAAAACATTATGATTTTTGAAAAAAAAATTTTTTTCTTAATAATGATATTTAATTGTTTATAATTGTTTTTTAATATTTCTATTGTTTGAATAATTAGTTAATAATTTTTTTTTCTTAAAAATTATAATTAATCATCTTTAATAGAAATGTAAAAAAATATTTTTTTTATCAACAATTTCATTGTTTTTTAACTTAACAATTTTTTATAAACAAATTCTCAACTTTTTTATATATTTTTTCTGAAACACCTAAAAATAAAAAAAAACAACGATGTATAACAAAGTACAGATAAAAACATTTTTCAATTTTTTAATTTCGATTCGATAAAAAAACGAAAAAATTGTTTGTTCAACTTATAAAATTATTATACACAAAGTATTAAAACTTTTTAAACTTTTATGACGTGATCTCGTTAAGCATGTATATAAGAAGGGCTCCACGAAGCGAAAAATTTATAGGACAATTACTTAAACATTTTTTTTAATGTACAATGAAAATGGAAGTTCGAGAAAATTTAGTTAATTAACAATCGTCTAACTTGTTGAAAAATTAACTTTAAGCAAAATTTCCTACGGGAGCAAATTCTTTGAAGTGTTTCGAATACACCATATTTTTTTTATTTTTTTAAATTAATAATTAATACCTTAAAAAATTATTGAGTGTGACGAACTCGGTTTTGACGCCGCACGCGCAACCTAAAAATGCAGCGTGGAGACCCATTTTCAGCGTTAAATTAAAGTTATAAATAATGGAGATAGAGTTCCGAGAGTCGCGAGTCATTGTTTGGAAATTTCCTCTACTTTAAGAATCTTGTTTTAAAATTTCTTAAATATTAATAGTTTCGAAGTGATTACCAAAAACAAAATACTTTTTTTTTTCAACTTTATTTTGTCAATAACTTTTGCAATTTTTTACGTGCTGGTAAACGCTTCCGAAACATTTTTCTAGACATCATTCCGAACAGAATGAGCTATCGCACGTATTTTTAAGAGCAGTATCTCTAATTTCAACCATTTTGAACTTATCGAGTAGACTACTTAAGCTTTTCGGAAAGGTGCTTTGTCATGGAGGAGAAGAAAAGCCGAAAGAAACTACTCAGCACATCTTTTAAAAATAAAATACATTGGTATATTTCTTACAAAAAAGTATCACTAGCCTGTACGGAACTGGTTGCAGATCTGGTCATTTCCATGCGTCTTTGTCATTTATGTACTCATCTACAGTATTTGCCTTTGCCTAAAAGTTGAGATTTTACATGTTTCTTAAATAATTCCACTGGCAAATCACGTATTAACTTTGGGATTTTATTATAGAACTGTACACCACGGCCCATATTCGTCCATTTGTCGCGCTTACTTAATACAAAAAGACTTATATGGTTTTATCATGGATGCCATTGTCAGATCTCAATAAAATTTATTTGGGACCACATGACAGCCACTAACTTTCGATTAAAAAAAGAATCATCAAAATCGGTTCGCCCAGTCCAAAGTTTTGAGATAACGAACATAAAAAAAATACAGTCGAATTGAGAACATCCTCCTTTTTTTGAAGTCGGTAAAAAAATATTCATGACATGTTATCTCGCATATGTTAAGTACATAATTATGTATCTCGCATAAAGGTAGCTTAAGTTTCCACCCTCCTTCTTATATGGCTGTTGTTGAACATGAAGTGAAAAAAACATGGCAGTAGCGTTTTTATTTTGTTGCATTTAAAAGGAAAACTAGCAGCTTGGAGGTAGTGTATGGAAACTTATCTTGATACACAGACATATTTAAATAATAATGAACAAAAATTTTGGACGGAATTGTTACCATTCGTAACATTCGGTGTCTTATTTATTTCATTCGGATCACAAATAAAAAAGATAAGTATGACAATTAAGGAATGCCGTCCCAATATGTTTTCAAGTAGGAATTTGAGACATTCCCGAAGGAAAGCGAGAGAGGTTTACTAGTCAATAGTCATTTGTCCTTGTCACACCTATCCCACTTTCAAATATCGCAGGAAAATTGACGTTTACATAATTACAACGGCCATTAGTGATGGATATAGCAGGATCTAACATAGGTGGCAATCCAGAAAATTTCATGTCTCATTTCATGCGATCTAACCATGAAATGAGTGACATACATATGAAGATTATGAGTGTTGGCGGATATGTTTAAATTTTTGAAGTGAGAACTTCTTTAGGCGCGTTGGGCACTTAGCTCGTCACACCGTAATCATTTTAATCGACACCTACCTGCAGTGCCATCTCTGGGAGAAGTACAGAACTATAGTTAATTTACAGCTCGTATTTATATCAAGATTGTATTTTACATATACTTTACAAGGTGTTGGCAGCCATTCATTAAAAATGTAATGAATAAAAAACACAAATATTAATAATTATATTTTACCCTTCGCTGTCATACTAAAAGTAAAACACGTAAAATTTTGACAAAAATATTTAAAGGCTGTATAAACTCGATTAGATACAGTTTTATTATCAGTAGTTATAAAAATGTATAACAAAATATACAGCATTTACATTTTTATTTGACTCGTCACCCACTGTTCTTAGTACGTTTAATGATGACATAAAATGCGCTGAGTTTGTGAAAATATTAATGCTAAAATTGGGTTAATGCGAAAACATCGGTGTTGCTGTCGCTGGCAAAGGTAAAGGATGATTAAGTGGTGTGGATTAAAGTGAATAAAAGCGAGATATAAAATATGTGGGAGGGGTTTTCGCGGGTTATATGGAACACGCTATTATGTGTAAGCTGTGACGCATGTCCTAGGATCCTGTCGCGTTTAATGATAGCGTTTTTACCCGACTGCCTAGAAGGGTTATATTTGACGCGCGTATCTTGAATGTATATATGTATGTATGTATGCATATGTAATATTCTTTATTACCTCGTATCTTCCAAACCGCTGAACGGTTTATACATACATACATATAATTAGGATATCGTAAGATTCGTCTTGATAACCCAAGTGTTCTTAGATAAGTGAAATTAAAAAAAAGGTCTTTCTTTCTGTATGGTTTAGTTGTTAAGTATTGTCGACACAGTACAAGTATTGTCGACAGGACTACTCAAGAAGACAAGTAGTAATAAGTGATTCTTACTTCTTAGGTGCCGGCCACACAGAACAGACGTAAGGCGCGGACCCGTCGCATTCGCGGCGCCCGGGCGCCCGTTTAATCTACTTTCATACAAAATGTATATACAGCCGTCGCGACGACGTAAAACATACAGAAAAGACAGGGCGCGGACGAGACGCGGACACGACGCTTCTATACATTTTGTATGAAAATTTATCGGAAGGGGGCCGCGTCTGCGACGCGTCCTCGTCTTATGTCTTTTCTTTCTGGCCGGTCTCTTACAGTCTAATCGTCTTACCATTAATTGGATTCTAAATAAATAAATAAATAATAACGCTTCACACTCTTAGCCGCATACTAGGATTCCCTGTGTCGAGGGTGCCACGGACAACACACAAAGACAAGAATACTCACACCCAGAACGAGAAAGAAATTAAACTTATCATTCACTTCCGTTCCGCCTCGTTGGGAATCGAACCCAGGACCATTGGTGCGGCAATCCGGCATGGTAACTTTTGCGCCACACGGATGTCTCCGGTCTGTTAGGACTAATTCCTATATTGTACTAATCTCATAAACACAAATAAAGGTACTTCGTAGTAATTATGTTAGTAACCACATTGGATTTGGTACTAAATTTGTCACAAGCCCCTTATCTCCTTGTCGTGTGTTCTTTAATAATATATGAATCTAAATTGCGTTTGGCTACGTGCAAAGGTTGACCTTTTTATACTGAACTCAGACCTTTTACGTATGGTTTTAATGGTCACACAAGACGAACCATGTACCAGGCACCTGTATTACAATATTTTTTATATAGGAATGAAATAAATGTTAAAGTGAAACATGAAATTAAAAACTTGAAAGTTCAGGCCGTTTCTTGGTCATACTATCATGTCATATTAATATGACCATTAAGAATCGTTTGTATCGATGGTCATACTATTTGATATACATATTTTGACATGAGGTTTGACATAAAATAATAAAGTACAATCGCGATCAAACCCACTTGGGATAAAATGTATTTTTACTGGGTATACGGATTTTGATGATTATTTTTAAATTCGAAAGCTGGTGCTTGTCATGTGGTTCCATTTAAATTTTTGCAAGATCAAACGAGTAGTTTTTAGCTATCCGTAATTTTGAAGACCATTATTTTTTGTCAAAAATTATTAGTCAGGCGAAACTGTACCACTTCTGACCTTCTAATAATTTGTCCTAATTAGAATCTGTACTGTTCTCAGAACGTAGGTAAATGACTAGTAACAACTATTTACTATTATTTTTTAATGTAATATAATTTAAAGTTTCAATAAAGGCAATACGCTAAGATTGCTTACCAATAAGACAAGTATAAAAAGATCTAAACATACATAACAATGATCACTTACCATCAGATGCCCTATCTCTCGCCACTCTTCAAACTTTACAAATCAATTAAGGGTACAAATACCCTTCACTGACGTAAATAAATTGTTAGTCAGATGGTCAGGTATAAATATTAGAATGAAAATCCACTGATTCATTTCTGCACTTGGAATCTCAAAGCCTCTAAGAGCGATATGTCTTTATTGAAGGCCTTATAGATCATGTAGTATTAACTGTTTGACGTACCAGCACGTGATATATCATCTCGATGCGGACTCGATCAACTTTTCGATATCACTTCTATGTGGCTGAAATATCTAATGTACCTATAGATTAATATTTGCCTTTGTTTTCACGTTTTGTGCTATTATTGAAAAATTGCGAAACGACTTTCAGGATATTACGATATCAATTTTAATTAAAATGTATTGTATTTGTAAGAAGATAATGTCCTACCATAATTGTTTAGTCATATAACGATCATGTGTGGTCAAATTTTTCATCCAATGTTACTGAATAATATTTAATGTTAAGTAATACGTATTTTTTTATAATAACTTTTATCTTGAAATTAAAGATTCAGACAAAAAATACATTATTTTGTAATCAATCTAATTTATTACAATTTACAACGAAATCCATTTAATGTAAACAAAATCGAATTAAGTACATCTAATCCCATAGCAACAAACTAGTTATATTATCATGAAAATCGTGCAAATAAAAATAAGCTCTTAAAATTAACTCGTTCTGGGTTCTATATCTTATTGAAGCAGATATTTATTTAACATTTCTCCTCTACTATTGGGTGGTCATTATACCAGTATCTTTTTAAACTGCGAAAAGCTTAGTGCTGTCTGTCTGAGAGATATTATGACAAAACAAAATCACTTCCGCAAAACAGGTTTCCAGGAAATATCATTGAGCCCATGGAACTGCCTCTTCATATTCTGTCCATCAGCCCACTTGGAGTTGAGGTAGTGGTCGTCATCATCCAGCTCCAACTTCTTCCACTCCTCCTGCTTCCTGTAAGCCTGCAGCATCAGCTGTTTCCTCTCATCTTCAGTCATGATTGGCTCTCGACCTGGTGCACCCTCGGAGTTGGAGCAGAGCTTCACTGTCACTTTACACTTGTCGTTCTTGCCTGTAAACAATAATAAGAATATGTAGTTCACAAAAATATACATGTAAAAATGAATCCATATTTCCCTTGGTCATGGCATCACGCATGAACGGCTGGACCGATTTCGCTAATTCTTTTTTTGTTGTGTTTGTTATTATCAGGAGAAGGTTTTTATGTATGAAAACATTAAGATAGTTGCGCAGAAAATGAGACAATTGAAGAAAACTTAACGACCATATTAACTTTCTAATATAAAATCTTAGCAACATAATTTAACTTTTTTATTTTATAACTGATAGTCGAGAGAGAGAGAGAGAGAGGGAGTTGTTAGGCAGTACAAAGTTTGCCGCGTCAGCTAGTTTACAATAAGTATCTGAAGCTATGAAAAACGAAGAATACTGAAACCCAGCTTTCACCAAGAATTTTTCACGAGCGAATTGTCAATTGGTTTCTATTGAAATGTCTACAAACAGTACAAACTAAATAAATCGCGGTGTAGGTGAAACAGTATAATATTATGTGACACAAATATACCATTAGTTATAGCACTCGCAAACTCGCTTTGCAAATATTAAAACAAACCTGCCTAACAATTTAAGAGCTGAAACTACTAAAATATAGTTTAGTATCGCTAGAAATTCTATTACCTTCAAAATGTTAATCACAAGATGTTACAATCGAATCGAGAATGGATGTTTATTGCGTTAAAGTAAATTGTGATACCGTTGCCTATTAATTAACTGTAAATAAAATGTAAACAAAAGAAATACGAATGAACTCCACAAAGTGTCTCAAGGAGCAAAGTTACAAAAGATTTACTGTGGCCACTTGTTTTCTACTTTTCTTTTAGAACTTTCAATGTACATAATATATCTTTCCGATTCAGTAAGACTGCTTTACGGGAATATATCGTATTTAAAACAAGCATTTAAAACAAAATTAGACAAATCCTATTTGGTTAACAATCTTGCAGTCGTTGTATCTTGTATGTATTTATGTATGTATGTCTGCATGTGAAATTCTTTACTCCCTCATATCTTCCAAACCACTGAACGGATTTGTATATATAATTAAAGAAGTAAAGAACGAATTATAACACCGCATTATATTTTTAACCAACTTCAAAGAAAGGAGGTTGGTCCCATATGTATCAAAATTCAAATTGTATGATGGGTTTTACGAATAATAATTGCGATTAATAGTTTATCAATCATTTAAGTAATCATCGAACACCAATTTTGCTTAAGTCTGTTCTTTAATAAAAATTAATTTCATCTTACCCAAATGATCAGACAGTTTATTGCAATTTAGCAACTTCTTTCCGCAAGCCCACAAACAAGCAGTGGAAGGGTCTATTACTTCATTAGCTGCCTGTGTTCCACTCAGATCCTCAACGTTGTCCAACTCCATCCTCACAGGATCATGGGGCGGGAGACCAGCTGGGAACACTATCTTGGTAGCTCCGCGTAGCTCTTCCAGTGCTTTAGCCACGTCTTTTTGCGTCATGCATTTGCGGAGGTCAACCTAGAAATATTCTAGTAATTTATGATGTTATCAATGTTAAATCACTCCAACTACGGAGCGATTTAAGTAGCCGTTTAGTGACTCTGAGTGTGGCCAGAAGAGCTTTATTCATTTTCAATACAATATATTATATTAATTTATTATGAAAGAAGTATCTAGATATATAAAAACAAGAAGAAGTAAAAGTCGTGATTTATCGACGGCAACTAGATACTTTCATGTTTTCAAAATTTTCCTGATTTTACCAAATTCCTTAGTGATAATCGCAATTAATAGTTTATTTTTTGGATTCAAAATTAATAGTGTATTTTTTGGACTATCAGCTTTATGGTAGGACGTGAAACTCACTATATTCTTCGCACCCAAAACAAAAGAATGACTGTTAAAGTCATTTGTTTGTTACGCCTCATCAGTAAAATATGGTCCACAAATTATTTAATTTGTATTACTTAATATAAAATACGCAGAACTTGTCTCTTAGACGTCAAAACTTTTAAAGCAAGAATGCAAGTTACTTAACTATCTTTAGGAATTAAAAGTTCTTAAAACTTCATTTTGAGAAGGTTTTATCTTTAAAAACTGTGAATGAGTAGCGACTTTCACAATCTTATTTGACCTGCATCTCGGTACGGAATAAATAATAAAAAACTTTTTTTTAAATCTAATAATTATTTTAATGGAATTGCAGTAAAATACTGCAGACTACATTTTTTTAAAACAACAATTTTAGAATTTTGCATATGTGATAACATTTTCAATAAAATGTTTGCTATGATGCAGCTGTTCGCTCTTTTGTACGTAGAACAATTTTAGGCAGTTCATTTTTTTAATATTTTAAGTTTTACGTATAGTTTCCTACTAAAACTATTAGGTGGTCCGTTGATCATAACGGGCATGTATTTTGACTAGTCTTACATGATTTTTGAAGTTCAAAATCTGTAACCGCCTATTTTAAAAAAAATCTCTGCAAAAAATTTTTCTTCTTCGGTCTTTATATTTTTTATATGATAGTAATTAATTTTATTCAATTTGGTATTCGTACATTATTTTTGCAAACGTTATTTCTCATTCTTCCACTTACTTGTCTGGAAGAGATGTTTATTTAGCCCTTCCATTGTCCGTATTACTTTTGCAATCATTTCAATCTTGCAAAATCTTGTTTAATAAATAAGAAAGGAGATAAAGTCTAGAATATGTTGCGTATTTACTGACTTCACTTAGTATTACGTTTATTTATAAGGTAATACTTACATGTTTCTTGCTTATTATCTCCTTGGCAGTCTCAGCTGCTTTCTTCAACACCTCCTGCATGTTTGGGTGTGGAGCTAGACCACAGCGACGACCCATCTCATCTTTCTTGAACACGTGGCCTTGGGGAGCACAGCGGTTGGCCCATGGGTCTTCTAACTTTAGCTCTTGGATCTAGAGGAGAAACATGAGATATTCAAATTGGTAACAAAACCGCACAATATTTTGTAAGCGTATTATCTTAGAAGCTAGAACGTTGGTTATCCAAACTTGAGAGCCTGGGTTCTTGCTTAGTAATTAAAAGTTATATATGAAATTAGAAGCTTATTATTTTTCTGTGAAGGAAAACATCTTAAGAAAACCAAAATCGTTTACCTACGTTATAAGGAACTTTTTATCCTTGAAGCCAAGTTAATTCACAATCTATTCGAAAAATATCTTGATATTTTTCGAATTGAATCGTTCTCTATTCAATTACGAAATACAAAATGGTCATAGAAATGCGCGTCCTTTACAATACTCAAGCGTCTCAAGCCAATCAACGTGGTAAATACCTGTTCATCAGTCAGTCCCTGCATTTCTGGCGGTAAAAACGTTCCGTGCTCCCGAAGTTCATCTAGCTCATAGCAAATCCTTGTCACCTTCAATCTTCCATTGAAAATAGCCACCATATCCTTTAATACTTCATCTACTGAGTTATTGATGTTCGTTTCGTACAGAAATTGGTTTTCATCACCTCTTTTGACGTGCAGGATTACCATTTTAAGTGTTTTAGTAAATTTTCGATTGTATTCAAACGACGTGAATAGTTACTCTGTGCTCAAACGTGATAGCGAGCGAATATTGAACAAATATTTGTTGTCATGGATACAAAATCGCTCGTTGCTTTGACAACGGGGTTTTTATTCGAATGAAGGCTGGTCAACTGTAGCTATTGGTTCAAATTATTTATTTGTACTATAGATAAAAAATAATGAGTGTAATATTATTTCAGTTTTTATCATGCCTATCTTA
Organism: Thymelicus sylvestris; assembly: GCA_911387775.1. Classification (NCBI taxonomy): domain Eukaryota; kingdom Metazoa; phylum Arthropoda; class Insecta; order Lepidoptera; family Hesperiidae; genus Thymelicus; species Thymelicus sylvestris. The sequence continues at coordinate 35,610,036 of OU426885.1, read as the reverse complement.
GTAGTAAGTAAAGTATAGATTTTCGGATAAAATAAATGTGAACACATTTCAAATTTTAATAAACATAAAAAAATCTAATAGGGCAATTTATATTAGGGATGTTTGACACTAACCGTGAATTAATATTTTATGTTTAAAGTATTAATGGTAACATTTAGACATCTGAAATATTATGTATTCTTTTATCAAAATCAATCAGAATAAAATAAATATCATTAATTTACGTAACCATTTAAGTAACCGAACGATTTAAGTAACCATTAATGACTGGTTACTTAAATCGCTCCTTAGTAAAGAATTGCATTACAAATTCTGTACTAATGAAAGATTTAAGTAACCGTTAGAGTTGGGGCCTTAAAATGTTAAAAATAGAACTCACTGTCACGTGACCTCAAACGCCACTTTGAACATAATATGAGTCATTGTCCGTATTTTATAAGCAAATTCAACGAACTTCAATATTAAAATCGTTTTTGGTGGGAAATTTTAAAACAAATTATTATTTATCCATTTTTGTTTTTAAATTGAACATTAGCATTTTTTCGTGAACATTAGGGTTCTATCTATAAAATTATTGAATTCTAAAATTAGTCAACATCCCTATTATAACATGTATCATATTGGCCAACGTGGCCCCTATTACAGAAACGTGTGGTGCCCTATCTGATTTTTACAGCTTTATTAAAAATGTTCATAATATCTCCATATCCGACAAACTACTGATTGTAAAATACCTGTACACACTATCAACTTTAAATATTTTCTTGCGAAGTAACTAAAGTGTTCCTCAAAAGCTCAAATTACGGAGCAGCTAACGCCCGGCTCGATTGTTTCCAAAACTTTAGATGTTAGGAAGCCAATTTTCCGTTAGATTAACTTGGGGCAACTCAAAAATAACTTGGGGAACTTCCGCCCATCATCATTCGGTAATTTTCTTTCCCCTTGAACCTTAAGTAGTTACTTGCTAAGCCTTAAGTGGATATTGCACTTCCTTGGGAATATTGTATTAAATTTTGTGGTTTAAGTTACAACACACAATTTTAAAGGATTTAGATACCATCCTGTGGCCGATGGTCGTTGCCAGCGTTCCTTTTGATTCTCGGATGAGACAGACCTTCATAGTTATGACGAGTTGGTTCTATTTTCAATGAAATTCAATGATGAAGCTGAATTAATTAATTTTGTGCAAATTATCTACCTTACCTTGACCTTACCCCTTCATTTTAGGAAAATTATCACAGTCGAATCTTTATTATTTTATATTATTTTGCTACCAAGCACAAATCTTAGCCTTATAAATTTCTCTTATTAATAGTGGAACTACGACCAAATTCTGCGTGAAAATTATTTGAATAGTTTTGAGATAATTTTGTTCACACCGAGACTTTGTCTTATGATCCCCAGTGACCCAGTTCTAATTAATAATTTATTATTATTTAGTTCTAATCAAAAATTCATTATTACTAAATTAATAATTTTATTTTAATAATGTACATTAAAAATATTTATTTATTTTTTCGTTCGTTAACGGGCAATAACATATTAAAAACACACGTATTAGCGTATTAACGTACGTGTTAGTGTTCCGAAATAGTAAGTTTATCGACTATTACTCATTAACTACTTATGCTAACATAGCTGTGATAGTTTTTCTTGTAAATTCATCATATAACGTATTTTTGAGATTTTTTGTCCAACTCCAACTGTTTAGCCGGCAGGGGGGGGCACTTGACTCTAACCAAAATTAGCACTTTGAAGCCAAATATTTCTTAAACAGAATCCTAATTCCAAAAATCGTTCATTTTTGGAAGACCTTTTTAACGATACCCCACACTGAATGATATTATACTTACGTTACGATTGAATACATTTTTAAGTATTTGAAATTTTTAAATTATTTTTTCATTGTTTTTATTTTATTTATCAACGAAAAGGCCTGAGGACTAGTCTTAACGAGCGAAATATCTGGTGCTATTTCAGACCGTGATAAACAATTTCGTAACGAGATACATATTTTATTGTTGCGACGGCTACTACTTTTCTGAATTAAAATCATGGAACTGAAGAATGCAGATTTAGTCACTACTCACTACCTACTAACTAGTGTAAAGAGTTCACATATGAATGCATACCAATTCAAAGCGTTCTAATTTTATTCATCGCATCATTGACTACATACTCGATTTCAAAAAGCCATCTGGCTAATCCTCGTCTATCTGAATTAGATGTTGAAAGATCCACAAACTCTGCAAATAAATTTCTATTCAATCCAAAACTCCTTCCTTGCATTTTTAAATTTTGGACGAGATTCAAGCACATAGATAAAATTGGAGATGGGGAGACAGTGCTTTATCCGGAATTGGATTGGAATTTCAGCTGGATTGCTATCTCTCCTTGCTTGGCCGGTAGACTTGAATTGAAAATGTCTAAGCACCCTTTTAGTTTACCATCAATAAGATGATTCAATAGATTGTTGAAATACTGCACATCATTACTTATACAAATAAAGCCTTTTTATTTTATTTGAGGTAATTCTTGACTAGCCTAGTGTTTCTTACAATCTTCTCCAATCTCACCCTAGTGGTGATGTAGTGATTCGAGAGTGAAGATTAAGTAGGATGACGGAATAATAAAAGTTTTTAAAACATCTGGAAATCAACCTTCATGCTCGAGTCAGCCGGAACATGACGAGTCATTTTCCTTTAGAAGCAGTTCCTTCATTCTTCTTTTCTTTCTTCGCTGGCAAAGCATCAATTATTTCTAAGGTTCTGCTGATGACCACTTATACATCAGGTTCCTATGCTCGCTTGTCGGCTCAAAAAATACCGGCCTCAAAACTTAACTTGTGGTGCAGTGAAAAAATAATTTAGATATTATGCAGAGCGTGTTATCCAAACGTTCTATGATCTTTAATCTTACAGAATGTCTCCGTTATTTATGTAAAATGCTACTTCTAAAGGTAAAGTGTGATTTAACATTGATTATGACACTAACATTCTATGATACGAATAACCGCCTTCGCTTTGCTTCGGTTTTCTTATTTTTTACACCTTGGGTTATTGGAGTTTTATTAAGAATCCCTATTTTTTGAAAATATAATATAGCCTATGTCACTCACCATGTGTATGGGGATATTGTAGCTTCCCAACAGTGAAAGAATTTATCAAATCAGTTCAGTGGTTTCGGAGCCTATTCAATGCAAACAATCAAATCTTTCCTCTTTATAATATTATTATAGACAATTTTTTTCTAAACGTTTTTGTATCATGTCCTGCATAGCTAACTCTTTAGCTCTGTGTATCACACACACGATCTCACTCATCTCTCTTCACACAACACGTTAGCGGTCACATCACCCGGCCCAGTGAGCTTCGCGCCACATTAAGGCCCTCTTCTTCCAACGAAGTAGGTATTTCTGACGTTCCGAGACCGGCTGAATTAAATACCGCTAACGCGCCGAGAGCCTGAACTCGTATGATCCCGGTGACTGACCACAGTACAGTAGGAGCACGGCACTACTTTTATCGTACAAATTTAAATTATTTTATAAGTACATTTATGTGAAAGATAAATATTTGTACTCGTGTCATGGCTGTTATTGTGATGTGTTATACTTATGTGTAGTCCATGCCACCCGCGACACAGGTAAATACTTGTAACCTACTGCGGGGATATGAGTGTGGAAGGGTTTTATTATTATTATTATTAGTAACCGTTAGTGGCTCTGAGTTGGGGTGTAAGTATACTTTATTTTGATTTATTAACTGGAATTTTAGGTGCTTTAAAATAAGAGTGATGATAATTTTAGCTTATTTTTGTTTTTATTATTTTATAAGTATCTTTAGGTATTTTATTTTAAATTATTCTTATACTTTTTATCATTCTCAATATACTTGTAAAATGTCTTATCCAAAGGGTTTGAACATTTTTGTACGGAACCTGGCATACCTACAAGTCCGCCATTTTGAAAATAAAAACTCGTTTCGATTTTGAAGTTGGTTATTTTTTGTTTGTATTTAGATGATATTAAATTTAGTCAATTTTGTATGTACCTACTTATGTGTGGGTGAACCGATTTTGATGATTCTTTTTTTGGTCGAAAGCTGGTGCTTATCATGTTGTTCCACATAAATTTGAGCGAGATTTGACAAGTAGTTTTTGAGTTATTTTGAAGTTGTTAATTTTTTGTTAGTATTCAGATTATATTAGTCAATTTTGTACGTAAGTACCTACTTATATGTGGGTCAACCGATTTTGATGATTATTTTTTTGGTCGAAAGCTGGTGCTTATCATGTGGTTCCACATAGATTTGAGCGAGATCTGACACATAATTTTCAAGTTATTTTGAACTTGGTTGTTTTTTGTTAGTATTCAGATATTAGTCAATTTTGTATGTAAGTACCTACTTATTTGTGGGTCAACCGATTTTGATGATTCTTTTTTTGGTCGAAAGCTGGTGCTTATCATGTGGTTCCACATAAATTTGAGCGAGATCTGACAAGTAGTTTTTGAGTTATTTTGAAGATGGTTATTTTTTGTTCGTATTCAGATGATATTAGTCAATTTCGTATGTAAGTACCTACTTATTTGTGAGTCAACCGATTTTGATGATTCTTTTTTTGGTCGAAGGCTGGTGCTTATCATGTGGTTCAACATAAATTTGAGCGAGATTTGACAAGTAGTTTTTGAGTTATTTTGAATTTGGTTATTTTTTGTAAGTATTCAGATATTTTAGTAAATTTTGTATGTAAGTACCTACTTATTTGTGGGTCAACCGATTTTGATGATTCTTTTTTTGGTCGAAAGCTGGTGCTTATCATGTGGTTCCACATAAATTTGAGCGAGATCTGACAAGTAGTTTTTGAGTTATTTTGAAGTTGGTTATTTTTTGTTAGTATTTAGATGATATTAAATTTAGTCAATTTTGTATATAAGTACCTACTTATTTGTGGGTGAACCGATTTTCATGATTCTTTTTTTGGTCAAAAGCTGGTGCTTATCATGTGGTTCCACATAAATTTGAGCGAGATCTGACAAGTAGTTTTTGATTTATTTTGAAGTTGGTTATTTTTTGTTAGTATTTAGACGATATTAAATTTAGTCAATTTTGTATGTAAGTACTACTTATTTGTGGGTGAACCGATTTTGATGATTCTTTTTTGGTCGAAAGCTGGTGCTTATCATGTGGTTCCACAAAAATTTGAGCGAGATTTGACAAGTAGTTTTTGAGTTATTTTGAAGTTGGTTATTTTTTGTTAGTATTTAGACGATATTAAATTTAGTCAATTTTGTATGTAAGTACCTACTTATTTGTGGGTGAACCGATTTTCATGATTCTTTTTTTGGTTGAAAGCTGGTGCTTATCATGTGGTTCCACATAAATTTGAGCGAGATCTGACAAGTAGTTTTTGATTTATTTTGAAGTTGGTTATTTTTTGTTAATATTTAGACGATATTAAATTTAGTCAAATTTGTATGTAAGTACTACTTATATGTGGGTGAACCGATTTTGATGATTCTTTTTTGGTCGAAAGCTGGTGCTTATCATGTGGTTCCACATAAATTTGAGCGAGATCTGACAAGTAGTTTTTGAGTTATTTGGAAGTTGGTTATTTTTTGTTAGTATTCAGATGGTATTAGTCAATTTCGTATGTAAGTACCTACTTATTTGTGGGTCAACCGATTTTGATGATTTTTTTTTTGGTCGAAAGCTGGTGCTTATCATGTGGTTCCACATAAATTTGAGCGAGACCTGACAAGTAGTTTTTGAGTTATTTTGAAGTTGGTTATTTTTTGTTAGTATTTAGATGATATTAAATTTAGTCAATTTTGTATGTAAGTACCTACTTATTTGTGAGTCAACCGATTTTGATGATTCTTTTTTTGGTCGAAGGCTGGTGCTTATCATGTGGTTCCACATAAATTTGAGCGAGATCTGACAAGTAGTTTTTGAGTTATTTTGAAGTTGGTTAGTATTTAGACGATATTAAATTTAGTCAATTTTGTATGTAAGTACCTACTTATTTGTGGGTGAACTGATTTTGATGATTCTTTTTATCTTTTCTTATCATGTGGTTCCACATAAATTTGAGCGAGATTTGACAAGTAGTTTTTGAGTTATTTTGAAGTTGGTTATTTTTTGTTAGTATTCAGATGATATGAGTCAAATTCGTATGTAAGTACCTACTTATTTGTGGGTCATCCGATTTTGATGATTCTTTTTTTGGTCGAAAGCTGGTGCTTATCATTATTGTGGTTCCACATAAATTTGAGCGAAATCTGACAAGTAGTTTTTGAGTTATTTTGAAGTTGGTTATTTTTTGTTAGTATTCAGATGATATTAGTCAATTTTTTATGTAAGTACCTACTTATTTGTGGGTCAACCGATTTTGATGATTCTTTTTTGGTCGAAAGCTGGTGCTTATCATGTGGTTCCACATAAATTTGACGAGATCTGACAAGTAGTTTTTGAGTTATTTTGAAGTTGGTTATTTTTTGTTAGTATTTAGATGATATTAAATTTAGTCAATTTTGTATGTAAGTACCTACTTATTTGTGGGTGAACCGATTTTGATGATTCTTTTTTGGTCGAAAGCTGGTGCTTATCATGTGGTTCCACATAAATTTGAGCGAGATCTGACAAGTAGCTTTTGAGTTATTTGGAAGTTGGTTATTTTTTGTTAGTATTCAGATGATATTAGTCAATTTCGTATGTAAGTACCTACTTATTTGTGAGTCAACCGATTTTGATGATTCTTTTTTTGGTCGAAGGCTGGTGCTTATCATGTGGTTCCACATAAATTTGAGCGAGATTTGACACGTAGTTTTTGAGTTATTTTGAATTTGGTTATTTTTTGTAAGTATTCAGATGATTTTAGTAAATTTTGTATGTAAGTACCTACTTATTTGTGGGTCAACCGATTTTGATGATTTTGTTTTTGGTCGAAAGCTGGTGCTTATCATGTGGTTCCACATAAATTTGAGCGAGATCTGACAAGTAGTTTTTGAGTTATTTTGAAGTTGGTTATTTTTTGTTAGTATTTAGATGATATTAAATTTAGTCAATTTTGTATGTAAGTACCTACTTATTTGTGAGTCAACCGATTTTGATGATTCTTTTTTTGGTCGAAGGCTGGTGCTTATCATGTGGTTCCACATAAATTTGAGCGAGATCTGACAAGTAGTTTTTGAGTTATTTTGAAGTTGGTTAGTATTTAGACGATATTAAATTTAGTCAATTTTGTATGTAAGTACCTACTTATTTGTGGGTGAACTGATTTTGATGATTCTTTTTATCTTTTCTTATCATGTGGTTCCACATAAATTTGAGCGAGATTTGACAAGTAGTTTTTGAGTTATTTTGAAGTTGGTTATTTTTTGTTAGTATTCAGATGATATGAGTCAAATTCGTATGTAAGTACCTACTTATTTGTGGGTCATCCGATTTTGATGATTCTTTTTTTGGTCGAAAGCTGGTGCTTATCATTATTGTGGTTCCACATAAATTTGAGCGAAATCTGACAAGTAGTTTTTGAGTTATTTTGAAGTTGGTTATTTTTTGTTAGTATTCAGATGATATTAGTCAAATTTTTTATGTAAGTACCTACTTATTTGTGGGTCAACCGATTTTGATGATTCTTTTTTGGTCGAAAGCTGGTGCTTATCATGTGGTTCCACATAAATTTGACGAGATCTGACAAGTAGTTTTTGAGTTATTTTGAAGTTGGTTATTTTTTGTTAGTATTTAGATGATATTAAATTTAGTCAATTTTGTATGTAAGTACCTACTTATTTGTGGGTGAACCGATTTTGATGATTCTTTTTTGGTCGAATGGTGACCTATTTTGTATGTAAGTAACAAAAAAAGAATCATCAAAATCGGTTCACCCACATATAAGTAGGTACTTACATACAAAATTGTCTAATATCATCTAAATACTAACAAAAAATAACCAACTTCAAAATAACTCGAAAACTACTTGTCAGATCTCGCTCAAATTTATGTGGAACCACATGATACGCACCAGCTTTCTATCAAAAAAAGAATCATCAAAATCGGTTCACCCACAAATAAGTAGGTACTTACATACAAAATTGACTAATATCATCTAAATACTAACAAAAATTATCCAACTTCAAAATCAAAACGAGTTTTTATTTTCAAAATGGCGGACTTGTAGGTTGTATGCCAGGTTCCGTACAAAAATGTTCAAACCCTTTGGATAAGATATTTTACAAGTATGTTGAGAATGATAAAAAGTATAAGAATAATTTAATATTAAAATAAAATACCTAAAGATACGTAATAAATAAATTAAAATGTTTGCAATTCACACGTGTTAGAAGTGAAACCTTGAAAAATTTTGTTTTCAAGATAATGAGACGAATGTAAAATTTCGGGAAGATGATAATTGTAGGTTTTACTACTCCACTCCACTTCACTCCACTCCACTCCACAAATTTTGACTTTTGACTTATTTGACTTTTTGACTATTTAGACTATTTTGACTTTTTTGACTTTTTTGACTTTTTGACTTTTTTGACTTTTTTTGACTTTTGACTTTTTTTTACTGTTTTGACTTTTTTGACTTTTTCACTTTTTTTTGACTTTTTTGACGTTTTTGACTTTTTTGATGTTTTTCACTTTTTTGACTTTGACTTTTGACTTTTTTTACTGTTTTGACTTTTTCACTTTTTTTTTTACTTTTTTGACTTTTTTGACGTTTTTGACTTTTTTGACGTTTTTGACTTTTTTGTCATTTTTGACTTTTGACTTTGACTTTGACTTTTTTTAGTTTTGACTTTTTTGACTTTTTTGACTTTTGACTTTTTTTGACTTTTTGACGTTTTTGACTTTTTTGACGTTTTTGACATTTTTGACTTTTTTGACTTTTGACTGACTTTTTTTACTGTTTGACTTTTTTGACTTTTTTTTACTTTTTTGACTTTTTGACTTTTTTTGACTTTTTTGACTTTTTGACTGACTTTTTTGACTTTTTGACTTTTGACTTTTTTGACTTTTTTGACTTTTTTGACTTTTTTTACTGTTTTGACTTTTTGACTTTTTTGACTTTTTTGACTTTTGACTTTTGTTTGACTTTTGACTTCACTTGACTTGACTTCAACTCAAGTCAAGTCAGTCTCCACTCATCTTTAGTCTCCACCGACAGTTTCGCTTCATAAAATTTTAAGTCACCCCCGTACTAAAGAAGTTTTCACTTCAATAAAAACAAAAATAAGCTAAAAATATCATCACTTATTTTATAGCACCTAAAATTCCAGTTAATAAATCAAAATAAAGTATACTTACACCCCAACTCAGAGCCACTAACGGTTACTAATAATAATAATAATAAAACCCTTCCACACTCATATCCCCGCAATAGGTTACAAGTATTTACCCGTGTCGCGGGTGGCATGGACTACACATATAACATGGTCATGGAAATTATAGTAATGTCTTATTTGTACTCCAGTCTCCACTCAACTCCAGTCTCCACTCAACTCCACTCAACTCCCCTCAACTCCACTCAACTCCCCTCAACTCATTCGTTTTATTAAATTTCAAATCATCCCCGTACTAAACAAAGTTTTCACTTCAAAAAACAATATAATAATAATCATTTTTTCAAAACGATTTTCCATTTATTTCATAACACGCCTAAAAAAGTAGGTATAACTTCAACAAAGAAAACTGGCTCTCAAGCTCCCAGCCGTCACGACGAGTCGTTTGGCGGCTGACACATGCTCAAGGGTGGTAGCTATCCATGCGAACCCCATGGAGAAATAATAATAGTAATAATGGTATTAATTAATATTTAAAATCAATATTACCAATATTATCCCTCGAGGGGCCCTACCACCAGCGGGCCGGATTTAGTCGCCTTTTACGACACCCATCCGGCTTGGGATTGGGGTTAGTATTCTAAGCCGCCCTAATACGGCAAGAATAATTGTGTAATTAGGACTTGACTTATACCAATACCTAATTACTATAAACAGTAACTAAAGTTTAAAAACGAACAATTTTTATTATTTCAAATTACAGCAGTGTGGATACTTTTGACTGGGTAATATAAGTCCAGAAGGCGCGCGCGCCAAATTCGAAATTAAAATAAGTATCGGAAATTCGACGTCGTGCGGCTGCGATACGGATCGACACAGGTCCTACCTCGAAGGCGACTGGCGCGAGAGTAAAATTGAGTAAATGAACGCGTCGGGCGTTTCGTAGCTTGTGGAAAGGGAAAAAATTGGAATTGAAAGGGATGTTTTTCAAAATTTCATATTATGATGCGATAACAATATTGGTATCTATAGGACCTATACTGTGGTATATTTTTTATTATCTGGAAGCGATTAAATCGCGAATAAAACGCCATTTTTATGCCAGATTAGACCCAACTTTGTGATTTATTTCTATCTAATGAAGTAACGACTATCGTGTATCAAGTTTGATAAAAAGAAAGAACAAAGACTGTAAAATAACATATATTTTTTTTAGAGTTGTATTATGTACCATTTATGAGCAAAACACCTTCAAAAATACCATTTTTGGGATAAGACCCCCTTAAATGGCCTGTGTTGATTCAGTACGGTTGAAGGAACTGCAACGAATTTTCAAACTGTTTATCGAACCGATTTTCTGTTACAAATTTTAGGGTTTAGATTTTAATTAGCGTTAGCTAACGCTAGGTTTAGGAGTTTCAGTCTCTTTTTAAAGGGTTTTATGTACTCGTAACTTGAATGCATTGTTGTCCAATAAAGCTTTTTGAAGATTTAATATTTTTACACGTACTTTATAATTCCCTGATATTAATAAAGAAACGCGTGTGTGTACTTATGTATGCACGTAAGAAGTTATACCTACTTATATCTTACTTATAAGTACTTCTCGCTCGCACCCACGTACCCACCTCTCGCTCGCACACACAACCCGCTTCCATAATTCTTTATTCATCCATTCAGTTGCATATGCATAATCACTAATTATTTCAATGATTGCATTAACCTTTTTATGGGATGTGAGGGGGGTACTTTAAGAGATACAAAGCCTCTTTGAGGATGTTCCAAGTTATACAAGAATTTTTACGATCTCGAAGTACCACGAAGTAATGTGTACCGTACCATGCGTAATAGCTCCCAAAACACAGACTTGTAATCCCTCTACGAATTGCGTTACTTTACCACCCCTGCAAAATATATCTAGAAATTGTTGAGATGAAAATGTACCATAATAAAGACAACCATAATGATATCATCATAATGACATGAAAAAGCTATGACGTCAGGCCCCTCTGGCTGAACGGTTTTTCAAAGACTGTTTATTTGAAGTAGGTTATTTTTTTGGTCCTAATATAAAAGTAGCAGTGATAGCCTTACGGTTTGAACGTTGGTCTCTCGAACACTATCTTTACCTCTGATTTTATTACAAGTTAATTATCACTTGCTTCGATGAAGGAAAACACCGTGACGAAACCTGCATACCTGAGAGTTCTTAAAAACGTTCTCCAACGTGTGTGAACTACCAATCCGCACTTGGCCAGCGTGGTAGACTATGGCCTATGAGAGGAAACCCGAGCCCAGAAGTCCCAATTATGGGTTATGACTTATGACTATAATATTTAAAAAATGCATCGCAATCGCATCACAAGACTGCCTACATATAAATATCACAAACTCAATGCAAGCCGTTACGACTGCATTTCATGCAGCTATCGACATTGCGCGAGTGTTATCGACAGACTTATCCAAGTTTCTCCCGTTCACTCTATTTGTTTCAACTGGTGTAACTAGCTTCATAATCCGCAATACTGCTGATGTTTCATGATTAAAGTTTTTAATGAGATAAAGATTTGTTATTGGATATATTAAGAATTAGTTTTGATAAGCTGGTTCACAGCCTTGATAATAACAGTTGCGATACCTTTGGTGTTACTAATGTTTGAATGGATTGTTGTATATTTGTCTGTTGTTTGTTACAGATAAGAGGCCACTGCGCACACAGACACGGACATGACATATCAACGGAAGATCCTGAGCATGTAGATGCCCACCATGACAATACGACGCACCATGGAAAAGTAAGTACAAGGAAATGAGCAACATAGAAATTATCTATTTAGTTGTTTGTTTGTTAACAGCATTTCGTCATTTATCAGCCGGTTTCAGTCTTTTTAAACATACAATGTCACTGGCCGATTTAAAGAAAGCTTTGGACAGTTCAAAATTCAGGTTCTGATGAAGAATTCACGAGGAATTGAGTTAAATATCAGTCCCATTGTTATGAATGATCAGTTGTCATACAGCGATTTAGATGTTTAGCACAGAGACTATTCGTTTGAAGTGGTTTATTTAAACATTAGTAATGTTGTTAAAATGGAAGGGATACCTGCATTATCCATACTAATATTATAAATGTGAAAGTGTGTTTGTTTGTTTGTTTGTTTGTCCGTCTTTCACGTCATAACTGAGCGATTTTATGGTAAGATTTTTTGTGTGGAAATAGGTAGGAGGCTGGAGAGTAACGTAGGCTACTTTTTACCGCAGTAAAACAACTCATTTACATGGAAAGATCCATTATGATGCGTATTTGTCCATACTTCTATGCTTCCATATCCTTATAACATAAAATAATAATCCATACTAATATTATAAATGCGAAAGTGTGTTTGTTTGTTTGTTTGTTTGTCCGTCTTTCACGTCGTAACGGTGCGATGTTATGGTAAGATTTTTTGTCCGGAAATAGGTAGGAGGCTGGAGAGTAACGTAGGCTACTTTTTACCGCAGTAAAACAACTCATTCCTATGGAAAGATCTATTATGATGCGTACTAGCTATTACCCGCGGCTTCGCCCGCGTGTTCAAAGGGAATTAACAATGAGTTGTTTAACATGCATGACTCTTTCCTAGATATAATAACATAATAATTAATAATAATCCATACTAATATTATAAATACGAAAGTGTGTTTGTTTGTTTGTTTGTCCGTCTTTCACGTCGTAACGGAGCGATGTTATGGTATGATTTTTTGTGTGGAGACAGGTAGGAGGCTGGAGAGTAACGTAGGCTTCTTTTTACTGCAGTAAATAACTCATTTACATGGAAAGATCCATTATGATGCGTATTTGTCCATACTTCTATACTTCCATATCCTTATAACATAAAATAATAATAATTCATAAAGTAACAGAAATAAATCACGCATGTTAAAAAACTCATTGTTACTTCCCTTTGAACACGCGGACGAAGCCACGGGTAATAGCTAGCAAACAAACACACTTTCGCATTTATAATATTAGTATGGATTATTATTTTATGTTATAAGGATATGGAAGTATAGAAGTATGGACAAATACGCATCATAATGGATCTTTCCATGTAAATGAGTTGTTTTACTGCGGTAAAAAGTAGCCTACGTTACTCTACAGCCTCCTACCTATTTCCACACAAAAAATCTTACCATAACATCGCTCAGTTACGACGTGAAAGACAGACAAACAAACAAACAAACACACTTTCACATTTATAATATTAGTATGGATTATTATTTTATGTTATAAGGATATGGAAGTATAGAAGTATGGACAAATACGCATCATAATGGATCTTTCTATGTAAATGAGTTGTTTAACTGCGGTAAAAAGTAGCCTACGTTACTCTCCAGCCTCCTACCTGTCTCCACACAAAAATACATTCCATAACATCGCTCCCTTACGACGTGAAAGACGGACAAACAAACACACTTTCGCATTTATAATATTAGTATGGAAGTATGGATGGATAAATACGCATCATAATGGATTTTTCCATGGGAATGAGTTGTTGTACTGCGGTAAAAAGTAGCCTACGTTACTCTCCAGCCTCCTACCTATTTCCACACAAAAAATCTTACCATAACATCGCTCCGTTACGACGTGAAAGACGGACAAACAAACAAACAAACACACTTTCGCATTTATAATATTAGTATGGAAGTATGGAAGTTTGGAAGTATGGATAGTATGGATTGATATGGATATGGAAGTGTAGAAGTATGGACAAATACGCATCATAATGGATCTTTTCATGGGAATGAGTTGTTTTACTGCGGTAAATAGTAGCCTACGTTACTCTCCAGCCTCCTACCTATTTCCGCACAAAATATCTTACCATAAAATCGCTCAGTTACGACGTGAAAGACGGACAAACAAACAAACAAACAAACACACTTTCACATTTATAATATTAGTATGGATTTTTTGTGTGGAGACAGGTAGGAGGCTGGAGAGTAACGTAGGCTACTTTTTACTGCAGTAAATAACTCATTTACATGGAAAGATCCATTATGATGCGTATTTGTCCATACTTCTATACTTCCATATCCTTAAAATAATAATAATTCATAAAGTAACAGAAATAAATCACGCATGTTAAAAAACTCATTGTTACTTCCCTTTAAACACGCGGGCGAAGCCGCGGGTAATAGCTAGTTACTAAATAAATAAATAAATAAATAAATAAATAAATAAATAAATAACGCTTCACACTCATAGCCCCACACCAGGATTCCCTGTGTCGTGGGTGCCATGGACAACACACCCAGACCGAGAACAGAAATTCAAACTCATCATTCAAATTTCCGCCTCGCTGGGAATCGAACCCAGGACCCTTGGTGCAGCGATCCGGCATGGTAACCTATGCAACACACGGGTCGTCAAATTACAAATACATGTAAATCCTGTAAAACATAATTATTTTCATGATCGATTTTAGAAGGATGGAAATAGGTGTTAAAAACCCTCCCATCCGCACATATAGCCGGAATCGCAGAATCCCGTTACAAATTCATTATTTGTGAATTATACACTTCATTACAATAATTATTACTCATTATACAGTTGTTTAAGTATCTGTATAATTTACGCCTAATTTCTAAGTGACTTAATTACCTTACAACGACAGTTGACGCCCTTAAGTCCTTTGAAATCTACTCAAAATACAAAAACAACAAAACAAGGCACACAGTCGGATAATTTGAACCGTATTGCCTCGACATAAGAGCTACAGAGTACAAAAAGACTGCAACGTTGACAAATTGAAGGGGCTGTAGATTTGCATATGCCACCCGCTGAAACGTTTGTGTGTTTTGTAAGTTACGAGATGTAGCGGGGAAAGATTCTTGAATTGGTAATGATTTTGACGTGTTATTAATATCTCATGAGTCCATAGTTAATTAGTCTCCAATAAGAATTTGTTCATAGCTGTGCAATATGAGTGCAGTCTGCAAATATAATCCTATTTTTATTTGAAACTAGCGCTCTGTTAGTGGTTTTGTCTGTGTTTTCCGGGATACAAAGTATTATATTTTGAAATCATGGTATACCTGTGTGCATAATTTTAAGGAAATCTGTTTAGTTTTTGCGTGAAAGAGTAACAAACATCCATATGCTTTACATCCTCACAAACAAACATAAATAAATACATAAATAAAACTCGATAAAGAATAATAAATCTGTTCATACATTTCCATTCAGGAGTCAAATCCAAGTTCGTTTAATTGGCAGACAGATTCCTAACAGAGCTTTAGGCTCATGCGGTTTTCTTCGTCCTTTGTTATGCTTACCGTGAAGAACTAGAATAGCTTTCCTCTGTAAATGTGTACGGCTATTTTGTGTTGTGGGGATCTTCAGAAAAAGAGTGAATAGACTTTTAATAAGTTGATGCTCTCACCATCACTATCATCTTCCTTTACATCGGATGGAATTGTAGACAAGCATTTACATTTACAAAATAAATTGTCAGAAAATCTCTAGTGACTTTTACCACGCCTCCTAGATACAATGTTTACATTGTAAATTCTGAGCGGTTGCCTTTGTTACCGCTCGCGTTCTGCAGTTGTGTTGCTTATTGGGTTATTTTTGTGGATACAATGCATTACTCGTATCTGCCGCTACAGGGCACGAATATTTGCGCCTAAAACATGAACAAATTTCGAAAACTGCGCATAAATACTTCATTATTATCCTAACCCTTTACGTATACTATAGCCATATTAGGGGCGACTTAGGATACTAACCCCAATCCCTAAACTTACTACTTCGGAACCCTACATTACGCGTGGTCTGACACACAATTGCCCGGTTTTCTATCTATCATCATTTTTTCTCGGATGATTTTAAGTTTGAGCAAAGCCTAAGTATGCTTTACAGATCTCATCCCGTGCGGTAATAGTAGGACAATAACGATCACAGTATTGCATAAACACCAGCATTAAGGCCTAACAATCGATTACAAACTCCAGCATATAAAAGTTCACTTCATCCTTTCACGCTGTAGATTCGTATTGCAAGCATCCATTTAATTCCGTAAAATGGAGTTTTAACATGGATTTAGAACGTATAAATAAGGTATGCTATTTATTCTTTCAACATCGTGCTTTCCTCGGCATAATGAATGGCGAGCTATTCCAAGCCATGGCGGCTTTTTCTCCATTTTTCTACATTTACATAAATCCACAAAGTCGCAAGTCTGGGTAACAATAATACAGCCGTGTGGGAATTATGACGTCATCGGACGTTTTTGCATTGGACGATACGACAACGACACAACTTCAAATAAAACGAAGGTTTTTATAGACTTTTTTCAATGTCTTTTTCACTTTGCAATAAAAAATAATTTTAAAAAAATCCTCGATAGTTTTTTTTTCACCAAACATATCGAAGAACCGTTTCATTATGTCAGCTTTCAAACAAAAAATCTGCATCAAATTTGGTCCATTCGTGTAGGAGCTACAATACAACACACACATCAAACATAAAAAACCCTTCTTTTTGTGTCGGGGTTTAAAAGTGTTTTAAAACATAAAAAATACTTTCTACGCCACCCGCGCGAACACACATAGTTTGCGTCTGTATAAAATACATACTTATGTTGTCGTGTCGTCCGATACAAAACGGCCATCCTGACAGCATGAAAGCCTTCCGGCCGCTAATAAAAAATGTACCGACTTCAGATAACGTCGCTTTGGGCTTTGTACCCTTTATCTAAACACTTGTCTGGTTTTAAATATCTAGTTGAATTAATAAAGATCGCTTTTTATTTCGCTTTGATGTAAGTTGGGTTTTAAATTTTCCGACTCTAAGTTGTGAATTTGTGGCAGACATTTATGTAAAATAGCTGTGTGAATTGATACTGTGGATGAAAGAGCTAAATCCAGTTTGAGTTCAATACGTTTGGTGTTTCCGATCTCTATTAACGATATTGATAAGTAACTAGTTCAGCCACACGTTTTTCGGTTATTATAAAAATACAGAGTTATATTAAAGATAGCAATACTGCCGTTATAACGAAGGGTGCAATAAGTCGAGTTTTTGGGCAAATTGATTTAAGAACATAGTAGTTACGGATAAGGTCTTAAGTCAATTTGCCCAAAACTCGACTTATTGCACTCTTCGTTAGGACGGCAGAATACTTTCCCCAAGAATAACGAAGACATAACCAAGTTATGTCAATTTTTGTAGAATAAATTGACGTTATTCTTTTATAACAAAGGCAATTCAAATTTAGTCACAAAATGTGATACTCTTGAAGACTGAGTTTCATCTATTTTTACGTGTGACTGGCAACTCACACTTCTAAGCTTGCGATAAAAAGTAAATCAATATGACTTTCTTTAATTTTATACCTTATTTTTAACGTGACAGAGTCTATTTCTGCCCTCGTCAGCACCTCAGATTCGATATAATTACGTATTCCGGTCAGTTGTATGCTAAGCAAGTACGTGCGGTCGAATTTCTAACACGTTAAGGAAGATTTTTGAAAATTGCAGATATGTAAAATAAAGATTATTTATCGCTTTAAATATTGTTCTTTGTATAAATCAACATTTACTCAACCATACAGAATTGTTAGAAGCTACATCCATCTTACTTAGTGTAACCAGTTGAAAAGTGTTTGTAAAAATCCCCTTCGAATCAGTTTCGTTTTATAACATCGCAGCTCATCTCATTCTATTTTATCGCATCTTATTTTATCTAATCTTATTTCATCTAATCTCACCTCATTTCATTTAATTTATATCTGTCCTAGTCCCATGTAACTGGCTCGCATCAGTATAATCAAATCATTTGGTAGCATTTACTATGCGATAATATTTTTCAATCATATAATTTTCAACATTAAATCTCCGCTATTGTATTCATTAATTTATTAATCTATTCTCAAAGATAGCCTGCTCGCTAGACAGTAACATTTTGTAACTTCCTTCTCATTTTATCTCGTCCCTGACTGCAACTGCCCTTGCAACTGCACAACTCACCTTACCTCACCTCATGTCACTTCTAACATCAGCTCACCTCATCATATTCAGTTCCTTTGTTATTTTTACTTGAGATACAATTCCTCTCTAATTCCTCCGTAACAATATACTTGTCTTCAGACCTTGTTTTATTTTTGTTTCTTTTTGGTGCTACAATTTCACCAATATATCTTCTTACTCCTCAGTATTTTGCGACGTTAACCCAAGAAATACTCACACTAGTAAACCCAGCTTATGTTACGGTAAAATTCACCACGTGTGCCGTTTGCTTTATCCGCAGTTTTGCTTCAACTCACGTTGTTGCCAAACTGCTTACATGCGCACTATTTTATCTTTCTTCGTATATTTGTAACTTGATACAAAATACTATAAAAAGTGTTTATTAAGTAAATATGAAGGAAAAGAAGAAGAAACATTTATTCCGCCGTCGCTATTTCAACAAAGTTTACAAGTGATGATGAATTTCAAATATAAATTAATTATAACTTTTAAAATTTCGTGTGTTCGTTTCGTTGTCAAAATGGAAATGCCTTTAGCCGTTTTTGTTCACCCGTGCGCGGTCTAGCTCAGATGCTTTTAAGTCTGAATTCTTCCTTATCTTATCTTATATTGATATTTTTTACTTTGACTTATTATATGTAAAGCCGTGACGATAAAACATTTCAAAAATCGTGCCTTTTTTCTTACTTTATCTCTACATCGTCTAATAAAGTTTAACTTCCAAATTATTTTATTGAATTTGGCCCCGTTTAGTATATTTTCTCAGTACAATGTAATCTATGAAATAGTCTGAGACGTGACGCATGTAAAGGGCTCTACCCTTGCCAGTCACAATTATGACGGTCAGACATAACATAAGGAATAGATAACGTCCTTGTGATACGGGGCCAATAACGGGGGTTTATTGAAATTCCTCTCGTAGACCCGCTCTATGCCATCGGGTCTTTTCCTTGACGATCCGACAACGACACAGCTTTCCACAATGCAGTTAGAAAATGTTTGAAGACATAAAGCGTCCGATAAAAGTGATCGCACATTCGTCAGCTACGTACGCGCAGCACGTATGGCATTTAGAATTCGTTGTCACAATCAAATGCCAACCCGCACATTTCATCCGCACCGTACGCGCCGTATTTCAAAAAAATCTGTAGGTATCCGAGCGCGTACGACGCATGCTGTGCGTACGATGCTGACAAATGTGCGATCACCTTTAATGTGAATACATCTCTTTTAATAAACATTAAAGAATCAGATAGACCTTATACCATGCTGTCGTTGCCTATACCTAATTATTCCAACACCTACCTTTATACTTAATGTAATGTCAACTTAATATATTATGGTGTATGGAATGTTGGTGACCTAAATAAATAAATAAATAAATAGACAATACTCTTATTTGGAGTAGGAACTCGAGGCAAAATATGAAAGATAAGACAAATACAAATCTAATGTCATTTATCAAATGTCATATTGTGCCCCACCTTACTCTCGTGTAGTCCTACCTTATTTTTAAGAGTTTATTAAAATTTTACATGTCCTCACATTTATCCGTCAAACTATTCTTAATACTATATTATTTACTGGGATGACAGCACCTTTAAGTTCCACGTCACTCACACACACGTGGAACTTTGTGTGTATGTTACCGGATATCTGTATAATGCGGGTATTCAGCACAATCCCTAGGTAATGTGTATAATACCTGGGTCGTTTTGGCAATGTATTAAATGATATTAATATTATTCACCATTACATACTTTACCTAGGTAATGCATACGTTTCCGAACTACTATACAGAATACCTACAGGTCCACCGGCAATGAATAAAATTAATAGATTTGGGTATGTGTATTGTGTATTCGATGAACTGTCATCGAATGGCAATTCATCGAATGACAATTCCTCGAATTGCAATTTTTCTTGTTTATAAGATTTAAAGATTTTATTATAAACAGAAACAATTTAATGCTTTTTGTATTTCTTATTTTTTGATCGATAACAATTTGACATTTTTCCGTACATAAAAATTTTAGGTTTACTTTCTTCCTTGAATCATTTTTTTTTTCAAAACGTTTACGTTAGTGACAGAAACGAATCGCTGCAAAACCGACTCTACGTAGTCTTGTTTGCCCTACCCCTAGAGTGTAATGTAAACCCGCGTAGGCGCGGAGGGGCGAGGCGGCCCGCGAGCTAAGGAGCAGGTGGTTTTAATGCTCGCCGCAGCAGCTGAGGCTGGCCGGCCCAGCCGGCCAGCAAGCCGAAGCTGCGGTGGTGAGCATTAAAAGCATCTGCGACGATAAGCTCGCGTGGGACCGCCGAAGCCCCGCAGCGCCGGAGCCGTGACAGAAACTGTGCTTGCTGCATGTTGCATTCTGCTTACGTTTTAATGCTGCCTTTCAAGGATGGGTGACATTTGAAATAATAAATATTTATTAATGTTCATATGAAAATTATATCATTCGATTCGGCCAATTGTGATTCGATATTTTGTAATTCGATATATTGTCATTCGATATATTGTCATTCGATGAACTGTCATTTGATTAATTGTTTTCGATGAAATGTTAATTCGATTAATTGTGTTTTCGATGAAATGTTCATTCGATTAATTGTGATTTCGATGAAATGTCGATTCGATTACTTGTAATTCGATGAAATGTGACCGATGAAATGTTTTCGATGATTTTTCCGCAAATCGTAGTGTTTGCGCAAATTTGTAAGAATTCCATGTATCGTTGCAGCAGCTTTAACCTATGGTTCAATGCACCGCCAAAAGTTGGGGTTTTTACCTTAACTCGTAACAACTGAAGGCGATCGGTACATTCTTAATGTACGTTATGAAAAGTAGATCTCGGGTGAGTGGGCTCCTGGTACGTGCGGTAAATATACCTACACGTATCTTAGTCTTAGAATTCCACAAGATTGGCCGTGCCCCACTCGGATACAGCCCAAATTGTGAGATTTATACGTTTCACCACCACTCTGCTATCATCTGCGTACCCATAGACAATAGGCATGAGCGGGTCATTACTATGTACAAAGAAGAAATCCCAAACCTAGCCGATAAGGACAGAGGATATGTCGGAGCTGGAAGCTTGCTTAAATGTAAGAATGCCAAAGTTTGGGTTTGGCAGCCAAAACCATTTGTGCCAAGTAAACTGCCTGCCCTCACGTCTCGCTTCTCTCCCACTTGTTGTATTTTACACACATTACCAATTACGCATGGAGTATTGTATAGAATGCCTGGGCGAAATATGAAATAAATAATATTCGAAACGTTACCTGAACGTTTTAGATATTCTATAAATTGCCTAGGTATTGTATAGAGTGCTGAATTATATAGATATCCGGTAACATGTATACACAATACATGTACATAAGGCGGCCGTTGTGATGTTATTGGTGATGCTTTACCAGGATCAAATTAAATTCCGATATTCTGGGAAACAAAATGGAATGCTTTGATCCTTGGTACTCGACCGGTATTTTAAGATAAATTTGGAGTATAGGCATTAATATAGCCAAAATAACTTACAAAATATAGTTTTTGATGTTGGTGAGAAAGTACTGTTTGATGAAATATTTGTTGGGTGCGCTGTATGTAACTTCAACTCACCTTTCTTTCTTTTTTCTTTGTCTCTCTTGTTTCTTGTTCGACAACCTATGTCCATGGACCGTCAGCACATAAATAATCTAAATTTTACTAACAATAAATAACCGACTTCAAAGTCTCAAAAACTACATAGTTGTCAGATCTCGTTCAAATTTATGTGAGACCACATGACAGCCACCAGCTTTCGATTAAAAAAAGAATCATCAAAATCGGTTCACCCAGTCCAAAGTTCTGAGGTAACAAACATAAAAAAATACAGTCGAATTGAGAACCTCCTCCTTTTTTGAAGTCGGTTAAAAATCTAATCTTAAACCTACCTCCTTAGGTATACATTTTAGTTAAATGAAAAATAGTAGTGAAATTCCCTTACGAAACTTGGCGCGGCCGCTTGATTTGTGTTCAAAACAATACATTCGGTGTTCCGGGTAATCTCATTTGGGAAGTCGCCAACGTTCTGCTTACCGATAGAGATGCTCGCGACGATGGTTTTGATTAATTAATCAAACCATGCGAGAATGAATCACGAGTAGATAATTGAATTGAAGATATGGGTACAAATCGTGAAGAATATGAAACTAGCTTTTGCCCGCAGTTTCGCCCGCGGTAGAGATCGATTTTTTACAAATCCTCCTTTTTTTACTTTTACTTAGTTAGATTGTTGGTAATTAACCCGTATTGTATCATTTAATAGCGTGATTCAGAACTTGCAAATGAATTTTACTAACGCCATCTATTAACAAAATCCGGAACTAAATATCTAGCAAGTAACAAAATATCGATCTTCCCATGGGGATGTTTTACCGCGGTAAAAAGTAGCCTACGTTACTCTCCACCCTACTCACTATCTCCACACACAAAAACCATACCTTAAAACAGTTTCGTTGTGACGTGAAAGACGGACAAACAAACAAACAAACAAACACACTTTCACATTTATAATATTAGTATAGTATGGATAAAAACGATTTAAAATGACAAATCACAGACAGTAAAATGAGATAAAACTAGGAATAATAATAAGATAAGCAAAAAATAAATTGATTAATAATTGTAGAATCTAAATATTAAAATAATTTAGGTGATGAAAGTTTAATGAAATTTTCATCACCTAAATGATTTTAATGTTTATTGATTCGTAAAGGGAATGCCACAGAGCCGCTATAAGGTTCATGTCAAGTATAAGTATAGTCACACACAAATGAGACATCTGAAAAACCCAAGAAAAAACATTTCATATTTTATGAAATTAATTTCTAATAAGTGAGAATCATATCTGGGACCCTACGGCAGACAATTTGAGTATCAACTGAGCTAAAACATCGTTGAATCAAGGAAAAGAAGAAAAAATATGGATCTGACAGGAAAGAAATACCTGAAAATTATAAAATGGTAACTTGATGGCAAATGGCGATAAAGTCCAAAATGAATCCACGTAGAAAAACCTATTCACTCTTTTCTTGATTCTTCAACATATCAGGTAGCTCGTCTGTTTTGTCAGCTATATAAAAATATATACACAGTTCTGTTGATTTATCCTGAACCCCTTGTGTGCAATGTATGCCTATATTGCCTGCCTATTACCAGCGCGTTGGCTGCATCCCAAAACAGATTAGCTCAAACACCGTATATGTATTGTTTTGAACACAAATCAAGCGGAAACGCCAAGTTCTCGCATGGAATTAAATTGAATGACAACAATTAATGTGATATTCTTGTAGGAAAATCCTGTACGAGGAAGTTTGCCGAATATTGCACGCATCGTTAATTTGATTGCGCGAGTCTGAATTTATTTCTTGTTATGGCGAAGGAAAATTTTAGGAGAAAATCATGTTTTTTTTAACGATTTGTGAAAATTGTCGACCTGTGACCTATTATTCTGATCATGTGTACATAATTGTATCCTGTGAAAAAATAAAAATAAAGATAATAGAATTTCTAATTTTTACAATTTTGTGAGATGTAAGTACTGCAATAATATTCCTCCAGATTGTTCAAAACTAATTCTTTTTTCTTCCTCAGGAACGCGGTGGCTGGTCGCAATGGAGTGAGTGGTCACTCTGCTCCCGGACCTGTGATGGTGGCGTTTCTCGCCAGCTCCGAACCTGTTCCTCACCAGCTGGCTGCCGAGGCGAACCGGTCAGATACAAGATCTGTAACATGCAGGTGAGAATTTTATTGAGAGCCAGTTCTTTCCTTCTTTCTTCTCTCCTTTGTTTTGGCTAGATCGATGATGCCTTTGGTGTTGCTGATGTCCAGTAGAGACCACTGGTGAATCATCTGCTCATTTGTTGGCAAGTTATAATAATTCTTGACAAAAATAACCGACTTCAAAATTAGGGTTAACTCAAAAACTGCTCAACAGATCTCGCTCAAATTTAAATGGGACTACACGACAAGTAGCAGCTTTTGATTAAAAAAAGAATCATTGACATCGGTTCACCCAGTCGAAATTTCTGAAGTAACGAACATAAAAAAAAATACAGTCGAATTGAATACGTCCTCCTTTTTTGAACAGGCTTCAACCCTTTAATGGCCAACCACTGAGCACGGGTCTCTCTAGCGGAGGCCTAGAGCATACTCCACCACGCTGCTCCAGTGCGCATTGGTAGAGGATTTTTAGTTACACGTTTATGTTTTGAACGAATATTACGAAGGCGGAGGAATGACCCGTGTCCTCTGGCGGGAATTGGGACATTAATGGGTTGAAGCCATTAAGTATTAAAGTGTTGGCGAAGGTCGGCTTCCATCGATTACGGATCATGATTGGATGTCGTTATAGTCAATAGGAAGTTTAGTTGTTAACATGTTCTATTAAATACACCAAAGCAAGGGTTGACCTATAAACTTTGATTACTTCTACGAAGTGAGAAAACTTCACCATAAGGTTTATTGTTTTATTAAAGACATATAAGGTGTTAGTATCAACTTATGGGTACCACAGTAGTAAATTTATCGACTATTATTCATTAACTACTTATGCTAACTCATCATATTATAACCAAATATTTCTCTAACGGACCCCAAATTCTAAAAATGCTCATGGAAGACCCATAAGATTTTTGAAAGAACTTTTCAACGATACCCCACACTATAGGGTACGGAGTGAATAAAAAAAAATCATCCTCACGTTACGGGACCTGTAGGGGAGCTACCCTGAAAAAAAAATGATTTTCAATATTTTATTCCACAATTCTAGTGTTTCAATAAATATGTATAACCATGCCACATTCCAGCACTAAGAGTCTCGGCGCGGCGCTTTGCTTCGGACAGACAGACAGACAGACGGACAAACAGACGGACGGACATGACGAAACTATAAGGGTTCCGCCGATTTTACTTCGGAACTCTAAAAAGAGAGAAGAAACAAAGAAAGAAATAATAAAATTAACAAAATAAATAGTGCTAGGTTATTTCTGTCGAATATCATTGGTTGGTAGCGGTACCAACAAATTTTGAATTAATAATGGCAGTTATTATGCCAACCTAAGAACCTGGAAATTAGCTTGATTGATCAAATCAAGTTGAATTGGCTTCAGAGATTTGGTGTTATACCTTTAAGTATTATATGGATGTCATCTTGTTCATTTTGAAATTGTATCCCAGTTATTATTAACAATATTTTTAACCGACTTCAAAAAAAGGAGGAGGTTCTCAATTCGACTGTTTTTTTTTTTTTTTTTTTTTTTTATGTTTGTTACCTCAGAACTTTGGACTGGGCGAACCGATTTTGATGATTCTTCTTTTAATCGAAAGCTGATGGCTGTCATGTAGTCCCATATAAATTTTATTGAGATCTGACAATGGCATCCATGAGAAAACTACATAAGTCGTAAATTTGTGTTAAGATGTGCGCGACAAATTGACGAATAACTCAATATCACGTCAACCGATTTCGATGATTCTTTTTTTTATAGAAAGCTGGTGCTTGTCATGTGGTCCCACATAAATTTGAACGAGATCTGACAAGTAGTTTTTGAGAATTTGAAGTCGGTTATTTTTTGTTAGTAAAATTTAGATTATTAATTTTCTTGCTATCACGTACAACCCTACAAAGGATTTAGGGTTGCTACGTTTAATATTTTATCAAAGAAACACGTAGAGCGTGGACGCTATATCCAAAGGCTTAGGCTGTACGAAAATAAAATCTATCGCAAAATAAAGGCCACAAAGCAATAGCTAGCCGAAACAAAGACACGTTTGGACACATTTGTACACGTCCGTGCAGTCACGTCACGTTCTGCATCGTGATAATTTGCCGGTTTGTCGCCCTCGTTTGTAAACATCCTCGTAGTAGTGGAAAACTAGTGTGAACATGTTGATATTTTTATATTTGTGCGTTAGATTGTATACTTAAAGAAATTCCTATTTTAGTATTTTGTATGCTAGATTACGTGAAAGATTTTTTCATTATTTTCTCACACTTCAACGAATCTGCTAACCCTACGTTCTGATTAGGGTTGCTACATCCATCGATCACTATTATTTTGTTGCACTTATTTGGAATTAAATCGTATCTATTTACTCATTGGTTTTTTTTAATTACAGAATAAATAAAGGGTAAATCATTCATATTTAACGCCCCATGATATTTTATTTTCTGGTTAGATCTTCTAAAGGAGAAAATCTATTTTTATCATAGCAGAGCTCACACGACTAGATACTATTCTGTTATACAGTAAACTATTTGATCTAGCTACTGTTAACCCTAAAATAAAAATAAGAATAAATTTTTACCCCACAAATCAAACAATGAAACTTGTGCAAAGTTTCATGCATCTTGGAATGTCCACTAGTTCAGGCTGTCACCATAAGCATTTTTAAGGCGCTGTAAGAACAGAATTAGAGTCCGTCGATAGTAGTACGTCGTCTTGGAGAAATAAGCTCGAAAATGGCAATACATTTGATTTTACTTGATTTTATTAGCTGTGAATATCAACGCTATTTCGCAGTATTTATTTAATTATAAAAAACTACAGCAATTGACTATAACTATAATGTTACACTGTATTTTTTTCTGGTTTGTAATAAGTGTATTGTATACACACGGCTAACTTTGCGACGAAAAACTAAAAATTTCAAGGGAAATGAGAACTTACCGTGCCTTTTAACCAGAATCAGTTCTTTGACTATGAGAAGCTAGCCCAAAACTAGGACCCACAACATAATAACCAGCAAACAATCCTCTAACACGTCCGCCAGTCACGCGTTGCATTGTTATAATTCGTCCTCTTGTCGCATGCAAACACGTTCTGTATAGAGATATAGCGAGAACACGTTGTGAATATTAATTGAGGCTAGTCGCAGCTCCTCTAATTACGTCCGATGGTCAGCCATACGTTATTAGGCTGGTATTATCCTCCTAACATCATACTAATATTATACATAAATGTGAATGTTAGTTTGTTTGTCACGCTTTCACGCGAAATATTCTGAACCGATTTGGCTGAAATTTGGAATGGAGATAGCCTATACCCTGGATTAAAACACAGGCTATTTTTTATCCCGGAAAAGTTCAGGGTTCCCGCGAGATTTGTAAAAATCGATCTCTACCGCAGGCAACAGCAAAAGTTTGTATGGTTTTTTTACTCTTTCACGCAAATACTCTTTAACGGATTATCATGAAATTTTACATATAGGTAGGCCAAGATAAGACATAGGGAACTTTAATCTGGTATTAGACATAGATAACTTATTATCTCGATTGAAAACCCGTAGATGCATGAACGTGTGTGAAGCCGCCTTTAGACAATGTAGACATTGGACAAATACTGGACATGCACGTCTCTATAGTCACAAACCTTTGTCTGACGTATTTGTTTGTTTGTACTGTCCATTCAATTGTTTCGCGCCCGTGGGTGCTTCATGCAGAGCTTATTTGTTGACACTCGAAAGGCTGACCGTTAGTTTAAGGCTATAATGAGTATTGCTATTATTGCGCGTTTCATGAACGCGCAACAGCATCGCTACTAACGCTTGTTAGTCGCATTTGCAACGCACTACAGAAGCGATGCCGACGCGCTACTAACGCGCTACAACATCGCGACTGTATCGATTCAACGCGCGACCGTGTCAGACGACATCGGTATCTTGCAACTGTAGCGATCGCAGTTACCATGGTGCCGTTACTGAATCGCGTTTGCATCGCGACAGAAGCGCGTTTGTATCGCGACTGAATCGGGCCCGTGGGCGAGGGCACACAGCTAGCGATCGCTTCGCCACTGCATCGATGCGGACGCGCGACAGCATCGCTACTGCATCGCTACAAAAAGTCGTCGTCGGCGAGGGCCCTAATATAACGTTGTAGTATTAACTTTGTAGTTGTTATATTGAAGTAAATACGAGGTAGTCAACTTTAAACTGTCTTTGTCGGGGACACAGTTTATTGAATAAGCTCGACAAAAGGCTAACTATGTAAATGGTTCAGCATTAAGCCATTAACAATTACTGTGAACTCCGGAAAGGAGTTTTGAAAGCTATTAGGGCGAAGTATTAAATTATGGTACATTTAAACTTTCCCATATGAACTGGGGGCTTACCATGAACTCTTAAAACAGGTCAATATTAGCCGATAATTGGCCTGTCCTGCTATATCCTACCATGATCTGGCTAAAACACAGGGCAGCCAGCGACCACGTCACCGTAACAGGACAGCGGTCACGTGACTTCAAAAATGATCTTCTGCCCTGCAATTCGTGTACCATGACGCGCTTGTTGACGTATTGACATCAGAAAGTGGCATATGTTAACGTCAAAATATTATAGCTCACCGAAAGTAACATTTATTGTCCTGTTTCGGCTATTTCGTTGATGATGATGAAACACGACGGGATGCAGCCATGGCGAATTTCAAATACACCATCATCACAAAATAAATACGTTTCATTTGTTTGGAAATTTTAAAAACATTCATTGTACTTATGCTTTTTAAATTATCGCTCCTAACCCCGGTCACTCACATGCGCGCAAATGTTTGACATTTTTACGAATGTTTGCACATATGTGAAGGGTGGTCAGGCAAATGGGTTTGCATATGAGTATACAATACAAGCCCATTTCCGCTTCCTTCTACACTTTGTTCACGAATGTTCAATCTTGCTGTTGTTATTATGTTGTTGTCATTAAAATCCATTTTCAATACAGAAAATAAATGGTAGTACGATTAGACGCCACGAACCACGAAAAATTAAGAGATATCACCTTCTTAGTCGTGTGCGCAACTGGTCGCACGAATGTGTGGGAGACTACACGAAGGTTCGAGGTTCGCGCGCTGTCATGTGCGACAAAAAACCTACACAGCTTGGAAAACCCCGAATGCCTCGAAAACTTCGCATAAACATTCGCGAATGTCGTCCCACACTTGTGGGTTCGCGTATTTGCGCGAATGTGAGTGACCGGCATTATAAATCACACATTTTTAATATACATTTAGACATGTCACTGTGTCAAGTGTCAAGTGGTGTCAGATTACGTTCAAAAATGTAAGCATCACTTAGCGATAATTTTTTTGGTAATTTTAGAGATCGAAAGGTTAATAAATCACAATACATAAGTATTTATAACAAATCTCAAAATCTTCAATTGAGATTGTTATTTTAAACTTTTAAAAATATCAATATTACGAATTCAACTGAAAACCGGTAAACCGATAAAACGCTCTATTTCAGAACATAATTAGTACAAATCAAGTGTCATAGACTAAGATGCAGGACAGAAGTAGAGGCATTGCAGGTCATCGGTAAACGTTCATGGTACAAAATACACTCCTGTCAGGTTTTAGCTACAAGCTGACCTGTCCTGAACATGACACATTTTATTAGAGTTCATGGTAAGGCACCTGATATTCGTTCCACTTTCGTTTTTATCCTTACATATTTATAATGGAAAAAGTACTTTTGGATTATTAAAAAAAACTATTATAGGTACGTATTAACGGAATAGATATAATAGGACCCTCGATAATGATTTTGAGATTTTTTTGTCTTAATGTTTTTCGGTTTGTCTCTTTCTCTTTGCGTTTCTTTTCTACTAAATTCAGCTCCTTTTAATGTCCTAATTATGTATATAGAGAAGAAGTTTTTACAGTCCTGTAACTATCTTTGCTGACAACTACCCTGAATTTCGTTTAATTTCCTAAATTTCGAATAAGCTAAAATGAGCATTTTTCGTTCTAAAATCAACTATATTAGTCACTATGTAAAGTGGACAATTATGTAATAATGGTAAAGTTCATACCTTGTAGTGACGGTGACTAAAGTTTACTGTCGATAATGAAACGAGTGAGGTAGGGACGGGAAACTTGTTTTCAGCAAAGTAATGCTACGTGATTAATAGTTTTGAGTTAACTTGCCACTAAACTAGTAAAACATTGATCAATGATTTTGAAAATGGCACAAGTAGGATGTAATGTAGGAGTAGTATAGGAGTATGTTAGTGCTTACCTGTTTATAATATTCTAATCGGTTATTCCATAAATATTTAAAAATGACAACTTTTCTTAGTATAATCATTTTACGCCACAGCTTGTAATTTTAAAGTATATGTTTTATATGCATGTAACAATCTACTATTAATAATAAGTCCCGTGGGTTAAAGTCCTAGTACAGGCGGCAGAAAGTTCTAAATACATTTGAATGTAAATAACTATAATTGTACACTGTCAATAAACGATTTTTGTTATTATTATTAATGAAGGAGTAGCAGTATGCATTCGTGTTTTTGATTAACGGTTGGTTCTTGCTTCTTGAATTGTTGGTTAACAGTTATTAGTTTCGAAATAAATAAATAAACTATTACCATGATATGAGACAATAATTATTGCCACCTGCCAAAAAATTCTTACCATTACCCTAACTGACTGATAGAATATTAAGGCATTTAGCAAGAAGAAAGGCATTAAGTTCGCCCATGTAGGATGATAAATCAACACCTCCTATTAATACTAAACTAACTTGCAATTCATTGAACAAGCACAGCAAAAGCGTTCAAACTAATATAATTCAGCGGAAATATGAAGTTAAACTAACCGCAATATTTTACTAGCACTCAAATATTAACTGTGTATAAAATCATAATTTCATCCTATATTCTCGGTCGAATGTTCCGGTCATTCATAAATATCTAATTTCATGCCGGAAGTCGAAGCATATTAAATGGATGCTACAGAATTTTTCAAATACATAATTGATATCTTTTACTGAGGTTTATAAAACAAAGAAATAATATAAAACACAAAAATTTAAATGACGCTGAAAAACGCTACAAAATACACCCTAGTAAGTTTGTACAGTTGTCTATGGACAATCATAAAAGAATTGTAGCTCGGCTGAAAAACAAGCAAGAAATTAATTCCAAAAGCACTCGGATAGTGCAAATGAAATAAGTTTAATTATTCACCAGTCTGTTTACCAACTGGCAACGTGGATAATAATCAAAATTTTACTAACAAAAAATAACCGACTTCAAAGTCTCAAAAACTACTTGTCAAATCTCGTTCAAATTTATGTGGGACCACATGACAAGCACCTGCTTTCGATTAAAAAAAGAATCATCGAAATCGGTTGGCGTGATATTGAGTTATTCGTCAATTTGTCGCGCACATTTTAACACAAATTTACGACTTATGTGGTTTTCTCATGGATGCCATTGTCAGATCTCAATAAAATTTATGTGGGACCACATGACAGCCACCAGCTTTCGATTAAAAAACAATCATCAAAATCGGTTCGCCCTGTCCAAAGTTCTGAGGTAACAAACATAAAAAAAAATACAGTCGAATTGAGAACCTCCTCCTTTTTTTGAAGTCGGTTAAAAAAACTATTACTATGATATGAGACAATTGTTACCATCTGCCACAAATTTCTCACCATTACCCTAACTGACTGATAGAAAACTAAGGCATTAAGCAAGAAAAAAGGCATTAAGTCCACCCATGTAGGATGATAAATCAACACCTCCTATTAATACTAAACTAACTTGCAATTCATTGAATAAGCACAGCAAAAGCGGAAATATGAAGTTAAACTAACCGCAATATTTTACTAGCACTCAAATATTAACAGTATATAAAATGATAATCCTATATTCTCGGTCGAATATTCCGGTCATTCATAAATATCTAATTTCATGCCGGAAGTCGAAGCATATTAAATGCATGCTACAGAATTTTCCAATTAAATAATTGATATCGTTTACTGAGGTTTATAAAACAAAGAAATAATATAAAACACAAAAATTTAAATGACGCTGTAAAACGCTACAAAATACACCCTAGTAAGTTTGTACAGTTGCCTATGGACAATCATAAAAGAATTGCATCACTAATCGCCAAACAAGAAAAATGCACCAGTTAGTAACGCCATCTTACCGTCTTTCTAAAGTGAAGCGATCTTTTATGGGCCGTGGTGTACAGTTCTATAATAAAATCCCAAAGTTAATACGTGATTTGCCAGTGGAATTATTTAAGAAACATGTAAAATCTCAACTTTTAGGCCAAGGCTGCTTACTATACTGTAGATGAGTACATAAATGACAAAGACGCATGGAAATGACCAGATCTGCAACCAGTTCCGTACAGGCTAGTGATACTTTTTTGTATTAAATATACCAATATATTTTATTTTTAAAACATGTGCTGAGGAGTTTCTTTTGGCTTTTCTTCTCCTCCATGAGAAAGCACCTTTGCGAAAAGCTGGTTCATTAAAAAAATGACGTGCGTAAGTGTATCAATGATACCTACATCAATAAATGATTTTGAATTTGAATTTGAATTGTAGCTCGGCTGAAAAACAAGCAACAAATTAATTCCAAAAGCCCTCGGATAGTGCAAATGAAATAAGTTGAATTATTCACCAGTCTGTTTACCAACTGGCAACGTTGATAATAATCTAAATTTTACTAACAAAAAATAACCGACTTCAAAGTTACTCAAAAACTACTTGTCAGATCTTGTTCAAATTTATGCGGGACCACATGACAAGCATCTGCTTTCGATTAAAAAAAGAATCATCGAAATCGGTTGGCGTGATATTATTTGTCGCGCACATACTTCATACTTTAAGACTTATATGGTTTTCTCATGGATGCCATTGTCAGATCTCAATAAAATTTATGTGGGACCACATGACAGGCACCAGCTTTCGATTAAATCATCAAAATCGGTTCACCCAGTCCAAAGTTCTGAGGTAACAAACATAACAAAACAGTCGAATTGAGAACCTCCTCCTTTTTTTGAAGTCGGTTAAAAATAGACCAATGTAGAGGTACATTAATTATTGTACACTTTGACTTCAAAGCACAAAGAATGAACCTGTCTGTAAGAGCCCGTTTCCTCCCACACACTCGTCTCACTACAATTTGATATTTATTTGCAAAACAGAAACATTCAGAGAAAATATTCTCCTTACAAATCAGCAAATCATAGAACTTTGCCTCTGAAGTTCTCTGCGCGTTCCTCTATAATAAAGCTCTTTTGAAGTTATGTAACGTTCCTTCGAAATATTTTCAATACTTATTATTTGATTGGTGACATAAATAGGTTTTTCTTTACGCGCTCTAAGGAAATAGCTTGGTGATAAGCGAAGGCTGCAGTATTTTAGATTTCAGTAAAGAAGGGATGGCAGATTCAATAAAATATCATTATAATAATAGTATATATTAGAATATGTATCACTCCAATAATTTTACTATTTGGTATTAATGATCGGAAACTATATATTGTTAAAGAGTTGACCAATGAAAAATAAATAAGTTCTTAAAACCCAATAAAATTATAAACATGCAAATTTATTCCCAATTTATAAAGTTCGAATTTCTGCCACTGGGTGAAAACTCGTTAATATTAATGAGGTACCCATAAAACACTTACTTTAAATAATGATTTAATAAACGCTCATTCAATCATAATTATCAAGACATAGCAATGTGCTAATTAGACCGACTTTAAAATAACTCAAAAACTACTCGTCAGATCTCGGTCAAAAAGTGGAACTCATGACAAGCACCAGCTTTCAATTAAAGAAAACAATCATCAAAATCGGTTCAACCAGTCGAAAGTTCTGAGGTAACAAACATAAAAAATACAGTCGAATTGAATACGTCCTCTTTTTTTGAAGTCGGAATTGAAAGTGAGGATATTTTCTATGCTACAGATAAAGGAACTAACGAATCATCTGATGGTAAGTGGCTACCGTCAACAAGGGACATGTAACATTAACAACATCACCGACGAAAGGAAACGAAGAGTCCGCATTATTAGTTTCTTACGTTCGTAGATTTCCTTTTCTATGCCTTAAGCAAACAAACGAGCAGATGGGTCACCTAATGGTAAGTGTTCACTTAACACTAGCAACACTGGGGGCGTCACATAGATCCGCTTCTTGAAGGACCCAATGTCATACTAACTAAAGCTATTTCTATTCCAGCCGTGTCGTGGAAACATCTCATTGTTAGAGGAGGACATCTGGCGCGAGCAGCAATGTAGCGCTCACGACAACACGCCATACGGGGGAGAACTGTTTCATTGGAGAGCGCATAGAGACGACGCAGAACCTTGCGCTCTCACTTGCAGAGGCACTCCGCAGCATTCCGGACAGAACCCTGAACCTGTGAGTTAACCTTGACATTAGTATAGATGATAGCATTTAGTTTTAAGCCATGTTGTAGGCATTCAAGTGGCGTAAAGCTTCCGGACTTTGGTTAGCCAAACTCCTATTCGAATCCAGATTGAGCAACTTATTGGAGTATGCCCAAGACTTTCCCAGAGAACTGTGCCCTTCAGTGGATCTTTAATGGATTGAAGCCATTCAGATGTATAGCATCTTTGGAACCTTGCGAGCAAACGAGAAAGTTTTGTAGGGTTCTCCGAGATTATTTTCCCGGTAATCCTCTTATGTAATCACAGGTCACCGGTGTGTTTATGTATAGGTCCCGAAATTGTTTAATATGGACCAGATGAATAAAAATGATGCATAATTTAGAATGTTCTCCAAAAACAAAGAAAAGATAGAGATGTCTTTTGAAGATGGGGATATCGACTAAAACTATTTTTTATGAAATCAAATATCAAAATACGCCAGCAAGTATGACCTTTGGCTTAGACTATCTTCGCATACCTAAATACTATTTACAACTCAATTCATTTCATACAGACTGTATCCTTGGATGACGATGATCGAGTCGTGGTAGCGGTGCTCTCAGCCAGGGTGTCAGACGGTACCAGATGCAAACCTGGCAGTCTTGATATGTGCATCGATGGGAGATGTCAGGTAAGTCCTGATTCGTTCATAAGACAACATTATATTCCTTGCAGGACTAGTACTACTACTGCAGTACCTGGTATACGTATACCATATCTCTGCTTGATATGCCATTTTAACGAAAAATTACGGGTCTATTGCGTTATTTTCAGTCAACAACTATCGGCCACAGTTACAATTTACCATGAGGTGGCTTGTCTACTCATTCGTGGTCACATTTATTTATTTATGTACACTTCATTGACCACAATATAAAATATTGAAGAACAAGTAGCGAGCTTAATACCCTGCTGCATTCCCTACCAGCTAACTATTAGGCCAAACAGAGAAAGACGATGAGCGGTATAAAAAGGATATACATATAAATAAACTATATAAATATATATTATATATATTAGAATAAGTATATACATATACAGATATAATAGAGTAGTAGTAGATGTTATAAAGAAATTGACCTATTAAAGGAATATTAAAGAGTTCGATTTTAACGTGTATTACATACGACCTAAATAAATTTTACCGTTCTATAAACACAGAGATCTCTTAAAAACATAAGTTGCAATTGTAAAATTATTAACCCGTTCCTACAATACGAGTATCTAGGGTAGACGAATTAACAAACCCTCCGTGTTTTGAGCAGAACGGTCTCAATTTCGGAATCCCAACAAATGGTTCGATAAAATATTCAAGTCCCACCGAGAACAAGTTATGTTTGAAGACGAAGAGCACGTTTATTTCCATGTTTTTGGGTGAGAATTGCGTTAGCAGTAAACACTGGCAACGCCTTGAGGGTGTATGTATGGGCGTTTCAGATATTTTCGGGTGTTATTACAACTAAAGACAATTTGGGAACATTGGGTAACTTCGTGAAATATTGTGTTACGATACATTTCAGCTTGCGGAAGTTATTCATACGTTATAAAATGTATCAACTCTGCCAATACGCATATTAAATTCAGTATAAAAGGAGTTTTTTCGGAAATATGAGTTGTTGCGGTTTAATAGGAAATTAGTTTGAATATTTTATAATATTTGGTGACATGAGCCTTCCCTAAAAATCACTTGATTAAGTTATAAAATGTATCAACTCTGCCAATACGCATATTAAATTCAGTATAAAAGGAGTTTTTTCGGAAATATGAGTTGTTGCGGTTTAATAGGAAATTAGTTTGAATATTTTATAATATTTGGTGACATGAGCCTTCCCTAAAAATCACTTGATTAAGTTATAAAATGTATCAACTCTGCCAATACGCATATTAAATTCAGTATAAAAGGAGTTTTTTCGGAAATATGAGTTGTTGCGGTTTAATAGGAAATTAGTTTGAATATTTTATAATATTTGGTGACATGAGCCTTCCCTAAAAATCACTTGATTAAGTTATAAAATGAAAATGAAAAATGAAAAATGAAAAAATGAAAAAATGTATCAACTCTGCCAATACGCATATTAAATTCTGTATAAAAGGAGTTTTTTCGGAAATATGAGTTGTTGCGGTTTAATAGGAAATTAGTTTGAATATTTTATAATATTTGGTGACATGAGCCTTCCCTAAAAATCACTTGATTAAGTTATAAAATGTATCAACTCTGCCAATACGCATATTAAATTCAGTATAAAAGGAGTTTTTTCGGAAATATGAGTTGTTGCGGTTTAATAGGAAATTAGTTTGAATATTTTATATTTGGTGACATGAGCCTTCCCTAAAAATCACTTGATTAATAATGGATTTATTTAAACTCTGTCCATCCATCCATCCATCACGAAAATTGCTCCGAAGCTACATGAACTATTTGTGATCGCAAGGATTATAATTATATTCCCAAGTTAGTTCAAACTATGAATTTCAATGAAAATAAAGCCACCCTAATAATTCTTGACAAAAATAACCGACTTCAAAATTAGGGATGACTTTTAAACTACACGTCAGATCTTGCTCAAATTTAAATGGAACTACATGACAAGTACCAGCTTTTGAATATAAAAAGAATCATCAAAATGGGTGTACCCCAGTAAAAAGTTATGAGGTAACACAAATAAATAATCTAAATTTTACGAACAAAAAATAACCGACTTCAATATTACTCAAAAATTACTTATCAGATCTCGTTCAAATTAATGTGGGACCACATGCCGAGCACCTGCTTTCGATTAAAAAAGAATCATGAAAATCGGTTCACTCAGTCCAAAGTTCTGAGGTAACAAACATAAAGAAACAGTCGAATTGAGAACCTTCTCCTCCTTTTTTTTGAAGTTGATTAAAAATATAGACGAATTGAGAACCTCCTCCTTTCGACGTCGGTTTAAAAGCCTAAACTACATTGTAGCCTCAGTGCTGTTTAGTAAAGAGATTTCATAACGCTAGTTATAAAATTCCGAGAAGAAAGGTAATACTAAGAGATCGTATGGGATAAAGCTGGGAAGGAATATTAAAAAACTTTACCTGCAGATTTATGCAAACATTAAGTTTGAGGCAGTTATCCTATAATCGTGCTTCTTTATGCAATCGTGTTATAACTGTTACTACTCACAATTTTTATATTACATAAATTTCATATTTCTTCCTTTCATCATCATCATCACAAGTCACAACTCACTGTCACTGCTGGACTTGAATCTCCTCTAATTACGAGAATGGTTAAGATCATATTCTACCGTATTGTATTGTAGATCTTAAGATATATTGTCTACAGACTAAATTATCAACCAAACATTTAGGTGTTATTACTTAATTCCAATCTACTTATATACCATCTGTTACCTATTCCATCTGTTACACCTTATATTTGCTTTCAATGAAATCAACGTAACATTATAATTCAGTTATAAATTATAAACAGCAATTCTAAAACTATATAGTTATTTGCACCGCATGACTACAGGGCGAGTAGAGAGTACCGGGAATGAATTTTATTAGTTCTCTCGCGTCCTGAATATTTAATATGCCGCCATACCCAATGGGAACGATATTTTAAGCAGATTAAAATGGTGTGGTAATCGAAATTTGTGGAGTTTAAATCGAATATGTATAGTGATTTTGGCTAAATAAAGCATGTACGAGCGATAACTCAGCTTATTTGGTTATTATGTTAACAGTTCGATGCATAAATGGAATATTTATAGGATACAGATGTATCGGTTTAATCCTAACTCATGTTAGGAATGTTTTTCCCCACCTAGCTACCCTCTGTCTAAAATCGATCATGATGTTTTCATATAGGTCGAAATATCAGGACCTGAAATTGCAAGGCCATAGTTAAACACTTGCTCAGTGCTGAATAGAAAATTTCATGCACCCTTTACAATTTGTACAAATCCCCAGTGTGCAGGTTTCATCACGATGGTTTCCTTCACCAAAGAAAATTAATGAAACAATGTGATTACTCTGTAGGCTTATTAGTAGTGACTTTACCTGCTAAGCGAAGGCTTACGGGTTTTAATTCCGGTCATTCTAGACATTTATAGAAAGAATTTATAGAAAGTGTTGTTATGGGAAGCGCTCATAACGTCGCGGACTGTGTCAATTCTCGATCGACATCGTCGTTAAGCCACGTTGAAGGCCCTCGGGTGGCATGAAAATTTCTGACACTTGGGTTGGCAACTTACCCCTCCACCAATATGCATTGGAGCAGTGAGGTGTTATATATTCTAGTCCTCCCCAAGATGAGAGACCCGTGACAGTGGTGGGCCATTAATGGGTTGATGCCACATGACAGATAAATGTTCTTTGGTCGTTGCTGCTTGTGATGCAGAATCCGAATGCACTAGTTTTGGAAAGTTAGCGTGTAGAAATCGAAACCAGACTATTGTTATCTCTGCTTATTGCTGCCTCTAGAGTATTTGCTATAATTCTATTCATTACTTGCATGAGCTCCATTAGGTACCGATTGCTGTAATATTCAAGCGCGCTCTTAAGCTAATTACCGTCTGATTTCTCGATGCATCCGTCGGTAGTGATAAATATTCACACGCGAATTGGCTCAGCTATAATAATGCAATAACATCTGATAGGAGTTGTAGTTATACCACAGAAGACAATAATGCGTTATACTACTATGTTATTGTAATAATATCTTCACATTATGTAGATCATTATAATCGTTTGTGCGTTGGCTCATGTAACTAAATAGAAGGCGTTGTGTTACACTATGTGTTTGTCGCAGACATTTTTTTGCTTGTAATTTTGAGTTGCTAGAAAGGTTTTGATAAAACCTCTGACAAAATGGAAATCTGAAACCAAGAAGGTTTTAGGTACATGAATTATTAAATAAATATTTAACTTTTAAGCCTGTAATAATACTTGAAAAATTACCTTCATCAGAACGCTGACTGGATCACGGTTACCCGTGATGAGAATACACGGACCATTCAAGAGCATTCGATAAGGATTAAATCACGAACCGACAATCAATTGGCTGACGTAAAACGGATTTCCCCACTGAAGCGAGGATGACAAGGCATTCAGAGCTATTGAAGCTGAGGAGGCCCAAATTTATTTCTCACGGGGAATAATTAATAAACGCCAAATGCAGAAGAGGCTGTACGTCATCATTGTTTACAAACAAAGCAGCACTCCCTTAGTAAAGCCTTTTCAATACAGAGTATCGGAGTGCGGTTTCTGAGCCATTTATAAAATCAGTTTCTTGAGGAAAATTGAACGGAATAAGCAAACGCGTGGCATACGGACGGTATGGTTGGAAAACGCACGGATTATATATATTTTACACTATAACAATTTTTGTTTTCAACTTGAGAACATTCGCTTTAGTTCTTTGATTCATTCATGAAGCACCTCAGACTTCTGATGACATAAAGACTTTCGGATACTGACTTCTCTTCTTGAAGTAAATTTAAAAAGAATAAGAAACAATTTGTACATACAATATTTCAATCCTACGTTTGAGTTTTTAAGCCCACTGTTTCCATTATATTTCCGCGATATTTTACGCGTTATGTTTCGCGATATATCTTTGAATGTCTGTATTACTTTTTCCTATATCTTTTTATCAGACCAGCAGAATGAGCATTGGGGCTACTAGATGGCAAGTGGTCTTCATAAGCATCAATCATCAAGTAACACCACGCCATCGCCGACGCGATACTAGCATTCTTTCTTTCCCGTTGCCAGTTCTTTTTTCTTTCTTTCTTTTTCTGCTCTCTGTCCTGCAGCGCATCGGTGATGCCTCTGGTGTTACGTTCATGGGTTGCTTGCTGGCTATTACCATAAAAAATAAAACAAAGGGGGTACCCATGATGGTGTAATACGACCGCGCTAGCACTGTGTATCACGCAGAAATTCTTTGAGACATTACGGGTTCAAAAGGCGGCCTACGAAGCGGGACAGTGGGATTAATGTTCGGATGATGATGCAAATCCTTCGCTGCAAAACATGAAGTATTCAGAGGTAGCGAGCAAAAGAAAGCAAGTTAAGGTAAACTAGAAAAGATACAAAGCCGCTTTTGAAATCTTGGAAATAAAGAAAACTGTAGCGTTGCTGTTTTATTTCTCTACTCGGATTTTGTTCTTGATTAACGGAAACTTGGTCGATATCAGGAGTATCGGGAACAGAATCAACTATTCATTTAGGATGAGACTAACAGCTGGAACAAATACGCTCGTTTGGCCTCACCCTAATCGGGCATTTTCAATGTACAGCAAGGCTATTATGTTTTGTAACTCAACAGCGGAATCCGCGATGAGTTTCAAAATTGAAATTCGAGTCCGAGATCTTGATATGTGATTCTCTAATCATCTGGTACGCACTTGCGAAGTAAAGGGAGTCTCGAACTCTAACTTCAATCTTGAAACTCGTCGTGGATTCCGGCTGTCAAGTTACAAAACAAAAGCGAACTTGCATCATATTGACATGTCATTCTCTAATCATCTAGTACGCACTTGCGAAGTGAAGTGAGTCTCGAACTTGAACTTCGCTGTCAATTTACAAAACAGAAATAGCCTTGCTGAACCTTTTAAAATCACTCTATCTAATTATGAACTGCTATCTATCTCGCTTCGTAAAGGGACTCCTATGCCTTAATAAAATTCTCGACAAAAAATAACCGACTTCAAAATAACTCAAAAACTACTCGTCAGATCTCGTTAAAATTTAAGTGGGACCACATGACAAGTACCAGCTGTCGATTAAAAAAGAATTATTATAATCAGTTCTCCCAGTCGAAAGTTCTAAGGTAACAAACATAAAAATACAGTCGAATTGAATACTCCTTTTTTAGTCGGTTAAAAATAGAAAGAATTCAAGAAATTTTCACAGTTTTTTTGTGATGCATTTGCTTTTTTCACTCTTCTGCTCTTGAGTGATTTGTCTCTTGTATACTTCTCTTAAGCATTTTTATATCATGCATGTGGGAGAGTAGAAATGAAGCTTTGGTCCCACTAGCTCGACTCGTTAGTCCGGTCGTCGAAGGGGATTTTTTTAGTAGACATAACCAGTTTATTCAACAGTGTAAAGGGATAAAATCTTACTTAGTGGTCATTCGTCGTCTGTATTCTTCTACATTTGTACGATCACCATAACATCCAGTCATTAATGCAATATCTCCAATACACATAGTCATATTCACACCCACGTTTTCAGGCTAGCATCCGACATCAATACATTTAAATGTCTTAAAAGTTTAAAAATTTATACCAGCATTGGTGGCAATAAAAGTCTCGAGCAGATGCTAGCCAGAAGTAATTTGTAAACCAAACAGAAAAATAATACAACAGGTAAAAGCCCACTTAAAACTTGAAAACAATTTGCCACAGCCTCTCGACACTTCATTAAGAATCGGAAAGCGTCGTCTTCAATAAAAACTGAAACTCTGAAAGGAAACGCTGTCAGAAGTAATAAAGTTCAAAGTACATTAACTACTTGTCTTACTGAATAGGTAAAGCTTCAGAATAAATAAGAATAAAATAGCGTTTCTTATGGAATACTGCAATGCGTTAAAGATGTTCTGACAAACATTATAGTTAACGATCTTACAGCAGCTGTGTGAAAGTACTCTACAAAAAAGGACACTAAATCTATCTTATGTGAGCGTAACAATTTTACAAGCTTTTATTTAACTTGCAATGTATGTATGATTTTCCGGGTGGAATCTTGCAACAGAATTTTGAATTAGTTATCTATAACCGATTGAGCTGAAATTTGGTATACACGCTTATTTTGGACGAGTAACCGCCCTCGCTTTGCTTCGGTTTTCTTATTTTTTTATACCTTGGGTTACATTATTGGAGTTTTATTAAGGATCCCTAATTTTTTGAAAATATAATAAAGCCTATATCACCCGGGGATAGTGTAGCTTTCCAACAGTGAAAGAATTTTTCAAATCGATTCAGTAGTTTCGGAGCCTATTCAATGCAAAAATCAAATCTTTCCTCTTCATAATATTAGTATAGAAGTATACATATTTCAGTATCTCAAACCAAATCTTGAAATCGCAGAGATCATAAGATCGGTTTTATAATACGGGCCTTACATTCCATCTCACTCCAGTGCATCCCAAAGTTTGTGATGAAATACATAAAAGGGTTTAAATTTGAATACGTATCAGAAGTAAAATCACGACTGTCGTATTTGCTCAACTATTGACGTGGGTTTGTCCCTTCTCAATACGCCAACCTTTGCCAAGTTTATTCGATAGCAAGAAAGGTAATGGACTTTCAAATTCAAAACTTTGTTGCTGTTTACTTAGTTCTGTGACTTATGTCTTTTCTGTTTGGGATTTGTATGGGTGAGAGGATTTGTTTAGTTCGGATGGTAACACATGGGACAAAAATGAGTATTAGATACCTACCGCTAACAAACACGCTCAGAAAGCTTAGTCCGTAGCACCCATTCTCCAAATAATGTTTTTATGGATCGGTAAAAATACACATTCATGAAAAATACATACTATTTTACATGCATAAAGTACCCTCCCTTCCAAGTTCCATCCGCACCTTAGAAAGCGCATTGTATTACGCAAGTTTGTATTTTTTATGTAATCAAGATAGCTAAAGAGCTTGCAATGTCACCAAGGAAATGGTGAAAAACCTCATATAGGCACAGAAGAAATAATAGGATAATACTTATAAATGTATAGGTCTACTGTCAAGTAGTGTCCGACCGAAGCTTCGGCTTCGGCTTCGGCTTCGGCCACCTTCGGCCAAAAAAGCACCTTCGGCCAAATCTTCGGCTTCGGCCAAAAATTTGCCGAAGGTTTGGCCGAAGCCGAAGGTTTGCTAGTTGTCAAATATTGAAATTTTCTGAACGATGCTAGAGCGAGACGGAGAGTGTGCAGAGCAGCAGAGTTTCGAACAAACGAATCGCAGTTAGTAAACTAAACGAGTCAAAACAAGTTTAACTTAATTATCCTAAGAAATTACTTATATTATAAGATTTAGGGCCTCTTTCACCACCATCAAGTAAAGTCCCGAGTAGGCTAATTGCCGATTAAAGTGACGAGTAACTATGCATACTCATTTCACAATCGCCGAATAGCGCTATCTGACAAGTAAAGTAGCCAGTAACTTACTTGTAACATTATCTGCCAATTAGTTTGTTTAACTGACGAGTAAGACGAGTAACGGTACGTGCAGTGAAGTAAAAAACATTTACAGCTAACCTTATAAGTATATTTATTTGACAAAAAATTATTAAACCTTTACATAATTCATTTATAGATAATCAAATAGACGATTTCGAAAAATTTGCACGAAAAACACCAAGAATTTGTCTAGTTATTTTTATTTATCATTATATTTTCGACTCTCACACCCGCGTACAAAATATATACATACATGGCCAAAAAAAATTATATAATAAACATACCAATAAATAAACTTACATAAACTCTACATAAATAAATACTTGTAGCGGGTGGAGGATTACGCCCCG
Source organism: Thymelicus sylvestris (assembly GCA_911387775.1). NCBI lineage: Eukaryota > Metazoa > Arthropoda > Insecta > Lepidoptera > Hesperiidae > Thymelicus > Thymelicus sylvestris. Next base: position 35,565,984 of record OU426885.1, on the reverse strand, counting down.
GCAGGGGAGACCAGACGGCCGGGGGACAGGGCGACAGGCTGAGAAACCGACGGACTATCTTAGCCGAGTCTAGCAGCACCGCTTTCTGCATCTTGGCTGCGAGCGAACTGCCGCGGAACCCCAGTCGCCTCATATGGTGAGCGAGGCTCACTGGGTTCAGCCCATTCGCAGATATAACGATTGGGATGGTTTTATTGGACTCCACATGCCACATGCTGGAAACCTCGTGAGCCAGATCTAGATACTTTCGTTTTTTCTCTGTGTCTACTAAAAACACCCTGGACTGTGCCCGGTCCATCAGCACGATATCAGACTTATTCGCCAAAATCGTCCTGTCCGTGATGATGGACCGGTCCCAATAGAGCCGAACTCCGTCACGCTCGAGTACTGGCATCGGTGTGTACCTATAATACGGCACTCTCTCATCCAGGAGACCGTACTTCAGAGCAAGCTCTTGGTGAAGGATTTTGGCCGCTTGGTTGTGTCTGTGCAGATACTCAGTGTTAGCAAGAGCCGAACATCCCGACAGCACATGCCCGAGTGACTCGCGGGGATGGCGACAAGCTCGACAAATGTCGGTAGTGCCATCCTTCAGGATGTACTTTCGGTAGTTCTTATTATTTTAAACAATTGATATTAAAATATATCTTTGTTACAGAATAAAGTTAGCACTTCTTTCTCTCTTGATTATATCCATGTTTTACTAATTTAATATCGGTCAAAACTCTAAACTAAAAAACTACCTGCGAATTTTAATAACACCAACTTATACAAAACCTTTGTAGTAATGACGGACGGACTGGCACTTAACCGATTTGACACGTGTTTGACATCTGGAAAACACAAACTGACCGAATGATGGAACGCATTATGACAAATCATTCAACTAACCGGCAAGTTGTTACTCGGAACTACATTTTATATTGTGAAACTGATAAAATTTAATTGTGACTTTTACTTGCCGATTAACGTTATTCAGCAAGTAACTACTTATGACTTTACTTGACGATTGTGAAAGAGGCGCTTAATTTTCTCAAAAATTCCAAAAAATTATATGTAAAAAATAGATATTGAAAAAGCGTTAAACTTTGCTCAGTTATTTTATAGAAATATTTTGTGTTCATCTGATAATTAAAAAAATGTGACTGATTATTTGATTATTTTTGTTAAAATTACTTTAAGTAAATAAATATTTAATTAACATTGTATATTTGAAACTTTTATTTTTGACAATATTTTATTACCTACTTGTATATGTTGGTCACTCGGCTCGTTATTGGGCTAAATCTGTAAAGCTCTCACAATATACCTAGTATTTTCTGAGATCAAAGTAACTATCGTATTTCTCAAGGTCAATGACACCTTCGGCTTCGGCTTCGGCTTCGGCCGAAGGTTTTGGTGAATACCGATTAATCGGCTTCGGCTTCGGCTTCGGCCAGGATTGCACCTTCGGTCGGACACTACTGTCAAGCATGTTATCTCAAGACTAAACCTTATTGACATAATATCTTTTTTATTCATGAACCAATGAAAGAAAACTAATAGTAGAAGTTACTACAAGCTTAATGCAATACATTAATGAGTTTCTACAAGAGAAGACTAAATAGGCTTCTCATCCTCTTCTTGTTAAAATCTGTTATAATATTTCTAAGTTAGATATATACATATTAACTGTATAAGTATATAGCGTTTGCTAAAAAATCTCTGAGTTCTTTGTTTTCGCAGTGCCAATAGTATACATCTGCTACATACAGACAAATAAACGTTATAATTCCGTTTGTGCCATTATCTGTGGATACAGACCCCTAAAAACCGCGACATAAAACGACATGCGAAAATACAAATGAAACACCAGAATAGTTAGAGGATAAATATTCAGCGCTATTGAATGTACGCGACGTTTCGGTCGGGCCGGAGCGAAAGTGGAAAATATTACGTTAATTTATTACAGCGATGTCAGCAGTTTGTTTTATATGAATACAGAATCAAGTTGCGAGCAAGAATATAATTATAAAACATGCATATTGTTCTGGTGTTCCACAATTATTCAGTGTAAATAAGCTCTGTCTGAGCGCTGAGAATTATTAACTCAAGTTTGACTTTTAGAGCCGTCTTTTTAGGGTTCCGTAGCCGAATGGCAAAAAATGGAACCCTTATGGATTCATCATGTCTGTCTGTCTGTCTGTCTGTCTGTCCGTATGTCACAGCCACTTTTTTCCGAAACTATAGGAACTATACTGTTGAAACTTGTTTATTTATGGATATTGCCGGCAAACGAGCTGACGATCCACCTGATGGTAAGTGGCTATCGTCGCCAATGGACACCGGCAACACCAAAGGCATCACTGATGCGTTGCCGGCCAAGAAAGAGAAAAGAAAAAGAAAGAAAAAACTGGCCCTCAAGCCCCCAGCCGGAACACGACGAGTCGTTTGGCGGCTGACTCATGCTCATCAGTGGTAGCTATCCAGGTGAACCCCATGGAGAAATAATAATGGTCTGAATTAACAATTAAAATCAATATTACCAATATAATCCCTTGAGGGGCCCTACCACCAGCAGGCCGGATTTAATCGCCTTTTACGACAGCCATCCAGCGTGGGATTGGGGTTAGTATTCTAAGCCGACCCAATACGGCTTGCCGTTGGTAACTGATTGATATTGATATTGAGGATAAAAATATGTAAAATGCTTTAAAAAAGTTAATAATTGCTTTGGACCCTGATAGTTGATAAGCCAGTCGCTAAATAAGCAATCGCCCAAAAGTTCTAAAGCAGTAAATACTTGCATGAATAAAGTTTTTAACACCATGAATATTATCACAGCTGAAGTCAGTAATTATAATCTATTTACAACCTAATTCGGTACTCACGCTCGCGAATATGCAAATTGTTTCCGTGTCTTGGATGAAAGTTTGAGATTCACTGAGTATTTGAAACGACTTACTGAACTGTTACACGTTACAAGATACTAGCGCTCGGCCCATGGCTTTGCCTTTGTTTTTCTTAATAATAAGTAGCCTGTATCTATGTATGTAGGTACGTAGGTCAAGGTCTACCTGTGTCCTAAATTTCATGAAAATCTGTTTAGTTTTTGTGTTTAAGAGTAACAAGTCATCCATACACCCTCACACACTTTTACATTTATAATATTGGTTTGTGGTTACGGTTCGTTCGCACATACATCGGACTTTAATCATTCGATTTGTTCAATTCGAAGATATTGAATCTTCGAATTGAACAAATCGCAGAAAACGCAGAGATATTCACAATATTTGAGTAAAATTTTGATTTAATTACGAAGTGATCATTCATCATCACTTGGCTTTAAAGACTCGTTATTAATACCTAACCAATGATAAATATATGTGTAAACAAGTCGTAAAAGCCAACGTTTCATGAATCAGATCGTTCAGGAATTGGAACTTTCAAGTTTCAACGGCAGAATTGTTGGATAAGAAAATATGTCACAGATTACACAATGTTGGCTAGCGAAGTTGGATTCTTCGATAAGATCTGTTTCGATGATGATCTAAATTCTAAACGATTTGAAAGTAAGAAGTTCAATAGGTTCGACTATTTTTATAACCCTCTGCCGTAGAAGTCGCTACAAATATCTAATTGTAAGCCAAACGATGAATGAATTTCTTGAATTTCTTATGGTCTGAACTTGTGCATTTAAATTACTACTTACAATCACGTGATATTGTACTTTGGCAAGTAATTTAAAATGTAAATAAAAACAAAAGTTATTTTATATTCAGGGAAATGCATCTGTTCCCACGGGATAAGATAGTATGGAAATTTCGTTAAAAGCTTCGTTAGCTTTTAGTAGCTGTGCAACAAATTATAATATAATAATAGTAGAAATGTTTTAGTGCAAAACTGCTTAGAAACTAAACTATTAGGTACGTTTCTCGGAACGAAGCAAGGGTGATTTTGCTGAAATTCTACTAAAGTGGATGAATGAAATGCGATATTCAATGGGTGAATTGAAGTTATTTATGTACTAAAATAATAATTTATATTATGTTGATTTGAATGCAGTCACCACTTATAATTTGTACTGGCGTGTAGAGTACGTAATAATTGATCAATAAATAAATTACACGTGATATAATTCAGTAGAAATGTTTTAATGCAGGTAACACAGAAAACGTAATGATTATGAGAATGAAACAAAGGTTCCACTATGTTACTTTATTTACGCTGTCGTGCATAACGCAGCGCTCTGATAGAAATGAGTAGTTGCTTTACTTTTTACATACAAAAGGCCAGAAGTGTGTGCAAGGAATGAGTGCGAGGGATGGACAAAAGCAAGAAACTTAGAGTAATCTGGGAAACACTCTTCTTAGAGGTCCCTGAACATGGATGACGATGATATCAAATTAAAGAGTTCACCACAAGGTTTTCAATAATCTAAATTTTACTAACAAAAAATAACCGGCTTCAAAATTACTCAAAATTTAATCGTCAGATCTCGATCAAATTTATGTTGTCATGACAAATGCTTTCGATTAAAAAAAAATCAGCAAAATCGGTTCACCCAGTCGAAAGTTCTGAGGTAACAAACATAAAAAATTCCAGTCGAATCGAGAACCTCCTCCTTTTTTGAAGTCGGTTAAAAAGGTGTATCATTGCTACATCAAAGGTGTAGCTTTTTTGGTAGCAGGAGGTTTTTTTATTTTTAAATTTATACTAGTTAAGATATTATTTTCTCATTCAATAAACGTCATACGCTCATCAAGTTTATATCCACTGTTATTTTCATTCTATAGATTCTAACATGGAACACAAAGTCCAACGTTTCGCATTAATTTAATTAGTTACGCTTTGAAGTTTGAAAGCGATATAGAAAAATTAATGTGTATAAACAATATAATATGAACGTTGTCCTAATTTTGTTTCGTTGCTGACTGTACCACTTTCATGGTTGTGTGCACTTGTTTAGGCGATTGTTATATTTTTATAACTAACACCTTCGGAATCCTACATTGGGCATGGCCTGACTCGCAGTTGGCCGGTTTTTTTTATTATTAATTATCCTCAGATATCTCTAGTATGTATCTCAATACACACGTACAATTATGAGTTGAAATTATAACCCTCCTTTTGGCTTCGCTGTAATAAAATATTATAAACGGAAACTCGTCTCTCACAAGACGCTTGATACAACATAATTTGCATACTGTGTGCCAATTATGTGCCAAGTTAAAATCAGATTATAATTACCCACGCATTCATAATATTCATGGAGTCAAAAAGTTTTGCGTTGCAAATGTTATTATAATGTTTGTCAAATTGTTTCTTTACTGCTTACCTAATTGTATGGTTGATGGTAAAGAATCTTTGCTTATTTTTACTTTTCTCTTATTCTTCTCATAACGATTAGTAAAAAGATTAATACCCGAAACGAAGGAATGGCGGGTTTCTGATGAATTAATAAATGATTTTTACTTCACCTATCGTGGACTGAACACTTTTTACTATAATACGGTTACACAAGATATTTTTTTTGTACTCATTCACCAATATTTCGACCCAGTTCCATTGATCCGGAACCAAAGTTTCTCCGCTCCGCAATTCAGCCGTGAACTGGGTCGAAATCGATATATAAAATAAATATCCTCAGTAGGTACTCTTATTAAAGTAAAATTCATAATTGTAATAAGAGTAATAATAGCTGTGTAAAGAACTATACCTACTTTGAATGAAATGAAATAAACTTAGATTCGTTCGTAGGTTTCATACTTTGTTCAGCGTTCCTCAAACTGTACATGGATAACCCATTACCGGTCCTGACGGGTCTCCGCCTGTCCGACATTCACGGGTAATTTACTAACAGAATTTCGTCTTGCTCCTAGATTTTGCAGGTGGATTAGGTAATAGATACTAGATAGCAACGTAATGTATTATTAGAGGTACATTCAATGATGTTGTATGTATAGGTACATTTAATAAAACTGTCACTAATTGATTGTACAATTGATTATGGCAATATTTTTTTAAATATAGTTTATCGGGTAAATCACAGAGTACTTAATCACTACGTGGGTAAATTTGCAGATATGCTAAACTTAAATAAACCCTTTAAAAGCAGATAGCGCAAGACTCTTTAATCTATAATACCTCTATACTTCATGGTAAAAGAGTAAGGTGGGGCACTATATGACGTCATAATGTTATATAACATTTGCAGTAGTGTTTATATTGGTCTTATGTGTCATATTTTGCCCGGACTTACCCTACTTCAGATAAAAGTGTTGCCCCATCTGATTTTTTAAAGTTAATTAAAATTTGCCATGTGTTCACATTGATCCGACGCATTATTATTTTCGTGTGCGCGTGAAAAGGAATTTTAATATCTATTTGTTTTCTGACTTTATCGTGAGCGTCTATTTATTACATCCTTCACGCCTTTTAACATTTACAAGCTCTAGGTATAATGATTTACGTTACCCACTTCTCTGCTTCGCTTCGCCATCTTACTACTAAATAAAATAAGAAAGAGTAAATTACAGCTATTCAAGTACCATTGGCTTATTTCCAGCGACTCCATTATAATAAAAGTATACAAGCTTACCAGACATAAGCAACGAAAAATGCCATCTTTTTCAGCAATACAACAGAAATCCTTCATATTATTTATTCACAGCCGTCTCTTAAGAATAGTCCAGGAGCCTGTAGGAATAATTGTTAGTTGCGCTGAATATTCTAAAAGACTTTTCGAGCACGGTTCTTTCTGGGTTCTGAACAAAAAAAATAGGAATTGAAACCTCGTGTCACAATGCCGGATGCGACCTGACATCATCATGGAATGGGGGCACGAAATAATAAGGCTCACAGTTGGTGCAATGCACGCGCGGAGCGGGTATTTGAACTAATGAGCTGGAAGCATTATGAATAACCTGCCCGTTATATGAAAAAAATATTATGTGAAAGATAATAATACCATTTCTTCGTCACAATAAAGATTGTACATACTTTCAAGTTACAAATATCATTAAAAAAATGCCGAATTGAATAACTTTTTCAATACTTTTACAATAATTATAAAATATTTGTATTATGCAGTTGATATATCTAGAAAACTGGAGCGAAATTGCAAAATATTTTAGTTTTTCCTTGATCTATACACTAAACACTAATTGTGTTCCAAATTTGAAGCTTCTATGTCTGCTAGAAGTGCCTTAGAGTTTTGATGATCGGTCAGTCAGTGAGTGACGAAATTAAGCAACTTTGACTAGTTATAATTCTAAAACTACTGAATCAAATTGAATGAAATTTGAAATTTAGCGTGTTTATACCATGACTGCTTGGTAGCTGAAAATTAAGACTTCTAGCTTTATCCACAAGGAAGTTATAGGGGGTCGAAAATGGCCTGAATTGCTTCGAGAAAAGGATGGTACGGCCGTGCCGCTTTTTTGCTCGACTTGGCGGGGGCACTGCCGTGCCCCCAGATTTCTGAGTTGAGATATACATTTACTGGTGTATAATGGATGATGTTATAAACTAAACGTGATTAAACAAATCGACTAAATAATTTCATGAGTAGAATCAGTCGGCCGTATTGGGCCGGATGGGTGTCGTAAAAAGCGATGAAATTGGTGGTAGGGCCCCTCAAGGGTTTATTTCCATGAAAAAAATGGTCTGTATTTTATATTGAAAAAAGCTTGTAAAGAAATCCAAAATATAAATCTTTAAATTAACAATAAATTTTACCCACGGTATCATGGTTCCAAGACTATCCCACTATAAGTCCCATTGAGTTGTCCCATGATGGGACAACTGACACTTAGTGTGCATCTCAAAAACATTTCCTGATACAAAAAAGCGGCCAAGTGCGAGTCGGACTCGCCCATGAAGGGTTCCGTAGCAGCAAGTAACATAATATAAAAGTTCTTGAAGTTCGTTGTAACTTTGATCGAGGTAAATTGCGGTTTACGATTTATGACGTATTAAAAAAAACTACTTACTAGATCTCGTTCAAACCAATTTTCGTTGGAAGTTTGCATGGTAATGTACATCATATATTTTTTTTAGTTTTATCATTCTTTTATTTTAGAAGTTACGGGGGGGGGGGACACATTTTACCACTTTGGAAGTGTCTCTCGCGCAAAATATTCAGTTTAGAAAAAAATGATATTAGAAACCTCAATATCATTTTTGAAGACCTATTCATAGATACCCCACACGTATGGGTTTGATGAAAAAAATTTTTTTGAGTTTCAGTTCTAAGTATGGGGAACCCCCAAAATTTATTCTTTTTTTTCTATTTTTGTGTGAAAATCTTAATGCGGTTCACAGAATACATCTACTTAGCAAGTTTCAACAGTATATTTCCTATAGTTTCGGAAAAAAGTGGCTGTGACATACGGACGGACGGACAGACAGACAGACGGACAGACAGACAGACAGACAGACAGACAGACAGACAGACAGACAGACAGACAGACATGACGAATCTATAAGGGTTCCGTTTTTTGCCATTTGGCTACGGAACCCTAAAAATAATACTACATTTTCATCTGGACCTTTCTATCTTGACCTAATTCAAGGTACCAGACCCACGGACAAAATCTACACTTAAAAACATAACAAAATACATTTAAAAACAGAACAAATACATATAAAAACGAGGAACAATAACGTCTAAAGGTCAAAGCTCTCCAGTCTCCGCTCGCCCGTGGCATACACCGTACACCGCCGTACGCCTTTGTCTCGCCACTATTCGCTGTTTGTTCCCGTTTTTAAAATTAAAACTATGCGGCTCGAAATGCTCTCAGATATTTCATTTGATACAATATGTAAGGGTCTACCTGCCAATTATTAGACGATTTGTTGCTTAATGTTGCTGTTGATCTTAATTTTAGTAAAAAAATTGGTTGTTTGTAAAGTCGGTTTACGGACGGTAGTTTAACGTGACAACGTCATGAGAAAACATTGATGAAATGATTGCATACTTTTATAGACAAAATTGAGCGCTTCGGCCGATCGTAGCCGATCGTGCCTCTCTATCGCTTTTTCCGCGCTCTCGCTCGCGCGGAATGTGACAGTGAGTCATGCTTTTTCGTGCGTGCACCCAGCGTTCATCGTTTTAATAGACGTTATCACGTCAAAAAATGACCGACTACAAAGAACTTGCTTCTAAATTCGCCCTTAAGCAATTCTACAATATTTGGAAAGTTCCGTGAATTCCTCATGGATCCACAATATTTGTTACGTTAATACGGTATGGGTTTATGCGAAATGCGGGCTTTTTAGGGTTCCGAAGTAAAATCGTAGTCTGTGCCAATGTTACCCCGTGTATGGCAAGTAATGTGATGAATTTACAAGGAAAACTATCACGGCTTTGTTAGCATAAGTAGTTAACGAGTAATAGTCGATAAACTTACTACTTCGGAACCTTACATTGCGCGTGGCTACACACACTTGCCCGTTTTTTTCATTGGTTCACTTGTTTTACCTAATTATTAGCCATACGACTAATCTTATCTTTGTGTAAGTTATGTAAACTTTCAAAAGACATAACCGACCCAGTCTCGTGATATTGCAATTAATACACATGAGAATTTTGCAAGGCTAAGGCCAAAGGAAAGTTGAATTTTTAACATGAATTTCATGAATGTTAAATGATTGTGGAATGAAAATATAAATATTTGGAAGCTATTCGCAGTATTAAATTATTTATTTCTTAAAACTTACATTCCACCTGGTAACCAACATTCAAACGAAAGAAATACCATATTTATAACGAATTAGAAGACTAAGCAGTTGTAATAATCTCCACTGCCCAAGTCATCAATTGGCACTAGTATACAATATATTAGTGCGTAAAAACAAAGCCAACGCGCGTTGCAAACGTGGCACTATAATTGGTTCAGTTGGACCAAAGCTCAGTACATAATTCAAATAATATATGCGACGCTATCTCACGTTAGTTCGTAAGAATGAGAGAGAGATGTAATACTTTTTGCTTGTATGAAGAACATTTTTTGTAAAATGTTCCGATGGGCTTATAGTTACTTCCCATAGTTACTTCCTCTTGAAATTAATGATTGTTTCCGTGGTACCTATTAAAGATCATACGATTGAAAGTACTTACTAGGACGATGAGCCCTTCTAAAATATAAATTCCGTTAAACCTTTGGCCTATGTTTAAGATCTAATGCTTTCAATGTGATTAAATCATGGGATTTAATAGCACCAAGAGACATTAAATTCCGTTAACAACCGAATGGGAATTGCACCAATCAAAGTAGGAAACTGTCTATCCTGCTCTTCCTCTTGTAATTGCGATGAGTAAGAGAGGGATAGTTGCTGCTACTTTAATATGATAATCGGAAAATTCTGCACATTTGTGCGGATACTCTCTACTCGATTACGAGCGGTGCTGAATATGTGATGAGGATTGGCGTTGCTACATATCACAGCAATTTATAAGGTCGTGGTTGGAACTGATTTTGTGGGTACACGTATAAAAATACTTTGTATTGCCGGTAATGTTTGCAGTTAAAAGCTATATTTACGATAGTGTCATATATGTGGAGGAATGCGTTAATTTTTAAGTAAAAATTTTGTAACGACATTGCACTATACCTCGCATGGTGACATTACGCCAGACCTAAATCACGCTATCAAAGTTTTTTTTATTTAATGATTGACTACAATTAATAAGTGGATAATTCATGCTAAGACTAGATGGTAAATGCACCAACTTAGTAAAAGCCTATTCAGTCTTTTCTTGAAGACTCCCATGTCAAAAGCGGGCGAAAATGTGAACGAAGGCAAGTTATCTCAGTCCTTTGCGGTACGCATAACGAATGACGAGGGGAACCGCGTCGTTCGTATTTTAAATAATTCTCGGACTGCCTGGGTTATATACCCCTGGTAAACAGTTGCTACTTATTCTGTCACTCCTAACCAATTATAATTTTAAATCCATAGCTCAGTTGGTCACCTTGCAAAAGAGGAATCTCGGATCTTCCCGGCCAGGGCTGCTATTAATTTCACAGATAAATGTTTTTTCTCAGGTGTGTGCGTTAATATATTAAGTGTGTCCATACCAGTGCGTTCTATAATAAGTCATGCACATTACTTATTTATCTAATAAATTTAACGTCGATTCAAAATTGATCATCATGGACATTTCCTGAAATAGAACTAGATTGTTTGTAACTCCGTCCTTTAAGTACCAGGAACCCATACGTCACCTGGTACATTTAACGAAAGATCGGTCTGTTTCCGCCGCCTCATAGAATATTCATCGGCGACGGTTCGGGTGAACGCGGTAATATGTCAGCATTACATCGCAATTAGGTTCGGTGACATAGAAATGTGGTGCTGTTTGATTGCCGATCTTTTTGCTGGTTGAAAGATGTGTTTTGATACGTATAGAATTTGTAGATACATAAAAAACTTGAGAGGTGTCAAGGGACACCCGGATGGAACGAAGTTCCTTGCAGTCAGTACTAGGATAGCAAAAACATGCAGCAAGTGTGCCAAAACAAGATATTAAACGTGAGAAATGCAAGCGTGTGTACTTTTATATTAGAAAAAAATTGTTTGGTTGGCAATACGAGGTTCGCCGGGCCAGCTAGTTTTAGATAAAATTTAATATGTTTAACAATCTCCTCCTTTATATTCCTCCTTCAGGCTATTTCTCTGAATTGTATTCGTATGTTAGTATGTTGCTAACAACAAAGTATTGTCAACAGAGAGTGGGTTGCGACTTGCGCGTGGGGTCGACCCGTCGCGTGGACGAGTGCGGCGTGTGTGGCGGCGATGGCTCCTCCTGTTCGCGGCCGCGGTACCACTGGCTGGCCACCCCTGGCTCGCTGTGCTCGGCTACCTGCGGTGGAGGTAAGAACACCAGTGGCGTAGCTAGTCCTAATGAGGCCCCTTTTTTTTGTGAGGCCACGAACACAATTACAAGAAATATAAAGTTAAAGAAGAACACAATTAAGAAAAACAAAAACATACAGCTTATGCTCGCACGTGTCCAGTGGCCTAGAAAAAGGAGCCCACTCAGCATGATGCCGTAGTGTTGGCTACGGCGCTGATTTTCAGTGAGTCCTATGTAAGTCACATATCAATATTTGTTGTTACGTTCGACGTTAGCTATCAAAATATAAAAGAAGTGCCAACTGTAAGCGGTCGTAGGCCGCTGGCGAGCTTTTTTTGGGAGTTTTATTGGGGGCCCCTGTACGCTGGGGGGCCCGTATAATTGATACGGCTGATACGGCGGTAGCTGAGGGTAACTAGTGGAACATTATTTTACACACACAAAAATGTGTGTAAATGATTCAGATTTTTTTTCCAAATTGTCCATGATTAAGGTTAAGAAATCCTTATAGAGAAATATGTAATCATTTCTGCTATCTCAGTCCATTATTTTTTCCGCGTCCCGTTAACTTAAGTAATTAGTAAAAAGTCGTAATCCAATCGCTTTTGATCCAGTAATTAAGTGTCGTAAATTGTCTCTCCTAAAAACTCATTGTTTTCCCAATACCAGAAAAACTCCTGCGAACTTGCCATCCGTCAGGTAGCAGATAAAAAAGGCAATTAACTGTAGTAGTGAGCGGGTGAATTTGTTAATTAAAACGATATTTTACATTAAATTGGCGACAAATTATACTGAGCCTTGGGAAATGGGTAGGTTGAGACGTATGTCTGAGGCAATAAATATTGGAAAAAATTGGAAAAACCTTTTTCTTATCAGGTTTCTCATTGGATATACATATGCCCTCATATTATTATTATTCCATTAAAAAAACAATAGGACGACAATTGGCAGGCGTAAAAAAATTAATATCATTTTTAAGGTTATAGTTTTATCTTATAAATAGTAAGTAGCATTTCTTAAAATCGGTCTAGTGTTTCAATCGCCACAGTCTATTATAATATTTAACACAAGGGGAAGGAAGTAGCACAAGATTCATAAGAAAAAAAAGCTAAAAAATAAAATAAAATGTTTGTTTTGTTACGTTTATATTGCTTCCTCTAATTACAGCTCATAAACGACTTTTCATTATCAGAACATCATAATTAACATCAAAACCATGAGATTACATTGGATGACCCATTTCTAGCGTATGGACAATATAATTAAACGATGTGTTATTCATACTTTTGATCATACATAAATAAGCTTGATTCCCGGTATTTTAAATTAAAGATTTTAACTGTTTTATTTTGCTTGCCCTCTTTATTTGTTCGTGTCAAATGTTTCAAACTTAATTAGAACTACTTTTCTTATCCTAAGGAGTTGTTTACATGATGACAATACATTTTTGTGATAAGCATGATCTGATAGTATATACAAGTTTGGCTCCACGTATGGAAACTCCTTATTTGTTAACAGCACAGTCCTGAGTTCTTTTCTTTAGTATCTACATTGACACTGTAAAATAATGTATTTAGTTTTTAAACCTTCTATCTTGTTCTATCTTATTTCTTTAAGTAATCCCACTTCTGTAAATCCATTCTTCTTAATCTCTTCATAATCATTGCTAGCAGTTACTAGGACATAAGATCAGAGACTTTGAGAGACTCTCAACTACTCGTAATTACACGCATATACACTGAAGTGAATTACTCAAACGATGCTTCGCAATTATTTTTTGCACTTAAAATAATACAAGTTGTTTTCCTCCTTGGTGGGTTTTCACTCGCTGTGGTACCTTGTGTGCCTTTGTGACCTTGGACAGGTAACATCCATATAAGTATGGTATGTATGTATGCTTAATAACAGTTGAGCTAGCAATTACGGGACATCCTGTATATATTTTGATCGTATGATTTAAGTTATAGCATTTGACGTGACTACTGAATCTTGAGAACTGAGAGATTCTAGTTTGCTCTTCCTTTCCGTAGTAGTTTCTTTTGTAAAAGAAGGAGATAGACATATGTATCAGTTTTTATAAAGTTCCCTTACTCTATTTGCGCTAATAATGAATACGGATATCCGTAATACATTATTGGCAACGCATTATTTCAGCATTTTGACTTCACAATAAGCTAAACTGAATGTAAAGATATTTCGTAACACGAGCCGCTAACCAACCGTAACAATTCATCTGGTACTCTTCATTCTCCTTGAGTTATTTTCTTCATTTGAAGTTATTTTAGGATAATCGATTGAAAGCTTGGGATATTCTTTTATTTTTAACCGACTTCAAAAAAAGGAGGAGGTTCTCAATTCGACTGTATTTTTTTTTTTTTTTTTTTTTTTTTTTTATGTTTGTTACCTCAGAACTTTGGACTGGGCGAACCGATTTTGATGATTCTTTTTTTAATCGAAAGCTGATGGCTGTCATGTGGTCCCACATAAATTTTATTGAGATCTGACAATGGCATCCATGAGAAAACTACATAAGTCGTAAATTTGTGTTAAGATGTGCGCGACAAATTGACGAATAACTCAATATCACGTCAACCGATTTCGATGATTCTTTTTTTAATAGAAAGCTGGTGCTTGTCATGTGGTCCCACATAAATTTGAACGAGATCTGACAAGTAGTTTTTGAGAATTTGAAGTCGGTTATTTTTTGTTAGTAAAATTTAGATTATGTTGGTAAGTGGTCGATCACTTTGTCGTTGTTTTGTATGGAAATTGACCACTTTTTCGCCGTGACAAACATTGATGGTTTCAACATATTATTGGTCCACTACTGAACACGAGTCTCTTCTCTTGAAGAGGAATAGAGAATACTCCACCACGCTGTTCCAGTGCAGATTAGTAGAGGGGCTAGTGGCCTACCCAAGTGACGAGTGATGTCATGCTGCCCGAGGGCCTCCGACATAGCTTAACGACTGTTATCTTATGATAACAGCCAGGATCGACAGCTTTACGTACCCTTCGGAGAACGGAAGTTTTCAAGAATTTTTTTACCACCAGCGGTCACGCATCCAACTACTGACCGCGCCCGGTGTTACTTAACTCGGTCGATGACTTAGGTTTGACTTAAGCCACCGGGCTTTGAGTGCTTCAGGCTGGGAACGGTTTGAACGATAAACATGGATGTTTAGGCCTTTAGGGTAAAAATCTGAAGCTTATCCTCGCAACAACGAAAACATTCATTACTATAAATTTCAAAATTTGTAAATCCCCCGATATTTTATTTTCACCAACATAGAACTGATTACAGATAATCATAAGTTGCAGCCTAGAACGTGGTTTAACCATATCGATCACATCAGCTTTCAAATAAAAAAACCGCATCATAATTGGTACATTCGCTTAGGAGGTACGATGCCATGAAGAGACACATACATACATACACGTTTTTATAACACCTTTTTGTGTCGGGGGTTAAAAATAAAAATCGTTAGTCCGAACTAGCCCTAATCCTCAAGAAACTGTTGCACGGTGAAAGCAATGGAAATTTCCGTTGATTTATCAGTAGCGGGGTAATGGCTGACTTCAGAGTACAAATTACAGCGGCCGTCCGATTAACAACCTTGTGTAATTTGAATAGTATATTTTATAGAGGGTTGACGGGGATTTATGTTTGCGGCTGCGTTACGTTTGATGGGAAACAGATTTGTGCGGACTGGTGGTATTGGATTATAGTTTACTAGCTGCCCGGACAGACTACGTTCTGTCAAAAGTTTTTTTTTTATAAATTGAGATGTAAGCTATCCTATCTTTCAAGTTGGATCAAACTGCACACGGTGTGCAAATTTGATTACAATCGGTTAAGTAGTTTAGGAGTCCATCGCGGACAAACAACGTGACACGTAATTTATATATATTAAGATGGATAATCCTACTAATATTATAGATGTGGAAGTTTGTTAC
This sequence comes from Thymelicus sylvestris, assembly GCA_911387775.1. NCBI lineage: Eukaryota > Metazoa > Arthropoda > Insecta > Lepidoptera > Hesperiidae > Thymelicus > Thymelicus sylvestris. The sequence goes on along the minus strand of OU426885.1, from coordinate 35,550,185 downwards.
GTTTTCACGCAAAAACTAACGGATTTTTATGAAATACGAGTAACCGCCCTCGCTTTGCTTCGGTGTTCTTATTTTTTACACCTTGGGTTACATTATTGGAGTCTTATTAAGGACACCTAATTTTTTACATATAATATAGCATATTATGTCACCCGGGGATGGTGTAGCTTCCCAACAGTGAAAGATTTTTTCAAATCGGTTCAGTAGTTTCCGAGCCTATTCAATGCAAACAAACAATCAAATCTTTCCTCTTTATAACATTAGTAGGTATAAATTAGTATAGATAACACACAGGTAGACGACGCTCTGGACTTGGTACCTAATATCCCGGAAAATGCGGGCAAAGTCACGAGCAGAGCGCTAGTGGATTATAAAAAAGTTATGTACCCTGCAGTAGATGGCTTGGACGTTGTATAATTTATATTGGACGTTCAATTCCTTAAAACATAATTTTATAACTCTTCATATTCTTTTTACGTGATGTGTTTAAACTTTAACAGCAATTACTTCTTCTTTAACTTCTTTTATAACCTTACGTGATAAAGGTCCTGTTTATGTATCTGATATAGTGTTAATTTCCATGTTTTAGGTCAACGTATAGAGAACAACATATTCATTATCATGGTGTAATTGATTAATTAGTTTCCAATTAAGTAACAATTACTGGGTTGTCAATTGTGGTAAACATCTATTACCTGAATACATAAGTTCCAGCAGGAATTATATCCTTATGAGTATATGTACCACTACTGCACTTTTGAAAGTTGTGAATTCAGATTTTACCTTAATGGTGCAGTTCTTTGTGAGTGTGCCATTGACGACCCGTGTGGTGTAATGGTACCGGGATTGCCGTCACAGAAGTCTTGGATTCGATTCCCAGCGAGGCGGAAATTTGAATGATGAGTTTGAATTTCTGTTCTTGGTCTATGTGTTCTTTGTGTATTGTCCATGGTATCCACGAGTCACGACGCAGGGAATCCTAGTGTGGGGCTTTGAGTGTGTAGCGTTATTATTATTATTTTTCAAAATTTTACCTAAAATTTAGTCTACACAAAACTGTCATATTAAGATATGCAAACTGCGTTTGAAATCGTTCGTCAGCTATGAGCCTTATGCCCCGAATATCTGAACCAATTCTAATTAAGGGGAATGAGAAAGATGGACATGGAGATAAGATTTAGAGCTGATTCAGATTGTTTCATTTATTCGGCGGCTCAGACCAGCAAGGCTATTCTGTTTTCTAACTCGACAGCGGAATCCGCGATGAGTGTCAATTTTGGCAAGAAATTTTGACACTCATCGCGGATTCCACTGTCGAGTTACAAAACAGAATAGCCTTGCAGGATCGAAACGTTTTATCAAGAAATCTGTCTTTCGTGTACTTAGGTCTTTCAAAAATTGTCTTGCGCACATAATTCTTCAAGAACATTGTAATATGTAGATAGTTTCGAAGTATCCGATATACAACAAAATGTGAATAATGTGTGTCCCCCAATATTTTGTTAACATACATTATATTGTATTTGAGATTTTGATTGGAACGTAAGATTTACTTTATATTACAAGCTTGAATTAAAACGATCTGGAGTTCACCGGGGATAGTGTAGCTTTCTAACAGTGAAAGAATTTATCAAATCGGTTCAGTAGTTACGGAGCCTATTCAATGCAAACAAAAAATCAAATCTTTCCTCTTTATATAGGTATAAATAAATAAATAAATATGTAATTATAATATCTTCCCACTGCCCTTTCCTGAAACAAAATTTAAAATTCAAATATTTTATTTAAAATTTCTACTGTGAGAGGGCCCAGGATAAGGCTATGTGGTATGTTTGCAGTATAAATCTATCTAAGGAGGTTCCTCTGTTCATATTACACAGTGCTGAATAACTTACACCTTCACTTAACCATTAAACTGATCAGCTTGAAACGCGTAGGTATCAAGAGCGTAAAGTAGGATATAGATCTACTTTTTACACAGAAATCTTAAACTGTGAGTGAAGCCGCGTTTAATAACTGATTTTTTATACCTAGTATTATCTGGAAATAGAGTAATTTAACACAATTTCTTACGGACGAAAATACTACAAAATTATTGTATTTTAAGAAAAACGGAAATTGAAATGCACACTCAAATAATTCGAAATCAAGAACAGTTTCAATTGCCATCAATCAATGTCCCTAAAAATATAATGTTCTTAAAAAGATCATTAAGTTGGGTTGTATTTCAACCCCTTAACCGACAAAGGGGTCTGACGGACCCCATTTATCATTGCCGGTCTGACACCTAATTAACAATTGAAACGTCTGGAGTGAAGTGAAGAGGGCCAGTTTGTCTCGGGTCAGTGGGGTCCAGAGATAATCTTACAAAGGTAGCGGTGGTTGATGGGTTAAAACCCGTACAATGCTTCGGAGTACTAATCCAATAGGCCTTTCACGTACAGAAACGATAGAGATAATGGAATGCCTTTACCTTCAGTCGTGACAGGATCGAATCCTGTATTGAATCTTTTCATGTAATTAATAACTTGCTGTAACTTGACTTTGGTTGTAAATTTTTGTTGTATGTGTGGTTCAATGAAACTTTTATAATAATAGCGAAATAAATGCCTTTGGTGTTACTGATGTTCATGGGTGATGATAAACATTGCACTTAACAAGGTGAACTGTCTGTTCATTCATCAGCTTTACTCGATAGGTAGAAAATGGGATTCAGAAGAATACATTTACTTAATAGATAATTCAGATACAGAATAGAATAGAGAATACATTTACTTAATAAAGATTCAGAAATAACCGTATCTGCAACAGCTGTTCTCAATTTTGTTTCATATATTTTTCATGTTATGTATCTTCATCCTCATGACTCACAACAAATAATCTACGCGGTAGTACCTACCTCGTATCTCGATCAATTGCATGCATGCAATAGACGAAAAGTAAAGGGAAAAAGAAAAAAGGAGGAAGGAAGAATTAGGAAAGGCAAAATTAAGGTATATGACAGTCTATTTCGTCAGTCATAAAACGGAACGAGATCAATACAAGGTCAATCCGACCCGGTTGACGTTCATAAAGCCGACGTCATTTTCAAGTCGGTATTTGTGTGTACGAGTACAAATACCTAACTATAGCGCAGGCTGGTTTTATTTTTAATTTACCTCGTTTCTTTGTTCAGAGCCGTCATTACTGACTTCAAACGGGGCGGCGATTAATTTTGCTTTGTGCTATAATGCACTGCTGGTGACAATTTTTCATGAGTATTGCTTTGGATTTCGTAATTAATTTCTATAATAAGTACGCTTAGTGTTATTAATTAAAGGAGAACGAAGGGGTGACATTTAATTGGATATTTCATTGGTCGATGCCCGTAATAATGGCTACTAAAAGACATGGGTTTATTTACATGTCTTATTTGACTACAAGTAAATATTGATGAAATGGAAAATTTTGGCAATTCTGTACCCCAGTTGGTAGTTAGTTGGGAGGGACCCTGGGGAATGAGGGGTTCTAGGCAAACCTAAACATGAAAATGTTCGAACAGATTCTAAGTAGCAGACACAGTCATGTTTGAAGTCGTAGTCGTAAGAACGAACTCGTACGAGAAGAAGAAGTCGTACGAACTCGGGTCGTAAGATATTGTTTTTATTCGCCTCCGTAATCCAAAAAATCATAGCCAGTCAGTTAAAACATAATAAAGTTAGCAAAAACATAAACGAACAAAGAAAATAATTTCGACACAGTTAAGAAATAGCTTCTTAAAAAGTTAGAAATTTCACAAATCCGAGGACGGAATGGATCTCTTTATTAAAATATTAATGTATTCGAAAGAAATTTAGAATTTAGACGGCTCGTTACTTACCAATTACCATTGGGAATAAATATGGAAAAAGTGTATATCTCTCTTTCCTTCTTCCTTTTTGTTTTTGGGTGTAAGTGAGACATCCTCCAATCGTGTGCTTTCTAGTTTAAAATGGATGAAACAATATCTGGTATAATCTCATAATAAAAATTGAATAAATAATCAGTTTTTATTCTGAAGTTCTTCAGTCTGAGGGATAATTGATAGGGATTAGGAGAGAAAAAGATTCATCCATCCTGAGTCCAAGCCAACTTCTTCTGCTCGTCGTTCACCTTACTGAATAACTGATGATGCTATAATATTATATATTTGAATAAAACTATATATAACTAAGGGTATTTAATATCACAATAGATCCCATAAAAATGTTTATTAGAACTTTTTTCTGCTTGTCGGTTTGTCTGTGATCTGTGTGTCTGTTTATCTTAGAAAGCTTATTTGATTTGGACTCGGTTCCTACTAACTGGGATTTAGTGTTTGTTTTATTTCAATCGATACACAAATAAAACTTATGTGAACTTAATTAAAGAATACCGTCCATACATTTTTTCGAGTGTTTGTCTGTGCTGTTTGTGTATAAGTTTACCGACATGAAGCAAGGGCAGAGTAAAACGCAAATTGCTGAATGACAGACAATGCAAAGCCGAGTCAGTTGACCGAGAAGCATGAAACTTTGTAAAGAGGTTCCTTTTATAGAAGTGCATATAGTAGTGTAGACGAGAAACAAGGAAGTATTTTTGAAAATGTATTCAAAATTAAAAATTAAGGGTAAAATTAGGGGCACAAGTTTATATGATTCCTCAAACAAAGTCGGAGGCAGTAGGCAGTAGTAAGGAGTAGTAAGGAGTCATAAGGGATAAACCATAACATTTGAAAATAAATTACGCTGCTGATAGCTAAATTTTAGAATTAATGAGTTATTTTTGTGATCCTACCTAAAATTTAGAGCGAGCAAAGGTATAAAAATGTTATTTGTCATGTTAAATTATTCTCAGTAAAATGATCTGTGGCTTAGGGAGTTTGGTGTAAATATATTTTTGTTTTCAGGTTACAAGATGTCTCTAGCGGTGTGCCGAGACCGTCTCACGGGCACCGACGCTCCTGAGCAGCTATGTGATGGATCAAGCAAACCCGCTGCATCAGTTGTGCGGTGCAATACTCATCCGTGTCCTTTCAAGTGAGTTTTTACCTGGTTATAATTACTTCCTCCAAAGGCTTCCTCCTTCCTTCCTTTAAGACTATGCTTGTTATTTTAGTTAGCTTTAATAGCCCACAATTACGGATCTCTCCTCATAGCTCTTCTAGTGAAAATTGTTGGAGAGGTTAGTGGACGGAGTGCTCAAGAAATATTTTGCACCAGCGGGGATACCTATCCAACTACCGACCACGCAGTTGCTTAAATTGGTAAATCTTAGGATAGAACAAAATTCGTCAGGGTTTAAGCCCTTCGTCATGCAAGAGATGTTATTATGTTCAATTCTGAAATCAACAATGCAACGCAAACAATAAACTGTTATGTCCAGGTGGTACGTGGGTGAATGGTCTTCGTGCAGCGTCACTTGTGGAGGTGGTGTGCGGACTCGAAGAGTTTTGTGTGCACGGTCTGCTAATGTCTCCAGAGCTGACACTTATGATCCAGGTTTGGGCTGCTAAAGTTTTTAAAAGAATTTAAAGGTAGGGGAAAGAGAATAATATATAATGATGAAATTGTATACGGCTAAGAGCTGGGGGTAGGAATACTTTCAAATTCTGTTATGCTAAATATGTCTCAGTTATAATATCAGAAATAGTTCCCAAGAGAAATACCTATACATCTGTCGCCAATATTTGAAGACTTTAGTCTTCAAGAATTAGTTAATCTGACATCATCTTTAATACAATATCAGAGATATTACGTTCTATTTTCTATAACAAGAAGACAGCTATTCGTACTAAACTTATTTCTTAGATATTCTAATGTATTTTTTCATGTAACCCTATCATTTGTTACAGTATTTTGTAAAGAGGTGAAATAAATGTTTTATTTCTTGCTTTATTTGTTTTTAATTTATCACGACTTAATTTAGCCTTTTCTTGGTAACTTGAAATAATTTAAAATGGATTTGCTTTAATAGGATCAAGTGCGGAGCCTGGTTGCGCGTCTCCAGCACCCAGATCAACTCAACCTTGCAATGATCAAGCGTGTCCCAGTTGGGTGGCTGGCTCCTGGTCTGGGGTGAGTTTGTCCTATAGCTTATTTTTGGGTAAAATTTATTAAACCATGCGGAACTTCTTAGCTTTGGCGATCCGCGTGGCGTAATGGTCACCATGTTAGACCGCCGTTTGAAGGATCTTGGTTTAAATTCCCATCTTGGCAAAAATTTAAATAAGGAGTTTGAATTTCTGTTCTCGGTCTCAGTGTATGTATTGTTGTTTTTGAGTGTTGTTGACACAGGGAATCCTATTGTGGGGCTATGAGATGAGTGTTTATTTATATTTACGTTTATATTCTTTCACCTGTTTACTATGGAACGATGCAAATGCTACGCTATTCTTTAAAAGGAGTGTGAACAGTGTCTTTCAAGGTCAGCAATAGCAGCTCTTTTGATGCACATATCCATATTTTGTGTTCTTGGCTTTGTGCATCATAGTAGCCAAGACACGGGGAATCATAATGTGGGGCTGTGAGTGTGTAGCGTTATATTGTGACGGTGACTACTTTGCTGTCAGAGCCGTCACCTCTTTGATTGTCTCTTTTATAAAAATAAAATCAATAGTTATCTAGCACATAAAGGTTGGAAAAGTTGGAAACAAAATGACTTTTAACTGCGTAACTTAAGCTTAAAACCTCCTGAACCATAATAATTGAAGCAAAAAACGCTGTTTTTAAAGTAGTTCCAAATCACATGAAAATCTCTTTGCAGTTAGGAAATTATTGCGATTATTATTGCATATTTCATTATTTACAGCCAAATTAACGCTTTATTCCCTCCACGAGTGTCGAACTAATTTACTGTTTAATGCAATGTATATCTCCTACTATTCCCACGGTAACCGACAAATTAAACTCTAATCTAAAGTCAGTAGCTGAAACAGCAAGAAACATCGCAATGTCCGGGGATTACAAAATTACGACATCTTAACATACCAGCTAAATACGAATACATTTTAAAGGAGTTAAAAAGAGGAAGTTTTCTAATTCGGTTGCTTCTTTATGTATACCTACTCAGTGACGTGGTTACGCTTATCGACACTGCAACCAAGACGAATTACGTAAGTGAATGTAAGCCAAACTGCGAATTAATAAAACATAGTCGGCTTAAATTTAATCAGATCGTTAAAATTCTGTGCAAGAAAATTTTCCCGCACTTTAAATCAAAATAAAAAACCGGGCAAGTGCAGTCCAGAGGCCATGTTAGGGTGCCAAAGTTTAGGGGTGAAGGGTTTATTGACTTTTACTCATTAAATACATGGCTGTGATAGTTTTTCTTGTAAATTCATCATAATATAAACTATTTTTGAGATTTTTTTCACTTGTCCAACTCCAACCGTTTCAGGGCAATTTCGGGCGGGGGGGCGACATTTGACTCTAACCAAAATCAACACTTTAAAGCCAAATATATCTCAAACGGACCGCTAATTCCAAAAATAGTTTTAGAAAACCCATAATATTTTTGAAAGATTTTCAACGATACAACCAAAGATATTGTATGAATAAACGAAGAAATAATGGTACTTATCCCCACACTATAGGGTACGCGACGAATAAAAAATTCATCCTCACGTTACTTGTAGGGGAGGTACCCTGAAAAAAAAAAAATTTTCAATATTTTATTTTACGATTCTGGAGTTTCATTACAGCTTTCTAGCACTAATGGTCTCGCCTTGGCACTTTGCTTCGGACAGACAGACGTACTACATAAAAACGTATTTCTTGTGGCATTTCTCAATACTCTATATTTTGTGATGGGATATATTGTAAATAAACAGTTATTATTATTATTGTTATTATTATTATTATTATTTAGGATTAACTTATCTCGGTTTGTACCGGTTTACTAAAGTACACGGGCCTAGGCCAAGTGTACATTAGGTTGAGAGTGTTGAGAGCTAGTGATATCTGTAGTAGTCGGTGACTGTGCATGGGTGACTGTAACTTCCTGATCGGATTGAAGGAATTTCCTTACTATCCGGCAAGTGTTGAGGATCACTGCTTTCTGTAAAATATTATAGGTGCTCGGTGGCAGGTTAAGTGTCTTGAGAGATTGATGCAGTGTTTTGGGGATAACACCTGTGGTAGAGATTACTATTGGAACTATTGTTACTTTACGTAGTTGCCATATTCGCGTGATTTCCTCCTTAAGTTCTGTATATTTCGATATTTTTTCCGCTATTGTGTTTTGTATGTTATGTGTGTTAGGAACAGCAATATCGATGAGGTATCCGACTTTATTGGTTTTATCAATTAATGTTAGGTCTGGTCTATTGTAGTGGATTGTTCGATCAGTTAAGATGGCTCTATCGTAGTATAGTTTGGTAGTTGTGTTCTCTAGTACAGGTTCCGGGCTATATTTATAATAGGGATGTAAGATGTTAATAAAATTATATTGTTTAGCTAGTTTTTGGTGAATAATATTGGCTACTTGATCATGTCTATACTTATAGTCTGTTTGAGTTATGCTTTTGCACGCACCCGTTATGTGTTGGATTGTTTCGGCAGAACTATTACATTTCCTACAGATGTCTGATGCTATATTTTTAATTATGTATTTTTGGTAATTTCTGGTTTCTATTACTTGATCTTGTATGGCCATTAAAAATCCTTCAGTTTCCGGAAAAAGTTCGCCGCGATGAAGCCATGCGTTCGATGCTTCCATATCGACATTACGTTGGCACAAATCTTGGCGGTGTCTTCCATGAAGAGATTTTTGGGTCCAGTCTGCTATTTTTGTCTTGTTGTCAGTCAATTGTTCGTTCGCTTGTTTGACTTTATCTCGTAGATTCAGAGCAGTTGCTTTACTGTCATTGATTACTACGGATTTATGTAGTTCAGATGTTTCCGCTCGACTAAAGAAATACTGTCTAAGGGTACTTATTTGTCGGTTATGTAAATTACTGATATCAATAAGCCCTCGTCCGCCTTCTTTCCTTGGTAATGTAAGTCTTTGTAAACACGCTCTTGGATGATGTTTGCGAAATTTTGTCATTGTGGTGTTAATAATGCGTTGTAAATTTTGAAGGTCTGACTTGGTCCACCTGATAATACCGAAAGAGTACGTAAGTATAGGTATTGCATAAGAATTTATTGCTTTAATTGTGTTTCTAGAACTAAGTAATTGTAATTTCAGTTGGGCAACGCACATCCGCGAAATTTGTAAATCGGTCACCGCGAAGCTCTGTTTCCTCAACAGACTCAGAAACTTTCTTCCTACCAAGACTAAGATAAATCTGGTGCATACTCTCATCTTCCCCATAATTGATTATGGTGATGTGTGTACTACTGATCTCAATGAAGATCTTCTTAATAAACTGGATCGCCTCATCAACAATTGCATCCGTTTCATATTCTGTCTTCGTAAGTTTGACCACGTTTCCTCTTTTCGACGTCGGCTTAATTGGCTTCCTATCCGCAAACGAAGACAAAGCAGGATACTTCTTACCCTTTTTACCATTTTATTTGATGCACTCTCTCCTTCCTATCTAAGTAGTAAGTTTCTTTTTCTAAAGGATACTCATGAGCGTGCCTTGCGCTCCTCTGAGTCCTTAACTCTTTCTATTCCTTCTCATCACTCTGGTTTCCGATCCCACTCGTTCTCTGTACAAGCTGTTCGACTTTGGAATGAAATTCCTTATGACATCAGAAAACAGGTATCTAAGTTTTGTTTTAAGAAAAGACTACTGGCACACTTTGCAAGTTTAGATCTATAGTTAAAGTGAATTCGTCATCTACATTCTCATCTGTTATACTGCTTTATAATAAATATATATAATTATGTATATATTTATATATTATATATGGTACGTATGAATATGCTTATATTTCTTATATGGTATATATTATGTATTAAATATTTATTTGAGTATGTAATATATCTATATATGTATATATATATATATATATTATTAGATATTTTTTAATCTGATTGTGTATTTCTTTAATATTTTTCTTTTCTTATGTTAAATATACCGCCATCGTTGTTTTATTACTGCCCGAAGGTTGACTGGCAGAGAATGCTTTTAGCATTAAGTCCGCCTTTGTTTCTATACTTTTGTATGGTACATAAAGAAATAAATAAAATAAATAAATAAGTTGGGTTTTTAAGATTGTGTTTAGTCTGTGTCTGAAATTTTGTTTTAATGTTAGTTTTGTATCTTTGAACTGTATTTGGAGTGATTGATTGTATCCCAGATATTTATATACTTCATGTTCGTCTAGTGGTTGGATTTGAAGCCCCGTCTTCATAGTATACTTGTGCTGATACATCTTTCCGCCTTTAATAGAGTTTATCTTACATTTATCTATGGAAAATATCATTTTAATGTCATCACTAAACTCTTCCGTTAGATTAGATAGTTGGCATAATTGACTTTCACTTGCGGCATATAATTTAATATCATCCATGTACAGAAGATGATTTAAAATGTTTCTTTGGTTCAGTCCGTCAGTTTTGTAGCATAAGGGGTAGCCTAATGAAGTTGAGTTAAGAAGCCTTGAGAGAGGATTTAGAGCCAAGCAAAACCAGAGTGGGCTAAGAGCATCTCCCTGGAATATTCCTCGCTTTATTGATATTGGACACGTTTCAATAACTTCTGTTGAGGTGCTAAGTTTAAGTCGAGTTGTCCAGTTTGTCATTATTGTTTTCAAGAAGGTGATAATATTTGGATGAACTTTATATATTTCAAGAACTTGTACTAACCAGGAGTGAGGGACAGAGTCGTAGGCTTTTTTATAGTCGATGTACATGCTATATAAATCAGATTTGGTTTTTTGGACATGTTTTAAAATAACAGAATCTATTATCAACTGCTCCTTGCAGCCTTGAGAATACTTTCGGCATCCTTTTTGTTGCTCAGCTAGGATATTATTGTCTTGCACGTGTTTATACAGGAGTTGTGATATACAAGATGTGATAATTTTGTAGATAGTCTGCAAACAAGTGATCGGTCTATATTTTTCGGGGTTAGTAAGGTCATTATTATCTTTAGGGATCATATATGTTGTTCCGGCTGTAATATACGTTGGAACTATTCCGGGGTCTTGAATAAACTCGTTTATAAACTTGTGTAAATACGTGTGAGTGGATGTGAATTTCTTATACCAGTAGCTGTGAATATAATCCGAACCTGCAGCTTTCCAGTTGTGTTGGTTATTTATAACTGATTTAAGAGTGTCTATAGAAATCTTCTCAAACTTCATCGGTTGTGTTCCTGATTCGCTATTAGCAATTTCCTCTTTGATCCACACAGCTTCTTCATTATGCTTCACAGGTTGTTCCCACATGTCTGCCCAGAAGCCTTGCAAATCGTTTGCGTTTGGCGCATGGTTTTCCTTATTAGCACTGTTGTTTTGCAGATTTGCTGATGTCCGTCTAATGTTGCGATAAAACAATTTTTCGTTATTATTAAATTGGTTGTTTTGCTTTTTTCTTAGTGTGCATGATTTATATCTTTTAAGACGACCTGATACAACAGATAGTTTTTGTTTCAGTGTGTCCAGTGTGTGTGTGAGCTGTGTGTTTGGTTCCTCGTGTACTGAATGAATTTTGTATTGCTCCATAATGTTTCGTACATGGTTTGTTATTTTTGTGTTCCTATTACCATTAATGTATTGAGTGACTCTACCTATCTTAGACCGCAGATCTTCAAGTTTACGTTCTAGTCGCCGTTGCCAATTAGGTGTACAATCTTTTCTATTAGTCTGGTTAGTTTTAGGTATCTCAAGCGATAATCTTGATCCGTTGATCTTAGCAGCAGTCCACGCAGCGCAATAGATTACTAGTTGTAGTGTGTTAAAATCAGTATCTGCACTGACATTTTCCGGGATTAATATTTCGTTGATATAATTTACTACTTTAACTAAATTTTTAGATGACCTTTGTTTGGGGATGTACGTTCTTTGGGTTGCTTCAGTTAATCTATAAAATTGGTATGCTTTGTTAAATGATTCATCTATGTTTGGTTGTCTTTCAAGTTCCCTTTGTTTGGAAGGATCACTTGGAAGGTTTAATTCTATGTTATTTAGAATGTCTGCCTCTAAGTCGTTGGTGTTATCTGAATTTGTACTGAGTATATTATTAGTGTTATCATTCACGACGTCATTAGCGTTTACTGACAGTTCTTCAGCAATTTCTTTTTTTATTTCTTCGATCCTATTATCGTTCAAGTATTTATATTTAACTATTGCTCTTCGTTGATCGGCAAGTCTTTGTTCGCTAATATGGGACAATGTGGGGAATATTTTGACAAACTCTTCATGCAGTGCTTTTCGGTACATTGTTCTATTTGTTTCTAAGTTAGTTATTCGATAGTAGATCCTCATTATTATTTCATTGTGATGGTTTAGCCATGTCATTCTAGTACGATTTTGTGATAAACTAGTTGTAGCTGTAATATGTTGTATTTCTGCGGTGCATATTTGTGATTGTGTTCTTGTTATTTCTTCTTTGACCTGGTTGAAAATTTGATCTATTTTGTTCTGCGGTAGAAGTTTATTGCGAATGATGGCCCTGCGTTGATCACCTAATCTTTGGCTACTAACTTGCATGCTAGGGAATTTTTCAAGAAATTTTACATAAAGCGGTTCGAGATAGTTTTTAGTGTCAGTATCCAGTGTTGTCAATTTAAGATAAGTACGCAATATGAACTCATTCATTTCAGGTGTCCATCGCTTGCGTTTAGGAGGTGCACTTGGAGTGGGTGCAGGTTCATAGTCAAGGTTGACATCCTGCACAACACTGTCAAGTGAGGTAACAGATGACAAGGTAGATGTACTTCTCGTCATATAGGAAGGGCGAGTTGAAGGAATGGATGAAAATAGAGATATCGTGTCTTCGCCCGATGTTGGTTCGGCTGTAGTTTCCACGTCGTGAACCCGCCTGTTCAACCCACGACGACCGGCTGTAGCATCTTGTGTGACCGGCGCCCGCCTGCTCAGCGCCGCGTCACCGGTGTCCCGCATACTGAAGCACCCAGCACCGGCTCCAGGTGCGCCCCGGCGACCCCCGGGCAGCGGCCGAAGATTGTATCTGCTACTCTGACTTTTCTCCATGAGGGTGTTTGGGTTGGGAATGATTTGTTCAGGAAGGGTACTCTTGATGTTATGAGCTGAATGAATATGTCTCTCCCATAATGGGGTATGGTTTAGTTGGGCTAACCGTTTAAATAGTTCCTGCTTCCTTTAAGCCCCCCCACCACGGCAAGGTTCATTCCCCGGGGGGGTTATTATTATTATTATTATTATTATTGTTGTAAGTGGCCAATAGTATGTGTAGGTGTTCTTAGAAAGAGATAGAAGAAAATGGAGAAATCTCCTTTTACTGTATCCTCCATCTAGTGTATTTATTTTATCCTTAAGTGATATTTATGATAGTAAATATTTTTATGAGTGCCAATAACCCCTGTTGCATATTAAAATGTCAGCAATGAAAGCAACGAACGACAATGTCTTTCAACTTAACTATTAGCTTACAATGTATATTTTATTTGTTTTTATCGCGCGAGTTAATATTATATTAAAGTCAATAATTAAGGTATCCTCAGACCTGGGTCATAAAATTCTTGGAAAATGTTATACCATGCATTTTTGTTTTCAGAATACATAAAATTATTATAATGTCAATATTTCGTTCGACCCCCTCTCGACCCACTTCTTTGCAGCTGTGGAGAAAAAAATATACTTATACAATTGACAATTTAACAGATACATCTGTATTTACTTCCAGTTTACACGACACTATCATCGTATCGATTTAAAACTTCATCTGCTGTTTTCATTTTGTCTAAAAATCTGATCTGCTGTTTTCATCTTGTAAAAAAATATTCAGGCAAATTGCAGAACTTTTAAATTGAAGTCAATAAAACCTAATACAAGAAATATTTAATAAAGTTAAATACAAAACTCAAAGGTTTAGTTTAAACATTAACGACGTAGAAACTCTAAGTAAATGATCGAAAGAACTTTGGAAAAGTTTCCACGAACTATCTATCAGTTTCGGTTAGCGCAGAGCAAGTTTTGCCCGTTAAAAAAATAACGGTTGAGTTTGAACTCTTTGAAGAAACTATAATAAAACTAGATGATTATTTTAGACAAGACTTCTTAAACAGTTTGATAATAATATAACAAAGTAATAAGACTCATTACTTAGTTGAAAGTGGCATGAAATTGTTGCACTAGACTTGGGAAGAAAAACTGTTCCACCACGCTTTACTGTGAGATAGGGTTCTACGCTTTGTATACACTTTTATTATGATTAATAAATACGTCTTCTTATTTTTATTGTTAGTGTTCCCTGTCATGTAAGTGGGAAAATATTAGAGATTTTAGAACAGGAGTCAGCAATTCCTTGTCTAGTTACAGCAACATCTTACAGTAGTCACAATATCACAATAATGGAATAAATGCTAATTTTGGTTTGAGTCAAGTGTCACCCCCCCCCCCCCCCCCCTGCTGGCTAAACGGTTGGAGTTGGAAGAGTGAACAAAATCTCAAAAATAGGTTATATGATGAATTTACAAGGAAAAATATCACGGTTATCTTAGCATAAGTAGTTAATGAGAAATAGTCGAAAAACTTACTACTTCGGAACCTTACATTGCGCGTGGCCTGACACGTACTTACCCGGTTTTTTTAGTAATTAGGTGGGTTTTTTTAGTATTAGTATGGGACAGTTAATAAGAAAATTCCCCACTTAGCTTATATAATAACTTTTCGTTTCAACTTCGGAATACTACTTTCTTTATATCAAGGGTATACTCGTACTTAGTACGCCATAATATACTTATAGGATGACAAAATAAACACCAGTTAAAGTTCCCGAGCTTGAACTACGAAGTTGCTTGCCAGCAAAAAATCAACTTCAATTCGTGACCCGAGCAAACAAGGCGAGTTAGTTTCTGACAACTTCCCAATGAACTAAACTCACTTTGACGTAACTCTTGAGTACCTATTTATAAAGTTACATAAGACTATCAGATAATTAAAAATAGGCGCTTATTTCAAACTTTACCTTGAATTACCGACTTAAATAAAACAATGGCATTATCACTACCTAATTTACTACCTACTTTAGATAATGTTTTTTACTAAGCCTTATCTCAAGTTTTCACCATCTCCTAAATTCAAAATATTCAAAGGTGTTTGAGAAATGGCCATCTATGCATGGCCAACTTCCGAAAAGTATACAATAATGTTTTGGGTTCCATCAGTTAATAGACGACAGTATCGAAGGTATCAAATTGAAAAGGAAAGCTTTGAATCCACTTGCTTGTTAGGCCAGTGTCATAGGCCATATGCCGCAATGGCTACCATAATGGATCGCCAAGCCAAGGTTCTATTTCCAGACGTAAATTCGAATGA
Source organism: Thymelicus sylvestris (assembly GCA_911387775.1). Taxonomy (NCBI): domain Eukaryota; kingdom Metazoa; phylum Arthropoda; class Insecta; order Lepidoptera; family Hesperiidae; genus Thymelicus; species Thymelicus sylvestris. Next base: position 35,534,772 of record OU426885.1, on the reverse strand, counting down.
TGTGTTTGAATTTCTGTTTTCGGTCTGAGTGTATGCGTTTTTATCTTTGTGTGTTGTCCATGGCACCCACGACACAGGGAATCCTAGTGTGGGGCTATGAGTGTAAAGCGTAATTTACGTTATCACAATTTTGGACAAGTTTGTGTTACTTATTGAAAATATCTTCCTTAACAGTGCTCAGTATCTTGCGGAGAAGGTGTTCAGGTCAGAGGAGTGGAATGTACCCCGGTTGGTGGCGGTTGCGACCCGGCATCCAGACCAGAGATATCCAGACCTTGTTTCACTGGGATCAGCTGCCCGTCTTATAGGGATGCTGATGAGACTGAAGTTAGTAAGATTTTTAATACACCCTGCCTCTTCGAAGGGTCTCCTGGTCATCTTTGTAACCTCTTGGTTATTTTTTGTGTATTTATAAATCAATAGCAGACAAATGAGAAAACGTGGCACTTTATGATAAGTGACCGTCTCCCATGGACATTCAGTACTGGATCTTAAGGCAAAATATTTTTACATGTTCTTCGGTCCTTGGAACAGGGTCATGATACTCATCTTGTTTGTGATACCGGATAATCTTTAAACTTTGTGACTGTAACGACATTTGACATAATATTTTTGATTTCGCGAAATTAATTGCAATTTTTATAAACAAAAACGGCGTTCATATTATTTTTGAAGTTATACTTCATAAGTTATAAACGTTAAACGCTGCTTTTTTCAACTCTTTAAAAATTTAATGTTATCGTGTCTCAACAGCGTGATTCAGCTTCGTGAACAACGCCATCTAGTTTGTACGTGTATATACAGTGTGTTAGGGATCCGATTTCCGATATTTTACCCACGTATTGTACGCCTAATTTTATCGACAAAAAACCGTACATAGGGGGGTCGCAACCCTCACCCCTCTGAATGGGAGCCATTTTAAAATTTCATATCTCGTATTTTTACGAGATCATTGAAACTCATTTTTTTATGAGATTATGTTATCCACATACTTGAAAGTCACCTTATTTTAAAGATGATGAAATTTGCTATCATTTAAAACCAAATTTGATAAAAATTTACAAAGAATAATAATGTAAAACCTTTAGTTTAGATCAAAAACTTGGTAATTTTTGTTGCTATTTTTTAGTTATTAAGCTCTACCTAAAAAACCAGGTCCTTAACCTATCATTTTTTTTCTTCTAAATTGTTTGCAGTAATCTGTGCTAACAAATAAACCTCAAATTATTACTGGTATTCACGCAAATAATTTAAAAACGGGGTCTAACAACAAGAGTCAAAATTGAGAAATAATGACTCATTCATACAGCTGGTAGAATTCCATTGTTTGTTGATGAAATTCTGTGGTTGATTCACGACCCGTGCCTAAGTACAAGACTCGGACACTAAGGACAAGAAGGTCGGAGGCTTGGTTTATCATATTGGCCGGTGTGGAGTTTTAAAAAATGAAGGTTTACACGCTTTCCATTTTAGGTAAGTGCAAAATCTCATTGAACTGGATTACGTCGCTCGTGTTGTGTTTAGTGCATGTATCAACAGAAGAATTTATCAGGATGTGATACGTCGAATCTTCTGGACTGATGAGGTGAAATTCACCAGAGCCGGTATAATAAATCACAGAAATAACCACTTGTGGATGACTGAAAACCTGCACGCTATTAGGCCTGGTCAATTCCAACACGAATTTTCGATAAACGTGTGGGCAGGTTTATTGAATGACCAGCTAATTGGTCCTATTGTCTTGCCCGACCACATAAACGGTGAGATTTTAGGAGTTTCTTCAAAATTGTAAATTTTATGGAAGAGGCTCCGTTGATGTTCAGGCGGCGCGGGCGCCAGCGGCGGCGGCCTTTTTATCTGCAAATGGACGGAACGCCGGCACATTTCTCCCGAAATGTGAGGGCACATGTTCATGATAAGTATACGCCATGGATTGTACGAGGCGGAACGATCGCCTAGCCGCCTCGTTCACCATACTTAACTCCTCTGGACTTCTTTTTATGGGGAACAATGAAACAGAGAGTTTATCGGGAAGCTTCAAACACCAGGGAGGAGCTCCTTCAGAGGATTATGGCCACAGCTGATGACATGAGAAACGAACAAGAAATGTTGATGAGAGCAACTCAACAGGTTGGATTGAGGGCAATCGCATGCCTTCAAAATAATGGCGGCCACTTTGGACAATTTTTGTAAACTTGTCTTTTTTTTGGTAAATAAAACTAACTTTTTTAATTAAATGTTGTTGTTTTAATTTCACATAATGTGTAGTTTTAGGCTCACACTCACTTCCTTATCGTAAAAATATTTTTCTCGCTCACACACAATCGAATGCTACGTGCTGTATGAATGAGTCATTATTTGTCAATTTCGACTCTTGTTGTTAGACCTCGTTTTTAAATAATTTGCGTGAATACCAGTAATAATTTGAGATTTATTTATTAGCACAGCTTACTGCAAACAGTTTGGAAGAAAAAAAACGATAGGTTAAGGACCTGGTTTTTAGGGTTCCGTAGCCAAATGGCAAAAAACGGAACCCTTATAGATTCGTCATGTCTGTCTGTCTGTCTGTCTGTCTGTCTGTCTGTCTGTCTGTCTGTCCGTCCGTCCGTATGTCACAGCCACTTCTTTCCGAAACTATAGGAACTATACTGTTGAAACTTGGTAAGTAGATGTATTCTGTGAACCGCGTTAAGATTTTCACACAAAAATAGAAAAAAAACAATAAATATGGGGGTTCCCCATACTTAGAACTGAAACTCAAAAATTTTTTTTTCATCAAACCCATACGTGTGGGGTATCTATGAATAGGTCTTCAAAAATGATATTGAGGTTTCTCATATCATTTTTTTCTAAACTGAATAGTTTGCGCAAGAGACACTTCCAAAGTGGTAAAATGTGTGTCCCCCCCCCCCCCCCCGTAACTTCTAAAATAAGAGAACGATAAAACTAAAAAAAATATATGATGTACATTACCATGCAGACTTCCAGCGAAAATTGGTTTGAACGAGATCTAGTAAGTAGTTTTTTTTTAATACGTCATAAATCGTAAACCGCAATTTACCTCGATCAAAGTTACAACGAACTTCAAGAACTTTTATATTATGTTACTTGCTGCTACGGAACCCTTCATGGGCGAGTCCGACTCGCACTTGGCCGCTTTTTAGGTAGAGCTTAATAACTAAAAAAAAGCAACAAAAATTACCAAGTTTTTGATCTAAACTAAAGGTTTTCAATTATTATTATTTGTCATCTTTCATTTTCATCATCTTTAAAATAAGGTGACTTTCAAGTATGTGGATAACATAAGCTCATAAAAAAATGAGTTTCAATGAACTCGTAAAAATACGAGATATGAAATTTTAAAGTGGCTCCCATTCAGAGGGGTGAGGGGTGCGACCCCCCTTTGTATGGTTTTTTGTCGATAAAATTAGACGTAAAATACGTGGGTAAAATATCGGAAATCGGATCCCTAACACACTGTATATTACTTGTGTACTACCTATGTATATAGAAAGAAAGAAAGAAAGAAAGAAACACTTTATTTCACAATATAATACGCTGCAGTACAGACATACTGCAGCGTATTGTATTGTGAAATAAAGTGTTTCTTTCTTTCTTTCTTTCTTTCTTTCTTTCTTTCTTTCTATATACATAGGTAGTACACAAGTAATATTTGTTCAGATAATTTATTGTATGTTTGCAACGAATAAACTCAAAAAGTACTAAACCGATTAAAAAAAATTCTGCACCATTAGAATGCTACATTATTTCTGAGTAACATAGTTTATTTTTTAATACAATTAACATTTTAATACAAAACAGTTTTTGAAAGATAATAATTAAAACTGATACACGTTATTAAATTAAATATTTATTTAATTACGAGTAACCGCCCTCGCTTTGCTTCGGTTTTCTTATTTTTTTACACCTTGGGTTACATTATTGGAGGTTTATTAAGGATCCCTAATTTTTTGAAAATAAAATATAGCCTATGTTCACCGGGCATAGTGTAGCTTTCTAGCAGTCACAACAGTGAAAGAATTTTTCAAATCGGTTCAGTAGTTTCGGAGCCTATTCAATGCAAACAAAAAATCAAATCTTTCCTCTGTATATTAGTATAGACATAGTATAGATGTCACAGAAGTACACAGTATAAATAATATTTATACTGTGGTTTAACTTCTCACGCGCGTACAAAAGTACAAGCACCCTTTTTTAATTGGCTTTTGTTCATCATTCATTCGTGTACAATTCAAGTGATACTCTAATAGGACGATATTTGTTACCCGCCCTGAGTAATCTTAATGTCTTCCCATAGGATGATGTAGAAGCACTGCTACCAGGCGTCGTCTACCATACTCAGCCGTTGATTCAATCGTATCCAAAAGCCGAACCGCTCATCAGTGAACTAGAAGAGACATTCGGGCCCATGTACGTATTAACACGTTCCCACGTAACTATTTTAATGTGGAAGCAAAAATTATGGAACTATTTATGAATAATTTTGGGTTTCTTTCTTGCTTTATGGAAAGTAGGTATTTGTTTAAAAACTTTTGGTATATTTAATGTAAAGAGTTTAATTTTGATATTGGGTTTTATATCTAACCAGACATGTAACTATTGCAATCTACGGGATCCTCTTTGGCAATCCTTAATCACAAAGTACCTTGTATACCTCAATTTTAATAATTAACATTGCATAAATAAAAAAGTATCTATTAATTTTTGGTTCCACATAAATCTAAGAAACTGTATTGTAGAATGTCAAAAAATCACATTATTATCAGTCTTATAATTTATGAAGTTACACTTCTTTAAGCACGTTATGAAATAAATGGAAAAAATGATGAGAGTGAAATTTTAAGATTTGTTGTTTGGTCACGAGAAACGTCACGCGCGTTTTTAGAAACGGTCGTTTTGAAAAAAAATATTGTTACTATATTTTGACGTGATAACGCATCGCAACGCGCATCTATGAAAAAATGTAGCGTTCCGCGAGCGACAGAGCGGCAAAAGCAAGAGAGAGGCACTATCGGCTACGATCGGTGTATAGTAGCCGATGCCGTAGGCGCTCGTAGTTGAGTGGAGCGGGACGGGGTGCGGCGGGGCGGAGCGGAGCAGGCCAGAGCGTAGCGGGGCGGGGCGGGCTTTGTCATGACGTTGTCACGTTAAACTACCGTCCGTAAACCGACTTTACAGACAACCATTTTTAATATTGTTTTTGAATGTTGTTTTTTTTAATATGGTTTTTTATATAAGTTTATAGTTATTAACAAAAATTAATTTTTAAACTTTTTTTTTGGAATTTTTTTTTTTTGAAAAAACCTTCAAGGGTTAATTTAGGGGATGGAACTTACTACGCAACTTTGTCAGTTTTGAAGTAAATAGGGTAAAAATTTGTATATATGGTTAAACAGGGGAGGGGGGAAGGAGGCGAGGGAGAGGGAGGGTGATGGGGAGGGGAGGGGAGAGGGAGGGGAGCGGCAGGGAAGGGGCACGGGGAGGGGCAGGGAGAGCGGCAGGGGGAAAGGGAGCGGGAGGGGGAGGGGGCGGGGCAGGAAGAGAGGGAGCGTTAAGGAGAGGGAGAGGGAATTTAATGGTCTCTGATTTGTTAAACCTACCAAAACTATAAAAGTTAAAAGTAACAACAAAGTACATTCACTGATTATCAGGCGATACGAGCTAGTGTTAAATATTTATTTAATGATGCCAAAGAAGTATAACCTCTCACGCGCGTACATAAGAATAATGTGTTAAGATGCATGTGAATATTTAAGATGAATTAAAAAAAATCCGAAGTTATAATAGAGTACTTACTGTGCCGTGTATTTTATTTTCCATAAAGCTCAGAGTATTTTGTTGTTGTTTTCAGCAATTACAAAATATTCTTTGCGTGTGGCTGGTTGTATGTAAGGTATTGTACCTGAAACTCCAGTTTTAAAGGTTTCACTTTTAAATTCAGAAACATCACACATTTAACTACAAGGAATGACATTACCCCTTCCATCTTACACGACTTTAATGGATGCTTGCTTATTTTTACTGTCTGCTTCTTTATCGATAGTGGGAAAACGACTTCAAGCTATTCTGAATTTTATGTTGTAAGAATTGAAGACGTTTTCTGAATATTCCGTAACAATGTTAAGACGGTATTACTTAAGTTAGATTTGAGAGCATTCAAAATACTTTGAAGCATACTCGTCGACGTGTGCATTTCAGCGTCTGTGGTATAAATGCGAAATAAACACACATTACAGAGCAAATTCGAATAATGTTACCAATACTTCACTTCGATACTAAATTAAATTCTCCGCACTTAGAGCTTGTCCACATCTCCACGTCACGACGTCGTCAACGTGGAACTGTGCGGTAACGTGCAACGTTACGTTTCCGCAACGTGCTAGTGCACGTTACGGCGACGTCGCAGTGGGACGACGCGTCGGCCGTCGCACTGTCGTCCGACGTGGCACGATGCGCTTGCTCAGTTTAGGGCTGTTGATGTTTTTTAAAATATCGGATTTTCGATATATATATCGATATTTTGATGTGAAACATCTTTACGCGAGGGGTAAACCTGATTTTTGGCATGGTGATATAAGCCGTGGCGACGCATCGCCGGCAATATGAAAAAAAAATAACACAATGTGGGTAATCATAAATAAACTTGGTTTGATAGGCTGTAGCATAGGGTACGACAAATTCGAAACTTCAAAACAAGAAACGGTGGCCTATTTTATTGGGATATTGTCGGAACCTGAGTTCAAATACTGGCGAAGTGATAATTTAATCTTCTAATTTATTTTTTTAACAATAAAATATGTCTGACATCGATAATCTCTGATGATAATAATTGAGTTGCTGCGATTTTAAAGAAATTTTTGAATTAAAAATTTTTGTTTATGAAGAAAATAAATGTTTATTAAATAAACTATCATAATATTCTGGAGAAAATTCGTAATATTGTATTTTTTCATCATGCCATATTTAGTTCCTGCCTATATACATATTTCTTAACTTAACTACGTCTACAACAGCTATGTTCATATCGTAGTTATTCCGACAATAGCGCTATTGTTGCTGGATGGTAGTAGGTATTGGAATCTCTATTATCAGTATACAACTGGACACTATTTCAACTTTCCTCTCATATGAGATGGCTCTCCTTACCCTCTATACTCCATGGACTAACTGTCTGACAGTTTCATAATATATATCTACAATTGGATACTCGGCATGTTCCACTACGATAAATTATTTTCTGATAAATATGACAGATCAGTGTTTTTGTGTTGACGTTGATGCACCATCGTTACAATAATTATCTTCAAATTGTTGTATTGTAAAAGTAGAAAAACGACTTTATCAATGGACCGAATGTGCTTAATGCATTGCTTTAGTGGTCTCAAACCATCTTCGGATTATTGCCTTTCAAATGAAACCATTTTGATAGATATGGGTTGAATGGTTTCAGTGTCTATATAGGACATCCGTACAAACATTTTTGTGTAATATATATAATTATATGTGTATATAGGTTGGATATCAGTGACTATTTTGTGAGACACGTTCCTGCTAGATTTTTTTGAGTATTGATACTTTTGATATGATACTGGCATCGAGTAAAGTATCGATACTTTTGAAATTTTGCGTAACCCTATTAAAGAATGTACCAGAATTTGCAAGCCACGGCGACGTGTAACGTTGCTGTGCCGCGACGTGCATTTTTACGTTACGTTAACGTAAACTTGCACGTTGCGGCAACGTAACGTGGCACGTTACCGCACCGTTCCACGTTGACGACGTCGTGACGTGGAGATGTGGACAGGCCCATAGTCCTCAATTTACAAGATCCTCAGATCATTACCTGTCACGGACCATTGCTTTCAAGTAAATTTCACGATTTGTCTATTTTCTACTTTATGCACTGCACAGTACGGTTTTACTTTCCTTGCACAATACTACACTATCAACAATTTATCTTACTGTTATTTCTTTTGCTTCTTAACTCTTTCCTATACTGTAATACTGAACATTTCTGGCCCTGACACTAACACAGCTACAAAATTTGAGTTTTTCGAAAACTTATGCTCGAGAGATTTTTATAAATGTCATTATTATCAATATCAAGTTTTGAAGGTTACAGGTGAAAGGGTAAACAATTGGCGACATAACACTTCAGACATACACTGGTGCACATACTTCTACATATACCAGCCAGAACAGATGATCTGTATTTAGGATCGGTAGACTTGTGTATGCCCTGAGCACCCAGCATGTATACGAGTCTCTTGAGTGAATCTTCTATAGTTATTTTTAAATATGTCAATTTTATTGGCTCAGAAAAAACTATCGTTTTAATCTGTTATAGGATTTACAGATTAAAACTAGTTTATTTCTTCAGCCAAGTCTATAAAATTTAATATCTGGTATTTTTACAAATTTTTTTTTTATAGCTACGTCAAAGACGAGCATTGGGGGCCCTGCAGTGTGACTTGTGGTGAGGGTTGGAAAAAGAGGGATTTTCAATGTAAGATCTTCCTGGACTTCTCAGCATTCGCAGTTAAACTGCCAGACAACAAGTGCCCAGGGATAAAACCCACTGCAGACGTTGAAAGATGCGTTATGGAGCCATGTACAATGGCGTATGGGACATCGTTCGGAGACACGTCGAGCGTACCTGCTTACAATGGAGGAGACAGGTAAGAATAAATTTCATGCATGTTTGGGAACGTGTGGGTTTGCATGTGCGACATGGCATGTGCATGGGCCACACATTCGAAAGCTTCATTAATTCACCGACCAAAACTTCATTGTATTCAGTTAGCCTTCAGACAATGTGCGGCCTGTTTTGGACCAGTCTGGCGAGTTGATGCCCTTAATTTGTCCTTTATACATTCAATGTTCATTCACTCGGCCCACAGCTCCGTCAAAAGGCGGCTGATTAACTTGGTACTTTCAAAGGCCGATATTTTAGAACTCCTAAAATACTGTCAGTGAAAGAAGTTTTTAAGTTCTATTACTTTTATTTCAAAATAAGTATCTTACGGTGGAACAATAAGCAGTAAGAAACTCCCAAGGAGATTAAAAGTAATTTTATTCTTAGCCTACTAGCCCTGAAGTATTCATATATCTAAATATCTCGATTGAGCAAAATAAGCATGTTCAAAATAATGTGGTATTTTTTTCTCCCCGTGTGGTGCCAGGCCCACCTAAGTAGAATAGCACAATTCCCGTTCTTCCTGGGATGTCGTAAAAGGTGACTAACATGACTAATCCAGACGATAGGCAGCAGTATCTTTCTGGGTGTGACGAATACCAGTTAGGTCACCTGCGGTCACCAACACGCACTAGCCAATCGTGGTGACTACCGGTTAAAACCCCCGCATGCTAGTCACAAATAAGCCTTGGCCCCCAGTCCCCGGCAGCCCCGCTATTCCTAGTTACGGTAGCAGCTATGGTAACGGCGGGGCAGGGGGTGCTACGAATCACCGACAGAGAGCGGGCTACCAATCCAAACGACGACTTCTGCACCTGGCAACGTACAACACCAGGACACTGAGGACCGACAACAAGGTAAAAGAGCTGGAAGAAGAGATAGACAAGTTAAACTCGAGTAATAAGGGTTTATCTGAAATCCGAAGACAGGGGGAGGACACGATAATAGTCAAATCCGGAAAATTATTCTATCACCGGGAGGGCGAACACCTGTCCCAAGGTGGTGTCGGGTTTCTCGTCCACAAGTCCCTCGTTTACAACTTTGTGCAATTTGGGAGTGTGTCGGCCAGGGTTGCGTACCTTACGCTCAGAATATCCAAACGGTATTCGTTGAAGGTCGTACAGGTATGTCATAGATAACCTCCAAGGTATGTATATGCGCCGACTTTGACACATCCCGATGCAAGACTAAGCACTCGAAATGACAACGAGATGAAGGTGGGGGCCCTTTGGATTTGGACGACGGAACCACCGAGGACACTTGCTGGCAAACTTCATGGAGAAGGAGGAAATATCCATGATGAACTCCTTGTTCAAGAAGAAGCCGCATCGCAAGGGTACCTGGATAAGCCCTGATGGTTCAACAAAAAGTGAGATAGACTTCATTTTGGTAGACAAACGGCATATATGTAATGATGTCTCTGTGATCAGCAGACTTAAAACCGGAAGCGATCACCGCCTTGTAAGAGGCACGCTTCGCCCAACACCTGTACAAATCCAGGGTTCCGAGAGCTTTCAACTCGAACTACAAAACCGTTTTGCGCTTCTAGAATCATGCACGACAGTGGACAAGTTTAACGCCAGCATGGTAACAACTGTCCACGGGGTAGGGTTGAAGTACTTCAAGACTCACCCCAGTGGTAGATCTCAGGTTCTCTCAGAACAAACTCTCGGTCTAATGAGAGACCGACAAGAACTATGTGTGCAGTCTCCGACCTTTATAATAGTACAGACGGCTTAATGAACAGATTTCTAAGTGCAGGCGACGCAATTTGCGAAAAAACAACGCAAATCGTGTAAAAAACACAATTGAGCAAAACCGAGGCTTCAAAGTGTTCGCCAGAGATCTGTTTATTGGGCAAAGTCAGCTTACGAGGTTGAAGACCGAGCTCGGCACCATAGTGTCATCGAAACCCGAAGGTCTGAGAGAGACGGAGAGATACTACGGACGGTTGTATGCCTCCTCTCAAGCTCCAGCTCTGCTCGAAGAGAGCGATAAGTGAGCCAAGCTAACCGGACACTACACAGAAGATATCCCGGACGTCAGCCTGTATGAGATTAGACAGGCTCTCAAACAGCTTAAAAACAACAAGACACCGGGTGATGACGGAATCACAACCGAGCTGTTAAGAGCTGGGGGAAACGCCTCCCAGTGGCGCTCCGAAAGCTGTTCGATTCCGTCGTTATTACTGGGACTACCCCGGAAGCGTGGAGCAGAAGTGTGGTGACTTTGTTCTTTAAGAAAGGGGATAAGACCCTTTTGAAGAACTACAGGCTCATTGCATTTCTGAGCCACGTTTATAAGCTATTTTCGAGAATGCTCACAAATCGCATTGCACGCAGGTTTGACGACATCCAGCCTCCTGAACAAGCAGGATTCCGGAAAGGCTACAGTACCATGGACCACATACACACACTGCGGCAGATTATACAGAAGACCGAGGAAAATAATCTGCTGCTATGTGTTGCCTATGTGGACTATGAGAAAGCCTTTGAATCTATCGAAACCTGGGCAGTACTAAATTCTCTTCAGCGGTGCCGAATCGACTATACCGGTAATCCAGGTATTGAAGTGTTTATACATATCAGCCACCATTACCGTCAGAGTATACAACACAGCAACGAACCCCATCCAACTGCAGAGAGGTGTCAGGCAAGGGGACGTCATATCCCAAAACTGTTCACCGCCGCGTTGGAAGACGTGTTCAAGCTGATGGAATGGATACAACGTGGCATTAACATCAATGGCGAATACATCACACACCTGCGATATGCCGATGATATAGTCATCCTGGCGGGATCCCTGGAGGAACTTGGTACAATGCTCGGGCACTTGAACAGCGCCTCACAACGGGTGGGTCTTAAGATGACAATGGACAAGATGAAGATAATGTTGAATGTCCATGTCACACCCGTACCGGTTGTTGTTGACGGCGCTGCTCTCGAAGTTGTAGACGAGTACATTTACCTGGGACAAGTGATCCAAATGAGTAAGTCCAACTTCGAGAAAGAAGTCACTCGTAGAATCCAACTCGGATCTTGTCATCCAAAAAGTTCCCTCAGTGCCTGAAGTCGAAGGTGTTCGAGCAGTGTATGTTGCCAGTGATGACATACGGATCCGAGATGTGGTGCTTCACTATTGGCCTTATGCATAAGCTTAGAGTCGCCCAGCGGGCTTTGGAACGAGCTATGCTAGGACCACAGGACGCCCCCCGACCAGGTGGACCGACGACCTGAAGAAGACTGCGGGTATCCGCTGGATTCAGAAGGCACAGGACCTGTCTGAGTGGTGTAGATTAGGGAAGGCCTATGTCCAGCAGTGGACCTCAAAAGGCTGACGGATGAATGGATGAATATTTTTTTAATATCAATGTTGTGTCATATTTCATGTATTATAATTAGAAAACAATTATATGACAAAATCTACCAATATGGCTCACGCTAAGTTGGTTACTAAATTAAGTATTTTCCTCATGTTGACCTTTAAATAATTGGAATCACGGGTCACGGTTAGGGCATATTATGAAAATGTATTCTGTTCTTAAACCCCGTTAAACAAAGCTTCATGCTAATGTATACCATATATCGATTCATTTGGAGGTGGAACCTTATTACACTATCTTATATGTAGCATAACGCAGCATTTATAGGCTTGTATACTCGTAGTACGCGGAATGGATTTTGAGTGCTGACACCTACCTGCGCAGAAGCGATTTCTTGAGCTAATTTGGCGCTATGATATGAGTGATCATTGTGGGCGATAGCCGGAGCGTCATGTCGTGCAAATCATGCAATGTGATTGGCCTGTCAAGTGGCGTTAGAGCAACGCTTGTCGTAATTTGTTCTTTGAACGTGCGGTCACGTTTTGCGACAACTGAATGACCATTTATAACTGTGAACAGGAAAAAAACAACCCCGGTAGTTTCTTGCTGCTTGTTTTCCCGGGCCCTCTCACAGTAGGGCCTTGTTGAATCATTGGCGTAGCTTGCATGACTTTCAAAAAGTATTTGTAAAGCAAACAAATTTTGAATAAAAAACATGATTTGATTTGAATTGAAAACGATTCTTGTGTAAACATATCGAAGGAGGGTTCTATCTACCTCTTCCTAATGTCATTAAGCTGTGGTAGTCCAACAGACATGAGAAACTAGGCATTGCCTAAATTGTTTTTTAAAACTTACCCCGAGCAATGAAGATTGCTTTAAACTCAAAGAACTTGGAGCATTTTTCACCGCGAATCTGTTTGTGAGTGTGGATATTATCAGGTTAAAAATGTCTTATTAGCTTCCTTCTATATTAGATTGAGGTTTATCATCGGGATCTTCAAATATGTGTTATAAGACTCCTAATATGCATTGTTGACTACCAAGATCTTGCTAATTTCCAAACTCAACGCTGGCCATTCACCATCAGGTGGATTAGTATTTTTGTCAACCTTCTAGTAATAAAAAAACCCAAAATATTTTTCTTACCTTTTAAATTTCATTTACTGAAAATGTTACATGAGTTTTCTACCAAATAATTTGAATATCCCTCAAAACCAACCAGCTACGTAACGTTGCATTTGACAAAAATATTTAATTTTTAATTTGCCTTTTTAAGCCAGGATTCGTATGTTTACACTAATTGCGTTCCTAATTACTTCGCTACTATACACATAAAATCTACTTTTAACTACAAGTTTTTACTGGATGGCTTTGCAGATGCACATACAGACATTTATAATAAATAACTGCGATGTAAATAGGCCGGCTTGTAGTGCATGTCTTCAGGCTTTTGCTTTAAAGTTTCTGTTACATAGGCACATACGTATGAAGCTAATAAAAGTGTGTTAAAAATCATGAACATAATATATTTTCATCTGTCATGAACTCTAAAAAATTGCAGTGCATATTTTTTCTGTCTACACTCTGATTGCAGCTGACTATTTTGACGAGTAAATCCGACCCATTGAAATGTAACAGAGTTAAACGAACCTTCAAATCTGGAAGTTCCATTTACATATTGGCTTTTGAATTACTTATAATGTTTTTGAAAGCACGTTCACTGGAAAATTTAGATATTTTAAAGCGTAACATTTTATAATCCTATTTATACATATATTTTTGTATTGGTATAAATATAGCTATGCAGCTCGATTTTCATAGCACTAATTAGGAATCACGATCCAATTTAATGATCAAAAGGTCACAAATAAAAACTACGAAATCCTTATGTGAATGGTCCTTCAATAGTTATGCCCACAATGGAATTTATTAATACCAGTAAATGATACACTACTAAAATATTTTTAAATGTAATAACCTCTTTAGGTCGCACTTGTTTAATTTGCCTTTATGGATTATACAACGTATAACAGGATTTACGCACTTTGAGAAAGTATCTTCCTCAAAATCGGCAACTGAATCGATTCCACGTATTTTTAATTGTTTTTTATAGCTTAATAATTTTTTATTTAAGAAATAAGTTATACTCATTTCGAACGAAAAGTGTGAACATTCTACCCAGCGGCGCACGCACACATGAGAGCGAACGAGCGCTACAAGGTCGGTGCGCGCGTCTGTGTGAGTACACCCCGACGAAAACAGCAGACTATTAGCGATCGAGCGATCATTACATAAAATATGTAGTAGGTAATGGTACGAAGATTAAATAGTAAACAAATTATGATTCTCTCTTTCCATCACATTTTTCAGGCTTTGTACACGGACCTTTAGGTCCGTGGCTTTGTACTGTAGACTGTGAACAATTTTGAACTCATTGATTAATAAACCTCAAATTAAAGAACAAAATTATTTAACAATGTCAGTAATAAGTTTAAGTTTATTTAATACCTACTACAGTGTCACTTTTCACTACATTGAATGCATAAATGACGTACACCCTTAAACACCCCAATTAGAATACCTATTCAGTTTTAATCATAATACCTACACTGAAATATTTTTTATTAGCTTATTAATTGTTTATTCAAGAAATTAGTTGTTCTCGTAGAGGGATAAGAATGTTCATAATATTCTAAACAAGCATACAGACTAATGCACACATGAGAGTGAGACCCACGTCACAGGCCACAACGCGGGCCGCGGGGGCCAGCGCGGCGCGCGCGCGTCGATAACAGCTGATGCACGAAAACGAATTCGACATTGTACATACCTACATTAGACATTGTTAAACACAACATGTTTGTTACCTGAGTACTCATTTCATTTAATTGGTAGGTGTGTTATACTCGTATCACTTACTGAACACATCCAATTAAGTAAAGATTCAAAGATTTTATTGAACATAAACATTATTATTTGCTACATATGCCTAAAATAATAGTTAATCGTACTAAGATAAATTGTTTCATAAACAAATTATGATTCCCTCTTTCAATCACTTTTTACAGCTTTTGGATTGTCGACTTTGAATCATTTTAATTGATACAATGTCAATCGTTTTGGCATTAAAATGATAAGATACCTATTTATTGAAATATTTATTGTTTAGAAGTAGATATGTAGATAACTAAATTTTAAGTAAATTAATAGGTGTAAACGGACAATTTAGTACTTCAAATTTTGTACGCAAGTAAACAAGTGATTTAGAAATTTTTCTATGGGCGGGGCTTATCACTTAACACGTTTGAGCAGACATTTTAGTAAAATGCATAAGTTTATTAAGTAGGTTGTGAAGAATTGTATGAACTAAAGAGCTTTACTAAATTATTCCGTTTGGGCGCGCACTAAAAATCATTCACATACAATTAAGTTAACTACCTACAATCTACATAATACGTTTAAATCGGACTTAAGTAATAATACAACAAAACAAAAAATACTGCGTGTTTTAAAGCTGTGAATTATAAAAATATTTACAAATATTAAAAAACCATTTAAATTTAGTTACTGTAGGTAACTTACAGGTCTGATAATAATTGGTTTCTTCCCTTTTCATCCTCATAGAATCCTATCAACTCCTGCGGCGTCGTCTTGTAATGACATTTTCAAAATGTCCACCACCTTGTTCGATACACAATAATGCACGTTTTTGTAATTGTCGTTTAAGTTTATTTAATACTACAGTGTCACTTTTCACTACGTCAAATGCAGCTATTGTTCCATTTTTTAGATCCTCACCGCTAATGGAATGTTTGAAATAAACACGTCCCCACAGAAAAAAGTCTAGTTGGGTCAAATCAGCTGACCAAGTAAACCTAATCTATCCCATCACTGATACGGCCGGGCCGGCGCGTGCGGTGTGACAGTGTGACTGATTTTTTAATTTACTAAATCGTAGATCACAAAAGAAAGCCGCCGGTCGCCGGGCCGATCACACCGCCGGCCGAGAATGACACTCTCGTTACGTCTCGCTTCCTCCCGACTGTTTTTAAATATGCGGAAGAGAGAAAACGTATGGAAATGTGCGAACTTTCTTTATAATATTTTTTTGATCTATTGCGTTTGTAGTGTATTTCTTTAACGTCGCGGCGCGGCGTCGTACACAAAGGTCGCACAACTCGTACGTTTGGCAGTGTGTGTTTGAGGCTGTGGCTAAGTATAATAATGCTTGAAAGGACCCTATTGCATTGACTTAAAATTCATTTTTGTTTGTTTCGACTGTTTAAAGAATTGGGTGACATCATTTACTTAATTTTAATTTCTTTTAGGAAAAAAAAATTACCTACATTAAAAATACGTGGAATCGATTCAGTTGCCGATTTTGAGCCATGTACTCTCCTATCTTACATATAAATCTGATACATATTGTATATTGATTATATTATATAATATTATAATTATATATTGTTAGCGGTGAAGTGATGTCACACAAGCAGAGGGGATAGCGGACGATCGCCGTCAAGCGCCTATATAAGTCGCTGCATTCTCATTTCGAACCACTTTTTCGTGCGGTTAACTTGTTATGGGAAAACTCTGCCCGTTTGGATAGCCAATTCTGCTTATTCCTAAATTTGCCTTGTATTCGTTTAAAATCCGTTTGATTTACTTATTTTTAAGAATTAAGTCCGTTTCATTTATTTATCTTTTTGTGAATTAAGATTTTTGTGTTCCGTAAAATTTAACAATTAAAATTAAGTGTTATTTTTGAAAGTTGTTTTCATTTAATTCATTTAACTCGGTTTTCCTAACATCAGAAGTTGGATACGACTTTCACTTGCCCTTCTCTGAATAGAAGCAGATTGGCTATTCAATAAGTATCGGTTTTTTACCTCTCTACCCGCCTTGGCGTGTAAGTGGTATTGGTATTTTACGTGGTAAGGTGGTAAAATCTGGTGAGTACGTTCCGATTTGCTTACTGTAGAAGACGACAACGTGTTTTTGCTTATATTCCTAACGTAGCTTTGTCGCTAGCTCAATATTATTATTTTTTGTTTACCCTCAATTTAATGGCTATTCTTATTTCTTAATTGTTTTGTTGAGTAAACTATTAAAGTATTGCTTACTGCCCTTCCACTTTGCTGAAAGTGTAAATATGCCTAACAATAGCCGGGAAAGAAGTCGTCATAAAAGCCCTGATTCGCATTCTGTTATTCATGACAAGAATCCCTGTTGATATAACTCGCGTTCTAGGCATACCCGAAAACGACGTAGATCTCCTAACAATTCTCTTTGTGAACAGATGCAACAAATGCCGACGTGATCCCGAGTGACGTCGTGGTGGAGGCCTGGGTGCGCGTGGGCGTGCAGCGGCCACGGCACCTCCTGCTCGAGCTGGGCTTCCTCACAGCGGCGCTGCGACCCGCGGACCTCGAGGGCGCCCTCGAGGAGGAGCTGCAGGCGCTGGGTGCAGCGGATGCAGCTGCGCGTGGCGCGCAGTGGCGCGGCTGCGCACGGAGCGCGCGCGCTGGCTGCTGAACGTGGCGGCGGCGGTGCGCGAGCGGGCGGCGGCGTTGCAGCGGTGGCGCGCGCGGCGACAGCAGGCGCGCTGTGCTTGCTGCTGGCGGCGCTGGCGAGCGGCGTCGGCTGCTGGACGCGGCGGCAGCGGGCGCGCTGTGCTTGCTGCTGGCGGCGCTGGCGAGCAGCGTCGGCTGCTGGACGCAGCGGCAGCGGGCGCGTTGCGCTTGCTGCTGGCGGCGCTGGCGAGCAGCGTCGGCTGCTGGACGCAGCGGCAGCGGGCGCGCTGTGCTTGCTGCTGGCGGCGCTGGCGAGCAGCGTCGGCTGCTGGACGCAGCGGCAGCGGGCGCACTGTGCTTGCTGCTGGTGGCGCTGGCGGCGGCGGACGCCGAGGGGAGGCTGCGGGCCGAGTTCAATACTCTTCGGGAACAAAATGAGGAAAATCAGAGATGGTCGAGCGTGCTGTAGGAGCGCGCGCCGTTCGTAAGCTAACGTCGTGCCTATGCGGCATGAGCCATGTGGTACGCGAGCGTCGTGCCTATGCCACATCACATGGTGTGAAAGATACGCTGACGTCGTGTCTATGTCTCTCACGGTTGTTGTGCGTGAATGTGATTCACGTTGGTAGTAATCTGTGGTAGTAATGGTGCGGTTGAGCTGTCTGCAGCGGTTCGACTGCCTTATTACCATGAACGTAAAAAAAAAATGTTTTCTTCAATTTCGTTTTATAACTTGCATTTTATTTTTGAGAATAAAAAGTAACCAGCTGTTTCTCCAGTTTCCAGGTGCCGACAGTAACGATGACGACACGGAGTCCATGCCTGAGCAAGCTGCCAGACGCAACGATGGGCCTCGTGATGTGATGACATCAGAACCCGACCCAAGCACCTTCAATGCAGCACAGCCTCGGGTACAGGAGGCCGGGGACGTCCTCCAGTCAGGAGAAGCCGTGTTAGCGGTGAAGTGATGTCACACAAGCAGAGGGGATAGCGGACGATCGCCGTCAAGCGCCTATATAAGTCGCTGCATTCTCATTTCGAACCACTTTTTCGTGCGGTTAACTTGTTATGGGAAAACTCTGCCCGTTTGGATAGCCAATTCTGCTTATTCCTAAATTTGCCTTGTATTCGTTTAAAATCCGTTTGATTTACTTATTTTTAAGAATTAAGTCCGTTTCATTTATTTATCTTTTTGTGAATTAAGATTTTTGTGTTCCGTAAAATTTAACAATTAAAATTAAGTGTTATTTTTGAAAGTTGTTTTCATTTAATTCATTTAACTCGGTTTTCCTAACAATATTATATATTGATATATTTTATGGATTGTGTCCTATACTTCATTTTTAGCATTCCGAAGTAAAATCGGAGCCCTTATAGTTTCATCATGTCCGTCGGCCTGTCCGTCCGTCTGTCCGTCCGTCTGTCCGTCCGTCTGTCCGTCCGTCTGTCCGTCCGTCTGTCCGTCCGTCTGTCCGTCCGTCTGTCCGTCCGTCTGTCCGTCCGTCTGTCCGTCCGTCTGTCCGTCCGTCTGTCCGTCCGTCTGTCCGTCCGTCTGTCCGTCCGTCTGTCCGTCCCGTCTGTCCGTCCATCCGTCCGTCCGTCCGTCCGTCCATCCGTCCGTCGTTCCGTCCGTATGTCCGTCCGTCTGTCCGTCCGTCTGTCCGTCTGTCTGTCCGTCCGTCTGTCCGTCCGTCTGTCCGTCCGTCTGTCCGTCTGTCTGTCCATTTATCCTAAGCAAAACGCCGAGACTAAATATTGAAGAACAATTTTTAGGGACCCCTTCTAAAGGTAACGTGAGGATGAATTTTTTATTCGTCGCGAACAAAAAATATTACGGGGCTTTTAAAACCCATTTTGAGTTGACTTGAGTGCTAATTGTGCTTAGAGTCAAGTGTCCCCCCCTCCCTACTGGCCTAAGGGTTGGAGTTGGAGAAATGAAGAAAATCCCAAAAATAGGTTATAATTACGATGAATTTACAAGGAAAACTATCAGGGCTACGTTAGCCGAGTAATAGTCGATAAACTTACTACTTCGGAACCCTACACTGCGCGTGGCCAGTCCAAGCACTCAAGCATTAAGCCAGAGATAAGCTGAGCCATCAAGGTGGAAGTAGTGTTTTGCGGTGCATTGTTTCGTGTTAAGTGCAGATAAGTGAGAATTATTGCTCATAGCGCATTACCGACTTTATCTTTTCAGTTGGTATAATTGAGAATTTTTGCACTTATTACAACAAGCGTACGACGTACTCTATGTTTCAGTGCATGATCTACTTATGTGCAATATAATATTATAAATGCGAAAGTGTGTTTGTTTGTTTGTCCGTCTTTCACGTTGTAACGGAGCGATATGATGGTATGATTTTTTGTGTGAAGATAGGTAGGAGGCTGGAGAGTAACGTAGGCTACTTTTTACCGTGGTAAAATAACTCATTCCCATGGTAAAACAACTCATTGTTACTTCCCTTTGAACACGCGGGCGAAGCCCCGGGTAATAGCTAGTGTGCAGTATTTCATTGAAAGTCCATTCAGTAGATTTTGTGTGAAGGAGTACAATAACAAACATTTTTAAGAAGTTTCACATTTATAATACGTAATTCAAACTACCTTAATTATTGTTTCGCATTTTACAATCTGGTCTCTTAGATCGGAAGATGAATTATTGAATAGAACCTTAAAATTATAATAATTAGTCAGTAAACGACCCAAAAAATTAAAGTCAATTTATCTTAATTTCCTCAAAAAAAACGGTTTAATAATATTATGACCACCGCGTCAATACTATACTAACCACTAAAGTTTAAAGCTTGATTTTTAAGTTCCAACACCTTCATTCACTGACTTATTTCACAAAGTTCATCTAGAACTCCGTTAGACACAGCCTCTCTAACAACATCATTAACTCTTATTTCGAATAGCGTTTCACATTCAATTTCTATACTATCTAATTCTTCTCCCTCAAATTCATCCAAAGTGGCTACATCTTCTTGAGGAGAAGTTATTATTCTCAATTCTAATAAAGCAATAATGAGACCATAAACCTTGAATTCATTCATATCGCTTTCAAATTCATCGACTGGGTAGGCAATATTGGCATCTATGCTGAATAGTTCTAAGAATGATTTTAGACTATTGTAGTAGGCTTTTTTGATGTCTTCTATGTGATCAGATCTGAATTGAGAGTCAGTGCAGATGTAGAGAAAGTAGATGATGTCAGTAACGGGATTCGCGTACCGCATCGCTTGGAAATCGAGGAAACATATTCCGGTTTTGCCTTCCTGAAAGTAAATATTCAAAATTATTGACTACCAAAACATCTTAACTTAATATTATGACGCATAAGCTAATTTTCATGAGGCAATAATCCTATCCAGTTAGTTTGACGATCGAATTAATAAATCGAACTAGTGAGAACAATACAAACGCAGTCGATCTGCCAAGCGAGTCCTGAGTTCGATTTCAGGAAGATTATATAAAATTTGTAATTTGATACATACGATTGGTAACTCAACTACGAATGCAGATTTTACATTGATAAACTAATTAGGAGTCACTGAGATGTTCTAATGATAATAATGTAAATAGGTACATGTCGATAGATATTTGTCTATTTTGGTGACAGAAACATCAGTGTACAGTAAAGTTATGAATAATAGTCAACATTAACAATCGCATTAATGCATAAAAAATAACGAGATAATATTGGCAAAGAAGACTTTTAATAATGTGCTCATTTGTAACTTTGAATTTCCTTAAATCCTGGAAACAAAATCTTGCCACAATGATTCAAACAAAAGTACTTGCGCTGTGACAAACTTTCGTCCCAATAAGGAATTTGTCCCAATGAAAACGATTAACGCTTAAACGACAAAAATAATATTGTATCTTCTTTGTCACTTTACTTAAATAATTAAGTATGAATATAAATTTAAAAAGTTTAGCACATAAATTATTCAGTAAAATTTTTGCTACCCAAATTCCAAGTAGTAAATTTAAAAGAACACAGTAAAAGAACAAGGCCCAAAAATTATTTTTATTTTTTGTAGCGTCTTAAAACGTCAGTTATACCGAAGCAATTCAATATTTTTTTTACATATTTCGATATTAATACCTGTATCCGTATTACCCAGGGTAAAATAATTTTATTAATAAGTGATGAATTGACTATAATAATAACAATGATGTCGATATTGGCCATTTTCATTCGGTAAAAATGATACCATTTCATACTTTTGTACTCATATGGTAGAAAATATATTTTGATAGTCGTACATATTTTCTGATTTTAATTATTTCATATTGTGTAAAGTGAGTAATTTGGGCAATCTTTAGTAAATAAATAACATTCTGCTTGAACTTTTTTATTTTTATATTTAAAAATATTATATTTCTCCATGTTCATGAAATTCTTATATGTAATTTAATCTTTCAGTAGTAGAAAAATGGCAACTTTTGAATCGTTTTTAAAACTGACGTTGACGTTTAGTGATCACATCGTGACATCTCATACTCTTCCGGCATCGTTGTTTTGTTGTGTACCAGGTACTCTATGTATAATACTTCTATGGTTATAAAACATTCAATATCAAAATACGTTGGTCCTGGGGTGTGCCTGCTGAAAATTCTTATATATCTAAGCTCAGAAATTAATGCTGCATTTTTTAGAATATATTTTATTTTAAGACGCTCAAGTTGAAAATGAAATAAAACTATGTACGGCAGTTTGGCATTGTTCTTTATTGATATTGAACATGATTACTTTATTGAGCTGATAAAATATTTATAATATTAGCCACTGACAGTGACATGCAGTGCATTGCATCATGTTAATAGTGACAGTGATATTATCAAATAAACTACAAACCCTCATATTGAATTAAAAAGAGATTTTCGATGTGACGCCCATGTCGATACACAGCTCAGACATTATAAACAACAACCCGAGAACAGCTGTACACATTTGTTTATAGTCGTTAATAATCTACCACGACCCTCAATTGAATTCGAGACCTCACAATAGACCTACAGTCTACGGAACTACAGGCTACATACTGAAAAAAATTATAGGATATTTCTCTGAATCAGAAAACAGCTTAATCGCTGTTGATGGAGCTTGTTAAAAATAATTCTTCACATTGAAGGAGCTTATGAAAACAAGCCTCCAAGAAACAGTTAAACAGTTACAAAAGAAGAGGATTAAATATTTAACGAAGTTATTTTCTTGGTTTGTTTACAAGAGGTCTCAAGTCTTGACTTCCTTTTGGTAGCATTAGATTTAAGTATTTTATATAGTCGCTCTTTACACCAAATAAAATTCCAACTTGACAAGTAGAATTTTTGAAAGTCCTCATTATTTTCTTATGTAACACATTGAATCAACATGCTATGTTTTAAATATTACGTCATATGTTACGTACCTCATTTCTAAAAAGAATATTATTTATCCAACAATCTCCGTGACAGAAAACATTGTACTTTTTAGGTTCTGTGTAAATTTTCAATATTTTAAACAATTTATTTTTAATTTTCTCCATCTTTTCTTTTGTATTTGAGTCAGTAATAGCACATAAAGACATTTCAAATGATTCAGTAAAATAGTCTTTAAGATTGCTTTTACATATGAAACTATCTTGAAATATTAAATCGTGGAATTTATTTTTTACTTCTTCATATTTTTTAGGGTCTAACTTTTCATAGACAAATGACAAAGCGTGAAATTTTGCCATTTCAGACATGATAAAATTAACTTTGTCCAAATCCATTTTTTGTATCTTTTCAATCTTAGTATCTATCTCAAATCCACTTTGTAAAAGATCTTCTAGAATAATCACTTCATGACCCTTGTCTTTACTGGAAGTGATGCATTCAGGAAATATTATTTGGTCTTCAGTATCCAAATCATTTTGTAGCTGTTTAAATTTATCTATAACATCAGCATACGCTAAAACTTCTCTTTTATGAAGTTTATGGAAAAGTTCTTGTCTGGTAGTATTTACTAGTGTTTTGACTATTACACTAACACTGTTATCTGGCTTATCTGTATCCTTAATAAGAACTCTGAAAACGTTCGCGATATAGTTTTCGCCCTTTCCACTGAGATAATCAACGTGGTATGTGAAGTCTTGTATGCATTTTATTTCTGCCACTGTTTGTATACAACTATGCAATTCGTTGCAATTAAACTCATCCGGTTCACTAAAATTCACGTCTAAAGACATTTTGTCATCACTTGCACTATTTCATGGCTGTTTTAATACTGGTTTTTAGATAATTCTTCAGTGTCACATTTCATATCAGTGATAAGGAAGAGATACTTCAGATAGTGAAAAATATAATCTTTTGGGAGTGGCTTCCTTTGCTGTTACCTATCTATTTTTGAAGTTATACTTCTTTAGGCACGTTATGAAATAAATGGAAAAAATGAAGTTAAATATTTATTTAATTATGCCAAAGAAGTATATAAGTTATATACTCTATATAAGTTATAAGCTCACTCACACGCATACAAAAGTACACGCATCCTTTTTAATACGCTTTTATTAGCTTCAGACGTATGTTAGTATGTATTTAATGGAATCTTTGAACATGATTTTGACCCCCTTCGAACGGTCAGATTTCTTTCAAACTTCGTGGACTTATTGAGGACCGATGACAATTCAATGTTTAAAGAAAAAAAGAAAGAAAGAAACCTAATTACACGCTTTATATTAGCTTTAAACGGTCAGATTTCTTTCAAATTTCGTAGACTTATCGAGGATCGATGAAAATTTAATATTTTAAGAAAAAAAGAAAGAAGGAAAAAAGAAAAAACCTAAATTTCATTTCAAAAAAATCAGACTTAAAATGAAAAAATAAATAATAGTTAAAAAAAAACTAAATACACGCTTTTATAGAAAATCCAACTAAAAAAAAACTACAAAATTTTGAATTAAGAATCGTGTAGGTAACTGTAATATAAGAATGGGGTGCATGATGTCAATGAGTAGAAGGGATAATATCTTTAAAAACACCCCACGCTTTTATTACACTTACACGATTCTTAATTCAAATTTATTTTCTAGTTTTTTTTTTTAGTTGGATTTTATTTATAAGCGTGTTTTTTAGTGTTTTTAAACTATTATTTATTTTTTCATTTTTAGTCTGATTTTTTTGAAATGAAATTTAGGGTTTTTTCTTTTTTTCTTTCTTTCTTTTTTATATCAATCACGGAACAGATCAAGTCACTTTAGTGTAACGGTTAATTTTGTTAAAGAAACATCATAATTACGTCAATCGTCGGGATATTATCTAGTCAATAAACTTTAGCGAAACACTTATTTTTTAACCGACTTCAAAAAAAGGAGGAGGTTCTCAATTCGACTGTATTTTTTTTTATGTTTGTTACCTCAGAACTTTGGACTGGGCGAACCGATTTTGATGATTCTTTTTTTAATCGAAAGCTTAAAAGTGGCTGTCATGTGGTCCCACATAAATAAATTTTATTGAGATCTGACAATGGCATCCATGAGAAAACCACATAAGTCGTAAATTTGTGTTAAGATTTGCGCGACAAATTGACGAATAACTCAATATCACGCCAACCGATTTCGATGATTCTTTTTTTAATCGAAAGCAGGTGCTTGGC
Organism: Thymelicus sylvestris; assembly: GCA_911387775.1. Lineage (NCBI taxonomy): Eukaryota > Metazoa > Arthropoda > Insecta > Lepidoptera > Hesperiidae > Thymelicus > Thymelicus sylvestris. The sequence continues at coordinate 35,509,597 of OU426885.1, read as the reverse complement.
ATGTAGTCCCACATAAATTTGAACGAGATCTGACAAGTAGTTTTTGAGACTTTGAAGTCGGTTATTTTTTGTTAGTAAAATTTAGATTATTAAGAACTTGAAATAAATTAAATATATTATTCAACGTATGTATAATTGTATATCTTCAGCAGGTCACTGATCTTCGAAACATCTAACAAAATACGAGTGGCTTCCGGACCGCGTAACCAAACGTATTCCTGGAAGGAGCAAGGCTATACTAGTTGTAGTGCATCCTGTCTCAGTGGTGTACAGGTAATTTTTTCTTATTAACCTGTGAAATCTTTCGTATTTACCGTAATTTTCATACCGATTCTTGTACGATTTACGAAACACGCAACGAGATAATAGAACTAGAAACTGATTTGCTGTTTACATCATTAGGGTTCCGTACCTTAAAAGAAAAAAACGTTAAAGGAGAAAAATCGAAAAACCCTTAATATGTCATAAAATTTACAGAAGTGGTCTCCAAGGACCACAGTTATCCAACCTCAAAGTTAAGTTTGTTACTCATTTCAATTTACAAGTTTATACGGAACTTTACATCCGACTCGCACTTTGCTGGCTGTTTGTATTCATATTGATAGAAAAACGTGTATTTACTGATAGTAACTATTCTTATTATCTAGGAACTGATCCTCGTATGTGTGGGAGATGCAGATGACAAGCCCATTACACCACTCGCATGCGACTCCAAGATGAAGCCTGAGAATAGAGTGCGGACGTGCAATGATATTCCTTGTCCACCGAGGTAAGATACAAACAGAGCTCAATCATAACACTAGTAAGCTTAAGAAGTCACACCTTATAGTATTTTTGTAGAGAATTTTAAGATCTACAACTTTGGTTTGAGGTTTTTTGATAAAACTTACCCCTTTCGAGAAGAATCCAAAAAACCTTAAATTTTGACCTTTGACTCCGAATAACTTTTGTAGCACACATAGGATCGATGGGGATTTTAAACTTTATTTGTAATGATAAACCCTAGCTCTCCACCAAAATTTAGCTCTGTGGGAATTATTGATATTTGACCACTATTTTTATGTCTAAATTGTCCGGACTCCAGACTATTATAGCAAATCGTGTAGGTACCTAAAGTACCGGTTAGAACATACCGCGGTCGCTTTCCGACACGTTACGCAGAGTAACGTTTGTTGTAAGCTACTCTGTGACGGCAAGCGACAGTAAGCTATGTAATCTGTCTCTAAGGTTGTTCCTTATTTAAAATTTACTTTCAATAGGGTATTTGACTAATTTTTAAAAATCATTTTAATTTATTCTTTATTACAAAATAAACCCACTCCATTGATATTTCCGAAAAAATTAACAGTATTGTTAATAAAAATCAATGTTAAACTTTAAACTTCCAAAACCGCGCCAAAAACGCTGTTTCTGTCATGGCGGCGGTCTATGATACGTGTGACGTCACACGCAAGTATCTATTAAGATTCTTTAAAGGAAAGATCTGATTTTTTACTAGCGTGTGACGTCATCAAAGTTGTCACCAATCACAGGGCGTTTCGGTCACTGGTAAAATTTCCTAAAATTACAGTATTTTAATTTCGTGTTATTTGCAAAAATATACGTGATTTACTTGAAAATAAAATGAAATATGTTTTTTAGTGCTACTATCTGATAGAATAATAACAATTTGTAGTATATTTTCAATGTTGTCAAATACCCTATTAAAGTGAAAAATAATGATGGTTTGTTTTGTTAATTTTATTACTTCAGTAGAAAGTTTGAGTTTGAGTGAACGAATCTTTTGAATCACCCTGATCTCGAAACCTTGTTATGGGTTTATAACCCATGTAGGCTCAAGAGCACGATTCCAGATCTCACAAATGTTTTTCATATCACTTGACACATCAAATCAGCATCTCAAATGGAGTCTGGAGATCGCAGAAATCTTAAGATCCATTTATTGATAGTCCATAGCATAGTACACTTGATTGGGAACAGCTGATGACATTTTTTTAAGAAAATATGAATCCTCAATGATTTGAAGTTAACATTTTATTTGCACAACGCTAATAAATAAAAAATACAAACGCATTTTGGATTTCAAACCTAGTAACTTTAGTAAAGTAAAGATAGAATTAAATTCAAAACAGTATTAATCATGTTCAATAACATCCAAAGTCCCAATAAAACGATACAAAATTCATTAAAAAAGTATCCACTGCACACAGATAATAACGGAAAATATCACTAAAGTTACAGCGATGAAAATTAATGTGCAAAACGTAAAGTTGAAATACCCTGAAACCTTAATACAGTTTCGTGAATAAAATGAAGCAATTTCAAATGTGACGTCAGTAATAAAATTAACGTTTGGACATCATGGGATGAAGTACACAGTTTGAGTGCATAAAGATCTGTCAAATAAACAGCGGAGTTCTGCAATTATGATGATTATAATGATATTGTCACTAATGTCTATTCCGGTGTCCCAAAAACGGCTTAACCAAATTCAATCAAGTTTAGAGTACGCTTGGGGTAACATTTAGCTATTATTTTTATTTCAATGAAATCATATATAAAGAAGATGATGTTTATTTGAATTATCTCGACTAAAATCTATGAAGGGAGGTAATAAAAAAGGTTACTTCCTATGTGAAGTGAGAGCGGTTTTTTTATTGTACTCGTATGTGCAATTTTCTGTACTTATTTCAATTTTAAGGCGTTTCATATATTATTTCATCATTATGTCGAGGAAAATCTCTCCTTCTCATAAACCCTGTGATACAATGACCAATTGGGATGTAAAGGGTAATTGGACAAATGCAATCCGTGGTTGAGACCAAGCAACTGAATGCCATGCGGATTTCTTGATACACGGTGCTCTAACCATCCATCTATCGATAAGTAAGTCTCAGTTTTGGCCGAATTCTTGACCCATCCATGTCAGTCAGATCCCTTCATTGTCAGTCTCAGATACTCTCGCAGCGCGTTCTTCCCGCTCTTTGTTTGCCACAGCCCGACATATTGTGATGTTGCGCTGAAACGAGCTCAATTTTTAAGTTAACACGTCCCCGCTATATGAATTCATTGACACTGAGCTGGAATTATTGGAGGTCCTTGCACACTACGGTCTATAACTGAGGCTCGAAAATACTTGTATAATATTGTAAGAAAGAAAATACATGTTTAGTCAGGCATGAATTAGAAAGAAAGAAAAAGATGTATGGAAGCATTAAATTTAGGTAACATTAATATTGCGTCAAAGGCCTTAATTTTTCTTTACTCTATAGGTGTTTTATGTAAGCGTTTTTACTAAACTATACAACAATTGAACTGCAATTTGTTTTCGTGGTGTTGCGCCCACCCCAAAAAAATATTGGGAAATGGGCAGGATGATGATGATGATGAATTTGTTTTCGTGCTTTTACTTTTAAAGGAGTCATTACAAATATCACTATCTCAAATAATTGCTTTTTTTATTTGAAATTTACTTAAAGTTAATTATAACCTTTACAGTTAAGACGTGGTAAGAAGGTAATGAAAAGACAATATGACTATTATGACTAGTTTGCCGGCTATTTCCATAAAAAAATTTATTAAGTAATTCGAACGCAACGTGTCTTAAAAAACAAACGACGACAAAATAGACCTACAAAAACCATTACACAGTGTGAATACACCCTCTGACCTCTAAATTTTAAATACACCGGCCATAAAAGTACGTTACCCGAACGGCTCCCAATGGTAGCTGTGGTCGAAGCGGCTGACAAAGCTATTGTGGTGAGTGTACACGGCGATATTGAGCGTTATTGAATAGTACGAGTATAGAGGGTTCAACGCCTATATCACGCTTTGTTGCATAGTTTATAAGTTTAACGCAAGCGGTGTTTAGTATGAGTTGATGACAGGCATGCCGACAACCGTAATTGACGCTGTTAGGCCAATGTTGTATCTTTTTAAGAGTTTGAAACCATAATGACTATAATATAAAACTTACACCGTTTTTCACACCTAAAACAACCCGTGCCTACAACTTATTTTGAGGACAGGATCCGCGCCTGAGATGTTGCGCGTAGCGTCATGGTTAACATACCGAGCCGTCGAAGGGTCCTGGGTTTGATTTCCGGTGAGGCAGAAATTTTAATATTGAAATTGAATTTCTGTTCTTGGTCTGGGCGTGTTTTTCATGCACTCCGAACGCAGGGAATCCTATTGTTGGGTTATGTAGCGTTGAATGTTACCTCAAGATCACTAAAATATATCAGAAAAATCGATTTTAAATCAGATATGCCGATTATATTATAATTAGTGAGAGCAACAGCAAAGACAAACAGGAAGCTTCAAAATCATTGGCATTGGGACCTGTAGGTTAGAAATAACATACCTACGAGCATTTTTAGGAAGTAGTTTACTTCTTATTTTCTCGTATACCATCCCAGCTTCAGAGAAAAGGCGCTCTGAATAAACACTACTTACTTCCTGGCGCCGACAAATATTTTGCTGCAATCTTGATCAAACACGGAAATTTAAATTTCCTTGCTTGCTACCAAGTATACGGATTGTCATGACGTGATATAATATTACTAATACTTTAAAAAAAGATCCATTTCTGTTGAAACTGCATTTTATAACGCGCAGAGCAACTGCGGGCGCGCGGGCGGTAAGTAGGTAGATACATTAGAACAAACGAGCGCGAAACAATCACGTCTGTACTTACAAGTTTTGGCGCTAAAATCCTGCCGAATACTTTTGCCTAATATTCGGCTATTCGGTCAGGGGGTTCGCCGAATATTCGGTATTCGGTATACTGCCGAATATACTATTCGTTGCAAGCCTATACGGAACCCTAAAAATTTGCAATAACGTACCTACGAGTACCTTTTATTTTAATCAAATATTATTATCATTTAAATTTATTGTTATTCTTTCAACCAACACCATGCAAGTCATACTTGAAGCTTAAGCAACCTAAGTTGGGACGAAATTGCAAGAGTTATTAACTCTTGATTGCGCAACAATTACAATTTGATCCCGACTTAGATTGAATTGGAACAACGATCCGTTCTAAGGATTTTGTCATCGATACATCAAACTAACTTAAATTGAGTTCAAAGTTACATGGTCTAAGTTAGATTTATAGACGACTACATTATATTATTATTATCTACTCCACTATACAACCTGCGCTAAGTATGTATGTGTGTCCGTTTGAATGTGTTAATTTTGACAATAGGCATGATGACAGATTTTGAAATACTGTTCTATATTTTTTGGAAATATATTATAATTACAACGTATATCATATTATTTCCGCAAAAAACTAAGGTTTAGTATAAAACAGATACATTTCAATTTATAAGTTTAAAATTTGCACCAAAACGCTTTAAAGTGTCATGGCGTCGCTTGTGACGTCACTCTTCAGGAAAATAATAGACAAGATGTCATTATCAGTATGGTTTATTATTCATTTGTTTAAAGAAGTGTGACGTAATTCGCGCTAATTGAGACTGATTGGCATTCAAGCTAACATGACGGCTTGCCGTATGTTGTAGTTTTATTTTATCAAAAATATACGACAAATGCGTGTTTTGTAATCCAATAATAGGGTTTCCTTAAATAAATACGTAATTTTAGTGATTTTTACTTACTGTCATCATGCCATTTCCTTTTCAACACATAGCGAAATTGTTTATATTATTGCCGAATACGAATTTCAGATAAAAGCTTAGGTACGTAAAATAAGAAATGTATATTGCTCCTATGTTGGTGGACCTTAAATAAATAAATAAAAATATTTTTAGTTCCATTAGTTCCTATGACAAATTAATTTGACTTTCACTTTACTAAAGGTTACATACAATACCTTACTATCAGCACAGAATAATAATAGCTATCAGCCGTTCTCACTATTTTATCTATCCACTATCCGGCAGTTAGTTTCCTAGCAACTGTAAAAAAGTCAAAACATTATAACCTTAGTTGGTATTACCTTACTATCTTAACTAGAGATTAAGGATGGATTATTGAAAACGACCTTACTTGGGAAACACTACTATAAATCATTGTTTTTGTTTCAGATGGAACTACACGGAGTTTTCGCAGTGCTCCCAGTCCTGCGGGATTGGGATTCAAACTCGGGAAGTTTATTGTATTCATGAGGTAAATATGGTGACATGTGTTATTCATAATCTGTAAAGGGGATCAACTCTGTATCGGGATATTTTATATGCTAGCTATAGTGCCCTTTCACACTAGTGATTATTCACAATACCAATATTAAAAACAGCAAAAATAATCAAGTCGGGGTGAAAAGAATCTTTGAATACAAACCAACCTTCCCTGCTCGTGGTATCTCAAGCTTTTAACGATTTCAAATGAGGAGAAGATTCACAATTCAGTTGCATTATTTTTTCTTCTTCTTTATGTTTTTTAATGTCAATATCATAATTATGTTCAATGAAAGTATTCCGTTTTCGAAGACTAGGTTCTTAGATCTCAGTTATTCGTCTAGTAAATTTTGATTATAACCTTGTCCCCTATCCCCAGGTAACCCGTGGTGGTGCAAACACAGTGGTGGTACCACACAGCATGTGTCCGCTACCCGCACCGCCGGACCGTCAGTACTGCAATGTACTCGACTGCCCCGTGATGTGGCGCGTTGGTGAATGGTCGAAATGCTCCAAGACTTGTGGAGGAGGAACAAAGCATCGAGAGGTTAACTACTTTGAATGTTTTGAAGATTAATGTAATAGTCATGGTATACAAGAATAATATAGAAGAAGAGTTGTGTAATCTTCTAAAGGAGAAGAAAGAAAAGTGATATTAATATTGGCGAAGAGTTACGTGTGAAATCTTGACCTCAAATTCAAAACAGTTAACAGTCTGTTTATAAAAAAAATACACTGATATTTATTTAGTTTAACAAGGCTAAATTAATATCAGTGTATTTTTAGGGTTCCGTAGCCAAATGGCAAAAAACGGAACACTTATAGATTCGTCATGTCTGTCTGTCTGTCTGTCCGTCCGTCCGTATGTCACAGCCACTTTTTTCCGAAACTATAGGAACTATACTGTTTAAACTTGGTAAGTAGATGTATTCTGTGAACCGCATTAAGATTTTCTCACAAAAATAGAAAAAAAAACAATAAATTTTGGGGGTTCCCCATACTTAGAACTGAAACTAAAAAAAATATTTTTCATCAAACCCATACGTGTGGGGTATCTATGAATAGGTCTTCAAAAATGGTATTGAGGTTTCTAATATCATTTTTTTCTAAACTGAATGGTTTGCGCGAGAGACACTTCCAAAGTGGTAAAATGTGTGTCCCCCCCCCCCCCCCCGTAACTTCTAAAATAAGAGAATGATAAAACTAAAAAAAATATATGATGTATATTACCATGCAAACTTCCAACGAAAATTGGTTTGAACGAGATCTAGTAAGTAGTTTTTTTTTAATACGTCATAAATCGTAAACCGCAATTTACCTCGATCAAAGTTACAACGAACTTCAAGAACTTTTATATTATGTTACTTGCTGCTGCGGAACCCTTCATGGGCGAGTCCGACTCGCACTTGGCCGCTTTTTTTATTATGGTAAATAAATATCAAAAAATGTCAGCTGTCACGGGACAGCTGGCAGATGTGAAACATACAAAGTATACACGTGCTTAATGCAGATAAATGCACATTTTAATCATAGAAATAAAATTTAAAATAATTAAATTAAAATAAATCAATACTTAATTTTCAGTTTTTTTATAATTATACGCAATATAAATTGTAAAAATTTTAATCTACCAAGAGAGTAAAACCAGCAAGATGGAGGGAGCGGTTAATAAGTTAACATTGCTAATCTCCGGCGGAAATGTACAAAAATTATACTGTAGTTTAAAATATACCAATTTATACAATAAGAAGCATACAAAAAATTGAGAATATTTTTGCTTTCAAAAATACATTATTATAATTATGAAAGTAAAATTCACTAAATATAATTTAAAATTAAAGCTAATACTGCTAATAGTAAAAATTTGCATTTAAACAAAATATAGTTATTGTTCTCGAATTTAACAATAAATAAAGGAGCCCGCAAAATTTGTATGGGAATTGGCTCTCGGCTAAATTAGCTGAAATTTTGCACCGAGGTAGCTTTCATCATGCTGATCAAAAGTCTCAATGGGCGCAACCCCCCAAAATCAAACCCAGACCCACCACTGCCCCTGCAAATCGTGAGGTACAAAATGGTGTAGAAATAATAGATGCGTAAAAGTTGTAAGTTGGGATAAGGCAGAAAATCTTCTCACTAAATAGTCACTTGTTTTTTTTTTATAAAGCTACCTCTGTGCGAAGTTTCATATGAATATATCCTTTATGCACTGATTTTCATACAATTTTGCTTGATTCCTGTGTTATCTGTGTTGGGTGTCCTTAATTAAATAAATAAATAAATAAATTTGCTTTGGGGAGTATTTTGAGGTTTGGGGGGGAGTGGTGGGTCTGGGTTTGATTTTGGGGGGTTGCGCCAATTGAGACTTTTGATCAGCATGATGAAAGCTACATCTTTGCAAAATTTCAGCTAATTTAGCCGAGAACCAATTCCCATACTTTTGCGGGCTCCTTTATCACTTCGCCAGGATTTGAACTCAGGTATCGCGGTTTATAGTCCCTAGCAACTCCCAATATGCCATAGTTTCTTATTTTGAAGTTGCGAATTTGTCCTACCGTATTTCAAAGTCAAAGGTAAAAAAATAGTTTTTCGCAATTTTTAGCAAAACGGTAAGTTTTATCATAAAGTACCCTGAACAAAAATTGTAGATCATAAAATTCTCTACAAAAACGTATTTGATACTTTTTTTCCTACGAGCCACCGTTTCTGAGGTAATTATAACGATTCAAAAAGTTGTAAAAGTTGTTATCTACATATTATGCATGAGTACGCCACGTATAGACCTATACATCTCTAGAGTTGTTATGTATGTTGAAATTTTTGTCTATCGGTCATTGTATCTCAGTTGCTGCACATCAACATCTTTTTCGGTTATATTACCAAGTTCAAATGTGGCTTGGATGGATGGATGATATCTCAGAAATGGTGGCGCGTAAGAACAAAGTAGTGATACATTTTTATAGATAATTTTATAATTTACAATTTTTGTCTGGGGTACTACATGATTCAACTTACGGTTTTGCTGAAAATCACGGAAAAATATTTTTTTTTGACCTTTGACCTTGAACATGTTTTTTCCATGCACGGGAATGACGGGGAACTTAAATTTTTTATTTATAATTATGTTTTGAACAATTTCACTGATTTTCAGCTTGTTGGGAATTTATGTAGCTTCACTCTCATTTTTTGGTCTAAATTGACCGGACTAAAAATGATTATTATTATATTTATTACATTTTTTTCTTTTTTGAATATTGTTAGAATATTGTTTCTGAATATTATTTTTGTAATATTGTTTTTAGTGTAGTTTTTTTCTTTGTTTTTTTTTAATTTGATTTTTTTTTGCTGCCAAAGAAGTATGACTTTTCACGCGCGTACATTAGTACACGTTTATGTTTTTTTATTAAATACAATTTTCCTTACAGGTCGAGTGTAAACAAGTTATGGCACAATCCCACGTAGTGGAAAGACCAGCCATGTTGTGTAACTCACCAAAGCCTGCATCAACTAAATCTTGCAATACCCGCCCTTGCCTAGTTGATACTTCATATCCAGTAATTACTCTACAGAATTCTACTTACATTCAACATGATCCAAAGAGGACACAGGTTGGTATTAGCTCTATATAATATAGGTAATTACCAATTACTTTGCAGCTTTGGAAACAAACATTGATACAAAATGTGTTCCCGTCTTGCTACTAATGATATTATTTTCAGTGTTAATGTAAATGAGGTAAAAAGAGAAGAAGAATATAATAATTGTATATTTATAGGTGACGGTAAGAGTGGGCGGGGGGGCCACAATATTTTCCGGAACACAATTGAAAATAAAATGTCCCGTCAAAGGATACAACAAGACGAGGATACAGTGGGCGAAAGACAACCAATTATTAAGGAGATCCAAGAAGTATAAAATTTCTAACAAGGTAATATTTTAGTTCATACTAATACAGTGGAATCCGTTTATAATGACATCGAAGGGACGTGCCAAACACGTCATACCTACTAAGCGGACGTCATACAAAGCATTTTTGTGTAAAAAATACTAACCTTCTTTTTTTAGGTTAATACTTGTCTTAGTTATATAGAGAAACATAGCATATTCAATCAAAATAAAAATTTCACTTAATACATGTATAACGATTACTTAATCCGATTTTTGTTCTTGAAAATCATTGAGATTGTCAATGACCCACGCCAAATTCGTTTGCGAGAGATGAGTTTGATTCTCTATTTTCTAATCTGCATATTATTTCACCTTTCTCCTCAATTGTAAATGCTTTACGACGTTGAAATGACATTGTTTTACATAGGATATCACTAAAAATAATGCGTAACGTTCAACTGTCAATTACTCACTGAAATTCAAAACAAAAACAAGGCGTAAAGAATCATGTCGATTACTCTAAAGTAAACGGACAAAATTTATTAAAAATGGGTCATAATAAGCGACATGTCACTCTAAGCGAAGTCATTATATCTGACTTTTTTACAGAGAATTTTATATGAAAACCAAACTTCGGTGTGTAATTACGTCTTAATAGGCGGTTGATCAATATAAGCGGAGTCATAATAAACTGATTCTACTGTAATATAATCAGGTTTACGTACTCATTCATATTTTGACATAAGTGACCTACATAATCTATCTTCCTTTCAAATGAAGACCGTTGACTTTGCTTAAACGCTGGTAGTATTTTAGATTTTCTTAAAATGCCTGGATAAAGAATAAGGATCAAAAGAAACCTACCTTAAGAAGCACAACACTACAAGCGTTCTAAGATTCTTTCGAAGAAAGCAGTATACTAGGATATTACTTTTTTAGCCCTTATAAAAAGAAGCTTAGATTGCTTGAAATATTTATATTTAAAATGGATGTTGGTATTTAGTCATTGCGTAATGTAATTAATCGACTGGAATAATTAGTTTGAATCTATTGCAGTTAAAGTGGCGTTATTGTCAAATGATTAAGGAAATTAACTAATATTAATAACCTGAAATGCTATGAAATTAAAATTTTGCAGTGCAACATCTATCATATCAGCTCGTGTAATAATACATATCGTCATAACCAAATCGTCAGAACACTATGAATTTGTTATTTCACCGAGTAATTTAATCGTATGTTAAATTGATTTAATGTCGATTTATGTCTTCAAACGAATATTCGAATTGTTCAACCAATGAATTTATTTTTGCGGCTAATTGAAATCAATTTGCAATCCAGGTCAGTTTACGTGTATTTTAAAACCTGCTATCTGTAATCTCATTAAACACGTTCAAATTAAGCATGAAGTTTTCAATATTATGGATAAAACTGGAAATTACAATTATTTAAGTTAACTTTTATAAGTATTTACCTCAATGGTAATAAGGGCACGAAGCCGTGATACACGGATGAATTTGTTTGATGAAATGATTTTATTCAGGAAATAACTTATAGATTACTTTTAATTAATAGATCTTTCCATATTTTTAATAGATTTGCAATATGTTATCGCTGTTTTTACCTGGTTATAGTTTATATATAACTGGATAATTTATATAATAATCCCGAGGACCGATATCAAACGCTTTCGACAAATTGAAACCAAAAAATCTGGCAAAGGCATCATGATCCATTTAAAATTTGTTAGACAGGATCTCGCGAAGTATTACAAGAAATAACGCCCAAAATGCAATGTTAGAACTTTATTTACTGATAATATTCAACAATACTTATAAATATTTACTCTACCCAAGCTAATAAAGAAACATTAATCATTAACGAAATGGACAGCATCTTTAGTATATAAAAACAAGTTCTGGCGCGTCTGTTAGTTAGGTCCAAATAACTAGGTCCATGTTTTTACCACTTGAACAAGACCAGCTAAGCAAGTCACTGTTATTCTCGAAATCTCACAAACAACCTAGCAAAAACATTTGATACAAAAACACGCAACTAAAGCCTTGTCAAGTTAAACTACAGCACTAAATTACGAGATCTTGCTTCTGGATTATACTAACGAGTTGATTTTGTGTATTGTCTTTGTATTCTACGTAAATCTTACTTTCTGTAAAAAATGAGTACTTACTTTAAGTAAGACTTTGGCCAAGCTTCGAGTTGGCGTTTCTCAGGGTAGATTATTAGTTCCCTTACTTTTATGTTTATTTATATTCTTTCGTGCGAGTTAATGTAATTACAAAGGTCGGTTTAGTGATAAAATAGTTTGTCTAAATTACGCTAAGTATACACGCAACAATCATATTTCATACTAATATTATAAATGTGAATGAAAGTTTGTTTGTTACGCTTTCACGGGAAACTAGTTAACCGATTTGGCTGTTTGGAATAGAGATAGCCTGTACCCTAGATTAGAAACATAGGCTACTTTTTATCCCGAAAAAGTTCAGGGTTCCCGCAGGATTTGTAAAAATCGATCTCTACAAAATCTCGGGCAAAAGCTAGCATACAATAATTCAAGTCCTGCAAATTTTTTCATATTTGTAAGGATTCCTATACTACAATCTTAGTGAATTCGTTGTAGTTGGCCAAACTGGCGTATTGCTTTAACGCATCACATTGTCACCCAGTCTCAAGTTCAGTGGTGGCAAATTTTCAGTAGTAATAATGATATTCATGTCAATAACGATCATAATAATAATGACAATGAGAATTATGTTTTTGATTATAATAATATTGATATTAAAAATACATGTTTATTTATATTACTAGGGTGCTCTTCGTATAATGTCTCTGTCTCTAAGAGACCATGGAGTCTACACGTGTATGGCTGGCAAATCTACCGCTTCCCTCAACTTGGTAGTCAAACTGAAGCCTGGAGAGTTTCCGTCAAGTGAAGAAATCGAAAGACATAACAAAGCTTTGGGTGGATCGTCTTCGCCACTAGCCGATAGGTAAGATTATACTTACTAGATTTTAACTAAAATATACTTAAATAAAAATAATTTAGCCGCGCCATTAAAGAAACGAATCTAAAATGGCGGATGGTACTTGTAATGATAGCTAAGGACCGTCAGCAAAACAAAGTTGCTAGATAGGTGATATTTTGTTATATGAAAATAATCAATAGAATAAAAATTAGCAATATATTTAAAAACCCAACCAAATTCTAATCGGTATCGCGAACTATGGTTTTCGTATGTTTTTATGTCTGTTTTAAAACTGATACCGAATCATGCATATTAATGCATCTTATCATAGCATGCAGTTAGACAAAGCGCCATCATCAGCTACTCGAAAAGGTAATATGTTCCACGCTCAACCGTCGGCCGTATGACAAACTTGATCTTCTTGTACCCACATTTTATTACTCATTTAAAAATATCGTAAGTTGTGGCTAATAATTGTGTAACTTATCTATGTTCGTAAATTTTTCTGTTTGACTATATTGTTAAGAAATAATATCAAATTCATGTATTGTGATTAGTAAACCTAATTTACAATGGAGTAACGCTTTACTGTAAGTAGATTGTAATTTAGAATAAGTACATAGAACACCTAAGTTCTCATGTAAGTGAATTGTTAAATTCTTAATGAGAATAAAGTTTTTTTAACCATAATATAAAAGCACAACCTAGCAATAGAATATTATATTGAATACTGGTTGAAATCCTTTGGGAGAATCCAACCAGCCCCGGATCTGGGGGAAGGCCAAGCCAGAGCCTGTACCCCGGCTGGCACATTCAGAGGGCGGCAAATTCAAGGTTGGTTAGCAAAACATGTCGCTTTCAAAGCCCTCTTAAATAATTTACCGGAAGTGGTGGAATCCTTGGAAGAAGTTAAACAAATTTCTCATGCTCCAAAGGCAAAGTACGCGGCAGGTCATCTCTTACATGCTATTAAGAACTTTGAATTTATTCTGAACTTGACGATTTGGGCAAATATTCTCCGCGAAATCAATCGAGTAAATATTAAAATTCAAAAGGAAGATGTAATCCTTGCACGCTCCGTCTCTTTAATGGCAGGCCTGATGAAAAGTTTACAAGAAATGAGAGAAAATTCAATGGAGTATTGGATAGAAGAAGCTAAAGAAGTTGCTGGACAAATTGGCGTTGAGCCTATTCTGCCAAATAATCGAATCTGATCAGAAATTAAAAAGGATTGATAGTGCTACCACGTTGAATTCAAATTTTGCATTTCTCAATGATACTGAAATATTGAATATTTCAACTGAAGAACTGCAGAAGCATGCATCTAGGACGAAAATACGAGCGAAATTTAAACACAGTTAAATTCTGCCAGGAACTCTAAGTTTTTAAAGAGCAAGCTCCAAGTTTGGAAATATCAAAAATGCTAGCGCTTTTAATTTCTTTTATCATTATTAATGATTAATGATTTGCAGGATGCCTTTCCTAATATTTGTATTGCTCTGCGAATTTACTCTACGCTTTCTACTACATCTGCAAGCTGCGAGCGAAGTTTTAGTAAACTTAAACTTATTCGTATTAATAATCTAAATTTTACTAACAAAAAATAACCGACTTCAAATTCTCAAAAACTACTTGTCAGATCTCGTTCAAATTTATGTGGGACCACATGAGAAGCATCTGCTTTCGATTAAAAAAAGAATCAGCGAAATCGGTTGGCGTGATATTGAGTTATTCGTCAATTTGTCGCCCACATCTTAACACAAATTTACGACTTATGTGGTTTTCTAATGGATACCATTGTCAAATCTCAATAAAATTTATGTGGGACCACATGACAGCCACCAGCTTTCGATTAAAAAAAGAATCATCAAAATCGGTTCGCCCAGTCCAAAGTTCTGAGGTAACAAACATAAAAAAAAAAAAATACAGTCGAATTGAGAACCTCCTCCTTTTTTTGAAGTCGGTTAAAAATTATCTAAGATCGTCAATGAGCTAGGAACGTTTATCAAATCCCGCAATGTTAGCAATAGAAAATCAAACTGCTCATCAGATTAATTATGACAAGGCCATAGATTTGTTTGCAGAACAAAAGGCTCGAAGAGTAAAATTGTAATTTCGATGTGCAATATAATAACTTTTTTTAATATCACGTCTCATTTCAGACTACTACTTACTACTATCCTATCCCAATTAAAATATATGTCCGACACGTCCATGTATTTAAAAAAAAAATATGCTTAAAAGAGAAAAACAACGCTAAAACGGTCGTTATGGTGGTCTTTGCGGGAGGCCTATGTCCCTCAGTGGGTGTTTTATGGCTGAAATGATGATGATGATGAAGGTTAAAATGGCGGGAGCTGCATTTTTCAGGTTTGGCCCCGCTCGAAAAAATTCAAGATCCAGGGCTGAGTCCAACTGACACTTGGCCAGTTTTTAGTAGGTATATTATTGTAATTATTAATACTCCACAGGAATATTACAATTTATAAATAAAACAAGAAACTAACAGAACTAGTATATTAAAACTTTATTTTTTAGACGTCCCTTCACCAGGTCAATTTTTTCAAGGTCAAAGAATAACGTGCGAGTGAGAGGGAATGTTAGGTTTCGCCATTTTAGATTGGTTTCTTTAATGGCGCGGCTAATATTGTATTATACTAAAGTGATCAATAGCAGATGGCAAGTCTGCCTTTTGTTGAAAGTGATTTGTATTGATTTGTATGGTGCAATAAACTCTTAATAATTAAATGAGTTACTGGTCATGACCCTCATAAAACCAAACCAACCTTTGGTTGAAGATGAACCTGAGAATCAACTTTTCAATTTGCTCTCTGACATCACAACCATTGCACGGACAATGCCATACAAATTTACCACTTTGCCCGGTCAGTCCGGGTTAAATTGGAAGCCATCCAAAGACCCAAGTTCCAGTAGGATAGACCGAATTATTACCTCGTCTCAGTGTACCTACGAACGGGGAGGTTAATTTTAAGGATAATTAAAACCCTTTAACTTGGACAGCAGAGCAGACGGTCGGTACCGCGCGATGATCGGTGGTCGATCTGACGATCAGTCGCATGAGCAACGCCCTGGAGATCGCTATAAGAACAGACAGACAGGTAAGTTGCAACCAATATATTCATTACAGTTTTTTCTTATTGTTCCTTACAGAAACAGTACAATTTCTGATTAAGCGGTTCCTTACCATCATTAAATTCACAAGTCATCTTACTTGGTGAAGATCCTCTATTTGCAAAGATGTTTTGATGTCCTATGTTTGTATTTCCCTCACACGCATCAGTTTCTATTGGACGGATTGAAATATTTAGCTCATAGACAATGTCCCGAATTAAGATATAGAATAGTTTTTATCCCGGTTGTATGTTCCATATTCTCCTGAAATTGACGTTTACATACGTAGATGAAAACTAGTATCTACATTAAATCACATAGCGTCTGTCAAGCCCGGTAATATTGATACCGAAGTTAGAACAAAGTTTGAGGTACCGGTACGTAACAATCGATAACCAATATCACGTCAACGTTACCGGAAGTTCTCAGTGAACTTCGTTTGCGTTATATTGCGGTCGCGAGCCTCGAGTGCTTCTCGTAGATATCAGGAATACCACGAGTTATATTAAAACCGAGTTTAAGGGCACAATATTATTGCTGTTATTATGATAGAACTTCACTTGTAAGTAAGTTCGTTTAATCATTAATTACTGTTTTCACTGGTCAGGTGATTCAATTTACTTTCGCGATTGTAGTTGTGTATTGGATGTAAACAATATAAGTGATTCTACTTTAGAATATTGTTTGAATCTTTATTTTTTGCAAAAAAAATTAAGTGAAACGTGGCATTATATAGATAAAAAAACTTGCTTGTATTTGTTTTATGTGTTTATAACTACACAGCATTCCAGTTATATTTGTATGTTTATATAAATGACTGAATTTATCGAAAAATCCGGGTCCCTACGTAGCTTTATGTTAGTCGATTTTTTTATTCGTCCCGAGATTTTTTACCTCCAACGCAAAAAGAGGCGTTTATTAAGTTTAACGTTTCTGTGCGTGTCTGTTTGTGGCATCGTAGCTCCTAAACTAATGGACCGATTATGATGCGTTTTTTCATTTGTGATTGAGATAATTTTTAGTTACAATTCGTGTCTTTCAAGCATTTCATGGTCACCCGTTCTTTTTTGATGGGACATTTTTAAATTTTTAAATTTACAGTTCTTTATATTTGTAATAGGTAAATTAGACAAAGTCCGCGACGCCCTCTACGGCAGCCCGGTGACAACTACGACGAGAGCCGCACCAAACTACAATCGGGTAAGAATGCTGTTTTTTACTCTTAAAACTGCCAATGTGTTTAGTTTTTTGTAATAGTTTTAAACGGAATCATTAGATAAGTCGTCATCCAAAACTATAATATTAAAACTATAACTATAATTTTACAAAAAGTACAAAAAATATAATGTGACAAATATCTAGAGACGCGGTAGCGTGTCAAGCCAAGTCTAAGCTAGCAGAACTGGCGAGTAGCACCGTGTGTAATATTACACGAACTATTTGGGGCCACTTTTGACCCCCTCATAACTCAAAAACTATCCAACATAAAGGTGTCAAATTTGGCTCATTTATTGAGACTTCCGAAATATAATATATGTGCTCTAAATTTCATAAACACAACTCAAGCGGTTATTTAGATATTAACGTCCAAAAATCGTCATTTTTATCACTGACTGACCTATTGATCAAAACCTAACCTAACCTAACCCAGTTCCAGATGACCAAATGTAGAGCTTGAATTACACGTTCTTGTGACTAAAATTTTAGGCTACACAGAACTTGGCACCCATTTAGATCTCAATTCTTTTTTTTTTTAACTTGGCTCTCAGTCTCATTTCACATTTATGTTTTTGATGAGATAATATTTTCTTGATTTATTACTTACCGAAAGTTTTTATAATCAGCATCAACAAACTTTAAAATAGTTTAAATTATATAATTTATATGTCACACAAATAATACTTACGTTTTTAAATTGTCTTCTGTGTGACTTGTATTTTTACATTTATAACACATACAATAACTATATTATTATCACTCGAACTTACACAGAATCTAAAATTAAAAGTGGTATTCAACAGATTTCTTCTCAAGAATTAACAATTAATTTACATAATTAATTAATTAATTTATATCGATCTAGACAAGTCTTATTGTACGTCTCATTAGCTAACATTAGCCTCAGTTAAATGATATCTTAACACATCAAATTAATACCATCAACGAAAAAAAATGACGAAAAAATGTCGAAAACTAGGTGACGTCGACTTTATTCACCTGAGTTAATTCACCTAGGTGTCTTAAGTCTACTTTTAGTGTACTTTATTCACCTATGCACCCAGGTGATTTAAATCTACTGGCCGCAGGTGAATTAAGTATACTAAAGCGGTAGACCTAAATTCACCTAGGTGATTAAGGCAAGCTACACACAGGTGAATTAAGTATACTAAAGCGGTAGACCTAAATTCACCTAGGTGATTAAGGCAAGCTACACACGAGCCTACTGCCGAGGTGTATTAGTAAACTTAATTCACCTTATTAAAAAAAATTAGTATAACATCGACTCTTTCTAATATTTTTTTTTTTGTAGTTCTTTACATATTTGAATCTGATGAAGATCTTCGGAGATCTATAGATTGGAACCCGCGCTTTCTACAATCGTAAATTGTAGATATAATTTGTTAAAAAATAGGAAAACCAAGTCTTGTTAGGTGGGGCAAAATCATCATAATGACATTTTTTTACACAGATAAGTTAATGATTGACCACAATCCCATCTGAAGTAAGTAAGTGGAGATGTGGTCCAAGGTGGTGAGCACTTTAACTTAGTAAAAGCCTATTCACTCCTTTCTTGAAGACATCCTCGTCATACGCAGGCGGGAATCCAAGGACACATTCCGAAAAGTAGGAGCCAAAGTGAAAGGGCTCCTCTTGGCGGCGAATAGACACGTGTGCGTTCTAGTGGCGTTGAATCTCACAAGATTGGCATCGCCTCACTTGGACACAGCCCGAAGTATGAGATTCACCCTAGCCACCATAGCCTCTCTTTCAGACTGAATTTCGCCCTGACTGGCCCTGGAACATGGTAGGTATCTCTCTACCACTATGTTATCGTCTGCGTACCTTTAGATACCGGTAATAAGCAAGTCATTTACATGGAGCAGAAATAGAGTGGCGAAGAGAACAGACCCCTGAGGAACTCCGGCATTAGTATCCATTGTTTCCGATGATCAACCATCGAAGTCTTTTACCCACGGGACATGCCGTAAGCTGGAAGCTTGTTTAGAAGGCCAGCGTGCCAGACCTTATCAAAAGGCCTTCGAGACGTCAAGGGAGACAGCAAGTGCCTCCCCATTTTTTTCGAGGTCCTTGCCCCATATATGTGTGGCATACACTAGAAGATCTCCTGTTGATCGGTTTTGGCAGAACCCGCACTGCCGCTAAGGAGATCATTCTGATCTAGGTATGCCATTTAGACACTGATCCAGTCTCAATTAAGAGACGGAACAGACGTGTCAATACAGAAGACAACTCGGGTGCACAGGTCTTGATCACTATCGCTGCAATCCCGCCCGGTCCACTGGCTTTATTCACGGTTAGACACTGCAAGGTTTTAAGGACTTCATTGTTTGTAACGCGGATCTCCAGCATAGAGATACCGAAATAAGTCAACTGGCGTGTTACGTTATTGCTGATATCCAGACGTGAATTCTCGGCAAAAAGAGATGGGAATAAGTCCGCTTTCTCCTTAGCCATATGATCCAGGGAACCATCCGGTTTTACCAGTGGAGGCAGCGTAGGCCGACAGAAATTATTCTCGAAAGCTCTACTACCGGACGGTTGGGTGGACGGTTTGCCGATGTGATTAATGCGGTCGGAATTTGTCTTCTGTAATGCCTTTTTGTAAGACTTGGCGGCTTGATTAAAAGCTTTCTTCTTAGCGCTGACATCCGGAGCTTTGCGGCTTCGAGCATCCACCTAGTCCTAGGTTATGTACGCTGAATGCTTGCGCTGCTCAGTTTGCTCATATTCGGCGGTGAACCATGGGCGAGCTTTGCCACCGATGGGTACATCAGAAAAAGGGATGAAATACTCTCTTGGCGTACCACATCGGATCGCCAAAAGAGACGCAGAGCTGCCGCCAAGGATAAGATGCGAAGAAGTGTCACATTTAATCCCAATCTGCTGATTTGTATCGCCACATTCGTCGGTTACCATGGGGCTCGCAGTCCGGAGGGGAATATGTCGATAAAGATTTCACCAGACAATGATCAGAATGACATTTAGAATTATATACGAATAATTTCGTACTTAAGATATGCGCATAATCATTATACATATTCGATTACGCTAACCCCTTCTAGTTGTAATCTTAAAAACTATAGCTGGTATAGTTATTAAATTCTCAAATACCAAAAAAAATTTGTTCACCTAGTTCCATAGTTAAATTCAGTCAACTAATATCGCGTGTAGTCTACCTATATTCTTTGCAATTTGGCATTTCACTTTTGACAACTTTTGATGCCTATGATACTCGATAATTATTGACAAGCAAACATAAACAAAAAAATGCATTACTTCATAGAACTTTCATTTGCTTGTCACTAGTGATGCGATGTGTCTTAGCTCCGACATTTATCATTATCGTTATTTATCGAGTTAACTGCTTACTTATCGAACATTATTCAGACTGATTTTTCCATGAGAAATTGAGAAAATAAAAATGTGGCAAGTTATAACGCAAGTGTAACAAATAAAACAAATACTACACTGTAATTTTACTTTTATTATTACAAATCATAGGATTCTTCACATGAACTAAAATCATCATTCGCAGTACATATTACTTACTTAGGGTCCTATGTCCCCTACGTGGGGCAAAGGGCGTCAACAGTACTCCGCCATCTCGTTCTATTTTGGGCCACGCGCTTCGCCTCGGACCATGTCAGCCCGATCGTCTTCAGCTCCGCTGCCACTGAACGCCTCCAGGTGTGTATAGGACGGCCACGTTTCCTCTTCCCTTGTGGAGTCCATTCCAGAGTCTGCCTAGGAATGTGGTTGGGAGCTCTTCTGAGGGTGTGACCGATCCATGTCCATTTCCGGCGCTTGATCTGGTGTCCGATCGGCGTTTCATGACATAGACCCCAAAGTTCTTCATTGGAGATCCTTTTCGGCCAGAAGATTCTAAGTATCTGTCGTAAGCATCGGTTTATGAAGACTTGGATTCGCTGCGTGATGTCTTTTGTGACCCTCCACGTTTCGCACCCATACAGCAAGACGGTTTTGACGTTCGAGCGAAATATTTTTAATTTCACTCTACGTGTCAGCTTCCTAGACTGCCATATAGGTCGTAGCTGCGCAAAGGTTGCCCGAGCTTTGGCTACCCTAGAAGCGATGTCCTCTTCAGTTCCTCCAGTCTCCGACACGACACTGCCAAGGTAGGTGAACTTTTACACACGCTCTATAGGTTCCGAGCCTAGTGTCAGTGGTAAAGAGATCCTTCCTTGAGTACGCATTTCCTGGGTCTTCCGCGTGTTGATTTTGAGGCCATCGAGGATCGCCTCACGCTGTAAATCATCCAATTCGGCCTGCATGTCGACGTGTTTGTGGCGGAGTAGGCACGGGTCATCAGCGTAGTCTAAATCATCCAGATATTCGGTTAACCCCCAATCTATGCCTCGCCGCTTACCGTCGTTTATTCTGGTGTGGGAAGTTGGGGTATGGCCTCGGTTGGAGTCTTGATAGGTGAGTCATGGCCCCCATTAAATGCCGAGTATCCATCTGCTATGTTAGTGGCGAGACACGAGTGTGAGCAGAGCCCCAGCCAGTCCGAGTCATCCACGTCCCCGTCGTCCACCCTGGGGCCAGCTACAGTCACACCGCCGCGCGATCGCCTCCTCGAGCTGTAGTTGCTAAGGATGCAGGGCACCGGGCGAGTGTTCTGCGCTCCAAAATAGAACCAAATCACCAGGGAGGATACCCGAATTAAACCGAGTCCGTCTGCGGACTATAAGGTGGCAGCCCCGCCAGCGGACTAGGAAACAGCGGGCTAATCACCTACTTGTCGGAAAACAAACGATTCACGAAACCGCAGTACATATAATATTTCTTTATTAAATCTATGATTTTTTTTCTAAATAATTTTTGAATTTGAAATGGAAAAAATGAAAAGTATATTCATTTTCTATTTAAATACATTTTATAAACTATTATGCACATCTCTGGTATTATTATAAATGTATATAATAAATATACGTATGTCATTAAATATTATCTATGTAATAAATCAACGAATAGTGTTATATTAAATCGATTAAAACTTCTTCATAAATAAAATCGATTGTTATACAAAATCGAATCGGAATAACATTCCAACATCACTAATTGCATTGACTAAAATGATAGGTGAATGAAGTCTACTTAAATCAATTCACCTGCGGCCAGTAGATTTAAATCACCTGGGTGCATAGGTGAATAAAGTACACTAAAAGTAGACTTAAGACACCTAGGTGAATTAACTCAGGTGAATAAAGTCGACGTCACCGAAAACTACACAATTCTTTTTGGGTCAAGACTTATCGTTTGAGAGGAAGCTATTGAGGACAAAAACTTACTAGTGATAATTAATAGGCTAAAGGCCAAAGCTTTCTTGTAAGTAAATGTTATTTCATGTGGCGCTTGTTGTCAGAATTGGGTATCAGATGTTTTTCTTTACGTAAGGGATAGCTAATTGCCAATATACTATTTCTTCCATTAAAAAATAAAATATTATATTATTTTCTTGCAAAATATATGGCAAATGCTATATGATCTGAAAATAGAAGAATCCAGATGAAACTTCCTTCAAAACACACTCGGTGACATTTGTTCACATGGGGCTCATTTTACAATGGCTAATGGCTGCCCTTTATCACGTAACGTATTTTTTGTTGTGTTGTCTCAAGGCTTAGCTCCAGGGCTGATCATGAAGAGTAGTAGAGATAACCTTTTGAATAAAAAAAATATGCATATTTTCAAGCCTTTAAACATGTATTTTTGTAAACCAACATTTATTTATTTATTTTTATTTATTAAACAAAATACTTGTTGCGCTTACAGTATATACCAAAGCGCACTACAAGTCAATAAAATAAATTATATTTTTTACTACAAGTAATTAAATATTGATTCAAACAAATATAGACTATCTAAGTTATCTCACAGATAAACTTGCTACACCTTGCTACACCTTCTTATGAAATCTGCTACTGGCATATAAAATATGTCAATATCAGGCTCACTCATATTAATTTTCTTCCCGTTGTATCTAACCTAGTTCAATAAGCCTGAGTTATCTATAACGAAACATGATAAGACAATGCTTAATTAACTACGCTAAACACAGTTTTTCATAAGCATAATAGCCGGCACTACTTGACCAATTACATTTAGGTATACCATTACATTATAATTATCATAAAAGTCTAAACGATATTTACTATCGTTAAAACTCTCATTCAAATCAAACTTCCCTTCAACATTCTTCTCTAATGAGGTCTCAGTCCTGATGTGTTGTAGTTCTTACCTTCAGAAGTTACTATGATTATCTGGCTCGGATAAAAGTTTTAACAATGTATCACTTAATAATTGTACTACATTCAGTAAAGTTTTATGTAGTTTGGTGGACAGAGACCTTTATTACGTTTGAAGGTTATTTGCTTGACTTGGCAACTATACCGGACTGTAATGGTGAACGCACATATATCCGCTCCGTACGCCTCGGACGCACCGCATTTGTATCACGTACCAGTGTCACGTAATACGTCTTCAAGTGCATAACCTTCTTGGGAAGTATTCACTACATTAAATTTGACTCCAGCCGTCAGCAAAGCCCCGGCACTTCTTTCAGCATTCTAATGTGAGCCGATTCGGCACAGTTTGGCTTCTTATTGGATTGACGTATGCGTTAGAAGCCAAGCGTTTTTGTCAACATAACTATATCCACACTCGATTAATGATCAAATCAAACACGTCTATCTGTATTATGTCTAATCTAGGTCGTCAAGGAATGAATACTCTTGTCCTACAAATGTTATTATTTTCGTTTCTCTTTCACGCAAAAATTACTGAACGGATTTTCATGAAATTTAGCACAGAGGTAGACCATTAACTGGAATAGGATATAGTATAATTATTATCCCGGAAAACGTAGGCAAAGCCACAAGCAGAGCGTATACAATTCAAAGATATACGACAATTATATACATATTATACTAGATATACGTTCAATAATAATTTTATTACAGCTATAAAACCGACTGTAAACGTTATGGCGCCTTTACAGCTGAACTTGCCGAATGACTTCAGATTTCTAATCATTACGTCATCTGGGGGTACCTCTGGTCTTGTAATGTGAAAAGTTATTGTACAAATGTTATTGGATGATACCCAAAGGGTTGTAAAGTGGTCACGGTAGAAAATAGGCCTTAAAACGAATAGGGCGCATTGCTACATCTCATATAAAAATTCTCGTGTCACGGTGTTAGAAGTTGAACTCCTCCGAAACGGCTTGACCGATTTTCGTGAATCTTTGCTTGCATATCGGCTAGGGTGGAGAATCAGACAACATTTATTTTTCATCCCCCTCCACCGCTCAATTTTTGGCAGAACAACGTTTGCCCGGTCAGCTAGTATTTTTATAATACTTTGGCCACATTTTCCGGGATTATAATTACTCTATATCCTATTCCAGTTAATGGTCTATCTGTGTGCTTAATTTCATGATAACCCGTTCAGTAGTTTTTTCTTAAAAGAGCAACAAACATACATACTCACAAACTTTCACATTTATAAAATTTGTAGGAATAGGAAGGAAAGGAATATACATGGTTTTATTAAGGAAATGGTTATTTTTGTAAGGTATGATTGTTACAGTATTCAATGGGTGTAATAATTAGTTAATTATTTATGCTATTTTGACCCTTACAACAACTAAGTAGCATTCTTTACCATCAATGAGGAATGTGTAAAAAAGCAGTTTATGAGAAAAGGTGAAAAATTCACAGTTTTAGCAAAAAAATATTTAACCAAAATTCTCGTTTTAAGGTATTAAAATAAAAAATATAACTATATAATGTAAAATTTCGGGAAGATGATAATTGTAGGTTTTACTACTCCACTCCACTCCACTCCACTCCACTCCACTCCACTCCACTCCACTCCACTCCACTCAACTCAACTCAAGTCAGTCTCCACTCATTTCTAGTCTCCACTCATTTCTAGTCTCCACTCATTTCTAGTCTCCACTCATTTCTAGTCTCCACTGGACAGTTTCGTTTCATAAAATTTCAAGTCACCCCCGTACTGAAGAAGTTTTCACTTCAAAAATATTGATTGACTTCTAAGTAAGTACATCGGGAATCGCAAATAGAAAATGTTGTTATTTTGATTTTATTGAAATTTGCATATTGCTAAGGTAATTTCAAGTTATGCGAAGCTTTGCCTGGTTTTACTAGTATTATACCTAAGATTGAATATACCTACTCATATATATGTGGTTAAAGATACACACCAAACACAACCATCACTTCAACTCACACCTGTATTTTGTATTCACCGCTGAAAACACGATCTCAAGAGGTCAAAAGCAATTAATATTCCACCGGTCAGCATTGCTTGTTTATCGAGTTTAGGTCCTTAACTCCCTAGAGCTATTCCCGTAATGAATTTATGGTTCCAGATTATTCCGATCAGCTTAGATAACACTTATTTAGACTAATGACTAGTATCAGTTGAGGTTTAGGCCATTCAGTTACGCCTGGACTGTTCGTTAGTTGAAAACAAGAAACTAACTTTACCAGGTACTATTAATTGTTATTGAAATTGGTAATGAGGTTTGCCGCTAAGGGATATTAGTTAGAACTTTGTCGTTTATTTAGTACTTTAATATTATTAGCTCCAATTGATCATTGGATATTAAGATTTTATTATAACAATCGAACAGTTACTATAGAATGTATAATACAAATTGTTCCGGTAACATTTTCTCAAAGAGAATTTAGATAAGCAAGAGAAAACCAAATGATAAAAATCATAAACTTCAAATTTTCATGTATAGTTTATACTGAAGCTAATATTCAGTCCAGATTACTGAGAGAGATAGCAATATCTTTTTGGTTGCAGTGTCACTGCCCAGAACTAATCGCGCTCCTTTTCAGGGTTCCAAAGAAAAATCGGAACCCTTATAGTTTCGTCATGTCCATCCGTCTACGAGTCTGTCCGAAGCAAAGCGCCGAGACCCTCGCTAGAAAGCTATAATAATAAAATATTTGGCTTTAAAGTGCTAATTTTGATTATAGTCAAATGTGCCCTTTGGCTTTCCCAGTGGCTAAACGGATGGAGTTGGACAAGTGAAAAAATTCTCAAAAATAGGTTATATTATGATCAATGAAGGAAAACTATCATGGCTATGTTAGCATAAGTAGTTTTTTTTAAACGCTTCACACTCATAGCCCCACACTAGGATTCCCTGTGTCGTGGGTGCCATGGACAACACACAACATAGACAAGGACATTCACACCCAGACCGAGAACAGAAATTCAAACTCATCATTCAAGTTTCCGCCTCGCTGGGAATCGAACCCAGGACCCTCGGTGCGGTGATCCGGCATGGTAACCATTGCGCCACACTGGTCGTCAAGTTAATGAGTAGTTGTCGATAAAATTACTACTTCGGAACCCTACATTCCGCGTGGCCTGACACGCACTTGTCTGGTTTTTTTTTGTACCAATGTGTCACACTGTAACCTATTTAATCTGAGACTGCAACCAGCAACTTCTAAAGCGATGTTTCACCCAATGGAATATAACCCCTGATGAAAAAAGAGGAGTGTTATAAGGTTGACATGTATGTATATCTGTGGATGTATTTGTCTGTCTGTGACGTCGTAGCTCCCAAATGGATGAACCGATTTTGATGTAATTTTTTGTATGAAAGGAGGTTTGGTGTTAATAAAACCCTTCAGGGGTATTTTAAATTTTAATTTAATATTATTTCCCGTTATGTCAACCGTTACATATGGGACTGAATCTCAATAAACATGATCTTATTTAATTTAGACCTAGTTTAAACGTAGACAGTCTAAGTTAAACATAGTCTAGATTAAACGGTGTTATATTTAACTAGCCTAAGACAAGATGCTAAATACCGTGTTCTCCACTAAAATTGCTGTCATTGCAGATATTTCCCCAGTGAATTGAGGCAATTAATACGTTTCTATTGCCCAGTGAACCGGGCAATCCGATCTTAGGTCAGGTCATGTGAGTCCCCGGGGCACAATGCGGCCAACCGTAACAATAATCGAAGAGAATCTAAATATGTTATAAATTCTAAATATTTTATACGCCGTGTTATAAATATAAATTTTCCCGAAGATCAAACATTTATTTTCTTCGTGTCGACAATCCTACATGTAAAGGCACATGTAATAGAAATTAGAATAGCCTAAATCTATATTGAAAATAGGTACAAGCTGCGCCATTAAGGAAAATAATCTAAAATGGCGGTCGGTATTTGTATGATAGGTTAGGACCGTCAGCAAAACAGAGTCGCTAGATAGGTGATATTTTGTTATTTGAAATTAAATATTAGCAAAATATTTAAAAACCCAACCTAGTGCTAATCGGTATCGCGAATCATGGTTTTCGTATGTTTTTGTGTCTTTTTTTTGCTTATCTTTTCTAAGGCAATAATTATGGTATTTGATCGAATCTGATCAGAATTTAAAAAGAGGGGTTATAGTGCTACCACGTTCAATTCAAGTCTTTCATTTCTTAACGATACTGAAATCTTCAGTATGTCAACTGAAGAACTGCAGAAAAATGAGGCAGATCTAGGACGAAAATACGAGCGAGATTTAAACTCAATTAAATTCTGCCAGGAGCTCTACGTTTTTAAAGAGCAAACTCCACTTTTGTTTGGAAATATCAAAAATGCTAGCGCTTTTAATAATTATCTTGCAACAGATCTATACGCATGATTTGCAGGATACCTTTCCTAATATTTGTATTGCTCTGCGAATTTACTCTAAGCTTCCTACTACATCTGCAAGCTGCGAGCGAAGTTTTAGTTAAAACAAAAAGTAAATGAACTAGTATATTAAAATTGCATTGTTTAGACGTCCCTTCCCTTGGTTACTTTTTTGCATGCTGTACCGACGTGTGTGACCAAAGATAGGAATAACGTGCAAGTGAAAGGGAATGATAGGTTCCGCCATTTTAGATTCGTTTCTTTAATGGCGCAGCTAATAATGAAATCTTGAATATCTCAACTGAAGAACTGTAGAAGCATGGAACAGATCTAAGACGAAAATACGAGCGAGGTTTAATCTCAGTTGAATTCTGCCAGGCACTCCACGATTTTCAAGAGCAAGCTCTACTTTTGTTTGGAAATATCAAAAATGCTAGCGCTTTTAGTTTCTTGCATCAGATCTATATTCTATACGCATGATTTGCAGGATGCCTTTCCTAATATTTGTATTGCTCTGCGAATTTACTCTATGCTTCCTACTACATTTGCAAGCTGCGAGCGAAGTTTTAGAAAACTTAAACTTACTCGTATTAAAAATTATCTTCGATCGTCGATGAATCCAGAAAATTTATCGAGTCTCGCAATATTAGCAACAGAAAATCAAACTGCTCATGAGATTAATTCTAACAAAGCCATAGGTTTGTTTGCAGAACAAAAGGCTCGAAGAGTAAAATTGTAATTTCAATGTGCAATATAATAACTATTTTTAAAATCAAGTTTCATTTCAGACCCTATACTATCCTATCCTAATTAAAATATATGTTCGACACGTCCATGTATGTTTACAAAAAATATATGCTTAACAGAGAAAAAACAGCGCTAACACGGTCGTTGTGGTGGTCTTCGCGGGTGGCCTATGTCCCTCAGTGGGTGTCTTATGGTTGAAATGATGATGATGATGATGAAAGTTAAAATGGCGGGAGCTGCATTTTTCAGGTTTGGCCTCGCTGGAAATAATTCAAGATCCAGGGCTGAGACCAACTGACACTTGGCCAGTTTTTAGTAGGTATATTATTGTAATTATTAATACTCCACAGGAATATTACAATTTATAAATAAAACAAGAAACTAACAGAATTAGTATATTTAAACTTTATTGTTTAGACGTCCCTACACCAGGGTCAATTTTTTTGCGTGCTGTACCGGCGCGTGCGACTAAAGACAGGAACGTGTAACATGCGAGTGAGAGGGAATGATAGGTTCCGCCAGTTTAGATTCGTTTCTTTAATGGCGCGGCTAATAGCTTGTAAACAAGTCGAAAAAGGTTCAATTACCAAAAATGTTTTTCGTAATTATTAGGTATTTTGTTTCTTTTTTTTTGCATTTTACTTTGTACAGAGAAGCATTATATTTGGTATAAATTATATCCATTGTAATTGAAATAATTAAAATTTCAATCAAAAGTAATTACAATGATTTTATAAATAATAATCGTATTGTTTCAATTACCTCCGACATTACAAAATATTTAATTGGCAAATTGTTAAAACATTGTATTTTAAGGATATTGACAAAAGACAATAGGTCCGTTCATGAAACGGAAATTTCATGAAATGATTGACAATTTAATGATATAACTAGTCCATTCTAAGTGTTCTTGAAGTGTATAATCTATATTAATACTAGCTGCCCGGACAGACTTCGTTCTGTCAAAAGTATTTTTTTATTTTGAGATGTAAGCTATCCTATCTTTCAAGTTGGATCAAACTGCACACGGTGTGCAAATTTAATTAAAATCGGTGAAGTAGTTTATGAGTCCATCGCGGACAAACAACGTGACACGTAATTTATATATATTAAGATTATAAAGCTGAAGAGTTGGTTTGGTTGAACGCGCTAATCTCAGGAACTACTGGTTCGAATTGAAAAATTCTTTTGGTTTTTGATAGTCTATTTATCGAGGAAGGCTATAGTCTATATAACATCATATATTTTAGTAGCCTTCCTTGATAAATGGACTATAACACAAAAAGAATTTTCCAATTTGAACCAGTAATGTCTGAGATTAGCGCGTCCAACCAAACAAACTCTTCAGCTTTATAATTTTCGTATAGATATCTAATTATATACACGTTAGAGATGCCTACAATGGATCTTGTATTGTATGTACTTTAGGAAGTTATACCACTATAAAGTGCCCTGAAACACATATGATATTAGCTCATAAATAATGTACAGACTGCTGTAATAATACTGTAGATGGTGGGATGTGACATGAAATGGCTGGGAGCACACTACATTTTACTTAACTGTACGTGCTTGTTCACACTGAACTCGCGGGCGCAGGCGCGGGCACGGTCGCGGTAAACGCTACATACACCGCGCGCGCGTTTTGGTGTGAACACTTTCATAGTAGCTCAAGCTCATATGTTTGATATTTCGCGCCCGCGCCCGCGCCCGCGAGTTCAGTGTGAACAAGCACTACTGGATGTAGCTGTCAAAATTAATGATCAGAATATTATAACCTAAATTACCCTGCTTATGTTCTTGCAAGCCTAATTAGAGCTACTCCCTCTTATTCTACGGAGTTGAAATTTTACTTAGGTACTGCTCATTTACTTCTGTAGTTCTGATTGTCATCAAAAACATATATTATGTTCTGATACGATACACAGGTTTAGCTCCAGGAGACGGAACTCCTTAAAAGTCCACACACGCACACTCTCACACACATATACACACATATAATACACGCATACATAAAAACACACACAACTTTCATTTATAAATTGCTGTTTTTATTTTGTGTACGGAACAAAGCCATATTTTTGTTTACTAGGAAAGCTTCTAACAAAAAT
This sequence comes from Thymelicus sylvestris, assembly GCA_911387775.1. Taxonomy (NCBI): domain Eukaryota; kingdom Metazoa; phylum Arthropoda; class Insecta; order Lepidoptera; family Hesperiidae; genus Thymelicus; species Thymelicus sylvestris. Next base: position 35,478,636 of record OU426885.1, on the reverse strand, counting down.
TATAGTTAGGTATAATATAATTTATATTATGTAACTGTGATGAAAGTTAAAAATATATATTTAATTTTATTTATTTACTATAAATCCGTGTATTTAGTTTAAAAATGTGTTTATTAAAAAGATGACGACTTATCTAATTATATCTATAGGTACATATTTCCTAACCTGTTGACACGTAACAAAACTTTCCCTTCGCACGCCGCTTGGGATCTTAGGAGAGTGCGGTGTCTTCTAAGATGCTTCCTCCAAAACGGAGCGGCGCTTCCCGGCTCTTACCATGTCTGCATTACATTATAATGCAGCTTCAGGTGAGGAGTTACCAGAATAGAGCATGCTTGGGTCTTGGTGATCCGTCGTCCGCGATGGCAGCCTCAAGCGAATCTTTATGTAATCAATAATAATGTTCATGGGCATCCCAGCTTCTTGCCCAGGGAGAGAGGGAAGAGGACATATCTAATTTTTTCGCCCAAAGAGGAGTAAACTAGATTTATGGGATCCGGGGGGGCAAACACCTTAAAATTCCTGTTTTCTCTTAGATTCACTTGGACAAAATAAGTACTGGTATGCATACAAAATCTTTGGGGGGAGAAAATCCTTGATAATGTTTTCCTTCCAATATTATTTAGGGAAAGGAAAGGAAGGTCTTCAGATCTGCTACAGTACCGACTGGACTTCTAACACTTGCGATTTATTGCTAGATTTTTATATGTGAAACTATGTAAACTTTGTGAAGAGAAAAACATTTTTAATAATTCAATTGCACTTATTATGTTTCTATTACATGCAGTTAAATATCTATTATTTTGTAATTTCCATCGCTACGCAAAGTATTTTTGTTGGGAATGAAATGCTAAAAGAACTGCAACTTTACATAAAAGACGCTTGTTTATGTATGCCGCGTTTCCGTGCAAAATATCGCAGCTAGAATTTACCGTGACATTTTTATACACTATGTAACATAAATCTAACCGATGATGAATAATGTATATGAGTGCAATAATATACTAAAAACTCATTTAAAATTGTAGTCCTATAAAAAACGATATTTGTTAATTAGCTGGATTGTTCATGAGTGGGACCCAGACAAGTTACCGTCTTACAATTGATTCCAGTTGAAGATGCCAGTTTCATTCAATCCTAATCCCTTAAATATCTAGAGGACAGTCACTTTCCTTCTTTTGGAATAATCACTTTTGTAAGAGTTGAGAAATAAAAGTGTCGGCAAATTATGTCCTTACACGAGAATCGCTTGTAAAAGGCTAGCCCATTGGCATTGCTCTTACCTTTTGTCAATCGCGGACGATGATTTAACAGATTTTCAGATTCATTTAGTTTCTTTGTTTGGTTCATGCTTCCTTCGCGGAGACTTGTTTTGGTTGGTTTTTATCGATTCTTCATTACTAATGGTTGATTTGAAACTTCTTTATTCTAGATCATTTATTTTTATTTTTTAATTCTTCCTCTGCATCCTCAAACTTTTTCATTTCATATTGTAATTTTCTGCAATTCAAATATTCAACAAGTCTCTTTTAGTTTTAATTAGAACTTTGGAACAGTTTTCATGAATGAAATCCATAAAATATTTGCAACTGTGTTTTGTAGTTTGGACAATTTCATTAAAAGTTACACTTTTGGCTTTGTCCCAGTTTTTGAGAACTTTCCATTGAAAGATTATTGTTATACGTGTAATATTATTTTTATTTTGCATTGTCAAATATACACTCTCACCATATTTTACAGTTTAATGTATTTTAAGTGTATCAAGGAACAGTTATAATTGATATTTCCAGATGTTTTGGAATTTTCAGATCACAGGCAACTCGAGGGGGCAACGTATGGTCGATCCGATTACAATGTACCAAAATTATGGTACCCCTACAAAAATTCATGTAGTTAATCTGGAAGACAAACAAATAGTTTTCCCCGAAGACGATGATTCAGATATCATAATCATCAATGAAGATAACAAAAACACAATAGACGAAGGAAGAGTTGAACAGTTAAGAGAAGATATGAGTGAAATAGTGGAATCCACAACAGAAGTCTCAGAGAACAAGTTAGTATGAATTTAATTTGCAGCCATCCAGTTTTGACTAAGTGTAAAAAAGTGATATTTATGTCGCAAAATTCCACGATACAGTGTAAACATTTTAGGAAATAAAAAAAATATTTTTAATTATTTTGAATATAATTAATAAATATTTATTAATGTATCCTTAACATCATTTTTTTTATTGGTAGGATAGGATTTCTTCTTATAATTTGTCTTATTAATTCCATCTTAATATTTCTAATATTTACTTTTTCTTTAATCACAATTTTATTTTAGAGTAATTAAAGCTGATGCCAAAGATTATAGCTGGATGATCACGGAATGGTCTCCCTGCAGCGCTCCTTGTGGTCAAATTGGACATCAGATCAGGGGAGCTGCATGTCAGGTAAACCTAAACCAAGTTAACTTAACTGAGTATAACTGAAGTTTATCCTAACTGGCTTGTCTGAGTCCACCTCTTCTTCCTCTTCCTTCCTTCCTCCTCTCTCCTCTTCACCTTAAATGAGAATGAAGATTTTGCTTGTATCTGATTTGATTTGATTGTATCTTTAAGACTAAAAAGGGAAGTATCAAGCAAATACATTACATTGCATTTTTTTTCAATTATTATAAAATTATCTTGGCTTTAAGTATCTATCCCCAATTAATTAATTTTCGGCATATATTGTATAATGTTTCTTAGAATTTTTGAAAACATTGCCATCCATAAGAGCCGCGTTTTGAAGGAAGGAGAAAAATTGCAAAAGAAAATCCTCAGTAGATTTTAAAACAGTTGTTAAAATATAACTAACGGCAAAATTGGTTTCTATTATTAATTATACATTTACTCGTAAATATTTTCTACATGCATCATAGTTTGTTCCTAATAAATTCGTCTCTACGATAAACATTTTACCTACAAACGTTTCCGCATTGTTTTCAGTTCTTTAAATTACAGTTTACCGGTTCACAGATATAGCTGTTATTTTATATCCCTTGTCAATAAATTGTTCAATTAGACAACTGAAGACTGATAGTATCCGTTATTTATAGAAAATTCACTCAGTAAAATCTATCTCGTCTTATGAAATAAATTGGATCATACTGACGATGTCAAATTAGCTCTTTCGCTCTGAATCACTATTTAATCCCGCGCGAAATGAATCTCTTTTCTCTTTTGACAAATTTCCTTAATTTCGACGGATTGGAAAAGTTATAATAATACTACAAAATTCAAACAATCTTTTAGTGCTATTAAAAAACAAAGAACTTTCATTCTGGTTTTGTAAATTTTAATCTCAAGCAAGACGCTTGCAAAAATAAGATGAAATTTAATTCACAACACATAGAGCACATAATTTGGAAAATAAGTATAAAGTATTGTTTCCAAGTTCTTTTGTATTTCTTAAAATTTACATACGCAAATGGGATTCTTAAAACGTAATCTCTGTCTAAAGCAAACTAAAATCTCTGGAGCAAAAACTAACAAAATTGCGCTGCAGTGCATTCGAAATGAAATCCTATGTCTGAGATTTTAAAGTTGGCTTAAGAATATATTAATGAATTACATTACATGGGTCAGTGCTCTCGTGACGTCAGCTACATTATTATTTTTTTTATTGAATAGTATATTTCTACAACAATGTCTTTATTTAATTATAGTAGTGTATTCGGTAGGAATATTTTTAGAACCCTACATTTGTTTTAAATAATTTCATTGCAAACTCACGTCATTCCGACGAAACTACACCATGTTATACTACTTAATAAAACGCTAAGGACTGACAGTCTTCTATCTTCCATGAAACTGCACATCGTGAACCACTTTATAGGGAATCTTAGGGTGAAATCTATAAACCCTACTTAAGGCTTTGCTCAGACTTAAAATTATCCGAACAAATTATAATAGTACTAAATCCATAATAGACCTGTATATGACTAAATCAACTCTATCACTAAACCATTTTATGACATTCTGTTTTTTCTCATTATTAACAAATATTGCAACAAAAATAATGGTTTTAAATCAACTGTAACGTTAGCCGTTTTGTATTTTAAATTTTTTCGTGTTAACAAATTGTCAGTCATCTAGTACATTAGACTATTATCTGAGCCAAGTAAAAAATCTAGGTACGGTATATAGATCTTTACTATCGTTTTATTGTATTAAAAGAGTTAGGTATGCAGAGCATGATACAAAAACGTTCCGTTATGTTTGACCATACCTTACGAATAAAGATAGCATTGAACATTGTTTATAAAACAATGATTATAATTATGATTTCAATAATTAAGAAAAGTTTTTACTATTTATGCTCTGCGCACTTCTTTCGGTCACCTGGAGGGCTATTCTGTAAAATACGAACTCGATATCGAATCTCACTTTTCGTTTGACAATTGGACACGAGTTTCGACGGGACGTAATTCGATGATCGAGACAAATAAATCCCTTACCGAATACCAAACATGTCAAATCAGCCTGAACAAGTAGTTTTTCTCACCGCCGCATTCTACACTGCGGCGCCACCTGTACTGTCGAGTTTTATAGAATAGGAATTTTGAAACTCATCACGGATTCCGCAGTCGAGTGACAAAACAGAATAGCTTTGGTTTTCGTGAGTACTCAAACGACGATTCTATTGTAGCTCAAGAAGGACAACATAACACTGACAGTGGAGGCAGATGAGTGTCTATCTAGAGGAGTGACACCGCCGCTAGTGTTACGCGAGTGTCCTGAACAGACGTGTGCTGTGTGGCGAGCCTCGACCTGGTCTCCGTCTAGATGCCTGGCGAGTGGAGCTGGTAAGAAACTTAATGCAGATAAGTCTAAAGTCTTGAATCTAGTTTATGTATAGTCCATTTTTTACACGAGTCTTAGAAGCAATCGTACAGTGTATTTTTATAGTCATCGGTAATTTAAAATAAGGATGACATAAAATTAAAAGAATTATAGACATTTTATGATCTTTAGAAAAAAATTGCTACTCTTCTTCTAAAACTTACTTCTCTTAAAACGTAGTGTTTACGTACTTTGTGTATCATTAGACACAATCATTTAAAGCGAATACTAATTTCTGTTTACTATTAATTATTTTTTTAAACTAATTTAAATTATTATTTCAATAAGAAGTCAGGATGTTTACCGAATAAGAATCGTGTAAAAAATGGACATTTCAACTGAAGCTTTAATTAACCGCTGGATTCCACGCTGCCTCTGAGTGTCGAAATATCGTTGTGAAATACAAGTCATGTGTACCCTGCAGGTACATGACATACTTAACCTAATTCTTTTTTATACGCGGAAGAGCTCGTAAAATGTTTCCACTTGCGGTCACTGCTGCAACATCCGACGGGATAATTTTACGTGATAGATATTTTTTAAGGTTTTACATAATTACTTTTTCCTCCACCAATCCGCACTGGAGCAGCGTGGTGGAGTATGCTCTAGGCTTCTTCAAGAGAATAGACCCGTGCTCAGTAGTGGGCCATTAATGGGTTGAAGCCAGCCAAAAAACTTACTTTATCTTCAATTTACTTAAATGTTTACCTAAGCCTGATTAACAATAGATTTCTAATAAAATATGTCGTTACTAGTTCTTCAGATCTTCAAAATATTTGAACAGACAGATTCATCCCAATAGATCTATTTTTAAACATTGTGCCTTTGTAATTCATTTGCTACATAGCTCTAAGATTAGATTAAAGATAGACAAGGGAGAGAATAATTACATTAGCTCCTTGTCTGGCCTATTTTTACCATTTGTTTGTGACAGTGATTTTTTTAATTATCCTTCTATTGTATATCACAATAAGATATTATCATAATTAATTAAGTGTGTGAAGATGCTTGGATGATATGTTTTTACGAGCGTATTAAGATGAAACTTAACACGTAGACAATGTCCAGACTCAAAAAATAGGATAGATTATTATGTCGATTATACATTCGGGCGAATCCGCGGGTAGAAACAACTTAGTCCTACTAATATTATAGATGAGGTTTGTGAGGATGTATATATGTATGTATATGTATGTATGTATATATATGTATGTTATTCTTTCACGCGCAAACTACTAAACGAATTGTCACGTTTAGCACACGAGTAAATCATGACTTGGAAGAGGACAATATTAGCCCGGATAAAGCAAAGCAAAGCAAAGCAACAACCCATAATTGTCCCACTGCTGGGCTCGGGGTCTCCTCTCACAATGTGAGGGGTATTAGGCCATAGTCTACCACGCTGGCCAAGTGCGGATTGGTAGACTTCACACACCTTTAAGAACTTTATGGAGAACTCTCCGGTGTGCAGGTTTCCTCACGATGTTTTCCTTCACCGAAGCAAGTGATAATTAACTTCTAATACGCACATAATATTTGAAAATCAGAGGTGCGTGCCAGGATTTGAACTCGGACTTATCCCGGATAGTGTTATAGAAATTTTGTGAACATGTTATATTTTTCTTGTTTATTAGCGATATCCCGTCGACGAGTGGAATGTGTGTCTAACAACGGCTCAGTGGTACCAGACTCTTATTGCGCGTTCAGCGTAAAACCTGAAAAGTCCAAGCGTGAGGAACCTTGCAAGCCTGTCTGGTCCGTCGGCTCTTGGAGTAAGGTAGGTTTTGTAACAAACACTCATAGACTTTCTTTTGAATTTCCCCGTCCCTTCTCATCTTGTATCGCTATAATCAGATCAATGAACTTCTTTCGACGTACCTAATCATTTTATCAAATTTCGGTCAATATTTGTAGACGCTTTAAGTACTCGTGTGCTTTTACCAACATAAAATTCTTGTAACTTCTTCTTAAAATAAACTTTGTTATCAATTTTGTTGTGAAAAAATACAGAATGAAAAAATTGCGCCCACGAAACAGGGAATTCTTGTGTGAGGCTATGAATGTGTAGCGTTTATTTAGGTATTTGAACTGCCCAACAGTGCGTCGGTCCTTGCGGAGGCCGCGGCCGACAGCATCGGATCCTCAGATGTGTGTGGCGCCCGGTCCACGGCAAGAGACTGCGGAAAGAACGGACTTCGGCTGCATGCGAGGGAATGAAGAGACCCAACGTCACGAGGGACTGTGATGTACTGCCTTGTATGATGAAAGGTAAGAGATAGAGTCATCAGATATAGGACCTTTCCCGCGAATACTTGACTCATGTATGAACTGACTGATATGAACTGATGACTGTTGAATGATGGATGAACATATAAGTGAATTAAAAAACAAAACACATTTGGTGTACTCCATTTTGACAGCTTTGCTAACATGATAATATTTAAACAAAAGCCACCACGTCCTTGTGAAGGGAATGCTACGAGCAATGAAGGTTAACGTGGACTGAAGAATGAATGGAAAATAAATCCCAGTAGGATATACCAATAAAGAAAATAAGGTTTGGCAGACATGTTTTTGTTCTCTAGGATGAAAGAAAGCCGTTAAAATTCAATGTAAAATTCAGACGAACAGATATTAAACAGCTAGAAAAACACGAGAATCATTCAGATCATTAATCAAAATGCTGAAAGTCCTCATATTACAACAATCCAATTTACACATAGCATGTAGAATCTCTTTAATGAAAAGTGATTCCAACGTTGCTCAGTTTTCGTTCCAATTAGCTCCTTCGCGTACCGAACGAGCTAGTTTAACGAATTGTGTTAAATTAATTAATGATGTGTTGCCCTCTGTCGAGATCGAGACTGAGCTAAGTAGCTGTTGACCTATTAAGGTAAAATGTTGGAGGCTCTTTCGTTATTCATCGGGAACTGGAAGGCTATTCAGTTTTGTAACTTGACAGCGGAGTTTCAAAATTGACGTTCGAGTTCTAGGATCACTTCACCTCGCAAGTGCGTACCAGATGATTAGAGAATCACATATAAAGATCTCGGACTCGAACTTCAATTTTGAAACTCATCGCGGATTCCGCTGTCAAGTTACAATACTGAATAGCCTTGCTGAGCAAACTAGCTTCGGTAGATAACGAAAACTTGCTTATAACATTTTTATGTTACCTTCCATCTCCATCATATCCAAGCTTGAACGTTGTTTAACTAGTAGTAGACCACCCTCGGTTTGCGTCGGAAAAGCTATGGATTATTGTGTGCTCTCAAATAATTTTAGGTGGCATGCTTTAAATCCATATTTCCCAAAGTTTTCCAGGTGGACCCCCAGGGGTCCACGGGAGACTCGACGGAGGTCTGCGTTGGCGTGACAAAACAATCAATTATCTAACTAACCAATCAATTCTCACTTTTTTTCGAAAACTTTTAATCTCTATTTAATCTAAACTCAGCCGCAACGCCATAGTTAGATCTAATCTTCACATTTTTTGTCGATTTTTGGGAATATGGTAGGGGGTCCAACGGAACCAACTAAATTTTGAAAGTGGTCTACGAAAAAAAATTCTGGGAACCTCTGCTTTAAATTGATATAATTATCTTTTTTATTTAGGAATCCATTGAAATTGCATTGCATTGAAAGCCAGTTCTTTCTTTCTTGGTCAGTAACGCGTCGATTTCTTCGGCGTTTCTGATTTCTATTTCGAAAGTAACCGCTTACCATCCGATGCTTGCTTGTTCTTTTGTCCAGCTATTGAGGCAGAATCAGACCTTGATATCTTACTAGCCTTATAAGTGTGGTAATATAAACCTTTCCCCCCAGATGGAGTTTGCAAAGACTCCTCTCGTTACTGTGAGAACGTGCGCTCAATGAACATGTGCGCGCTCCGCCGCTACAAGGAGCAATGCTGTAAGACGTGCAACGACTGAATTTATATATACGCCGAAATTGTTCAACTAGTGGGTAGTTGTGAGTGCAATACAGATTTATTCGTATGGAATCTTTTTTGTAGGAACGCAACACGGCTTTGTTCGACTGGTGATGCTCGATTGTTTTGTTAATTCCGTTGTCTTGAAGTTTTTAGACTACCCGCAAACGTTTTACTATTTATAATTCTATGGACAATTTGACTTTTATTTGAAATGAATACCAAGTTGATTTGCACGTCTTGTAACACGTACTCTTTTATAGTTTTAAATACGAAAAGCTTCGTTGAAGACCTGAAAATATATTTTCTTGTTTATTCTGTATGCAATCTTGAAATGTACGTTGATACTGACAGGCTTTTAATTAATAATGATATATTTTGTATGTATTTTTCTACTTATCATCATCATTAAATGCTCTTAATCGATCTTTTTGCCTAGATTATTGTTATAAAATTTTATTAAAAAATCAAACTTACTTTATACAGACTGAATTGTTTTAATTATTGTTATTATTATTTCCACTAGTCAAATTGTTCCGTGATAATAGTGAAGCGTTTGTTGGAGTTTTAGATTGAAACATCACGCATTAATTAAATTAAGAAGTTCTTACCATAATATACCGGCTCAATATATCATTTTATTTGACATAACATGTGATTTAGTAAAACGTGATATTTACAGCCGCTTTCTATAGCTTACCTATTCCTCTGAACGGTGTTAACTTATCTTACAAAGATAAAAGATATACAGAATAAATACGAAAACTTATAACAAACGTTAAAATTAAATGACATCTAGTAAGGAAGGAGAGGTTGTAGAAACCAGTTGTGAAAGTTATAACGATTTAGTGAGTAAATTATTTTATTTTATAATTATGTATGTTATATTCAGTCAATGTGAGCACAATGTAGCCTCTAGTAGTGGGTGGCACTATGATAACATATTTAAATTATCGGGACCTTGTCGTTTGGTCGTAGTTATTGTGAAAATATAGAATCTTAAATTTCTTGTGCGAAGTATAAATTGTTTAAACTTCTTTGTGCATGTATGATTTTGTTATGTTATCATGTAATTTCAGGTTAGTACTTAAAATTTAAAAACTCTAATGTTAGTCATATACTTCATAAAAAGTTTAAACACAGTATACAAAACCCAACTTGGCTACTCACACGTCGTAATATGATCTTTAAAAATATGTTCAATCAAATTATTTAACTTTATGCCTCGCGGCCGGCATTGAACCTACATATTACGCTATTCTAATATTATCCATTGATCTAAATGTAAGTAGAAAAATGTTTTAAAACTAAATGTTTTGTATCTTAATCTTAAGAATGTATTGTAAATATTAAAGAGCACACACGCAATGCTTTATTAATTTTTTGCCTTTCAAATTTAGCACAAAAAATAAAAAGACTTTACAGGATTATTAAGGTGGACACTCACGGTCATTCCATCGCGTCAAATGGCGTGATATACAGCCAAAATTTGATCGTGAATGTGAAAAACTGATGGCGTGATTTAAAAAATTTGTATGTCCAATCGCGCCATTTTAACATATGTCGTTTGGCGTGGCTCCAAAAATGACGCGATGGAATGACCGTGAGTGACCACCATTAGACTGCTTTCTAATGTTTAATTTTGTAAAATTCAATCCAAAGATAATCTGAAATATGACATTGATGCATTATGACTTTTGTGAAAGCAATTTTAACGTTTACCTACGTATAATTTTAATTTCAGCCTTTACGTTTTAATTTCGAATACGTTAATCCATGCCTTAGAAAACTTTCGATGCAAATGCACAACATTATAATGTTATTTGTATTTTACTTGTATATGTATGCCTGTTTAGAATTATTATAATTAGCTGCAAGCAAGCGTCATATTAATCAAATGTTTTCTTTTAATCGTAATTAAATGTGGTACTTTAGCAAATTGCATTATTGGATGGTAGCAATTGATGTGTACATGCCTTTAGTAGTAAAATCTGCCAAATAAATGCACCACACGAAGTATTTTAAATACAGACGTGTGAAAAAGTGTTTAAAAATTGACGATTTAGGAAAATGATATCGTAATTTTTTTATTTCATTTTTGATCTCCACATGAGTTTTTATTAAATGCCGTTGCTCATAGTTACAAAAAAAAATCAAATTTAGATAGTTTGTCCAGATGAATTTCTCGACTTTATTAGTAGTAAAAGTATTTCACACAATTAGTAGTAATCTGAATATAATTATGTTATTATTTTGATGAAATACGTATACTGAGTATAAATTAATTAATTAATTATTATAAAAGCAATATTATAACGCTTAGTAACTATGTAAATAGTAAAATTTACTGCAAAATGCATTTGTTACACCTTGTTCAATCTGTTCATGGAATAGGTTAGTGAACGTAGCAATTAATTTTTGACCATTTAGTTAGATAAATATTGCATTATTTATCGAAATCATAATCAGTGTATTGTTAGCTGTTACTCGAAGCAGTATTATAACATACGATATCAGTACGTTCGTTGTCAATTGTTAGAAACCACTTTGTAAATATAAAATGGAGGAAAGATTCCAAATCATAAGGCATTACTAGTATATGGCTACGATTTCATAGTCCGACTTTAAATAATTAATCCCGCTCTTTTCGACGATGAAAACGCTGCTTCATCTATATTTAGGCTTATCTTAAGTAAATGTTCATGAAAGTAAAAGCTTCACGTATGAAATCCACCATTGTTCTATCAAAAGTAGTTTAAAAATATTTATACTTATAAAATATTCAATAGATCATAGATAACTTATATGGAATGAAGATCTGATGTTTTTAGTAAAAAGTACAGTACCTAAATGAAAAGTAATCATACCATATCGGTAATAACTGTCAATATTAATAATTTAATAACGATAATTTCTTCTGTTCGCGATTGTACGATCGGCTGTAATAATCGAACCGAAACAGCTTAACTGCAGCACTGCTGATGAAATATGAATCTTATTATCAACACGGAGAGTATGGTTTCAATTATTTTTCAGCAGCATGTATTTTTGAAACAAAACGGCTCAGTGAGGAAATGTGACGTTATTACAGAGTTCCAATCAGGATTTTCACGCGCTTATTTGCAAATGTTATTACGCTTTATTGAATCCCTTTAGATATCAGTATCGCCATGTTTGAAATTTAATGAGGCGAAAAGTTTATGGCGCCGTTTTAATCTTTACTCTTCAGTGTAATGTGTCTAATTTTGCTGATTCAATGAACGTGTTATAAATAAAGATATTCAAGGTTCACGTTTCATCTATGTTAGTAATGCTAAGTTTAGTTCTGTAGGTACCTAAGTGTTAAATGAGTAAATTCACGTTACTAATTGAATTAATATACTAAAATATTGAGTTATTTGATATTTTACTGGAATTAGAGTTAAACTGTCATATTTCAATTGATTTTTATAAAATGTTTATGCCGTTTATTTTTGTTTGAAGAACAAGTTATTAAATGAATAATATGAAGTAAATTATTTACATAAAATGTCGAAAAGACAGCTAAATTTTACTACTTATTAATTCTTACTACATTACCATTTTAACCATAAGTACCCAGTACCCGGTAATTCTGGCAAAACTAAACTTGGCATTAATATAAATTTCCAAATAAATATGTATTTAACGAACTGACACGTCAAAAATAATTTTATTATTGATTAGACTGAATAAATAACACGCTCAAATGCAAAATCAATAAAAAAAAATTATTTGATGTGTCTAAATAGAGGAATAAGTGATTTTTTCCAGTGATTTTATTAACTAAATATTTTTAAATGTTCATCAAGCCGTTACATACCTATACCTAAGCCCAAAGTGTACATTGTACCAAGAATTTTCGAATATAAAATTATAATATATTATGAATAAGTTACTGAATGTGTTGTTTCATTTTTTATTACTCCTGAGAATGTGTAAAAGTGATTCGGATGCAGAATCACAAAGCCAGTCAAATTTATTTATTTATTTAACAGAACCAACAACAGAATTACATGTAATACATAGGATAATGAATGATAGAGTGGCATGGTATGGCATCAACCCATTAGTGGCCAACCCAAATATCGTATTTTTCATGCCACTCAAAGGCTTTCAACATACTGTATGATAATCGACTCCAACGGCTTTACGTGCCCTCCGAAACACGGAGATGCTCAAGAAATGTTTGCCACTAGCGGTCACCCATCCAACTACCGACCGCGCCCACTGTTGCTTAACTTTGTCGATCGATACAATGCTATGAGCGTTTCACAGGACTTCGGATGGATAACTATAGAACTATAACGATAGAATAATTCCTCAAAATAATTATAAACGTTAGAAGTGTCTATCAACTAGGGTGCCCACGACACTAGACTTATTAGGACACTTGACTCTAGCATATTAGACATTCTCGAAGACTTCAATGTCAGCCTGAACGGTTGTCACTATTATCACACTATCCTGTCCTACGCAAACCAGCGGGCCTATTATGAACTTTTATAAAACCATTCATGTTCCAGGCAATTCATTTATCGGGCTTGGAACGACGTATGATTGGCTAAAAAGTGTCACGTGACCGCTTTGGTAATACGAATTTGACGTTTACACTGGAACTTGGCTGGAATTAAGAGTTCTTAATAGACCGCCTGCTAACAGAAAAGCCTAGTTAGTACTTCGGCTTATAAACTTCAGGATTTACGAGAAATCAACAGGTCTTCTATACTGTATAATTAATTGAACTCTGATCAAATCAAAGTCAAGATAAAAAGAATATTCATAAGTAAAGAGCTGGCTTTATAGTTTATTCATAACTTTGCTAATACATATTTCTAGCAAGATACGAATAAGAAGTTTCCAAGACTAGGTATATTTTATTCACAACGGCTTTCAGCAAGAATCGTTATTTAGACAAGGAAGGTAAACGCTTCTACAGCTATACATTAAAACCAAAGGAATCACTATTTCTTAGATACTTACGCCCCAACTCAGAGTCACTAACGTTTACTTTAATCGCTCTTTAGTACAGAATTACCATAATTCTCTACTGAGAAGCGATTTAAGTAATCATTAGTGACTATGAGTTGGGGGGTTATTCATTAAAATCAATCTTAATCATGTGTCAAAATATATTCACACTCATGACACTTTATTAGAATGTTGTTATAAGTACATATTATTATAAATAACTCCCAAAATTAAAATAAGAAGAAACAAAGAGTAATATTCTCAAGCCTTCGATGTTGAAGGGTGTTTACTTTTACACTTTACACAAAAGACAAGATCGGAATTTATGACATTCCCAAAGTGTAGGAAATGAACAGTGTTTATAATAATTCATAATTCATTTATTCATCAAGATTATGTTTGCATTCGAAACGCCATCTACCAGAATACGCCGGAACTAGATTTGACAGTTGTCATTTCTAGCGGAACGTCGTGTTGATGGTCAGTATGGCCATATTGGCGGGATTCAGTTCAGTCTCGTCGTAAGTGTCGTAACCGCGATCGCCTGCGCACCACTATTTCGACGGATCGCTCTTGTTCCGCTAAAGTGATTATACAATCAATTCCGGACTTTTATCTTGTTCTCCGCCTATACGCCCAAGTAAATAACTATGGCTGATCCTGAAGAACACTCTCATGTGCCTACAGATACGAAAAAATTCCTTTACACATTTTAGAAAAACAATAACTTTATTAGTCATTTCTTTTCAAGGTTTTCAATATTTATAAATAATAATAGATAATTATAGATAAGATAGCTATGTTGGGATTTTATTTTCTAGCATAAATTTGAAATTTTATTTATTTATCATTTAATATTCCGCAATTTCCGATAACACAAAATCCGCTAATAATTTCCCCTAGCAACACTTTACAGTACAAACACGAAACATTAGTTTCGTAGTCAAGTTATATTAATGGTTTTGCTGTTGCCAACATATAAATAACATGAATCGCGCTTGCCGCTTACAATCCGTCGACGAGAACTTACCGGGTACGAGTAAACTGAATTACTTTGGTCAATATAATAAATAGTCTAAAATTACGATAAATCTTTATTAATCTAGAATACCTACTACCTTAGGCTATTCGCCCACGACCGATAATCGGTGACCAATTTTTATTAGGAGAAAAATAGACCGTACTCAGAATTCAAAGTCACAATTTTGCGGAAGGTGCGGTTTGCGGGGTACGAAACAGATACGCTGTGATTGGATATTTAAAATTCAAACTTGGAATTTATCAAGCTCAACCCGTCCATAGTGATTGAGTATGTATGATCGATTAATCGTACGATCGATGTTTGTTATTATCATTATTTATAATGAAAATATCGATACTATTAATAAATATATAATATTATATTAATATTAAACTGGTAGGTATAACGATGATACAACTGAATCCATCAACCTTCGATGATTATTTCTTCATATAGTAGAAACTGTCAACTGAAAAGTGTGTTATTTTATTATTTATTTATTTTTTATTTTATTTTATTAGCACACCAACAGCAGTACATACATTACATTACAAATATAAGTTCTATAGAAACTGGACTAGTGTGAGTGCCAATTACAGGCGTGAACAACATTCTTTAGTATATTTATCAAGAACAATAGAAACTCACGTCTTGAAACTCTGTTAAACAAACGACACTGTTATTAAGTTAGTATTAGTCTACTTTGCAACAATCCGCGTTTAACATGTATGATGGTATATACTTTAAAACATGCGTAACATGCACTACAATAATTAAACGTATATACCAACATACATACCAGCACCAACACGTGTTTCGCCCCGAAACGGAGCATCATCAGGGTAAGTTGACTCTACGATGGTTAGTCGGAAAGTGAGCATCGTTCACTGAGCGTGGCGTATTTATACCCAACTCGCCCACTGATTATCTAATGATGTTGTAATAATTAGTGATTAGTACATCATTAGATAATCAGTGGGCGAGTTGGGTATAAATACGCCACGCTCAGTGAACGATGCTCACTTTCCGACTAACCATCGTAGAGTCAACTTACCCTGATGATGCTCCGTTTCGGGGCGAAACACGTGTTGGTGCTGGTATGTATGTTGGTATATACGTTTAATTATTGTAGTGCATGTTACGCATGTTTTAAAGTATATACCATCATACATGTTAAACGCGGATTGTTGCAAAGTAGACTAATACTAACTTAATAACAATGGATTTCCGCAAAGTAACGCCTGATACTATTAACTAAAACGACACTGTATTTGGTAGGAAACCATCCCTCTCCACGGTGCATTGCTTCTATACATTTTTCCGTCCTCTCGGGGTATCTAGGAAATCTATAAAACCATTACCACAATGTTTTTTCATATAATAAATAATATTGTTATCCTTGACTACAGCAACCTTTATCCCACTTATAACTTGTTAGAAATTATCGATTTCATAGCAATATCCTCAAAATGAATATCGATACGCGTTTAAAATGAAAAATTCACTTCCCTAGTATTGTCTTTAGTCAGAAACAAGATAATTATTTTGAATTAGGAATGAAATTTTTACAAAATGTCACTCTCAAAACCAGCATAAGTTGAACTCTGCTTCATTAGAAGAAAATTTGTAAAATAAATATGAATTACTAATTTATGAAATGATATGCCATCGTTTTGGTAACTGTTTTTACGCACTGATTTATCACACCATTTCACTCTGCAATAAGCCATGGTTCCATCAGCGAATGCTTTTTTGAAATTAATTAAATTCTGAAAGATCCGCGTGTATACGGGTCAAAGGTCTTGGTCGATACTAATGTCGTGAATGCTAGTACAGCTTCATATGCATAGCAAAAGCACTGCTATGTTGCCGCGCGTCAGTTGCCTTGTATGCGGTATTAATCTAACACCTCGTTTACATTCAGCTCATTTGAGCAGGAAAGTAGGTAGGGAAGTGGGCAGGACGAGTATGTGAACACGATACTTCTCATGCTCCTACCACTGCTACTCGCGCTGCCCGGCGCTCCCCAAAAGAGCGGTTTTTCAGCCAGTGTTGCCAATGCTACGGCAATTACCGTGTTCTACGGCTTTCAGACCAAAAAGTCACAAAATCTACGGGCTACGGCTGGAACCCTATTGCCGTAGCAAATTCTACGGCTTTTCGCAAATTTTAACAAAGCCAATTTTATTTATTGTTTTGTAAACATTTAACGAATGTTAAACCTTTAAAACAGCGCCACCAGGCTTATATTGATGTTAATGTAGGCTAATGAAAAGTATTACTCGTTTTGTGGGCATCAAATTCACTGCCGATGACCTTTTTTTTTAGTTCGAGCGCTGAACCGATGGTATATATTGGCGTAATTGGATTGCTACGGCCCACACTTGATCCTTTCCCATATAAACACGGCTTTTTTTATCTAATGGGCTCCATTGACGATGCGATCGATCGCACCGATCGATCGGTTCAAAAGTGCCACTCATAGCGGTAACATACACTACCGATCCATCGGTGCGATCGGTCGGCAACGACGGATCGCACCGATCGATCGCATCGTCAATGGCGCCCATAATGTACACGGCCTTCCAAAAATTTTCATTGGCAACACTGCATTCAGCTCCGTCGCAGTAATATTTCGACGTCTGCCATTGCCGAAAGTCGAAAGCGATGTGAGTGGTAGGGCAGTATGTAAACACTACACTTCTCTCGATCCTGCCACGGCAGTATCAAGGGGATTATTGCCGACAGCGCGAGGAGTAGCGGTAGGGGCTGAATGTAAACGAGGTGTATGACCGTACTGGAACGCTATTCAGTTTCGTAACTTGACAGCGGAGTTTCAAAATTGACGGTCGAGTTCTAGGATCACTTCACTTCGCAAGTGCGTACTAGATGATTAGATAATGACATGTCAATACGATGCAAGTTCGCTTTTGTTTTGTAACTTGACAGCGGACACGATGAGTTTCTAAATTGAAGTAAGAGTTCGAGACTCCCTTCACCTCGCAAGTGCGTACCAGATGATTAGAGAATCACATATCAAGATCTCGGACTCGAACTTCAATTTTAAAACTCATCGCGGATTCCGCTGTCAAGTTACAAAAGTGAATAGCCTTGCTGATAGCAATAGTGCAACGCACACAAAAAGTCGGTCAGATATAATATGGGAGGAAAAATCGGCCCAATTATCTGTTCTACAAAAAGTCTGACGTGGCCGTTAATGTGTTACACGTGATGTGAAGCGAGCTGACGATCCACCGGACGATAGGTGTCTATCGCTTCCCATGGACATTACAGTGACACCAAAAGCATCATAAATGCGTTGCCGGCCAAGAAAGAAAGAAGAAAGAACTAGCTCTCAAGTCTCAACCCACCGTCAGCCCACGTCTGCCCAAGCAAGAGACGAAACAAAGCCAGGAAGATAAAAGTTCATTTACCTGATGACCCATTATATTAAATGTTTTTATACAATGAAGAATTTAACTTAAATTGTAACAGTAGAAGAATCCGACATCTTTACTAAATACCTACAATACTTCATAAAATAATTTCAAAGTTCTATTTGCTAACAAGTAAATCGTCATTACTCATTTGACTATGTTATTTACCAACAATATCAATATAAATCAAAACTGAATTAGTTATGAATTAAATTTGCATTCCTATGTTTATTTGCTTCCAAATATTTATATTAATCTACATCCCATATAAACAGTTCATGAATTTTAATAACGTTTCAAATTGTGTTCGAGTTATATAATAGGGTATTTGACAACATTGAAAATATACTACAAATTGTTATTATTCTATCAGATAGTAGCACTAAAAAACATATTTCACTTTATTTTCAAGTAAATCACGTATATTTTTGCAAATAACACGAAATTAAAATACTGTAATTTTAGGAAATTTTACCAGTGACCGAAACGCCCTGTGATTGGTGACAACTTTGATGACGTCACACGCTAGTAAAAAATCAGATCTTTCCTCTATAGAATCTTAATAGATACTTGTGTGTGACGTCACACGTATCATAGACCGCCGCCATGACAGAAACAGCGTTTTTGGCGCGGTTTTGGAAGTTTAAACTTTAACATTGGTTTTTATTAACAATAGGCTGTTAATTTTTTCGGAAATATCAATGGAGTGGGTTTATTTTGTAATAAAGAATAAATTAAAATGATTTTTAAAAATTAGTCAAAAACCCTATTACATAGATTAATAAAGCTTACCACATTTTATGTTATACTAGCGTTTTGCACACGGCATTGCCTGCATTTTGCGAGATAATAATTACCAGGGGCGTATCAATCAGCCGTATCAATTATAGGGGGCCCCCAGCGTAAAGGGGCCCCCACTAACACTCCCAAAAAAAGCTCGTCAGTGGCCTACGACCGCTACACTTGGCACTCTTTTTGTATTTTTGACAGCTGACGTTGAGGGGGCCCTATAACAAATATTGATATGGGGCCTCCCTAGGGGTAGCTTCGCCACTAATAAGTACCCTATATCCTATTCCAGATTACGGTCTACCCATGTGCTAAATTTCATTTAAATCCGTTCAGCCCAACAGTGAGTAAGGCTAGAGTATACCACGTTGCTCTAGAACGAATTTGTGGAGGAGGTTTTAAAGTGTCAGAAGTTTTTATGTCGCCTAAAAAAGTCGTTGACAACGCATCATACCGCCTGTTGTTACCTTATTTGGTTACTGTTACCTTATCCAACACGACACAATCTACCGGTCTACAGGAGCTTTACAAAAGTAATTTATAGCCAACCATTGAATCCGATGGTAAGTTATCGTCGTCCAGTGACTTCAACAACACCATATCATCCGTTGCCGCAAAGAAGAAAATAAGAAAGAACTGTTATAAACTGTTAGAACTGTGAAAAAGATAGATAGATTCAAAAAGATAGAAAAGGAAGTGAAGGAAAACATCGTGAGGAAACCTGCACACCTGAGAGTTTTCCATTAATGTTCTTAAGGTGTGTGAACTGGTGAAAGGTGTCTACCCATTCGCACTTGGCCAGCGTGGTAGACTATGGCCTGTACCCCTCACATTATGAGAGGAGACCCCGAGCCCAGCAGTGGGACAATTATGGGTTGTTGCTTTGCTTTTGCTTGCTTTGTACATTCCCTTATCAACTTAAAAAAAAAGAACTCTCAACATTTTTACCTCTATCTGTATTTCCACAGTGAATGTCATTCGCCGACGACATTCCCCGACATGTTCGTATTCATATCGTAATGAACAAACACGGGGCGTCGCAATTAAGTCTACAATGAGTCGGTATGAATCATTTATACGAAACTTGGTTGAGCTCGGCTGTGGAGCTTGATCATATTTAATGTTCGTGAATAAAGGCGTGTAATACGTATTATTCGTGATTTAGAGGGCATGTTAAGTTGTCTCTTAAAATGTAAGACGTTCTTACATTTGACGGAAACATACTTATTATACTTACATGTTAATAAAGTATTATTATTATACCTACTACTGTTTTTTACAGTGTATGGTCATATGGTTGAGGGCTTGGGGAGCATTATTCATAGTAATAGACGACAAATGGCCCCGGCGTATCATCAAGCGCAGAGAGGCAATGGCCATAAGCTGATGAAGTCACAAAAAATTCCGATACTTGGAAAATACTTCTTGATTTGCTCTGAAACAGCGTGGAGAAGTAAGCTTGGAGTGGAGTGGCTACCAGCAGTGGGCCGGATTTATTCACCTCAAAACTCAACCATCCTGCGTGGGATTATAAAGCCCCAATATGGCAAGAACGTTATAAAATAACCGCTAGTTCAGTGACAGTTATTTCTATATCAAGACATTGTCGCTTCGTCTTATAACCACGTATAGCACCTTATTACACCTATGTTTAACCCCTAGCATTCCTTGTACTGAACCCCGAAGGTGGATGTCATAGATTAATCCCTTAATGGAGTAAACGTGTCGGAATGTAAGAGGGTGGTGAGATGCGCTCGTTATGGTTGGCCCGGTGGAAATAGATTGGGATTTTCTTCATGCTCAATAGTTCTTGGATTTTCGTGGGAAATCATAGTGGGTTAATAAATTACCGTTCAGTTAGTTCGACTTATTATCTATATATATAAAATTGAAAAGAGATACACTGATTAAACACAAAATCTCAGAAACTACCGAACCAATTATGATGAAATTTGGCAGGGAAATAGCTTATGCTAAGGAGACGTCAGCTAAGAACGGATTTTTGGAAATTCATCCCCTAAGGGGTAAAAATACGGGATGAAGGTCATTTTCATACAAACCAACTTCGTCAGTTTTAGAGTTATAAATATGAATTTTTTTATGTAAGTTTATAGTAATAAACAAAAGTTAACTTTCACACATTTTTTTGGAAAATCATCCCTTAAAGGGTTAATTTAATGGATGGTACTTAGTAGGCAACTTCGTCATTTTTGAAGTTAAAAACATGAAAATTTACATATTAACGCCAGACCAGAAACAAAATTTGTAAGTATTGTTTTTTTGGAAATCATCCCCTAAAGGGTTCATTAAGAAGGCCAAAGTTAGTATGGGAACTTCGTCAGTTTTGAAGTAAGAAGGGTGAAAATTTGTATATAAGCTTATATTTAGACACAAAAAATAACTGTATCACTGTTTTCTCAAAATTCATCCCCTACAAATAGGGGTTGGAGGTCATTTACATACAAATCAACTTCGTCAGTTTTAGAGTTATAAATATGTTTTTTTTATGTAAGGTTATAGTAATAAACAAAAGTTAACTGTAACAAAAATTTTTTGGAAAATCATCCCTTAAAGGGTTAATTTAATGGATGGCACTTAGTAGGCAACTTCGTCATTTTTGAAGTTAAAAACATGAAAATTTACATATTAGCTCCAGATTAGAAACAAAATTTGTATTATGTTTTTTTGGAAAATCATCCCCTAAAGGGTTAATTAAGAGGGAGCAAGTTAGTACGGCAACTTTGACAGTTTTGAAGTAAGAAGGGTGAAATTTTGTATATGAGCTTATAGTTAGACACAAAAAATAACTGTTTCACGGTTTTCTCGAAATTCATCCCCATAAGGAGTTAATCCAAGGGGTTGTAAATATTTAAGAAACTACGTCATTTTTGAACTCAGTAATGTGAAAATTAATATGTACATAAGCTTATAGTGAGAAACAAAAATTTAGTGTAGAGAACTTTACCTTTACGGACAGGGGGGGAGAGGGACAGGGAGCGGGAGAAGAAGAGGGGGAGGGAGAGGGAAAGAGATAGGGAGAGGGAAGAAAGAGAGAGTATATTTAACTCTTAACGGATGGAAACAACAGAACCGTTTTAAATATATTTTTTACTGTTTAAAATTATTGTCTATCTGTCTATCTGTTTGTCTGTCCGGGCATCACATGAAAACCCTTGAACTGATTCGACGGAAATTAGTTAAGTTGTTCCTTAGGCTTTGGGTCATGTTTTAGAAAACTTTTCGTCACGAAAAAATTAAACGTTTTCCCCGGAAACAACATGAAACTTTGTATGGAATATTTTTAAAATATCAACGATTTGCTTTAAATTTGCAGCAAACTTTCCTCCTTTATTTGATGAAATACATGATCTCGAGTATTTCAAAATTTTCATGAATATGAAATTTTTTTTTTAATGTTGTTTATTATTCGAAACCCATTCTCGGAGGAACGATCTGTGATTGTATCGTAGGTTTCAGCATGTAAATTCCTAAATATAAGTTGGTACTTCAATATAGATGACCCTGGATTTTAATATTGTTCTGTAAGCCTAAGGGGTACAAATATGATAAGCATAATTTCCGCGTGCGAAGCTGCGGGCAACAGCTAGTATTGATATAAAGAAGAAAAAATGGGTATCAAAAAAGTATGTTGGTTTCAAATATGTGGTTCGAGAAAGAGTCTCACATAAAATTCCCATTTTTTCATTGAATGGTTGAAACTTTAAAACATTTTCGATAGCTAAAACTAGATGCACTAAACAAAATATTTAATAAACTATTCAATACCAAAACACTTCCGCTCACTACCCCGGCAGTTACTATAGCGATGACGTCATAATTTCGAAATACCCGCATCTGATATTCATGGCCGTCAGAAATTTTATGGGCGCGATACCCAAATGGGATGGACCCTATCGAAACTGTACATCGATTTATGGAGTATTAAATTACGGTTCGGTCAGCCGTTGGCCTTAAATACGCGGATGCAAATTTAATATAGGTGTAGTTAGTAACGATGACATGGTTTTCGACCATTAACGGCATTAGGGCACGAAGCTGCTATGATTGACTGCTTCTTTAACATACTTCGTGACTTATTTATCCCACCGCATGTTTTGCATACACCGTTTGTACCGCGTGAGGTTACCATCTCTTGATCCCCTGCTACATTGGATCCACTCCAATGTTGTTCGATATTTGCTCATTGGTCACTATATGTCAAAGACCATTGTAAAAAAGAAACAACTGAAGAATGGGAATCAAGATCTTGGAAATTCGACTTCTGAAGCGGTCTTTTAGGGTATGGAGTTGCTGTAATTGACTCCTTCTTCAACATACTTCATGATCAGTGGTACGATAATCATAAATGAAAATAAGTATTTCGTGCATGAGAGTTTAACTAAATGGCGTCACTCAGTCTTACTCTGAATGTTGTACTATTAAGTGTTTTAATATTGATGTAATAATACCGATTTCAATCCCATGCCGGCAAACCTGAGTGTGATAAGAGGTGACAACGGCTGACGGTTCAGATAGGGTTTCTCCAAAAGCTGTAAAGTGAACTGATGTTTATTCTTCCTCTAAGCCCGCCTCGTCACAACTATACATCGCACTTGCTTGAGTCAAACGCCAAACCACTTACCATCAGGTTTATCGTCAGCTCGGTTGGTCGGCTATTTCCAAACATTTAGGTATGTATGTCCGATGAAGCCTCCTTTTATTCTATATATAAATAGCCACGATAGCCACTTACCATCAGGTGGATCGTCAGCTCGTTTGCCGGCTATATACATAAAAAAAAATCTCCTCACAAAATTTGATCAGCAAAGACTTTACATCACGCCGATTAAGTATGTATCGTAAATATAGTTTATAATCGTCCCTTACTTATTGGGTAATACGTAAACAAGAATGATAAATCAATAACCCCTCATAGCAGAATCCCATCTCTCATCGTATTCAACATAAGACGCTGACTAGGAAAGATTGAATAATATTGCATTAATAATGTAATGTGAAACATAGAGCGGGTTCATTGAGAACGAAACCTCGTTTTACTACACAAAGAGCCTCTACCTATTCACTTTAAAACGTAAAAGCTTGCACAGTGTAGGTGATGTACAGAGAGTTTGAAAATTATGTACGGATAATACAGTGCACCCCACTTATCTGTGAAATGGCGAAAATTGGAACTAATGCCGCCCCATTCATAAGTTCTTTGTGTTCATTCATTGACATTTACTACTTCTCGAATTGCATCCAGTGATTGGTCCAATGCGTCTGACAGCGCCCTCCGTCAGTTCACAGATAAGTTGGGTGCACTGTAGTTATTAAACGTTGTTATTTAGCTTACTCTGTATGTCTCTTATCCTAACGATTTGAAATTTTTTGTACTGTAGTTCTGATGATAATGCATTGTTTTACATGCATGACCTGAAACTATCTCCAGACGAGAGAACTTCTTAACAGTTAACGATACATTAGTATTTTTTTTTTGTATTAGAACCTAGGTTGACGCTATAAAACCGTGTCAAACTGGTAATAAATTAACGTAACTATTATATTAAAATACTATTAAATAACTATTATATTAAAATAAATGCAATAAATAGTTACAAAAAAAAACTTAAATAAAAAGCGTGAATTTGAAAAGTAATAATATTTCTTAAACATTTTTGAAGTGAAAACTTCTTCTTCGGAAAAAACCATTGAACTCGCGACACTGTTACCGACACTTCGACACTATGTTTTCGTCGTCGTACAATAATAATTATGGCGCTGTTCTTTAGCGAGTGTACATGGCAGGTAGTACATGAGTCACTAATATTAGTCTCTGAGTGTACATTACTCTGTGTAAATTAATGCAAGAGTTCGCAGCGCGAGGCGGCGGCTTCCTTAAATCAGATTTTGCTTTCACACCAAAGATTTACGAAGGAACGTATTAAAATCGCGAACATGATTCCAAATACGTTTAGCGTTCATATATCAATATAAACTAACAGAGTTATCTATACTCTTATATAGGTAGAACTAGGAAAATTTTATAAAATGCTTGGTCGACCGGTCGTGGTCGATCCTACATGTCCTAAGTAAAACTAATATAGGTACACTACGACCAACTTATCTATGAACTGAAGAAGGGCTGTAGGACGCATTGTACCAATCATTGGACCATTCGAGAGGTACTAACTGACAGATGAATGACCCCAAAGTACTTATGAATGAATTTTAAACATGGCGGCATTAGTTTTTTCGCCACTTCACAGATAAGTTGGTCGTTCTGTAGTGCGTAAGAAAAATGTAAAGACCTGTGAAATTTTAGTAACAGATGTTTATCCCGTCATCATTAAAAAATACAGTAGAATTGAATACCTCCTCCTATTTTGAAGTCGGATAAAAAGTAACACTATTTCTTAATCAAATATTGATGTCAACACTAACCGTAAAATTAGAGATCATAATTATTCAGTCTGTTGTCCTAACTTAAGGCTACCCCAAATACTTACGTATCTAAGTTAAAAAGAAGCAAGACAAGTAAGAAAGATGCACTAACGAGCAACCTATTGACCCGGATGCAAAGGGCAGACCGACCCTAACGTCGGTTCGGATACTTTATCCAAATGCGCTGTAATATTAAATGGTCTTTCCACTAATGGTCTTTCTACTTCAGGTCCTTCGAACATTTTCGATAATGGACTGCTAAAAGGAAAAAGCGTAGCGTAATAGCACAGAATAATAGCGAGGAATAGATAATAGTTACTCTTACTTTGCTGTGATAGACGTTACTTAAGAGGTAATATTTAAAAAGCAATGTTACATTACTTGTAGTCAAGAAAAAATATCTTGATGAATGTCATCAAGAGAACTCTTAGGTAGCGCAGTTTTCCTCACGATTTTTTCCTTCATGGACAATTTTTTTTTCAAGAAAAGAGTGAATGTGTGTACTCACCACCTTTGAACACATCTACACTTACCATCAGGTGGGATTGTGGTCAAGCATTAACTTATTCGTGTAAAAAAAATTCGTTTTTAATAAATTACATCTAATACCTGCAATTCTTGTATATTCTCGGAATCTCGGAAACGGCGCCTACAATTTTCATGAAATTTAGTATGCAGGGGGTTTTGAGGGCTATAAATCGATTCATTTCTAGAAAATGTCGTTGTATCTGTGTTTTCAGGCAATGAAAAACTGCTACAATATCATTGACTCTTCCTGACCTCTATTGGCGTGTAATAATACTATTATTGTTGGGCTCTAACGACACAGAACTACTTCAGTTGATGGCATTTTAAAGCAATATTAAAATACCAAGCAAAGCTCGGTCATAGAACAGACATCGCGTACACAATGTATGTTCCAATGAATTGAAGCCGCGCGGCTGCATTTCCAATGGATTCGTTCGATTTTGAAAGGAGAACGGGGCTCAATTTTGAAAATAGAACTTCCCGGCGGGAACACACATTTTGTTCGAGATGTCTCTTCTATGACATTTTACTTCAATGGTGACCCATCATATCTGGATGACTCCAGATATTTCTTTAATAAGAAGTACAGACAAAATTCGAACCCAGGTCCGTTGAGTGACATACTTCAAACCACTACACTATTGATTAATAGTTTGTTTAGACGAAGTCTATCAGAAAACAACAAAAACCAATTGATTTTCTTACAACATACGATACATTGCCGCTGGGCTATTATTTACCGAAGTTGACTATCTCCCTTTCTTACTAATATATCGTACGTACCTACCGTATACAGGATGTAACCGTAAAGATTTACTTGAAAGATTTATTTTAACAATACAATACACTGCTCAACCTTTAAAACAAGCTAAACTAAGTAAAACTAAATACACGATTTTTAGGGTTCCGCACTAAAATCGGAACACTTATAGTTTCATCGTGATTCGTGTCGTGTCGTATGTCCGTCCGTCTACTTACGTAGCTAACACTGTGTGCACGCTATCACAGTAAATGAATCTATCTACCTTTCTGTCACCACTCCAGTCGCAGAGGTCTGCTGGAAGAAATTTCGTTAGAAATTTTAGAACCTCTGTAGGTACATCATTTCTGTAATTGTTCTCCTGATATTTTTTGTGTACGTTACCGGATATCTGTATAATGCAGGTATTCAGCACAATCCCTATGAAATGTGTCTAAAACCTGGGTCGTTTTGGCAATGTATTAAATGATATTAATATTATTCACCATTACACACTTTACCTAGGTAATGTATACGTTTCCCATCTACTGTACAGAATACCTGCAGGTCCACCGGCAATGAATAAAATTAATAGATTTGGGTATGTGTAGTCAACTTGGATGGAGGTTGGAATTAAGAATTTACTTATAAACACACTCAAAACAAATTGTATTAACCTGCATGAATAGATACTTTTTTATAAATTTTAAATTAATGCTTGACCGAAATCCCACTTCATGGTAAGGGGAGATGCAGTCTAATGGCTCCTACACACTATGCCGCCATCATCCCGCGCGGTATAAAGCCATAGCGACATATTTTGCGGATATCTTGCCGGCGGCATGTGCCGCAGAAATCGGCTCAGTGCCGGATAGCAACATCAGTCTTGTAGAACGCATGGTGATGATGATACATGTGCACGTTGTGTTTGTTTAACTCGCTATACTATAATAAAATGAATATTTATCAAAGTGTCGATTAGGGAGCACTAAATTGATAAAACTGAAAGGGATTGTTTTCTGTACATTTAATATTATTTTTAAATTTCGAATAGGGGGCACTTAAAGTTAGAACTCAAAAATATTTTGGAACGAAGTTTCTTATCGCGCGTTGCGAAAGAGAGCTAGGCGGAAAATTAGGTAATGACACTTTTTGCCGTAACGAAAAGTGGTAACGACACTTTTTGCCGTCGTAGTTTTTTTTACATAGAAAGCAAGCCAGAGTACTAGGATAGCAAAAACATGCAGCAAGTGTATCAAAACAAATCTAAGGTATTAAATTTCTCATTTAAAATACTATATGAAAAAAATATTTTGAATTTTGACTCTCTCCACGTCACTGGCGGGTGGGTGTAGTGTTTGCCTAACTTTGCAAGAATTCCATGTATCGTTGCAGCAGCTTTAGTGATTGGTTCAATGCACCGTCAAAAGTTGGGGTTTTTACCTTAACTCGTAACAACTGAAGGCAATCGGTATATTCTTAATGTACGTTATGAAAAGTAGGGCTCGGGTGAGCGGGCTCCTGGTACGTGCAGTAAATATACCTACAGTCTACAAGTATGTTAGTCTTAGAATCCTACAAGATTGGTCGTGCCCCACTCGGATACTGCCCAAATTTTGAGATTTATATGTTCTTCCACCACTCTGCTATCGTCTGCGTACCCATAGATAACAGGCATGAGCGGGTCATTACTATGTATCAAGAAGAAATCCCAAACCTAGCCGATAAGGCCAGAGGATATGTCGGAGCTGGAAGCTTGCTTAAATGTAAGAATGCCAAAGTTTGGGTTTGGCAGCCAAAACTCTTTGTGGCGAGTAAACTTTTACTGCCTGCCCTCACGTCTCGCCCCTCTCCCACTTGCTTGTTTTTAACCGACGAAAAAAAAAGGAGGAGGTTCTCAATTCGACACGTATATTTTTTTTTTGTATGATCATGCAGCAATCGGCACAGGGTGGTCCGATTTGGATGGTTCTCTTTTTATTGGATAGGGTATGTCCTGAAGTTGGTCCCATATTTTTTTGAAAATTTTATTCCCACGTTAAAGGTACGAAAATAGGGAATGATTGATTATTCACCCGTTTTTTACTCGGAATTTTTACATGTTAACCCCAATAACTTTGTACTGGATGATCCGATTTCGATGATTCTTTTTTTATTGAATAGTGTATACCTTGAAGTTACTCTTGTTTAAATTTCGAAACAAAATTTTACCCCTATAGGTACGAAAATAGGGGATGATTGATATTTCACCTACTACATTTTTACCTGGTAACTGAATCTATAATTCATAAAATCAATAATTTAATAATAAGTATTATAGCAACTAAAAATTAAAAAATAATAACTTTTTAACAAAAAATAAAACCAACGAAAAAAAACTGAAAAGCAAAAAATAAATGGTTTACATTTAGTATTATAAATTAAGATCCGAAATTAACAGTAAATAAATAATTTTGAGGCGGTGCCAAACCAATGAAAAAACAAACGGCGAAAAGATGTGCGCCGCCCTGCTGCTGCTGTGTGCACCGCATGCTGCTGCCCTCATAATATGAACTTTATGTAATTAATTTTGGTTGTTTGTTTGGCACGGTCTCAAAATTATTTATTTACTGTTAATTTCGGATCTTAATTTATAATACTAAATGTAAACCATTTATTTTTTGCTTTTCAGTTTTTTTTTCGTTGGTTTTATTTTTTGTTAAAAAGTTATTATTGTCTTTTACACACATTACGAATTACGCATGGAGTATTGTATAGAATGCCTGGGCGAAGTATGAAATAAATAATATTCAAAACGTTACCTGAACGTTTTAGATATTCTATACATTGCCTAGGTATTGTATAGACTGCTGAATTTTACAGATATCCGGTACATTGTACATTAACAAGAGATAAAAAAACGGTTTAAAAATGGTATCTATTACTTTTTGAAACTATTCAATTAACATTTTAAATGCAACGGGTACTCACTATTCGTAATTTATTATACCGATATGTAGACCAATGTTTCTTGGATCGTGGTCACGATGACACCGCGATGATATAAGTTTAAAATCATATTCAGTTAAGGTAATAATTGTTTTACTTATATAAATATTCCAAAATCGTCAATAATGATATGTGGTTAATGAAACATTGGAATCTCATTATCAAATTAATTATCAAAGATATATTATTGATCGGTCTAGTGGCAGTAGTTCGGTTACTAGTCCGGTCAACCGAACTAATGCAACTTTTTAGTGTCATTAGTTCGGTTAACCGGACTAACCGAACTACTGATACTTTTTAGTGGCAGTAGTTCGGTTAATATAACAATACCGGAAATTTCAATTTCTTATTACTTAAATCAAAATGAATATGTAAAAAGAGCAAATTTGTATAAAAATGGTTGTCTGTAAAGTCGGTTTACGGACGGTAGTGACAACGTCATGACAAAGCTCCGCTCCGCTCCGCCCCGCCCCGACCCGCTCCGCTCCACTCAACTACGATCGCCTACGGCTCGCCAACGGCAACGCCTACGATACGCCGATCGTGCCTCTCTATCGCTTGTTCCGCGCTCTCGCTGGCTCGCGGAACGGGACAACGTGTATCAGTTTTAATTATCTTTCAAAAACTATTTTGTACTAAACATAAACGTGTACTTAAGTACGCGCGTGAGAAGTTGTACTTATTTGGCATCATTAAATAAATATTTAACACTAGTTGTCTTGGCGAACTTCGTATTTCCCAATAATCAGTGATTCTTACTTTTAACTTTTATGGTTTTGGTAGGCTTAACAAATCAGAGACCATTAAATTCCATCTCCTTCTCCCGCTCCGTCTCCCCTGCCCCTTCTGTCCCCTCACCTCCCCCTCTATCTCCCCTTCCCCCCTCACCTCCCCTCCCTCTCCCGCTCCTCTCCCCCTCCTCCTCTCCTCCACCACCCCTCCCCCTGTACAATGCTTCCTATCTCATTTGCTCCCACGTTAAATCTTATGAATTTATGTGTCTGCCTCTTTTTACTGTCCCTTTTTCGTTTCATCGACTTTCAAATCACAATGATGCTAAAGAAGTTTTCACTTCAAAAAACCTTTTATTTGCATGTTCATTTTGATTTAAGTAATAAGAAATTGTAATTTCCGGTATCGTTATATTAACCGAACTACTGCCACTAAAAAGTATCAGTAGTTCGGTTAACCGGACTAACCGAACTACTGACACTAAAAAGTTGCATTAGTTCGGTTGACCGGACTAGTAACCGAACTACTGCCACTAGACCTATTGATCAAAGTTTCGTCATCTTTTGCCGTTTCACATGACCTTATGTAGGCTACCTTGATGATTACACCCTGTATATAGGTCAGAAAAGTAGCTTCGATCCCGTTGTGATTAATAGACAAACTTGTCGTGACCATAAATTACATTATTTCGTGAACAGGAACTTTCATGAAGATGATTTTCCCACGTTTTAATCTTTTGGTTAACTTAATATGAATAGGTAACATATAGAACGAATAATTCAGATAATATTATAAATCAACTTCGAACCAGTTCATCCAGATTGCACAGGGTTGAGCTGCAACTGAAATAAAACAGCTCACGTCTCAATAGTTCCGAATTCTATTGAAACAGCTCAATAAGTCGCATATAATGCGACTCTAGCTAAAATTGATCGCGAGATCCCTAGCTCCCCAGTTTGTAAAGCGGGCCGGCATCTTTCGCCTCTTACAACACCCTAGTACAGTCACATGCAGAGAAAAGTAACCCATCTGTTACTGCGTGTTTATAAATAGATGGGTTACTTTTCTCTGCAGGTGACTGTACACCGAGGTTGCAGTTTACAAGTAACATCACAATAATATAATTAACAGTAGCACAATCGACAGCCCCGACTCCCCTAGCAGCAAACGTGACATGAATCCGCGCTTGTCACGTAATTGTTTCGAGTGTGCCCGCGACGTGATTTATGCATTCAACTGTATCTAGGTTTCTTACTGAGTGTTAAAGCTGTAGAATACTGTGGAGATTAAAACCTATTTATGAATACAGACTATCAACTACTGCTGTCTATTTACTACTAATATTCTTAAAGGAGTGTTAACTATATTCGATAAAATACTCGAGATAATTATGGGTTGTGATTACATTAACAGGGTGTACTATACCTAAACATAATAATAATAAACGCTGGCATGGAATGAATGGAATATAACACATCACAAACACACCCATGACCCGAGTACAAATATTTATTTGTCACATAAATATCTGCCCCGGCCGAGAATCGAACCCGGGACCCCTCGCTCGCTCGCGTTGCTACCAACTAGGCCACAGGGTCGTATTTTTAAACTATGCCCAATTTAAATGAATAATAAAACCATGAATTAATCTACTTACACTTTAGAATAGTCCAAAATATTCACAAATATGACTCAAATGTGTTACTGAGTAGATTAAAAAAAATCAAAATAGAACTGATTTTATCATGTGGGTATTTTTTCAATACACTTATGAACATCTTTCTTTTTAATCTAGAACTATGACCATAATTATAGACCAACAATATTATCACAATATAGCGCAATCGACACCCCTAGCGGCCGACACGGCGACGTGACGAGAATCCGCGGTTGTCAAGTAATTGTTTCCAGATTGGCCTGTGATGTGATTTACGCGCTCGACTGTACTTGTGTGTAGTTGTATTTCTTTTTAATAATTTCGTATGAGTAAGAAACTATATAATAATTGTTGTTTGTTTACGTAATGACAGCATTTTTAAGGGTTTAACGCCCCAACTCAGCGTCACTAATGGTTACTTAAATCGCTCCGTAGTAGAGAATCACACTACAAATTATATACAAAGAAGCGATTTAAGTAAGCGTTAGTAACTCTGAGTTGGGCGTAAGAAAGGAAATGCATTTAATAAATACACTTTACTTGATTTTTCTTTTGCTTTACTTACGCCAAGGGATTTTTTATGTATTTTTCGTATATACTTTTGAGTAAGCAATCTAAGGCCCCAAATCAGAGTAATTTGTATGGAGATTCTTTACTAGTAACCGTTAGTGACTCTGAGTTGGGGCGTAAGTCTAATGTATTGTTAATGTTCGAAGTAACTTAGTACTATCTTTTTCAGTGATTTGTTGAATATTAGCTACGATAAATTAAAGCCTTAAGAAACTGATTTCTTCAGGGATATACTTTAAGTACGAATACGTCTTGTCTCGAAAAATAAAACTTATAAATCAATGTGAAAATCAGGGAGGAATAACGAAAAACGAAACACCACTCAAGTCACGTGCAGCCTCCCAGAAACATCTTATCTATCGTTCCAATTTATCATAAATTTCCAACAAATATATTTTGCGGTGTCTCCTCAGTGGAATTAAAGATTATTCCAAGTTGTTTTTGACAAACGGAGATGAGGAATATTGTATATACCTGCATGTTGTTAGGGATTTTTAATAAAGCTATGTAATTACAAACTCGTTTCTAACAATAACCGTAAATAATACAGGATCCGAATTAGAGGCGTTTTTGCACCCATCTACTTACCGGATAAAAATTATTTTATATCAAATAACATATGTAAAAAATTGTATAAAAATGTTCAAAGCTATCATTAATTTATAGTGTACAAGTTGGAAAAAAGTCTTCAGTGTCATCATTCTTCTTTAGCCGACATCAATTCCATGAACAACATTGGCCACTTACTTTACTAAACTCAGCTGATCTGTACCGAATTCGGTACTTCACCTAAAGACGTTGACTCCACCCAGCAGATTTGTACCAAATACCTCACTGTCTACCTGTACCTAAAACATCCACCATCAATTTCCCCGCCCTACTGCAGTTGACCGTTATTGGAGCATATTTTGCGGCACGGCACGTTCATAAAATTAATTAAATGGATCACAGGAATGATAGTTATTTACGGGCACTTCAGCCCCGACTCTGCATAATGTAAGAGGCCTGAACTAAATCCCAGACATATTCTTACTGCTCCGCGCCAAATAGAATTTTTGACGGGGATCCACTATGAGTGGATGCTTCGCCCTAAGGGATGAGAATTTGATTAAAAAGAAGCTGATTACAAAGAATAGACGTAGTGTTCTGGAGTCGATTTAAAAGATCACATATTAATCTATACTAATATATAAAGAGGAAAGATTTGATTTTTTGTTTGCATTGAATAGGCTCCGAAACTACTGAACCGATTTGAAAAATTCTTTCACTGTTAGAAAGCTACACTATCCCCGGTGAACATAGGCTATATTAAAAAAAATTAGGAATCCTTAATAAAACTCCAATAACGTAACCCAAGGTGTAAAAAAATAGGAAAACCGAAGCAAAGCGAGGGCGGTTACTCGTCGCATTATAATTTTATTGGGACTCATTAAAATTAACCTGAACCTTATAAACGAAATATTAAATCTGCTGTTTTTTTTTGCTTACCTAAG
This sequence comes from Thymelicus sylvestris, assembly GCA_911387775.1. NCBI lineage: Eukaryota > Metazoa > Arthropoda > Insecta > Lepidoptera > Hesperiidae > Thymelicus > Thymelicus sylvestris. Next base: position 35,444,450 of record OU426885.1, on the reverse strand, counting down.
GTTGAATATCAGAGAAATAGCCAATGTTGGTTAGTATTAAGCCAGCCAGCTTTTTGATCTCCATATTCAGCTTTGTTTAGGTTCAAATATCAATGGATTAAAAGATTAATTAGAAACATTGCCTTTGTGTTACATTTATATACTTAAAATATTAAATCTCTTTCTACGTGTTTCCATTGCTGTGTTGGACAGTAATAATGCCGCGAGTCTAATTCCTATTTTCTGACTGACAAAAAATCAGTTATGACTTTGACGCCATGAATGTTCACGAATGACAACAACTATAACAAAATCATCCATATTTTACACCAATATTAGATATATCTGCCAGTGACCTTTTATATTTTATTAGGTTATTTACGCATTCAAACACAATTACAAATGTATTTTTTGCATCTACCTCGCTTAAGGTGTTTTGTCATTAAGAAGAAGAAATGGTCCAAATTGAATATTCTTATCAAACTGTATTTAGCAGCTCTATATAGTTCCAGTAGGCTGCATTCGCAATGCGCTGGCATAGATTTACAGACTCACCCCGCATATTGCAGGAGCAAATAATTTGAATAGAAGTTCCACAACTTTGTGTTGACGAGTTCGCAAAATTACATATTGACCGTCTTTTTGTCATGAGGAAAGCCTGGAAAGTTACTGTTAGGGGTTTATCTGGGTTGTACACAGTAGACCGGTGGGGCCAACAAAACAAACACTAAAGCGGTAATATTAGCGAATACCTAATTAATAGCTTTCTAGCTTTCTGGAGTTTGTTACAAGACAATATTTTCATCACCATTGATTGAGGGACTTGCACTTTTCTAAAAAAATATTATATTTCTGGATAGTTTAAGATTCAGGTTGTAACCATCTTATTGCCACCCGAATGTCATCCAAAGTACAGCGAATTCTACTGAGATGAAGAGCGTGAATGTATACTTATTTTCAACCTACTACGAGTATATACACTTATTCTATAAGCTGTATGTATTGTAATAAATTAATGCAGACGAAATCGCCTCAAAACCGATAAAACGAGATCAAATCAAAATTTTTATAATGCCTGAAAAAAATAATAGCAAAGGTTTTGGATGCGGGTACTTTATCTGTAGCGGAGCTAGTTACTAGTTTACGATAGGTAATAATATTATAAATTATTCCTTTCACCTCCTTACCTAGAATTTTTCACGGCCCGTATTATCTTCCCCAGAAATAGCTCTTCCAAACGCTCTCTTAAACAAGAACAAAATTCTCGAGCATGAATAATAAACCTGTTTAAAGCAAGAAGAGATATGGCACAGTACACATATTATAAACAGTAAAGTGACTCGGCCCGATTCTCGAAAAACTTGCCTACGCGTCGCCGCGCGCTAGGGCTGTCCGCCGACAGTATTTTAATTTTATAAAACGACTTGAGTTTCTTTGTAGTTTTGTATTTATAAATGTTATATTTTCTATTTTAATAAATGCAATTCATTGTGAATAAAAAGGAAGTGTTCCATAAAAATCTATGTTGTGTTTTTATTAGTACTGTGAAGGTTCGTAAGCCTTCAGTATTGTATTAGAGACAGAGACTATTAGGGTATGGTAAGTTCTTCTTGCAGGTTAAGGTAAATACAAAAGGTACAACTGTCCGATTCTATAAACTTTATACCTATTGCTAAATTAATTTATAACATTGAAATCAAAGTTACAGTAGCAAGTAGCAATAACGTTTTAATGACAAATTAGACGCAAATATTCAAATTACAATTATTACAAATTACAATATTAGGTACAATTATTAAAGTACCATTACGGAGGTCGCCTATCCAATCCATTCAATGTCCATTTTCTGCAAACGTTGCATTTATTAGTTTTTTTTTTATGTAAATAGCCGGCAAACGAGCTGACGATCCACCTGATGGTAAGTGGATATCGTCGCCCATGGACACCAGCAACACCAAAGGCATCACTGATGCGTTGCCGGCCAAAAAAGAGAGAAGAAGAAGAAAGAAAGAACTGGCTCTCAAGCCCCCAGCCGGAACACGAAGAGTCGTTTGGCGACTGACTCATCATACTCAAGGGTGGTAACTATCCAGGCGAACCCCATGGAGATATAATAATAGTACCTAATAATGGCATTAATTAACAATTAAAATCAATATTACCAATATAATCCGTCGAGGGGCCCTACCACCAGCGGGCCGGATTTAGTCGCCTTTTACGACACCCATCCGGCGTGGGATTGGGGTTAGTATTCTAAGCCGCCCCAATACGACAAAAGAAATAATAATCAACCATTAGATTTTTTTAGCCCCTTATTTATAAATCTAGGCATTTCACTCGTTGGACTTATGAAAAATAAACAATTTAGGTACCTACTTATTGCAATACGTACTTGTTTTTATTTATTTTATTTATTTATCCTACATGCACTGATCTCCTTCGGCAGGACCGAAGACCTTGAATACAATAATTTGATTTCTTATTAATAATTACAATACAATAATAAAGTTAATATTAATCAATAACGCAATAATTATACAATACCTTCTACCTAAGTTACTTACCTACAATAATTATATATACCTACCTACAAGTACGTATTATATATTATTATATATTATATTATATAGTATTATATATACTATATAATACGTACTTGTAGGTAGGTGTATAAAAATAGTGTCTTACCTTTCGGAGTCTCCAGGTAACGTAAACAATGATATTCCTGGGTGACTTAATGTCGAATTAAAGCACCCAAAAACAGCACAATAATGTCTACTATTTCTGTTGCCCTTTTCTACTGCCATTTTAAATTAAAATCTAAATCCACAGCCGCACACGACCATACAGCTCAACCAGAGTAGAAAAACTAAAAAAATTGTTATTTGTACCGACCGGACCGTGTTACAAGCTCCGCTCGTTCGCCTGTCGGCAATCGCCACGCAGCGGCCGCTGTCGCCCTCGTATCGCACACGTATTGGGATGTGGGTAGGTATAACGCGCTTTTCGGCCGTTTGTATGAAGAGCGACTACTGTATGTACTGTGGATATGGTGAGCAATAAAACGGTACCGGAGGCTGGGGACTGTTGCCAAACAGAAACGTAGGGAAATTAAACAACTTTGTTTACAGCTAGACGGTGAAAACTGTAATTTCATTAGAATTAGCGAGGATTGGACTAAATATTGTCCCTCGACTCCAAATACTAGTCTATGTAACTAGTCCAGCCATAAGTTCTGTTACAAATGAAAATGCTTTTTTTTAATGAAGTAATGTAATTAATAAAATTTATACCTACATATTTATTAAAGTCTCAGCAAAAAATAAAAATAAATGTTCTATTCGAAATGGCCACCTTTGGCTTTTATACAGGCCTTTAATCTGTTTGGCCACGAATCTATGGATTTACGCACTGTTTCCAAGGGAAATTTCGCCACTGCTTGCTCCAAAGATTTTTTAAGAGACTCAATGTCGCCGTGTCGTTTAGAGCAGGCCATGTCCTCTAAAACTGACCATAATTTGAAGTCTAAAGGGTTGAGGTCTGGGCTAGATGAGGGCCAGTCTTCAGCTCTTATAAAGTCCGGAACATTGGTTTCAAGCCAGGCTTGGGTAGTTCGTGCCTTGTGACCAGGTGCAGAGTCCTGTTGGAAAGTCCACGGTATATTTTTGAAAAGAGTATTGCTGAGAGGTTTCACAACATGATCCAAGACTGTATCTTGATACACTTTGGCTGAAGTTTTCACTCCTTTTTCACAAAAATGCAGTTCTGTGACTCCTTGATAAGACACGCCCCACCAAACCATCACTGACGCAGGATGATGACCACGTTGTACCTTCCCGACCACTTGAGCAGCTTCTTTAGAACTGTGAGCGTACACTTTATCATTTTGCTTATTGTAGTGTTCTTCAATCGTGAAAATTTTTTCATCGGTAAAGAGGATATTTCTGTGCCTTTCACCTGCGTATCGCGACATAAGGCGTTTTGATCGATCCACTCTCTTTAATTGTAAAGATTGATTTAGGGCATGTCCTGTATATCGACGATAAGCACCGAGCTTCAGGTCTTGTTTTATAATACGCGACAGAGTCCTAGCGGGAATCTTCATTTCTCGCGATAAGATTTTTTGCTTCCTAATGGGGTTTCGACGAATTCTGGCTTTAACAGCATTAACAGCCTTTGTAGTTCTAACATCACGCGGCCGCCCCGATCTTTTCTGGTCTTCGACAGACGAAGTGTTGTTGTATCTGTTGATTGTACTTTTGAAGTGTCTGGAATATGACCGACGGCACCATACCCACTTTGTGCAAGGCGATCACTGCAATCCTATTTTCTTTAACACCCCATTCCATATTGTAATTTGATAATGAACGAATGAAAGAACGAATGAAAGAAGTTTTTAAAATAATATACGTGTTCCAAATTCAAAATAATTAAAAAGCTGAAAAAAAGAAAAGTTTTTATGTAACAGTATTTATGGCCAGACTAGGTATACTATTAGAGCGAGTGTTTGACATCTGAACAGAGTAGGCTAAATGACTTGTGAAGAATGGACCATAAGTTACGCGTGCGAAATTTTTTACTAGGGCATAGCCCGTCCACTTTAGTAGAATACGTTTTGATACGGTCACTGTATGGAACTCTACACGGAGCACTCTTTAAACGAATGATAAATGATCAGTTACAATAGAATTATTTTATCTTCACTCCCCAGAAATTTTCTGATAAAGTAAGAATAAGACTGCAAAATCCATTAGGTAGCTACAAACTTAAAATTACAAAACTAAATTGCAGCGTTTAAATTCTGAATAATACCATAGTTTAACACTCCAACTTTGCACTTGAGTAGAGATTTAAATAAGCTTCGGATAAAATTTCACGCTATTAACACCCTTGCGGATTTGGTTTTTGGGTACAATTTAAGGTAATGATTTATAAACGGTAGACCTGTGGAAAGAGGAATCCTGGGTTCGATTCTCACCCAGTTCAGATTATCTTTTGACGGACTTATGCACATGGCTTTGCCCGCATTTTTAGGGATAGTACCTAAGTACTCTCTTATCCTATTCCAGATCATAATATACCTACCTATGTGCTAAATATCATTAAAATCTGTTTAATAGTTTTTGCGAGAAAGAGTGAAACAAACATACAAGAGAAACATTCATACAAACTTTCACATTTACATATAATATTAATAGGCCTAATAGGACTACTGGTCCTGAAAATAATGTCAATGATTTCAATCCACACCTTAGTAATTCGACGCTAGAAAGCAAACACGTAGTAACCTGCAACTATCAAATTGTTCATCAGAGCCGAAAAACTTTATGATCTCACGAATTGGAACGAAGTTCCTTATCGCGCGTTGCGAAAGGGGGCTAGGCGGAAAATTTGGTAACGACACTTTTTGCCGTCGTAGTTTTTTTACATAGAAAGCAAGCCAGAGTACTAGGATAGCAAAAACATGCAAGCGAGTGTGCCAAAACAAATCTAAGGTATTAACTTTCGTGAAAAAATACCTTAGATTTGTTTTGGCACACTTGCTACATGTTTTTGCTAACCTAGTACTGACTGCAAGGAACTTCGTTCCATCCGGGTGTCCCTTGACACCTCTCAAGTTTTTTTTTTAGAAATTCTCTATTTAGTAGAGAAGTTATGAATTTTTCTCTGTTTTAGTAGAGAAGTAATGTTTTTTTTTTTTTTCGAGAAATCAACAAGTTTATCGGCTCTGATTAACAATTTGATCTTTTCGGGTTACTACGTGGTTGCTTTCCAGCGTCAGTATACATAGTTTATAACGCCGTGTCGTCTACTACTCTAATATATTTCGTTCCCAGTCCGTAAAAGCGCTGTAACATGAACCCAGTTCTTGAGTCAGCGGTTTGCACTGAGAATTTTATAAACTTAATGCAACACCATTTTCAAGTTGCGTTTAAAATGGGCTGTTATGATATTTCTGAAAGTTTATTTTTACTTATTTTTCGCTATAACGAGTATGTGCATGCCTTTTGGTTAGAGTTCAAAGTTGGACGAGTTGTGGTAAGGAAAATATTACTTTTTCTTTAAGGTATTCGTTTTGGCTTGACTTTTGAGTACACAAATTATTAATAATCGATAATAAAAAGTTTTTATGTATGTGAAAAATTTTCGGGGTAAATCGAAAAAAAAACCATTTATTCATATAAATCACTGATTCACTGCACGTAATTTATTTTAAACTACCACCATTTCGGAAAGGTGTTTCACAAGGAGAATATTCCTTCTATTTCTTTTGTCTCGTGTGATATATTCTTTTGTGTCGCCTGAATGACTGCAACCAGCCTATACCAACCAGTTAATACAACCATAACAGAGAAACCAGGGACCATTAGACGTGATATACTGCTAGCGTCATGTTCAGTTGCTCGTAGTTCTATTGATTGTCTGTTGAAGATATGAGATGCTTTGTATGCGTCCAATCGGTGAACATCTACTGCAGAAACCGCTCATTATAAGCCGAAGCAGAGTTAGTCTACTGAAATAAATATAAGAAATCGGTCATTTTCATTATTATTACATACATACCAACATAAATATGATAAATTATTTAAAACACCATAAAACAGATTACAAACTCTTTGATATTTTATTTTTCGAAAAATCTGCTTCCGCATACTTACTTCCGCCATGACTGGCAATATTACGTTATTCCGGTGTTATATTTCTGAAAACCATAATCTGTGTAGCACTAACGAAGAAATATTCATTTATGTAATAGTTAGGCGCTCCACCCACTGCACCGCGCCCCGTCGCGGTGCGCGGGATGGCAGATTTTACCATTGTATGCAATTATGTCAATTTGTATAGAAATCACGCCTAGCACAACACACTGCCGACGCGGCACCGCGCGGGAAATTGCCCCGCGCGCAGTTGTGTTATCCGTCGCTCTGCGCACCGCGGCGGGACGTGTCTTCAGTGGGTGGAGCGCCTTTGTAGACCGACGACTGCGTGGTATGGTATCGGAAGATCGGTAATAGGGATGTTGACTAATTTTAGGATTCAATTTGATTTTATAGATAGAACCTTAAGATTCACGAAAAAAATATTATAAAAATATATAAAATCATTTTCAAATTGCCCACCAAAAACGTCACGTGACCTCACTAGCCGATATTCAATACTATCTGTCGACTGAAGTTTGTTGCACTTGCATATAAAATGCGAACAATGACGTCATAAGCTCAAAATGGCGTTTGAGGTCACGTGACAGTGAGTACTATTTTTAACATTTTAAAATAATTAAATTTAATTTATTGTGATTGATTTCGACAAAAGAATAATATTTTAGGTGTTTAAATGTTTTCCTTGATACTTTAAACATAAATTTATTTTAATTTACTGATAGTGTCAACATCCCTCCAATTTCTATAGATTTCACAAAAATTCCTTCGTAAGTTTGCGAAATGTTTAGCAAAAATCGCCGAAAACCGTTTCATTTTTAAAATAAAATAAAGTGTATCAGAGTTTCCAGCTGAGGTAACGACCCACGTGAAGTAATGGTTACCATGCCGGACCGCCGTTTGGAGGGTCCTGGGTTTGATTCCCAGCGAGGTAAAAATTCGAATGATGAGTTTGAATTTCTGTTCTTGAACTGGGTGTGTATACGTGTCTTTATGTGTTATCCATGCACCCACGACACTTGGCATCCTAGTGTGGGGCTATAATGAAAGTACCTATATCGTTCATTAGTTTTAAACTCCTGGGCTCTTTGACTGGACTATTAGTGGTTTCATGTTATCGACAGTCGATGAAGTACTTACTCTAGAAACTTCGATCAAAGTGACTTCTACAAAGCTAAATGACATGATTGAACTTCTCCAATAACCGTTAGGTAACCGCTTTTGAACTACGCGCTTCGATGGCAGGTAAACTTTTATTGCATGTATCCAAAGTCCATTTAATTACAGTTCGAAGTTGCAACATTCAAGTGGACGTTAAAATGTTCGTGCATTCCACTTGTATCTACTCCCTAGGGATACTATGGATATTAATTATTCCACTTGGATCCCCATGAAGGGGGTCGTATTAATATTCCACTTGAACCCCCCAAGTCAAAGACAAAATAATTAAAATGTGTGCAATTCACACGTGGTAGAAGTGAAACCTTCAAAAATTTTGTTTTCAAGATAATGAGACGAATGTAAAATCAACTCAACTCGTCTCCACTCAACTCTAGCCTCCACTCATCTCTAGTCTCCACTCATCTCTAGTCTCCACTGGACAGTTTCGTTTCATAAAATTTCAAGTCACCCCCGTACTAAAGAAGTTTTCACTTCAAAAACTATCAGACATCACATTGTATTATTAAGAAAACAACTCTTAAGCAAGGTACCGATGGTTCATGGTACTTCGAACTCTTGTGTTTGCCAGTAACCCCTCCAAACATTGGTTGAAACCATTCTAGTCCACCCGAATATAGACAAATATTTCATTTAAATAGTTTTACTTATTGTCTGAAAATTATATAAATAACAGATCTTTAATTCAATTGATTTACCTATCCTCCACCAATCCGCACTGGTAGTTAGATGGGTGACTAGTGGAAAAAAATTCTTGAGCGCTTTCGTGCTTCGGAGGGCACGTGAAGCTGTCGGTCCCTGTTGTTATCGTAAAATAACAGTCGTTAAGCAATGTCGGAAGCCCTCGGTCGGCCTGAAAACTTCCGGCACTCGGGTTAGCCACTAACCCCTCCACCAGTGTTGCCAATGCTACGGCAATTACCGTGTTCTACGGCTTTCAGGCGGTTTCAGGCCCAAAAAAATCACAAAATCTACGGCCTTCGGCTGCCCTACGCACTATTTCATTAGCCAATTCTACGGCTTTTCGCAAATTGGCAGCTGTGGACACGGCCCAAAGTTGATATTTTTCCATATAAACACGGCTTTTTTATTTAATGTACACGGCCGCCTAAAAATTTGCATTGGCAACACTGCCCTCCACCAATCCGCACTGGAGCAGCGTGGTGGAGTATGCGCTAGGCCTTCTCAAGAGGAGAGACCCGTGTTCAGTAGTGGATCATTAATGAAGCCATATCGCTTTAAAAGAAGCATATCTCAAAAAATACAAAAATCACTAGCAAAATCAAGCATGTCCTCGAAATAACTATAAAACGAAACAACTACAAAAATGTTCATCCTCGAAGACGGCGTAGTCTTACGAATATCTGCAACTCGATTGTAACTCCGTGCATCTTGTATCTAACAAGTTTTATAAAGGAAATATTAGAATAGGGATAAAATAAAATAGAACGGGAAAATCGAGTGCATCCAGAGCAGCTCGTCAAGTCAGCTGTTCCGAAGCCGAGCGAACGAGAGCTTCGACCTTGTTATTCGAGTACGTAAAATATAAAATACAAAAAATGTTTGTAACAATGTCCTTTAAAGACTGAAACCATTCAACCGATATACCTCAAAATAGTTTCATTTGAAAGGAAATAATCCGACGGTGGTTTGAACTTTGAGACTACTAAAACAATGCATTAGGCTCATTCGGTCCATTAATAAAGTCGATTTTAGAATATTATAATATAACGACCCGTCTAATAGACAATTAGACACCACTCTTAATCTCTAACAATATCCATTCATCAAATTAGATTGCACTACTAGACAGTATTGAACAGGGAATTGAAATTCAAGAGTGCTTATCAGGCATCTCTACATCATGCTCGCTCTCAAGCGATGAGTATCTTGGCATCTCGCTCTATAATTAACCCTCCTAGTCAGTTTAGATGGAAGACACTTGACGTCGCCGCAGACTGACTGCCAATTTGACGGCGTGTCGTGAGTCGTGACGTTCACGGGATCACGGGAGTAATGAGGGATCCATTACGTGCAATTATATTGTATGTATAAAAAGAGGTAGATATGCCAAGAGGGCGCTGAGTTAAGTCAGTCGAATTTGCTTTAGAGCGAGGCTGTCTATAGTTGTCATAAAAATGCCGAGTTGTGTTTTGAGATTTTGCAAAAATCATTTCTCCAAATTGAATAAGAATGTTGAAGTTACATACCATTTTTATTTATTTTAAATCACACTACATCTAACATTGTCTTTGATTACGTATTAAGTCTATGCTTTTGTTTTGTATGTGATGTCTATTAATCAGACGAAGAAGGTTTATTTTGGTGGTGGAATGTGAATATTATAATTAAAATATTATAATTTTACACACTGAACAATTTATATGCATGAGCATTTTCTGTTTCTTATATTATTTCGTATGTTTAATTTCTTGCTGTCTTGTTTTACAATTTATAAATCATGTACATTAATTGATTCATTATAAATTACCTGACGCAGTTAATCTTTCATACATAGTAAACAATATCCTACAATATTTTTGCACAAAAACACAAACGGAAAAGAAAGCTGGATGATTCGTTAAGCCGGAGCTGAGAAACGCGGAATAAGCTTGGAATACCCCTGGAGATTTCAAACATTCTTCGGTTTTCTTGTGGTAAATATGAATACTCGGTGAAATGCCGCGGTGGAAATCTTTTCTTTAAACCCGTTACTGTTTGTGGACATTTGCAATCAGGGGTTTTTTTTTATTTTTGTAAACGATTGCTACACTTATTTGAGAGTATATATAACTATTTATTCATTGTTTGACATGTTTTGTAAAATATATCGTGTTTAAATTAGAGATGACTCAAAATGCTTGTCAGATCTCGCACTTTAAATGGACCACATGACAAGCACCAGCTTTCGAATATAAAAGGAATAAAAAAAACCGTACACAGTAAAAAGTTATAAGGTAACATAAAAAGTATACAGTCGAATTGAGTACCTCCTCCTTTTTCCTCCCTTTTCACACAAAAATCGAAAAATTACAATAAATTTTGGGGGTTCCCCATACATAGAACTGAAATTCAAACATTTTTTTTCATCAAACCCATTCGTGTGGGGTATCTATGGATAGGTCTTCAAAAATTATATTGAGGTTTCTAATGTCATATTTTTTTCTAAACTGAATAATTTGCGCGAGAGATACTTCCAAAGTGGTAAAATGTGTGTGTCCCCCCCTGTAACTTCTAAAATAAGAGAATGATAAAACTAAAAAAAATATATGATGTACATTACCATGCAAACTTCCAACGAAAATTGATTTGAACGAGATGTAGTATGTAGTTTTTTTAACACATCATAAATCGTAAACTACAAAAAACATCGATCAAAGTTACAACGAACTACAAGAAATTTTATATTATGTTACTTGCTGCTACGGAAACCTTCATGGGCGAGTCCGAGTATCGTAATTACCGATAGTTAAGCAATCTAATATGCCATCGATATAATCAATATAATCTATCAATCAAATTAATAGAATCTAATTAGATAGCAAGTGTTGTCATCGACACGTAATTACGCCGCTGCTCATTCTCAAAGTTTCCGGTAGCACGGTAAACGTCCGCCAAGTTACAAGGCTCACTACAGTCACCTGTCAAACTATAAACTCAACTCTGTTACCTATACGTAACTTACTGTAAGTAAATAATCAATAAATTAACTTTATTAGCGACCAATAACATGTTGGGGTAATCGGGTTTCATTTTTTTTACGGAAATAACTGGCAAATGTGCTGACGATCCACCTGATGGTAAGTGGGTATCATCGCCCATGGACATCAGCAACACCAAAGCCATCACTGATGCGTTGCCGGCCAAGAAAGAAAGAAAGAAATATTTCATATTCGCGAGATACATTTTCGATAAACTTGCTTGGCGTATCGACTACGATATTATTGCACTCTTTTCCTTAACGTTGCAACTTTAAATAAGATATTTTTGAAGAAATTAATTTCTCGCACATTTTTACAAAAATAAATAGTTATCTGTTACATTATAAATAACATAACAGTTTGATTATCAAAAAATATTCAAAATTACATAGTTTAAGACTTTGACAACACACTGATAAACAGCTTTGAATAAGTTTAATCGCTATGGTTGCAAGTGCTCATGAAATATTTACGCGTCATTTGAATGTATTCAGGTAATATTCAAAATAATACAGCTAATTTTACACAACCACTCTTCGTCATCATTATAATTGAATTTAAATTATGGTCCTAAATATTAAAGTTTGTGAAGTATTACTAAGAACTACGGTTACTATACTCATTCTGTTTTTATCCAATCAGACAACTGCACCCTGCCATTTAAATGTACTTCCTATTGTCACAATTTCCTAGTCTGAGGCTGTGTGGAAGAAATCGTTTTTTACCGACTTCAAAAAAGGAGGAGGTATTCAATTCGACTGTATTTTTTTATGTTTGTTACCTCAGAACTTTCGACTGGGTGAAACGATTTTGATGATTCTCTTTTTATCAAAAGCTGGTGCTTGTCATGTGGTCCCACTTAAATTTGAGCGAGATCTGACGAGTAGTTTTTGAGTTATTTTGAAGTCGGTTATTTTTGTAGTAAAATTTTGATTATCATCCCAAAGAATGGATATCATTGGTGTGGAGAACATGCTTATAAATCGATAAGACCGCCTTTTGTATAAATAGCTGTAATATTTTCCTTTTTGTTGTAATCTCTTTGCTCTGGTGGTATGCCCGAGTACAAATATCTGTCACATAAATCTGCCCCGGCCGGGAATCGAACCCGGGACCCCTCGCTTCGCAGGCAGATTCAATACCAACTATCCTACTAGGTCGTCGAAAATAAATAAATAAATAACAAAATATAATCAAATTACCAAAAAACTTTACATTTTACCCCGAATCTATTAAACTCGCGACTGTGTGTTTCGCTACAAGTTTTTAAGTTGTTTAAAGTTTTAAAGCTGTAGTTTTACAAATTAAACATTTGCGGCAGACTTGTTTGCAACGTTCAGTTTTAATAGAAAACTAGTCTAAGGCCTGGAGTTGCGATAAGATAAAATAAACTCTATTTATAAAGCTGCAAGGTTGTTTTTATCCTTATGCAAGTTACTCAAAATCCAATTTTTAGTTAGTACCTACTTACGTTACAATTATTAAAACTAGTAAAATACGTTCCATAGTTCAAAATTCTCGCTAATCTCATAATTAACCGATATACATGCAGGATTGTTAGTTTGCAGTAAACCTGCGGTATCATTAGGGTTAGTTTTATTTCAATTGGTTCAGAAATAAAATAAAAGAGAAGTCTTCATCATCACAGATGACACAAAACTGATGAACCTAGATTTTTAAATTGGATTCCCGATCGGCGAATGCAAACGAAAATGAATTCGATAACAATTTAGCATCCGCGTAGATCGGGAAAGCATAAATAATAAAGGCGCAAATCTGGTCCCAAGTGAATGGGATGCGGCGTAAATACCGGATTCGAAACGTGAGAGCGTGTACTAATACTGTGAACTTGTGATCATTTTGAAATGTTAGTAAACGATTTTTTTAAAAATAAAAACATTTATTTTTTAATAACCTATAACTATTCCAGTGCGGATTCGAATATGTTAGATGGAAAACAGTTAATTCCAGTGCATTTTTTTTGTGAACTTGGTTGTAACGAATGTTATAGCCAAAAATGTAACATAGCAAGTGACTTGTAATAATTCTGCTGAGTACACTTGTTTGTAACGAATGTTATAGCCAAAAATCTAACATAGCAAGTGACTTATAGGTACATAATTCTGCCGCGTACAACAGTAAAAGGTCACGTCTTTAATCCATAATTTTTAAAAGACGTATTTCTTTATACCCGAGGTTTTTACCCCCCACAAACTACTAAAGTGAGATCATTTTAGGGCTTAAGTCCCAACACTTCATAGTGAAGGGCTGTCGATAGCAGGTGTAAAGTTTCACCTCGTCGCGTCGCCTCTAGGCAGATTTTGTTATACCCACGTCAATTCTGATCTTATATAAGAACTAGCTGACCGGGCAAACGTTGTTCTGCTAAAAAAAATAGGAGTAGGGGGATGAAAAATAGATGTTGTCCGATTCTCCACCCTAGCCGATATGCACGCAAAGATTCACGAAAATTAGTCGAGCCGTTTCGGAGGAGTTCAACTTCAAAAAAGCGGGACACGAGAATTTTATATATTAGATTAAAACAAAAATTATAATGATCATAATAATTTTAATCATTATACCTATAGCGTTGTTGGACAATATATTATTACACACGAAGTTGCCCATTCATGTAGTTTCAACTAGTAATAGCTTACTATAGGGCAAAGGTTTCTCTTCATACCTGAGGAGGACAACATACTTCGCCACGCTGCTCCAGTTTGGACTAGTCGAGGGCATAGTGGCCGAGTGTAGGAAGTTTTTATGCCACTCGAAGTCAACTGACATGAAGCACTCAGGAACTTTTTGCCAATAACGGTAACTAAACTCCGATCATTCAGCGTCGACAGAAGCATCCGGATAGTTCCAAGACTTAGTAACCTTCAGGAGAAAGGAAAATGTTATGCTTAAAAATATGGTATGGGCGTTACTGAACAGATATGAATTTTAGAGAAAAGCTATAAATTTTTGAATTTTTAGAATAAGACAACATTTTATTATTCAAAAACATTGTTCCTATTTTGTCCTAATTTCCTCAGGTGTCGATTTAGAATATGCTCGTAAAACCGTTTATGGAAATTGTAAATAACCGAACAAATTATAAAACAAATCCATTTTTCATAGCCCTTTGAACCCACCGAAATATATTTTAAGCTGTGTAAACAACAAAAAAACGGTGTATTCTAATTACAAATGATTTATATTTTGGGGTCTTTCTGTCACTCGTATTAAACAAGAAAAAATGGGCGTGTATTAGTAAACATATTTTTCTTGTTTTTGAGTGAAAATTTTTAATGGCACCAAGCGCATTTTTCGATGAAGACAGCGAGGTTCAGGAACGCTATTCCGTTTTGTAACTTGACAGCGGAGTTTCAAAATTGACGTTCGAGTTCTAGGATCACTTCACTTCGCAAGTGCGTACTAGATGATTAGATAATGACATGTCAATACGATGCAAGTTCGCTTTTGTTTTGTAACTTGACAGCGGAATACACGATGAGTTTCTAAATTGAAGTTAGAGTTCGAGACTCCCTTCACCTCGCAAGTGCGTGCCAGATGATTAGAGAATCACATATCAAGATCTCGGACTCGAACTTCAATTTTGAAACTCATCGCGGATTCCGCTGTCAAGTTACAAAAGTGAATAGCCTTGCTGATATCTGTCTAGATATGAGAATGTAACTTCAAATGTCACCCAATAGGCAATAATAAACGCTCCACACACTCATCCTTGCTAGGCGTTTCCTAGGAATTAGGAACAATGTCAGCCTCGTTCAGAAATTAATCCTGTAATGTCCACCTTATCAAGTCCAATACCTTTTTAACCCACTTCAAGAAAGGAGGAGGTATTCAATTCGACTGTAATTTTTTTATGTTTGTTACCTCAGAACTTTAGACTGGTTGAACCGATTTTGATGATTCTTTTTTTTTTCATCGAAAGCAAATGCTTGTCATATTCCCACTTAAAGAGCTAGATCTGACTAGTAGTTTTTAAGTTATTGTAAGCTCAGTTTAAGTTTATCCTTACCTCAACCCCTCAGCTACACAGCCGTGACCACGATTCCTGCAACTGGGTCGAAATATTAGCGTCCAAGAAACATATCATTATCAAGAGAACTATGAGTTAAGTTTAAGCTCATGTAAGACCAATACCAACTACACACTCATAGCCCCACACTGAGATACACTACTGTGTATTAGTGTATCTCGTGTACACACACCCACACTCACACCAAGACCGAGAACAGAAATTAAAGCTCATCATTCAAAATCCCTCGCCCTGAAACCGGGACCCTTCGAACAGCAGTCCGGCAGTCCGACATTGTAACTATTACCTATTACGCCAGACGGGTCGCTATTATTATCATGAGTACTATGTGTTGATATACTATATCGCTCACCTAGTAATATAGTAAGTAGCACATCTGCAAAAAATGTGAAATTGAGTTTAAATGGTATACCTACATGTTTAAAAGTGCATAATCTACATAGTGGTAAATATGTATTAATGTCTATACTTGTAACCGAACCCACACAATCTGTAAAAAACGTAAAATTAAGCCTTAGATTAATTTTAAACATTTTTATAAAGTTTTTGATCCTCGTTTCTGTAAAATATGATAAACGTAGATGTGCCGTTGTATTAGTGGGTGAGCGATATGTAGATGTCTTCAAGAGAAGAGTGAATTGGCATAAAGTAAGTGCGTTCACCATCTTGGACTCCATCGCCACTTACCATCAGGTGGGATTGTTGTCAAGCACTAACTTATTTTATGTAAAAAAAAATATTAATACCAACTACATACCACATCTGAGCTACTTTTATTTAACCGATCAAATTAAATTTTTTTAATCAACCAACTTTTCGCAAAGGTGCTTTGTCACGGAGGAGAAGAAAAGCCGTAAAGAAACTCCACAGCACATCTTTTAAAAATAAAAATACATTGGTATATTTATTACAAAACAATATCACTAGCTTGTACGGATCAATCCGTCCAACTCAAAAGTTCCACGCTCTTTTGTTTCTCCCAAAACAATACCAAACTTTCCTTTCAGAACGAAATCTGATTCGGGGAAAAATTAATAATTACTCATCAACAAAACAAATTTTAATTCCATTAATGTGAAAATTACGCAGCCTCCGAGTTAAGCTCTTACAGTGGAAGGAATTATTAAAATGGACCAAACATTTACATTACAGCGATGTTGAATGAAATGTTCAATTAAAATTCTCTGATTGGACTCTGTATCAATGTCTTTTACCTACAATCTTATTGTGTCAATGTAAAATCAACCTTTCCTGTTTATAATTAAAGCGTATTGTGGGTTACCTGACCCATGAACTGTAATTTAACTCAGGCATACGCAAAATTAGTCTGACACAAGGAGAACTTCTTAGATAAATTTATACGCAATTTGGTCAAAATATTCAAGGTGTAAATTGTTTCCATTACAAATTAATCACTAAATAAACGAATATTCACGTAAATTTTTTGTGGTGCGTGGTCGGATGAGCCACTTAATGGTTTAGCTGGAGTTAGTGGCTTAGAACACTGACACCAATCCCAGGCCAGGGCAGAAACCTTTCCGTTTAATTAGGCTTCACTTATTTAGAATTATGATCATCATTATTATTATTAAACCATTAATTATTACTGGTACCTGGTAGGTTGGTAGCTACCGTGCATTTTTATACTTTACTAGTAACCGCCCTCGCTTTGCTTCGGTTTTTTTGAATTTTTTTACACCTTGGGTCACATTATTGGAGTTTTATTAAGGATCCCTAATTTTTTTGAAAATATAATATAGTTTATGTCACCCGGGGATATTGTAGCTTCCCAACAGATAAGAGAATTTTTTCAAATCGGATCAGTAGTGCCGAAGCCTATTCAATGCAAACAAACAATCCAATCTTTCCTCTTTCTAATATTAGTATAGATAAAACCTAAGTCACGCTTTATAAGTGTTTTACTATGATAGGTATCTTAATTAAAATGTTTCAAAGAGAAGAATCGAAGTACAGCCGCGTTTTAGGGTGTTGATCTAGCAGCTCAATTTACTAATCTTAAGCGCATGATTCAGAAAACAAATCCTTAGTAAGCCAGACCCTTAATAAAAAAGTCGTTAAGGTAAGCGTGTCTTATACCGTAAATATCCTTTCCTAATGTGAAGATTGGCTATTAGGACGGACCAACACGTGTTCACGTGTGATCACTCAATGCTTCGCGTTATTGCTTCGGACAGACTCTTAGCGAAGAACATTAATACTCATAATAGCCCCTAATACGTTCGAGATGTACGAATGAAAAAATAACTAAGTGCGAGATGTTCTGAGGAGGATTTAGTTATTATTTCTTATGCGTAAGATCTCGTTAATAGAGGTAAATACAGGCGGATTAAGGGAGGTTGACTAGACGTGGTACTGGTTGGTTTTGTTGTGAACGCTAAAATAATATACTGATAGAATTTAAAGGAGCTGAAATTATACATTATAATTTTCAGGTTTGAATGCAGCTTTTTAAACCTTTTAGAATTTACTGAACCATGACACTTTTAAAGTATATATCTATTGTGAGCGAAGATATATAAAATTCGTTAATGTAAAGAATACGTTACCCAAAGAAAACGTGACTTACTGTACCTCCGACACTGATTAACGAGGATTGAGAAAAAAACTTAAAAGGGTAATCCGTGTTGTAAGAGATCACCTGTCACAGAACCTTAATTACAGTGTTGAAAAACAGTGAGATTTGGACCGCGTCGGCGTTTTTTGTACAAACACCCGAGAATCTGGCAGAAACGAACTGAGGGCTGTCATCTTGTACGTCAGGGATGGAATTATATGACCGAAGGGAATTTATTTATGTATTTATTTATTATGTAAAGGATCGCCAACATTCTATGTATATGTTACCGGATATCTGTATAATGCGGGTATTCAGCACAATCCCTAGGCACTGTGTATAATACCTGGGTCGTTTTGGCAATGTATTAAATGATATTAATATTATTCACCATTACATACTTTACCTAGGTAATGTATACGTTTCTGAACTACTATACAGAATACCTACAGGTCCACCGGCAATGAATAAAATTAATAGATTTGGGTATGTGTATTCGATGAACTGTCATCGAATGGCAATTCATCGAATGACAATTCCTCGAATTGCAATTTTTCTTGTTTAAAAGATTTAAAGATTTTATTATAAACAGAAACAATTTAATGCTTTTTTGTATTTCTTATTTTTTGATCAATAACAATTTAACATTTTTCCGTACATAAAAATTTTAGGTTTACTTTCTTCCTTGAATCATTTTTTTTCAAAACGTTTACGTTAGTGACAGAAACGAATCGCTGCAAAACCGACTCCACGTAGTCTTGTTTGCCCTACCCCTAGAGTGTAATGTAAACCCGCGTAGGCGCGGAGGGGCGAGGCGGCCCGCGAGCTAAGGAGCAGGTGGTTTTAATGCTCGCCGCAGCAGCTGAGGCTGGCCGGCGCAGCCGGCCAGCAAGCCGAAGCTGCGGTGGTGAGCATTAAAAGCATCTGCGACGATAAGCTCGCGTGGGACCGCCGGAGCCCCGCAGCGCCGGAGCCGTGACAGAAACTGTGCTTGCTGCATGTTGCATTCTGCTTACGTTTTAATGCTGCCTTTCAAGGATGGGTGACATTTGAAATAATAAATATTTATTCATGATCATATGAAAATTATATCATTCGATTCGGCCAATTGTGATTCGATATTTTGTAATTCGATATATTGTCATTCGATGAACTGTCATTTGATTAATTGTTTTCGATGAAATGTTAATTCGATTAATTGTGTTTTCGAAGAAATGTTCAATTGATTAATTGTGATTTAGATGAAATGTCGATTCGATTACTTGTAATTCGATGAAATGTGACCGATGAAATGTTTTCGATGATTTTTCCGCAAATCGTAGTGTTTGCGCAACTTTGTAAGAATTCCATGTATCGTTGCAGCAGCTTTAGCCTTTGGTTCAATGCACCGCCAAAAGTTGAGGTTTTTACCTTAATTCGTAACAACTGAAGGCGATCGGTATATTCTTAATGTATGTTATGAAAAGTAGAGCTCGGGTGAGCGGGCTTTTGGTAGGTGCGGTAAATATACCTACACGTATCTTAGTCTTAGAATTCCACAAGATTGGCCGTGCCCCACTCGGATACAGCCCAAATTGTGAGATTTATACGTTTCACCACCACTCTGCTATCATCTGCGTACCCATAGACAATAGGCATGAGCGGGTCATTACTATGTACAAAGAAGAAACCCCAAACCTAGCCGATAAGGACAGAGGATATGTCGGAGCTGGAAGCTTGCTTAAATGTAAGAATGCCAAAGTTTGGGTTTGGCAGCCAAAACAATTTGTGCCAAGTAAACTGCCTGCCCTCACGTCTCGCTTCTCTCCCACTTGTTGTCTTTTACACACATTACCAATTTCGCATGGAGTATTGTATAGAATGCCTGGGCGAAGTATGAAATAAATAATATTCGAAACGTTACCTGAACGTTTTAGATATTCTATAAATTGCCTAGGTATTGTATAGAGTGCTGAATTATATAGATATCCGGTAACATATACATCATTACACGACAAAATAATTAAAACATTGAGCAAAAAAAAACAGAACTTTATAACATTACGAGCATATTTATCGCCTCTGAAATTAAATGATAATAAATAATATCATTGAAGAGGTAGACTTGTATGTTATTTATAACAGTACAAAGGAGGCTTACGGACATGTTAGTCAATCTGGGTGGAGAAAATAAAATAAGGTTCCTAGATTCTCAGTAACAAATAACGTTACCAGTAACAGCATTCTCAGAAACAACATTATCCGTAACAGAAACGATAAACAAAGAGCTGCAGCAAAGAGAAGAGTTGTACACTACGTTTGTACTGACAACAAAGAAATCGGTTAAACGATTTCTGATACTATCGGTAACATGCACACATAACCAAGAAAAAATCCAAAAATGCATTAATAATATTATGTATGTACTTTAGATAATTTCTAAACTAGAAAGTCTAAAAACCAAATTCCAACTGATATGAAATCTATTCTATTAATCTAGTGGACCTAACTTTTTACAGAAGTTCCTCGTACGTGAAAAATAAAAGAAACCTTAATTTCCTGGTTCCGATTCCCAATTCCGCCACTGCATTTTTTAGATAGAATAGTTTGCGAGTTGTCATCTGGTTTCCGAATGTGGAAGTCTTTGGTCTAAACGAAACTTTTAATGGGAAAAAGTACTTAGGAAATGTTTGATGAAACTATCACAATGGTTTTTTATGTTAGCAAAGGAAGAAGCGGATGGGACTTTCATTGTTGGAGATGGAGGAAATGCAAAAACTTAAACTTTTTCATGGAGGCTTGAGCGAGGGTTATTATAACTTATTGGAGCGTAAGGCTCCTCCCACACTCGAGTATAAGCTTGTTCCTTTGTGGTATATCCTGCTTATTATACGAGACCATAACAATTTGAGATGCGCAGGGTTTTGCAATTAATCCTGATGGTACTAACGCATGAGGGTGGGCTATTTTGCTTATACTTACATTATTTTCTTCAATTTACTTTGATTTTCATTATGTCTCAGTAATCACGATCCTTTTGAACAGCTGATTTTCCTTCTCAGCTAGCAATGCAACGGTGATGGTTTTAGAGTTGCTTTCTTTAAAACACTTTTATTTATATTTTTGTGAGACTAAAATTTTTCCTTCAATAAAAATAGGTGACTGAACCCTCATTCCAAAAGAAATTTTCCCTGCCGATTTTGAACCCACAATTTTAATTACCATAGCATGCACTACCACTTTACTGTTTACATGACACAAAACAACGCAGGGAAAGTAAATTAATAACGCACATCTACGCTGTAGAATTCACACGATACAGTGGCATAGTTGCGGGCTAGTACAACGTTAGGTGAGGGTTGTTTACTGGGGAGAATTAACGGTAATTACGTGAGGATTAGTAGGGATTTGTGTTATCTGTCTTCTGCACTACCATTGAGAGTTATTTAGGGTGGAACTGTTATTAAAGTGTGTAAAGATCATTGGGTTTGTAAGGTTTTCCGTGCTTAATTTATTTGTTGAAATTTTGATTAAGGGAAGCCATACACGGTCAATTGTACTTGATCAAGTCTGCAGTTTGAATTGACGCACCATCCAGTGTGCATGAGATAGATGTATGGCCAGATAGCTATACCGTGGCCATACATGATCAAGTATACTGGATGCTGTGTCAAGTCCGCTTAAAGCTTCATCAAGTACGCTTGATCGTGTATGGCCTCCATAAAACCAAACTGAAATAAAATAGGATGCCGTGTTTTACAGATTTATAAGATGTAATAAATAATTTATTTTGTACTTCCAGTAATTATAATCTTCAGAAATCGTCATAGCCAAGACGAGATCTTTTGAGCGGTTATCTACCAAAATAGAATTATACTAGCTAAAGGTAAAGTACAAGTCGTCGAAACTTTTCTTACTACTTTTACCTTACATTTCTTGAATTTCTGTTCTCGGTTTGGGCGTGTTTTTGTGTGTTGTCTATGGCCTGATGACAAAGAAATTGATAGTGTGTGAGTGTGTGAGGTTATGAGTGTGTAGCGTTCATTTTGTTTGATAGCTAGCTAGCATGTTACCCGTTATATGATTAGCGCAAAACTTTTCATAATTGAGCACAACAAAGCTACCGATTTGCGTTTATGTTCACAGTACAATTCCATTGTAATTTCGCTTCAGAACTATTGCAAGCGCAGTGGTAACATGTCACCCGATTGAGCATTAAAAGCCACAAATGTGTGTGTTGGCTGTAATACTACCCGCCGCCGACACTATGGCGCCCGCTGTCAGACACTAACTGCTCACAGAGCCGACAAAGAAATGTAGCTGATACGTTATGCCCTTACAAATCAACCAAAAAATCTGCTCCGAAAAGAGCTGCAACACATACACGTTTATCTTTTGTTTCACTACACCAATCCCATTGGTATAATACACGAAGGAATTTTAACGCTGTATGTCAAATGTCAAGCACTTCTGATAACAACAAAACCGTGCGTATCGTCTTGTATTGACAGAGCGACTACGAGCAGAACGGCCAATTGCCTATTCTTACGCTCTTCATCGTCGGCGCGCTAGTGACATATCTACCTCTTTTTACATTTTAATATCATTGACAAATACATTCATATTTGTGTGTGACGACCCGTGTGGCGCAATGGTTACCATGCCGGATCGCCGCACCAAGGGTCCTGGGTTCGATTCCCAGCGAGGCGGAAATTTTAATGATGAGTTTGAATTTCTGTTCTCGGTCTGGGTGTGAATGTCCTTGTCTATGTTGTGTGTTGTCCATGGCACCCACGACACAGGGAATCCTAGTGTGGGGCTATGAGTGTGAAGCGTTATTTATTTATTTATTTATAGTTTATAGACTAAATGTGACCTGTTAAAATTTAATAAACATAATAATTAATATAATTACATAATAATAATTATTATTAAGGTGGGGCACAATATGACATGTATTATAATATGAAATTTGCAGTAGTATTTTTTATTTATGTTTTATCATATTTTGCCTCGTCATCCTACTTGAGATAAGAGTTGCTCTATATGATTTTAATGTTTTATTCCATTTCACTTATTTCATATCTAAATACAAAAATTATATTTTAATTCGTTCTTCGTGAATCATTTTGTATTTATTTATATTGTAGGTAAAAACCCAAATAATTTTCCTCGTACATTCACTACACTATTGTCTAATCTACGCAAGTCAACTGCGTACAGAATGGCCTGTTTCGTAAGAAATTTATTGCAGTACACGACCTGCTGTGTAAATGTATACCTTTCGATACTACTTTAGAGTATATTTTCGCCTGTCACAGGTGTATGACGTCTTAGTAAAATTGGGGATAGCTATAACACCAGTCTGTTATGCTAAGTAACTATAAGACTTTGTGAGTCATGTTTACATAGTGATTTATTAATATTCTCTTCGTACATGGTGGCTCGGATATTCGCTTCATTTTTTCGGGATTTTGCCAAGAAATGTGTACGAAAAAAAGGGTTATTTTGTTATGAAACAGTAAAACTTTCATAACTAATTTTCTATTCTTTTTCTTAAATTTAAGTATTATAGTTGAAATTTGAGGTAGATATTATTATGGTTATGATGACAAATCTATACTAATAAAATAATATTATAAAGCAGAAAAGTTTGTTTCTTTTTGTGTTTGATAGTCCATTTATCGAGGAAGGCTATAGGCTTAATTATGAAACATCATACATCATACATCATCAAAATATAACAATATTTTAGTAGTTAGTTTTTTCCACAAATTAATGCGGGTGAAAACTCGGCGCAGTATTATGATGAACATGACGATAAAAAATATACATAATATGAAAACCAGTTCATACCTGAATCAAAGCATTTTAAGTTTATTTTGTTTTGGTTGATGCCGTTGATGTTCTAAAGTGAAGGGGTTTAATGCACCCTTGAATCCAAGCCAACCTCACTTAGTTTTGTAACTTGAACAGTTAAAAAATATTTTCAAAGTGCTTACGTTAAATGCTTTCTTGGCTCTCGTCTCGATTCATTTAAATAAAATAGCCACTGAATTCAAAGTGGTTTTAATAAGATGGATATAAACATAACGCAATGCTGCAGATTGTTGTTTTCTATTAGTTTTGAAGAAAGTATTATTTAGAAATGTTTGGATTTATTTAATATTCAATTAATTTAACTACTCCCTCTTGGTATAATTAACGTAGGTACGAGGTTCTTTAGAAGTTAAATTCACTGATACGAAAAACTTATATTAATTAAATTATTATTATCTATATCTTCTATCTATATCTATATCTATACTAATAATAAAATTGAAGAGTCAAACTGTGATTTTGATAAATGAATTTTTCAAGCGCAAATCGTTACTTGCACGATACCAACACCGAAAAATGAGTTTTTAAAATTTTTGTCTGTCTGTCTGTTTGTTTGGCTTTGCAAATCTCTGAAACCACTGAACGAATTTTAACACGAGTTTCACTAAGATATTAAAAAGACTTCAACTTAGCATTTAAGCTATTTTTTATGGTTCCAAACCAAAGGGTTCCCTAGGGATATTTTGTATGGAAAAATAAAAAAATGTCAGCTGATGTGTTTGAAATAATAAAAAACGTTTTCTCCGTACAAAAAGAGTAATACATGCATATCTTAGTTTTTACTTATATGACATGGAAAGACCATAAAATGCCTTTAAAGGTTATTTTTTTCATTAATTCACAACCATATTACTGAATGGATATCTGTTTTCTTATTTTGTTTTCGAGATCATATTTTTTGCCTATCTATGTACTCCAATATAATTTCAGCGTTTTACTAATTTCACCTTAGAAGTGGTGGAAAAACGCAAATTAATTCTGTATGAGTAACCGATCGATTAATATCTTGGCCACTAGATGTCGCTGTATTTGTTCATTCACACCAACGATTTTAGTACATACAAACCTCTTTTTTACCTACAAATAAATAAAATTGAAGAGTCCGTCTGTGATTCCAAAATAACTGCATTTTTCATGTTGTAAATAGTTACTTGCACAATATAAAAACTGAAAAATGAGTTTTTGATAATTTTTGTTTGTCTGTTTTTTGTCGCCACTTATCTCTGAAACCACTAAAAGGATTTCAACAGGACTCTACTACGATATCGAGTCTTCAACTTAAATTGTAGGATATTTTTTTGGGTTCCATAACAAAGCGAGAAAATAAAATATGAGTCGATTTGTTTTAAACTTACAAAACCTTTTCTTCATCTATCTATACATATAATAAAATTGAAGAGTCTGTCTGTGATTTCGAAATAAATGATTTTTTCAGGTCGCAAATCGTTACTTGCACGACACCAACACCGAAAAATGAGTTTTTAAATTTTTTGTCTGTATGTTTGTTTGTCTCCGCAAATCTCTGAAACCACTGAACGAATTTTAACAGGACTTTCACTAGGATATTGAAAAGACTTCAACTTAGTATTTAAGCTACTTTTGAGGGTTCTACACCAAAGGGTTCCTTAGGGATATTTTGTATGGAAAAGTAAAAAAAATGTCAGCTGATTTGTTTTAAATAATAAAAAACGTTTTCTCCGTACAAAAAGAGAAATACATGCATATCTTAGATTTTACTTATATTACATGGAAAGACCATAAAATGCTTTTAAAGGTTATTTTTTTATTAATACAAATCCCTATTACTGAGTGGATATCTGTTTTCTTATTTTGTTTTCAAGAGCATGTTTTTTGCTTATCTATGTCCTCAAATATAATTTCAGCATTTTATTAATTTCACCTTGGAAGTGGTGGAAAAACGCAAATTAATTATGTATGAGTAATCGATCGATTACAACCTTGGCCACTAGATGGCGCTGTATTTGTACATTCACGCCAATGATTTAGTACATACAAACCTATTTTTTACCTGCAAATAAATAAAGTTGAAGAATTCGTCTATGATTCCGAAATAACTGCATTTTTAACCGACGAAAAAAAGGAGGAGGTTCTCAATTCGACACGTATATTTTTTTTTTTTTTTGTATGATCACGCAGAAATCGGCACAGGGTGGTCCGATTTGGATAATTCTTTTTTTATTGGATAGGGTATGTCCTGAAGTTGGTCCCATATTTTTTTGAAAATTTTATTCTCACCCTAAAGGTACGAAAATAGGGAATGATTGATTATTCACCCATTTTTTACCCGGAATTTGTACATGTTAACTTAAATTAAAGGACATTTTTAGGGTTCCATAACAAAGCGAGAAAATAAAATATGAATCGATTTGATTTAGGTGCAGCGCAGACGACACTCTTCTTGAGCGATCGAGACTGCGGGCGCACAAATGTCTACATGGCGTGCCAACAGTCTATCTCAGATTTTTCGCAGACTCAAAGCACACGACGCACACCTTTGATCACTCTGTCGGCAGAACTGTAGTGACGTACACGCTATGGAAATCACGCAGAGATCGCGATGCATTATTTTGTACTTGAAGTACAGAAAAAAAGAAGAAATAGAGAATTTTGGGTACATTCTATACTTTCGGAGAGATTACTGAAAGGACAGTTCCATATTAAACATTCAATTCTGAAACAATATCCGGATAAATTTTTCAAATTCTATAAAATATCTGTTACAACATTTAATGAACTGTTATCTATTTTAAGACCAGCTTTGACTCATTCGGAAACAATGAGAAAGTGCTGGTCTGTTTTGTATTTCAATCGATCTCTGCTGCCATGCTAATATCGCATACGTTACGCCCACCACTAACGAATGCAGATTGCAGACTGAAGTGTGCGACGTCTGCGTTAGCGCGTGTTGAAGCAAACGTTGTATTTCTTTCGCACACCACTTGTGCGGAGCTGCGCGACGCGGGGCGGCGCGGTCTGCCCGAATTACACGTAATTTGTGTGCGCCGCTCTTATTGCGCGTCGTATGCGTTACTGCATATAATTGCAAAGGTTCTATTTTCACAGTCTTAAAAGAGCGTCACGGACTGTGTGCCGTCTGCGCTGCACCTTAAACTTACAAAAACCTTTTCTTCATCCAAATTATGGCATAGGGACATACATTTCTTAGTTTTTTTTATATTTTGCAAGGTTGAGCGAAAGCGTGGCACTAAAGTACCTATTTTTTACAATATTACAGTAATTCAAATACATACCTTTATCTGACTAATCTATACATCTATTCACACAAAACAAGGTATATATGCATCCTATTCAGTCATCTATTCAGTTTTTTTTTCTAATTTGCAAGACGGAGACAGAATGTGGCACTGAAGTAATTTTTTAACAATAATTCAAATATCAAAACTGACTAAAATATCTATTTTTACCTTCAGTTTTTTTTTGAAACCATGAATTGCCTATTTATGGCCTCCAACAAAAATTTTGCAATTTTTTATAATAATAATTCACTATGGAAGGGGTAGAAAATCGTAATTTAGTTGTACGAACAGTTGACATTGAACAAATTGAACAATCTATACTAATAATAAAATTGAAGAGTCAAACTGTGATTTTGATAAATGAATTTTTCAAGCGCAAATCGTTACTTGCACGATACCAACACCGAAAAATGAGTTTTTAAAATTTTTGTCTGTCTGTCTGTTTGTTTGGCTTTGCAAATCTCTGAAACCACTGAACGAATTTTAACACGAGTTTCACTAAGATATTAAAAAGACTTCAACTTAGCATTTAAGCTATTTTTTATGGTTCCAAACCAAAGGGTTCCCTAGGGATATTTTGTATGGAAAAATAAAAAAATGTCAGCTGATGTGTTTGAAATAATAAAAAACGTTTTCTCCGTACAAAAAGAGTAATACATGCATATCTTAGTTTTTACTTATATGACATGGAAAGACCATAAAATGCCTTTAAAGGTTATTTTTTTCATTAATTCACAACCATATTACTGAATGGATATCTGTTTTCTTATTTTGTTTTCGAGATCATATTTTTTGCCTATCTATGTACTCCAATATAATTTCAGCGTTTTACTAATTTCACCTTAGAAGTGGTGGAAAAACGCAAATTAATTCTGTATGAGTAACCGATCGATTAATATCTTGGCCACTAGATGTCGCTGTATTTGTTCATTCACACCAACGATTTTAGTACATACAAACCTCTTTTTTACCTACAAATAAATAAAATTGAAGAGTCCGTCTGTGATTCCAAAATAACTGCATTTTTCATGTTGTAAATAGTTACTTGCACAATATAAAAACTGAAAAATGAGTTTTTGATAATTTTTGTTTGTCTGTTTTTTGTCGCCACTTATCTCTGAAACCACTAAAAGGATTTCAACAGGACTCTACTACGATATCGAGTCTTCAACTTAAATTGTAGGATATTTTTTTGGGTTCCATAACAAAGCGAGAAAATAAAATATGAGTCGATTTGTTTTAAACTTACAAAACCTTTTCTTCATCTATCTATACATATAATAAAATTGAAGAGTCTGTCTGTGATTTCGAAATAAATGATTTTTTCAGGTCGCAAATCGTTACTTGCACGACACCAACACCGAAAAATGAGTTTTTAAATTTTTTGTCTGTATGTTTGTTTGTCTCCGCAAATCTCTGAAACCACTGAACGAATTTTAACAGGACTTTCACTAGGATATTGAAAAGACTTCAACTTAGTATTTAAGCTACTTTTGAGGGTTCTACACCAAAGGGTTCCTTAGGGATATTTTGTATGGAAAAGTAAAAAAAATGTCAGCTGATTTGTTTTAAATAATAAAAAACGTTT
This sequence comes from Thymelicus sylvestris, assembly GCA_911387775.1. NCBI lineage: Eukaryota > Metazoa > Arthropoda > Insecta > Lepidoptera > Hesperiidae > Thymelicus > Thymelicus sylvestris. The sequence continues at coordinate 35,415,584 of OU426885.1, read as the reverse complement.
TCTCCGTACAAAAAGAGAAATACATGCATATCTTAGATTTTACTTATATTACATGGAAAGACCATAAAATGCTTTTAAAGGTTATTTTTTTATTAATACAAATCCCTATTACTGAGTGGATATCTGTTTTCTTATTTTGTTTTCAAGAGCATGTTTTTTGCTTATCTATGTCCTCAAATATAATTTCAGCATTTTATTAATTTCACCTTGGAAGTGGTGGAAAAACGCAAATTAATTATGTATGAGTAATCGATCGATTACAACCTTGGCCACTAGATGGCGCTGTATTTGTACATTCACGCCAATGATTTAGTACATACAAACCTATTTTTTACCTGCAAATAAATAAAGTTGAAGAATTCGTCTATGATTCCGAAATAACTGCATTTTTAACCGACGAAAAAAAGGAGGAGGTTCTCAATTCGACACGTATATTTTTTTTTTTTTTGTATGATCACGCAGAAATCGGCACAGGGTGGTCCGATTTGGATAATTCTTTTTTTATTGGATAGGGTATGTCCTGAAGTTGGTCCCATATTTTTTTGAAAATTTTATTCTCACCCTAAAGGTACGAAAATAGGGAATGATTGATTATTCACCCATTTTTTACCCGGAATTTGTACATGTTAACCCCAATAACTTTGTAATGGATGATCCGATTTCGATGATTCTTTTTTTGTTGAATAGTGTATACCTTGAGGTTACTGTTGTTTAAATTTCGAAACAAAATTTTACCCCTATAGGTACGAAAATAGGGGATGATTGATATTTCATCTACTACATTTTTACCTGGTAACTGAATCTATAATTCATAAAATCAATAATTTATTATTAATTATAAGTATTATAGCAACTAAAAATTAAAAAATAATTACTTTTTAACAAAAAATAAAACCAACGAAAAAAAAAACTGAAAAGCAAAAAATAAAATAAACCATTTAGTATTATAAATTAAGATCCGAAATTAACAGTAAATAAATAATTTTGAGGCGGTGCCAAACCAATGAAAAAACAAACGGCGAAAAGATGTGAGCCGCGCTGCTGCTGCCGTGTGCATCGCATGCCGCTGCCGCGCTGCCCTCATAATATTATGAATTTTATGTAATTAATTTTGGTTGTTTGTTTGGCACGGTCTCAAAATTATTTATTTACTGTTAATTTCGGATCTTAATTTATAATACTAAATGGTTTATTTTATTTTTTGCTTTTCAGTTTTTTTTTTCGTTGGTTTTATTTTTTGTTAAAAAGTAATTATTCAAGTTGTAAATCGTTACTTGCACGATATCAAAACCGAAAAATGAGTTTTTTTTTTTTAATTTTTGTTTGTCTGTTTGTCTCCGCTAATCTCTCAAACCAATGAAAGGATTTCAACAGGACTTTACTACGATATGCAGTCTTCAACTTAAATTAAAGGACATTTTTAGGGTTCCATAACAAAGCGAGAAAATAAAATATGAATCGATTTGATTTAGGTGCAGCGCAGACGACACTCTTCTTGAGCGATCGAGACTGCGGGCGCACAAATGTCTACATGGCGTGCCAACAGTCTATCTCAGATTTTTCGCAGACTCAAAGCACACGACGCACACCTTTGATCACTCTGTCGGCAGAACTGTAGTGACGTACACGCTATGGAAATCACGCAGAGATCGCGATGCATTATTTTGTACTTGAAGTACAGAAAAAAAGAAGAAATAGAGAATTTTGGGTACATTCTATACTTTCGGAGAGATTACTGAAAGGACAGTTCCATATTAAACATTCAATTCTGAAACAATATCCGGATAAATTTTTCAAATTCTATAAAATATCTGTTACAACATTTAATGAACTGTTATCTATTTTAAGACCAGCTTTGACTCATTCGGAAACAATGAGAAAGTGCTGGTCTGTTTTGTATTTCAATCGATCTCTGCTGCCATGCTAATATCGCATACGTTACGCCCACCACTAACGAATGCAGATTGCAGACTGAAGTGTGCGACGTCTGCGTTAGCGCGTGTTGAAGCAAACGTTGTATTTCTTTCGCACACCACTTGTGCGGAGCTGCGCGACGCGGGGCGGCGCGGTCTGCCCGAATTACACGTAATTTGTGTGCGCCGCTCTATATTGCGCGTCGTATGCGTTACTGCATATAATTGCAAAGGTTCTATTTTCACAGTCTTAAAAGAGCGTCACGGACTGTGTGCCGTCTGCGCTGCACCTTAAACTTACAAAAACCTTTTCTTCATCCAAATTATGGCATAGGGACATACATTTCTTAGTTTTTTTTATATTTTGCAAGGTTGAGCGAAAGCGTGGCACTAAAGTACCTATTTTTTACAATATTACAGTAATTCAAATACATACCTTTATCTGACTAATCTATACATCTATTCACACAAAACAAGGTATATATGCATCCTATTCAGTCATCTATTCAGTTTTTTTTTCTAATTTGCAAGACGGAGACAGAATGTGGCACTGAAGTAATTTTTTAACAATAATTCAAATATCAAAACTGACTAAAATATCTATTTTTACCTTCAGTTTTTTTTTGAAACCATGAATTGCCTATTTATGGCCTCCAACAAAAATTTTGCAATTTTTTATAATAATAATTCACTATGGAAGGGGTAGAAAATCGTAATTTAGTTGTACGAACAGTTGACATTGAACAAATTGAACAATTGATAATAAAATACATAACTCCACATAAAAAGTATATTGTGACGTGTTAAATGAAGCTTAGGATTGTTCTTTGAAATTACTAAGTGTTTCATGAATTTTTTTTACGGAAATAGCTGACAAACTAATGGTAAGTGGCTATCGTCACCCATGGACATTAGCAACACCAAAGGCATCACTGATGCGTTGCCGGCCAACAAAATGGGGAAGAAAAATAAAGAAAGCACTGGCTCTCAAGCCCCCAGCCGGAACACGACGAGTCGTTTGGCGGCTGACTCTTGCTCAAGGGTGGCTATCTAGGCGAAAAGTAAATAATACGGCGATTTTTACAGGTCTGTAGTGGTGATGTTTTAGTTCTGTTATAATGCATAATATCCTCAGGAACATCGTGTTCAGAGTGCCGAGTGCTGAATTTTCTCATTTTCTGTAAATCAATATCTCCTCTTTGCCGAATTATTGATTTGCCAAAACTACAATGTAGTAAATGCGAAAATGTGTTGCTCCTTTATTACCATTCTCACATAACTCATCAAATTAACCTGAACTCTATCGCACCGCTGAACCAATCTTGATGTGTTTGGGTATAGGCATAGATTGTACCTTGGAGAAGGATATAAGACTACTTCTTTTTTAAAGTCTGGTTTACCTATATAATGTGAAATACTGATGGATTAGCCAAACGGCACAAAACTTAGGAAAACTTAGAACACACAAAATTTAGAAAATAATATGATTAAATCATAATAAATAAGTAAAAGCAACCGGCTAATTGCAAGCTAGGGTTTTTGAACCTAAGTTAACTATTTAGTTGAACCTAACATAGATGTGTAACGAAACGGAATTGAGAAACAGACTTAACTTTGCCGTTGAAAAACTGTCATCCCCATATAGGCCCGATCAAATTACCAAGTTCTGCAAATAGGTGTAAAATCATTTACTTTGTGATACCTACTTACAAATTCACAGTTTTCAGATTTTTTTCTTTAACCTATGTTATACCTAAGAAATTTCTTCTAGCCGAGTGTCTTTTGATTGCGTTGACAACACAGAATATTGATCTTTTCACAGCTCCTAGGGATTGCAGACCTGAGTGTTGGATATTAATTTTAATTTATCTTCACGCGTTCCTGAGAAAAAAGGTCTTGAAAGACAGACATACAGACGGGCAATGGAGTGAGTGATGGGGACCGTGTTTTTTATGCAGAATAAGTTAGTGCTTGACCACAAAACCACCTGATGGTAAGCGGAAATGAAGTCGTGTATGGTAAAGCCTATTCACTCTTGACTTGAAGACACCCACATTATAATCAGACGGGAACGCGGGCAATTTATGCCAGTCCTTTAAGAGTATGTTCTGTAAATGAACTAAAGTACCTACTATTTTTTCCGAAGCGAAGCGAGGGCAACTGCTAGTTGATAATAAAATACATAACTCCACATAAAAAGTATATTGTGACGTGTTAAATGAAGCTTAGGATTGTTCTTTGAAATTACTAAGTGTTTCATGAATTTTTTTGACGGAAATAGCTGACAAACTAATGGTAAGTGGCTATCGTCACCCATGGACATTAGCAACACCAAAGGCATCACTGATGCGTTGCCGGCCAACAAAATGGGGAAGAAAAATAAAGAAAGCACTGGCTCTCAAGCCCCCAGCCGGAACACGACGAGTCGTTTGGCGGCTGACTCTTGCTCAAGGGTGGCTATCTAGGCGAAAAGTAAATAATACGGCGATTTTTACAGGTCTGTAGTGGTGATGTTTTAGTTCTGTTATAATGCATAATATCCTCAGGAACATCGTGTTCAGAGTGCCGAGTGCTGAATTTTCTCATTTTCTGTAAATCAATATCTCCTCTTTGCCGAATTATTGATTTGCCAAAACTACAATGTAGTAAATGCGAAAATGTGTTGCTCCTTTATTACCATTCTCACATAACTCATCAAATTAACCTGAACTCTATCGCACCGCTGAACCAATCTTGATGTGTTTGGGTATAGGCATAGATTGTACCTTGGAGAAGGATATAAGACTACTTCTTTTTTAAAGTCTGGTTTACCTATATAATGTGAAATACTGATGGATTAGCCAAACGGCACAAAACTTAGGAAAACTTAGAACACACAAAATTTAGAAAATAATATGATTAAATCATAATAAATAAGTAAAAGCAACCGGCTAATTGCAAGCTAGGGTTTTTGAACCTAAGTTAACTATTTAGTTGAACCTAACATAGATGTGTAACGAAACGGAATTGAGAAACAGACTTAACTTTGCCGTTGAAAAACTGTCATCCCCATATAGGCCCGATCAAATTACCAAGTTCTGCAAATAGGTGTAAAATCATTTACTTTGTGATACCTACTTACAAATTCACAGTTTTCAGATTTTTTTCTTTAACCTATGTTATACCTAAGAAATTTCTTCTAGCCGAGTGTCTTTTGATTGCGTTGACAACACAGAATATTGATCTTTTCACAGCTCCTAGGGATTGCAGACCTGAGTGTTGGATATTAATTTTAATTTATCTTCACGCGTTCCTGAGAAAAAAGGTCTTGAAAGACAGACATACAGACGGGCAATGGAGTGAGTGATGGGGACCGTGTTTTTTATGCAGAATAAGTTAGTGCTTGACCACAAAACCACCTGATGGTAAGCGGAAATGAAGTCGTGTATGGTAAAGCCTATTCACTCTTGACTTGAAGACACCCACATTATAATCAGACGGGAACGCGGGCAATTTATGCCAGTCCTTTAAGAGTATGTTCTGTAAATGAACTAAAGTACCTACTATTTTTTCCGAAGCGAAGCGAGGGCAACTGCTAGTACATAAATAAATTATTTTTAACGAAAGAATAACTTATTTTCACACCTTAATTTGACACAAACTTCAGGCCTTGTATCACGAATTCACGAGGTTAAAGATGTTTTTAGGTAAACGCAAAAGTTAATTAAATTTCATAAAACTGTTATTAATCTTTGTCAATTAAGCATTTCCTGCTCATTAATCTCAATGTTTTCATAATATTGTTATCAGTTTTTTTTTAAGTTTAAGTCGTTATACACCTAATCAAGGAGATAATTACAATGTTACTTTTGTGAATGTGCTACTAAACGATTGCATAAGTATTCTACGCATGTGTATACTCCCTAATGAGATAGTGTCTATTCACTGGTACGTCACCTGCAGAGAAAAGTAACCCATCTGTTCATAAACACTCAGTAACAGATGGATTACTTTTCTCTGCAGGTGACTGTACGACGGCAACATGGACTACGTGAATTTTCTAACGCACTTCTGAATGAAACTATAAACAAACAAACAATTTTATTTGCTCTCACAGTACGATACTATGCTATAACTATGCAAGCTATTTCTATGAAATTTCATACAAATCCCGTCAATTTCGTTTGGAAAATGCTACATCATTTTGTCGCGCCATTGTCGCATATGTGAAGAGAAAATTCATCATCACAACACAACCCACAATAGGTCACAAAGTTGGCCACAAGTAGCGTCAACGTCTTACGTTACGACGCTATGTAGGAAAGGCATAATGAAGTGACATGGGTGACACGTGAACGAAATGATTGACGTCTGCCGTTCATGAGGCAGAGAGAGACTTGACCGCTTGGCACTCCGTAATAAGCTTTGTAATGTTGAGTGATGCTTGCTCAGTGCAGATTTTGGTTAGTTACATACCGAGCCGGCGTTAGGGTGGGGGGCGAGGGGGCGACGGCCTGAGGCGCCAAGGAGGGGCACCACATTTGGGATGAGGAGCAAAAAAAAAGGAAAAATAAAATTCTTAAAAAACGTTCCCATTGGTTCAGTAAAAAGATTTTGAGTAAGAAAAGCTCAATCTTTGTTTTCTTATGTGGGCGCCACAATATTCTTGCCTAGGTCCTCAGTGGCTCTAACGCTGGCACTGGTTACATAGCTGAAGATGTTGAACTTTTACCTGTCTGCTCGTTTGCCTGCTTAGGGCATTGATTACTTTTATGATTTAAGTATTTTTTTAGAGCGGACACTCAACATCATAAATGCAACGAGCACTCATGATTTCATGTATATATTTAGATAAAAGGATGCCCCCACTGTGTATAAATTGCACGTAAATGAATGAGAGAAATAAAAGTATTTTTGTTTTTTTTTTCATGTAGGTACTATGGTTATTTGGTTCTGTGTGTTTGTAAATGTTGACATCAAACTGCTTATCCTATAGCGTCTTTGTCCCTCGCACGTCACTAGATCAATTTAGCCGACCTGTGCAAACACCTGTAAGACACGGTTGCGTGCACCTGTCGATAGATGCCGTTGACTTGGCGGGCTTATGTCGAACGCTAAGTAAACGGTGATACATCCCTGTGTAGGATTACCTGTGTTCTGGTTGCATGGTTGTAGACGTTGTTGAGTTGGATTTACATAGATAACCATTCCTTACATACCTTATGTACCTACTCGGATATTTAGTGGTTATTCACATAGGTAGAAAAAAAAATTAGACGTATCCTATGGAAAATGGTTACGATCGTCTGATGAATAGGCAAAATCCGAACCATAAATAGAACGCCAGAATCGAAACAGTTTTATTACATCTTTATTAAAGACCCCATGTAATTGGTATATTGTAAAAATACGATTAAAGTTATTACAATAATTTCCCAAGATAGCAAGACATTTTTCGCACCAAGCTAACCCTTATTTTATCCACCATGAAATATTTTATACCAGCTCTAACTCACACACATTAATTATAATATTAGTAAGAAGTAGTTTAATAGGATTTTGATTGCAGTGTCAGGGAGCTAATTGGGGCCCCTCGCATCCGTTTCGGTATGCCACGCGTCAGTAATTGCCTTGGTACTGATACCTCTTGAGTAACAGTGCTAATTGGCTCGTACGATTGGCTGAGTTCATAAAGGCTCGCGTATCTGTTCGCATGAAGCTATAAAGGCTGCTAAGGCCAACTGTAACCATCCATTCGGAATAAAAGCTCATCCACTCTTTTATATTACTTTGATAATCTTTTTTATGACTAGCGAAATAACCGACTTCAAATAAAATGACAACATCATCAACGTAGTCGAAGCCAATTAAATACGCATTATTTGGGATAACTCAAAAACTACTCGTCAGATCTCGCTCTTTAAATAAAAAAAAAGTTATGACAACACACATAAATAATTCTTGACAAAAATAACCGACTTCAAAATAACTCAAAAACTACTGGTCAAATCTCGCTCAAATTTAAGTGGGACGACATGACAAGCACCAGCTTTCGATTAAAAAAATCGTCAAAATCGGTTCACCCAGTCGAAAGTTGTGAGGTAACAAACATAAAAAATACAGTCGAATTGTATACTTCCTCCTTTTTTGAAGTCGGTTAAAAATGACATTATAAGAACACCACAACTTCAACCACCACAACCGTTTCGAAATATAACATACAAACCTACACATAGTATAGGAAATGTAAATTGTTTGCCTCAAGTCTCTCTCGGCGCCAAACTTTGCGAACCACTTCTAAGCTGTCTTCACATGGTATTATATAGAGACGAACTGAGGCAATTTTAAGCCAATTAATTTGCAATGGAAGTTTGCAACTTCCTAATTAGGTTAAGTACACTGTATGATGGCAAGTTCAACTGAAGTGCTATTTTAGTCGTGTTTTAATGAGTTTCTAGTATCTTGGTTGCTTACCTATTCAAGTTATTAAAAGTAGCTTATTGTTGTTACACCGCGTAGGTAGGATAGAATGGGTATGACAGGAAAGTTATATGCAAATGATGTATGTAACTCTGTCTCTAACCAACTCCGAAAGTTACTGCGCACTAATAATCGGCTAGAATTTATAATATGGAAATAGCCGGTAAACGAACTGACGATCCACCTGATCGTAAATTGCTATCGTCGCCCATGGACATCAGCAATACCAAAGGCATCACTGATGCGTTGCCGGCCAAGAAATAGAGAAGAAAAAGAAGAAAGAAGGTTTTAATTTTTCATATTTGTGTGATAAGGTTTCGAACTGGTAATGTGAATTATTCACATTTTAACCTTTTCATTTGGCTTTCTTTCGCGTGGCAGTTGCTTAATCAATGTACCTGTATGATGGGTTTTCACTTGCTTGACTAGCCAGTACTAAATTTTAAATGGAAAGGGGCACTTACCAGTTTTATGCCGTTATTTTGACCTAAACACTCTTGCCGTGACCATACTTGGTAGTAACTATCCGTTGAGTGTGTCGTGTAAATTCCATTTTAAAATGACCGTGTAATGTTTAAATGTGAAGAGATGGCGAACTACATTATAATAGTAAAAGATTGTAAAAAAACTTCAAATAATAGTACATTTATCGTTTTATACTACTCGTAGCTTCTCTAAATTATTCTATGTGTTTAAACTTGCCATTAAAAGTCCAGCCTCCAATATCAAAGATGTACACGGTTCCTACAATTTTCTCTCTCGCCTCACGTCTTACGTTTTCCAACTTTGCCTAAAATCCGCTTAATAAAACTAAAAGAGAATTTTAGTCAACTTATTAATGTAGTAGATAGGTATTATACGAGTAATTAGTAAACGCCCTAGGAGGGTTAATGCCCAGACTATGTATGTACATACTTTAAGATCTCATTGTTGTAATGAACACTAGTGCGCACACCCGGCGTGTGCTACTACGCATAAAATTTTGTACGGAAAAAGCGAAAATCGAAAAGGTCGCTAATGCGTTGTTTTAGTGGTCTCAAACCATCTTCGCATTATTGCCATAGTTATCAGTTATTGTTACGACCCTGTAGCTTAGTTGGTAGCGACCCTGCCAGCGAAGCGAAGAGTCCCGGGTTCAATTCCCGGCCGGGCAGATATTTATGTGACAGATAAATATTTGTACTCGGGTCATGGGTGTTATTGTGATGTGTTATATGTGTCGTCCATGCCACCCGCGACACAGGTAAAAACCCACTGCATGGGTATAAGTGTGTAAGCGTTTATTATTATTATTTATTGCATTGTTACAAGAAAAAATATAAATACTTCTTTATGTCGTAAAGTCGGGTTGGAATGTACCTATTCTTGTGTTTATTATTATTAATTTTAATTAAATTGTTGAAACGAAACAAAACAATTGTACCGGCTTTGGAATATTTCATATTGAGTGGATGCTCTTTATTAATATCACAAAATCTTCGAGCAAATATGTAATAAAAAAATAACAATTCATGTCGGTATGTAGTCTATAGTTACTTTTATTCACACATCGCATAAATTTTAGCAAAATGTATCACTTTGAATCCCTCACTTTAAAAACATGAAGACAAAATCTTTACTCGACATTAACCCCCGCCCCGTCGCGAAATAAGCGCCCGCTGAGAGCATACAATAAAAAAGCAATACAAGGAGTTTCCATTCAAAGGTCAGGCAACCTTGGATGTCCTCCTTTCAGCCATAAGTCTTTTTTTTTTTTAAACTAATAAGTGAATCAAAACCACTGTAGTTGCTAATTAATTACGATTTGCTTGTATTCTATCGTCATTAAAATAATGGTTAAGATTTTTGGTTTTCTATTGTTTTTTGAACCGACTTCCAAAAAAAAGCGGCCAAGTGCGAGTCGGACTCGCCCATGAAGGGTTCCGTAGCAGCAAGTAACATAATATAAAAGTTCTTGTAGTTCGTTGTAACTTTGATCGAGGTAAATTGCGGTTTACGATTTATGACGTATTAAAAAAAACTACTTACTAGATCTCGTTCAAACTAATTTTCATTGGAAGTTTGCATGGTAATGTACATCATATATTTTTTTTAGTTTTATCATTCTCTTATTTTAGAAGTTACGGGGGGGGGACACACATTTTACCAATTTGGAAGTGTCTCTCGCGCAAACTATTCAGTTTAGAAAAAAATGATATTAGAAACCTCAATATCATTTTTAAAGACCTATTCATACCCCACACGTATGGGTTTGATGAAAAAAAAATTTTTGAGTTTCAGTTCTAAGTATGGGGAACCCCCAAAATTTATTGTTTTTTTTCTATTTTTGTGTGAAAATCTTAATGCGGTTCACAGAATACATCTACTTACCAAGTTTCAACAGTATAGTTCTTATAGTTTCGGAAAAAAGTGGCTGTGACATACGGACGGACGGACAGACAGACAGACAGACAGACAGACCGACATGACGAATCTATAAGGGTTCCGTTTTTTGCCATTTGGCTACGGAACCCTAAAAAAAGGAGGAGTTTCTCAATTCGACTGTACATTTTTTTATGTTTGTTACCTCAGAACTTTGGACTGGTGAACCGATTTTGATGATACTTTTTTAATCGAAAGCAGGTGCTTGTCATGTGGTCCCACATAAATTTAAACGAGAACTGATAAGTACTTTTTGAGTAATATAGAAATCTGTTATTTTTTGTTAGTAAAATTTAGATTATATTCATTCATGGTATTAATCCTCCCTTTTCAAACCCACCGAATTAAGCATATTACTAAATATTAATTAAGCGAGTCGGACTTCTAGCCATTTTTTTTATTTTAACTGCCGTAATGCAAAAAAAATATTTATCTGTGCGATATAGTATGAAAGAATGACGGAAAGAGAAAAATGTGCGAACGCGCGCAAGTCGCATTTATCAGCACATCGACTTGAGAACTGGCGCCCTCTGGGAGACTTATACCCCGAGAGCTTGCGACTTATATTGTTTGTAAAAAAATACCAAAAAAACTTAAAAACACAACCGAAATGAGAAATCCTTTTGTAAGTCTGTTAAAAAAAACAAAATTGTTTTATTTATTTCAAATATTAGTCCATCAAGCAAATCAGGCATTACTTTTACGGAGTTTTAGGTTGGTAACAGTTAAAAAAAAGTCCAAAGTTAGGTTAATAAATACCTGGAGTTTCGTGTACTGTTGTGATTCAACTATCCAGGTCCAAAGTTCAATGACTTCCAGCAGTACGGACAATATACCCTCGTTCGTGGGTCAACATGGTGCACCCAGGATGCAGCAGGTTGATTTGAACTTTTAAGTTTTATCTTTAGATAGAACTCCCTACAACGTATAATTTGTATAAATTCTTCATGTCAAGAGTTAATAGACTTTCCTTAATCAGGCGACATTGTAATCAAGCATTAACTTATGAGTTATAAGAAATCCTATGTAATATGCATGTAAAAATCTTTTTCTATGTAGAACAGCATAAAATAAAAATAAAAAACACTATTTTATTATATTTTTTTAATATTGTATTAAGCAGATAGGGCTACCGGTAATGTCACGGGAAATTCACCATAATCACAACAAAAGACTATGTAGTTGCCACGCATTTATATTATCTATTATTATTATTATTTTGGCCAAACTTATAACTAACTTACAACTAAAACCAAAACAGACAAAACGTAGTCAGCTCCTGTCCTGCATCCTTTAACGCTTTCGCAGTAACAAATTGGCAAAAATTCTTACACATGTTCCTCTCAGTGGTTAAGTTTCCAAACGGCAGAATTTTATACTTTGCGCTTGTTTTGAGATATTAAGGGGAATCTGTCATGAGCTTTCGCTACATATTATCGGGAGTGCTGTGGGAATACCCGGGAATTTTTTCTCATCTTCGGCTTATAATCCCTGTCGCACGAATTTTCAGTTTCTATTTTTCATATCATCTAATTTTTTTAAATCCGTTTGAGACTTTAAAAATATTAAGCTATCTATCCGAAGTCCCACTGGTTTTGCAGAATCTAGTTATTCACTTAAATTTTAAACTGATACTTGATTTTGTAGCGTCGAAAGCTTACACACTCATACCCCCACAGTAGGTTTTTACCTGTGTCGCGGGTGGCATGTACGACACATAATATAACACATCACAAACCTAGGACCCGAGTAAAAATATTTATCTCTCACATAAATACATATCTGCCCCGGCCGGGAACTGAACCTAGGACCCCTCGCTTCGCAGGCAGGGTCACTACCAACTAGGCTACAAGGTCATCAAATCTATGAATGTTATTTTTATTATACCATTCATATTATTAATTAATCAGTATAAATCATATAAATATAGTTATATGCAGGGTGACCGACTCCAGTCGCCTGTTATGACACACTGGTCTACCGGTATGAGATTGGAGTTCTGTAATCTGTATTATGGCATATCATTTGTATTTACACAAGGTGTCGGACTCGGGACCTTTGAAGATGAAGATCTTTAAGCGCAATATCTCAATATTGCTCAAGTTTGATCCCAGAACATGAAAGGTAAATCTTGTACTAGTTTGGTTTAATTATAATACGACTATTAAGTGCCCTCAAATTCAAATTCAAAATCATTTATTCATGTAGGTATCATTGATACACTTATGCACGTCATTTTTTTAATTTACCAGCTTTTCGGAAAGGTGCTTTGTCATGGAGGAGAAGAAAAGCCGAAAGAAACTCCTCAGCACATCTTTTAAAAATAAAATACATTGGTATATTTCTTACAAAGAAGTATCACTAGCCTGTACGGAACTGGTTGCAGATCTGGTCATTTCCATGCGTCTTTGTCATTTATGTACTCATCTACAGTATAGTAGCCTTTGCCTAAAAGTTGAGATTTTACATGTTTCTTAAATAATTCCACTGGCAAATCACGTATTAACTTTGGGATTTTATTATAGAACTGTACACCACGGCCCATAAAAGATCGCTTCACTTTAGAAAGACGGTAAGATGGCGTTACTAACTGGTGCATTTTTCTTGTTTGGCGATTAGTGATATCAAAATTTTGTTTATACGCGCTTATATTATTCCGTATAAAAACCACGTTACTATAGATATATTGTGAGGCTACTGTAAGTATACCTATTTCTTTGAACTTGTCACGCAAAGTTTCACGAGATCTAAGTTTATAAATAGCCCTAATAGCTCTTTTTTGTAGTATGAAAATTTGTTCTATACTGGCTGCTTTGCCCCACAGCAAGATGGCATATGACATAATACTGTGAAAATATGCAAAATAAACCATCCTAGCAGTTTCGACGTCAGTAAACTGCCTTATTTTCCTAACAGCATAAGCAGCCCTACTGAGTTTAGTCGCGAGATTTGTTATATGTGGGCCCCACTGAAGTTTACTATCTAAGGTCACCCCTAAAAAGACCGTGGATTCCTCCATGTGCAATATTTCATTATTCAGTCTGAGAGATTTGTTAACTTTTTTAACATTAGGTAGTACAAACTCTATACATTTAGTTTTTTTTGCATTTAAAAGCAAATTATTGATAGTGAACCAACGCGACACATGCGAAAGAGCACTATTTACGTCGTCAAAATTTACTTTATTCCTTTCACACTTAAATAATAATGATGTATCGTCAGCAAATAGTACAATATCCGCTTGGTTCTTTACATAATGTGGTAAATCGTTAATGTATACCAGAAAAAGAAACGGACCCAAGATCGAGCCCTGCGGTACACCCAACACAGCCGGTGACCCCGATGACTTAATATCTTTTATACTAACTTTTTGTATCCTATCACTCAAATAAGACGCGATCAAGCTAAGGGCCTTGTTTTTTATACCATAGTGGCCAAGTTTAAACAGCAATGTTTTGTGCTGAACACAATCAAATGCCTTAGATAAGTCACAAAATACACCTATGGCATTTTGTGATGATTCCCATGCTTCAAATATATGCTTTAAAAGCCTAGCCCCTGCATCGGTTGTACTACGGCCTTTAGTGAAACCGTATTGATCAGGATGTAATAAATTATTATTGTTGAAATGGGACAGCATTTGATTCAATATTATTTTTTCAAAAATCTTACTAAGAGTTGGTAAAATAGAAACTGGTCTATAGTTATTAATATCGGTTTTTTCGCCTGTTTTAAAAAGTGGTATAATTTTGCTGCATTTCATAAGATCTGGAAAGATACCTAGATCTATGCATTTATTAAAAACTATGACCAAATATGGTGCTATAATATCTATAATATGCTGTATTATTTTTACCGAAATGCCCCATAAGTCACCGGTATTCTTTACCTTCAGAGACTGAAATGCGCTAATTAAGTCTCTAGTGGTTATATGTTTAAATTCAAATAAAATATTACATTCATTAACATGATTTTTTAATATAAAAAGTGCTTCCGTCGGCGAAGAAGCTAATGAACTAACTAGTTAACGTTATAGGAATATTACGGAAGTGATTTTCAAACTCACTTGCCACGTCTTTATCAGCAGTGATTGTGTTATCATTAATCAACAGTTCGTAACTGAAATCACAGGACTTTGCGTTACCATTCTCACGCTCGCCTCGCTTGCTTCAGTAAACATTTATCTTAACCCCGCTCGAATAAAACATTCTAACATTGAGCCGTTTCTGAGATTAGCCAAAACAAACTCACAGACAAACAGAAAAAAATTAAAAATCATTGGAATGGGATCTATTGCGTTAATAAATATCCCTAGTAACAGTTTTTCTCAGATAATTATTATCTTCTATGTAAAGACATAGTATCAGTTACAATTTAATTACATGTATGACATGATATGATAGTGATATGATATGATATGTTGACGATTATAACAGTGTAATCTTTTAGTCACGAGCAAAAGTTTACATAATAACCATGTATCCAAGAAAATTAAGAAACATTAAAGCAAACAAAATAAGAATACAGTCGAGTAGGTGGCGTAAAATTTGGCAAATGTTCGCTAGAGGGCGCGTGGGCGCCGTCAAAGCGCACAGTTGATTTAGCAAGCATTCCGCATTCAGCTAATTTGACGGCGAGTCCTTCCACGAGATGTACTAAGATTGGGTGGATTTTTGGAGGTGACATTCGTAGTACGCATCTTCATAATGCCACACAATTGGTAATTTTCTTTATATTTATATGACTTATAAATAGCATATTTTATGACAAATGATTTGTGTATCTTCACGCCATCCACATCATAAATCAATAGGGTCTTTGATTTAAGGGATTTAGAAAAAGAAAAAAGGAAAAGAAACAGATATTCCCGGGTAAACGTAGTTTAAATACAATAATTTAATAGGCCCATTATTATTATCTTAATATATATAAATTACGTGTCACGTTGTTTGTCCGCGATGGACTCCTAAACTACTTAACCGATTTTAATCAAATTTGCACACCGTGTGCTGTTTGGCCCAACTTGAAAGATAGGATAGCTTATATCTCAAAAAAAAACTTTTGACAGAACGAAGTCTGTCCGGGCAGCTAGTTAAATATATGAATCTAACGTATTATAAAGATAATAATGATAATTGCGTCACCTTTATATACATTCTGTCTTATTTTGTCCGCATCTCAAACCGAAATCAAGATCGGTTTATTTATCATCAGGTAGGTATGCATTTAGACGACCCGTGTGGCGCAATGGTTACCATGCCGCATCGCCGCACCAAGGGTCCTGGGTTCGATTCCCAGCGAGGCGGAAGTTTGAATGATGAGTTTGAATTTCTGTTCTCGGTCTGGGTGTGAATGTCCTTGTCTAGTGTGTTTGTCCATGGCACCCACAGGGAATCCTAGTGTGGGGCTATGAGTGTGAAGCGTTATTTCTTTATTATTATTATTAAACAGAGAGTTGCTATTTTGAAAAATCTTTTTTATCTTTTTTATACTCATACTTTATACTGACAAGAAGAGTCTGCCCAACGTAGACTTCCAGAATCACGTTAATTAAACATCTTCTCAGATCAATACCCCGCCTCACGATACCACATCCATGCCACATAAAGGTCTAATCGGCGGCCCGCCATCTCCGGTCGCCGCTGTCTGATTGCCGTCGTCTCGAATATTTATTGAATAAATATTGAATCGTTTCATTTGTTCGTGCACGCTTCGCGCTGTGCCGAAGACTTCGCTGACTGCGACGTGTTTGTCAACCTTCAGGCGACTTATAATCGCTTTGCGACTTTCAGTCGGTTGTTGACTGATTTTTCTTTTAAAGATTTTGATCACAAAAACAAATGATACGTACACTACTGCAGTAATAAAAAATTGTGTCGCAAAATTACGCCCATCCCGTAACAATAATACTTAGAATAAGGTTAGTGTAAGTCATAATGATACAAGCAGTTTAAAAATTATGCAACGGTTAAACTCGAATTATCTTATTCTTCGTATTATTACATTGTCTATTAACAACACCGTACAGTCAGTTATTATAAGCGATAGGTACATACTCGTAGCTTGCTGGTTGTATCAAGTGATGAGAAGTCAACTCTCCCATTGAAGTATTATTTTATTTTATTTTTATTGAGGATAACAACAGCGTTAAATTACTAAAAAAATTACACAATAAGTATGCCAATTATAGTTATCCGCCTCTTACTAACAATATAATGCTACGTACAACTTTATTGCGCAAAAAGCGAATTTAAATATCAACAACAAGAATGTATTGGATGCACCTCAGCATCCAATACATTCTTCAATTCAATTCATTGGTCATCCAATGCATTCTTTGCTCTTTTAAATCAGGCTCTACACAAAATCCTGAACTTTTTTAATACCGGTTCCATGAAAAGGTATTTTGTCTGAAACGAATCCTTTGGATATTGAGTGCACAATGCGAGCGGAGTTTGGGACGAAAACAAAAAACGGACGCTCGGGCCTCGGACAAAGGTATGGTACAATACAGGAAAGGTACACATGTGAGTATCGCCATTTTTTTAGTTTTAATCGTAGGTATGTATACTAGAACGTTCTATGTTTTGGGGAATAGTTCTTAAGCCGATTTTTACTCCACGGGTGAGGTTCATTACAACCAATTTACCGACCCAGATATGGGCTCGAATTTGCTATCCCAATGTGAAAGGCGCAGGTTTTAGCCGTATTGGTGTGGCACTATCCCCAATCGCAGGCTGATAGGTGTCGTAAAAGGCGATTAAATCCGGCTCGCTGGTGGTGGGGCCCCTCCGAGGGATTATATTGATAATATTGATTTTAATAGTTTATTAGTACTATTAATATTTCGCCACCACCCTCTTGTTTGAGTCAGCAGCAAAATGACTTCTATTCCGCTGAGGGCTTGAGAGCCAGTTCTTTCTTTCTTTTTCTTCTTGCTTTCTTCGCCGGCAATGCATCAGTGATGCCTTTGCTTACCCTTAAACCTGTCCTCAGATCGCCCGTAAATCATTTTTCCTTTCATTTCTGTTATATTCTCTTCTCTTTGCAATGGGTTTCATCCTACTATTATTATTTTTCACTTTTTACCGTTTTCAAAGGCTTCGGCACTGGTCTATGAATCTCAATATGTATTGCGCATTGTTGGCTGCGCTACCTGGAAATATGACAAATACAATCGCACAAAGAACGAACACAAAGGAAATCTGAAATCCGCTTATCGAAACAGCGCGATATCAAAGAAATATCTATCTGCCTATTAAGTTGTATTGAGCTTTGACGGTATGTGCCCATACCGTACCGTACATACCAACGGATGAACAATGCCATCAATGCCTGAATAAAGTCATAGTCCTCGAAATCTAAACTGTCACAGACAGAGATGTGATGTCACAACAAGGCGCAAAAACTCCTATTCAGAGGTTTCTTGATTTATAATTAGTAATTAATACATACGTTTATTCATGTCATAGATTAGTTATTTGATGGAATAATACATCATTCTGTCTTCTAAAACATCTAAAACATCATTCCTACCACAGTCAAATATCATCACTTCATCAAATCGGTTCTCCGACGTATATTGGCCACCGTTAATACCTCTTCCATTCTATTAGCTATCCACCAATTCTCTTTCAGTCAGTTACTGAATACTTTTCTTAAAATAATATTTCTATTATTCTGCACAAAGGTTTTAGGAAAGCCTGAAATATTGTTCTACAAATCTTGTCTGCAAAAAGACTGTTAGTAATTACTAATTACTTGATTGGGGAGGGATCCATTTTATTACACTAAAATAATTAAGGTTGTTCGGGAGCAGAGAATAAAGCAGTTAATTATCTGGCTCCAATTAAATAAGATTTACGTTGTTATCTTTTCTTTTTATCTTGTTGTCTATAAGAAAGTTTTTATTTAGATCTAAGTATTGATTGATAACATTTTAGAGCAGGGGAGACTGGGGTTACTTGTGGTGTATTGAGGTATTAGAGAAGATAGGAGTATGGGAAAGTTCTTCGAAGAAGAATATGTTATTTACGTGAGTAGAGGTGGAGATGAGCTAACGTTAGGTAACATCGTGTGGGAAAAACAATGGAAAGAAGAGAAGTGAAATAAAGAAGGCCGGTGAACACTTTATTTGGAATGTGTGGAAGCGTGTAGGAGGAGATAAAGTAGAAAACAGTTGTAAGAAGAGATGTAAAAGAGAGTGGATGGTGAGGATAGGTTGGGGCTAGCCTAGTACATTGGAATTTTATTTAAAACATCGAATTTTTGAATCAAGTATTATACATAAACATGAGCAAATAAATAAATACAAACTTTCTTATTGATAATAATATAAGTAGGATAGGATTACTCTTGCATAATTATAAAAAATAAGTTTACAAGTAGAAGCATATTGATAAAAGTAACTTATGTAAACTAAGCAGAATAAATAAAGCCTGATTAAAATGCAGTAGAGAGTGAGAGAACAATGTGTGCATTGCAAACAACAAACGCAAATAACTCGTGTTGCAATAAACTAAGTGTCGATACACTTGGTTTATTGCAAAATTCTAGACTTCAATATACATATGTAGGTTAAATATTTAAATGAACACACGAAGTTTGTCCGGCGCAGAATGTACTCGTATTTTTGTGTAGAAATGTACTCTGAATATTTAGCAGGAATTTTTCTTTTGGGAGAAATATATAAAAATTGTAGTATTTTTAGTGAAAGCCAACATTTTTATACTAGTATAAATATATTATACTAGCTGCCCGGACATACTTCGTCCTGTCAAAAGTTTTTTTTTATTTTGAGATGTAAGCTATCCTATCTTTCAAGTTGGATCAAACTGCACACGGTGTGCAAGTTTGATTAAAATCGGTTAAGTAGTTTAGGAGTCCATCGCGGACAAACAACGTGACACGTAATTTATATATATTAAGATTATATAGTTATATATCCCCTGAACTGAACCCTGAACTTTTCCGGGACAAAAAGTAGCCTATGTTTTAATCCAGGGTATGGCTATCTCCATTCCAAATGTCATCCAAATCGGTGAAGTAGTTTTCACGCGAAAGCGTAACAAAGAAACTAACATTCACATTTATAATATTAGTATGATAATTAGCCTTTTTATTTGATGCTTAATACACCACAAGTATATTATTTTTGTCTTTATAATGTTATGTCCTTTTGAAACGGAAATACCCGTCAAATGAGCTATTGATCCATCAGATGGTAAGTGGATATCGTCGTCCATCCCATGGACATCAGCGATACCAAAGTCATCACTGATGCGTTACCGGTCAAGAAAGAGAAAGAAAGAACTGGCTCTCAAGACACCATGAGTCATGGTGGCTGATTCAAGCAAGTGGGTTGTAACTATCCAGGTGGACTCCACAGAGAAATAATAATAGTAATAATGGTATTAATGAACTATTAAAATCAATATTACTGTTGCGGCGTTACACTATGGTCCAGAGAAGTCGCGACCCTAACGCGTCTGTGCAAATTAAAATAGTCTGTGGCAGCTGCCGGTCACGGATTCGTCGGCGACGGTGATTGCTCAGCGGCCTAGCCAATGGGTGGCCGCTGACCGCTACTGGACACAATGACCACGCAATTTTGAATTTTAATTGTTACTTATCATTCGCTACTTGAATACGCTAACGAACTGTTTAACACGATACGCAAATTTTCATTGTAATACGCAAAATTATATATTATACGCATTTTCTACAAACACTTCGGTCGTTTGTTGTCAAATCTCCTGGACGGCCGAAACATTTGGTCCTTCGAGCCGGATACAATAAAAATCAGAACCAGCGATTCATCGGACGTTGCAATTTAAACGTTGGATCTTCAACTGGAGACATCGCAGCGCAAAGGATAAGGAGAAGCAGGAGTACAAAGGGAACAGCTAAACGCAAGCTTTGGGATAAGCCAGTCGTGCTTGAATACGCGCAAAAAGGTACGACCAGCCATCCTGCCTAGTTACTTCCTTTCCTTTTCCACTGTGCTAATACCGTTGTCTTCGCATAATTCCAGTTGGTGTGCTTGCTTCTGTGCGCTTCCAGCTGCTCTGCTTGATGTGTGTGCAACGATCAGGAAGTTCATTCGCGTAAGTACTCCATCTAAACAGTACCTACACCAAAATGAGCCTAAAACCTACAGATACGGCAGTGCCTTCTAAATCTCGCGATCATTCTCCTAATTTGAGTGAAAACAGCATGATTAAGGAGTTAGTGAAAAAACGGGGCATAATAAAGGGCAGACTGACTAGGTTTGCAAATTATATTTCTTCCATTGAAGGTAGGCTACTATCTGATCAAACTTGTGTTGATCTTAAATTGCGTATTAAGGGAGCCGCTACATTATATAATGAATTTAATGAAATCCAAGCTAAGCTCGAGGAATCAGTCTCTGACATTGAGGAGCAATTAACACACAGAGAACAGTTTGAGGACAGTTATTATGGCATTCTTTCGCAAGCTGAATGTTTACTAAAGCAAAATCAGGTCACTGACAGTTCCGCTACATGTAATAGTCATCAACGAAATTCAATTAAATTGCCTACAATTTCTTTGCCCACGTTCGACGGTTCATACGAACAGTGGTTAGAATTTCGAGACACTTTCACATCACTAGTGCATAATTGTAAAGATCTAAGTAACATAGAAAAGTTCCACTATTTAAAATCATCACTTAAGAAAGGCGCAGAGCTAATAATTGATTCGGTGGAATTTTCTAGTAATAATTATTCTGTTGCTTGGGAATTACTTCTTAGTCGGTACGATAATAGTAGATTATTAGTGCACAATCATGTTAAAGCCTTGTTTACTATGCCTAGTTTGAGCAAGGAGTCACCAGTGTTACTCAGGCGATTAATCGAAACCATTTTGAAAAATCTACGCGCATTAAAAATACTCGGCGAGCCCACGGACTCCTGGGATACATTAATTATATACATAATGGTTTCTAAATTAGATCACACCACTGAACGCGAGTGGGAGCAACACAAAGGTAATCTATATTCAAATAACTGTGACTCCAAGCTTAACCTAACCGTTGACGACCTAATGTCATTCCTAAAAAACCGAGCCGACATGTTAGAAACATTGCAAGCGTCACATAATGCCGGTAGTAGACATAATATTCTCGAGCGTAAACAACCGAGCACACAAATGAGCCACACTAAACATCATTGCAATGTTTCACTCAACAAGGCACCGGAACGTACTTCACGCATTCCCACTAAAAAACTTTGTTTACTATGCAACACCGATCATCCACTGTATTCTTGTCAAAAATTCCTCGACTATAATTTACAATCAAAGCTTAAATTCATTAACGATATGAGGTTGTGTATGAACTGCTTGCGTCCGGGTCACACTGTCGATAATTGCAAGCTTGGGCCGTGCCGCATGTGTAACAAAAAACATAATTCTTTAGTGCATCCGTATAGTCATGACAACACGAGTAGCATTAACCGGTCCGCTACGCATACTTCGTCGCACGCGAATGTGGCGAACGATCAAATGATGGTCCCGTGCGGTGAAAGGTCGCCCCGTCCCGTCTCCCCTGTGCCTGCGCCCGCGCTGCCGCTGGGTACTTCCTCAGCCTTATCAGTACAGGTGCCCACCGGCCGGGCGAACGAACAACACATAAACATGCACACTCCTATTGCCGCTACTGTCACACCCGTGTTATTATCCACTGCGCTAGTCGAGATAGCTGATATTCATAATAATTATCATTTAGTTCGCGCGCTTCTCGATAGCGGCAGTCAACGGTGTTTTATAACAAAAGCATTAAGTGATTTACTTCAAGCGCCTATTGTACAGTCCACACATGAAATAAGAGGTGTCGGTAACTCAATCACAAAATGTACACAAACATGTGATGTCGAAATTAAATCACGCACCAACACCTACACTACACGATTGCAATGTTTCGTTTTATCTAGTATTACGTCGGCGTTGCCAGCAATCGCCGAACAAAGCGCACACTTTAACATTCCTGAACACATCATATTAGCTGATCCGCAGTTTAATGAATCTAGACATATAGACATTTTGATTGGAGCTGATAAGTTCTGGGATTTGATGAATAATAATAAAATAAAGCTACCGAATGGGCCTTTCTTATTAGATACAAAATTAGGTTGGATTGTGTCCGGACCTATTTGTTCTATCTCGCGTTCTTATAGTCCTATTCAGTGTAGCTTTTCGCATACAATTGAAACGCAATTACGACAGTTTTGGGAGCTGGAAGAGACGCCTGTGTCCCGGGATTCGCGCACGGAAGAGGAGCGTGCTTGTGAACAACATTTCGTTCAAAATACTACGCGCAACATTGACGGAAGGTTCTGTGTACGCATTCCTCTTATTGCTCCCCCCGAGGTACTGGGTGACAGCTACGCACAAGCAGAACGTCGTTTTTTAGTACTCGAGAGGCGATTGTTAAATAACCCTAATTATAGACAACTTTATAGTGACTTTATAGAAGAGTATATACGCTTAGGACACATGACACGCATCGATCACTACGGGACGCCTCACTACGTCATGCCGCATCACGGAGTGTTTCGCGAACACAGCACCACCACCAAGTTGCGTGTGGTATTCGACGCTAGCGCTGCGACCACCACTGGCCGCTCACTCAATGATATACAGATGATAGGCCCGCCTATTCAAGGCGATCTTATATCGATTTTGCTCAGGTTTAGGCAACATAAATACACAGCCTGTGCTGATATTGAAAAAATGTATCGACAGGTATTGATCGACGCGGATCAACGTCAGTTGCAATTAATTTTGTGGCGCAATGACCCATCACAACCAATATCTGTCTATCAACTGAACACAGTTACATACGGAACCGCATCTGCACCATATTTGAGTTGTAGGTGTCTTAAGCAGCTCGCAGCTGACTGCACGGATCATAACGTTGCGAGAATCATTAATCAAGATTTCTATGTCGATGATATGATCACGGGCAGTGATAACAAGGACGAATTGTTAAAATATTGTCAAGATGTAGCAAATTTATTAAAATCAGGTTGTTTCACACTACGTAAATGGATGTTTAATTTTGAATCTAATGACACTGATAATAACACGTCAGATTTAGGTAAGGAGCTAACACTTGGCGAGAATTGCAACTCAAAAACATTAGGTGTAGGTTGGTTTAATTTTAATGATGAATTTTATTTTAATACGCAATTTAAATTTCAAAATAATTTAATTACTAAACGTTTCATTTTGTCTAATATTTCGCAAATATTTGATCCGCTGGGATTGTTGAGTCCTATGATTATTGTTATTAAAATTCTATTACAAAAATTGTGGTTATTAAAAATAGGATTCGATGATGAGGTCCCTGCCGATATCGCTCAAATTTGGGATCGCTTCGCATCTTCTCTTTCCCTCCTCAAAGATATACGCATACCGCGACGCGTCATAGGCAGTGACCCACAGCGCATAGAATTGCATATTTTCTCGGATGCCTCCGAGTCCGCTTATGGCACATGCATATACGTACGCACAATTAATCATGACTCATCAATATCCGTTCGGTTATACTGTTCCAAAAGCAAAGTCGCACCACTCAAGCCGGTAAGTATACCGCGTTTAGAACTTTTAGGAGCGTTATTAAGCGCTAAATTATTTAACAAATTACGTAACTCTTTACATTGCAATTTTAGTAACATAGTGTTCTGGTGTGACTCCACAATTGTATTGGGATGGCTCCGCATGGCTCCGAATTTGTTAAAACCATTTGTTCAAAATAGAGTTTGTGAGATTCATGATATTACAAAGGAGTTACCATGGTGTCATGTGCGTGGGAAAGATAACCCAGCTGATTTAGTGTCTCGTGGCGTCAAGCTGGAAGACTTACAATCTTGTGACCTGTGGTGGAATGGACCAGCATTTCTGAACGACCCTAATTTTGATTGCAATTTAGCCATTTCTAATCAGTCTCACGCAAAACAGACGGTAGATTTGCCCGAAGTAAAACAAAATAAATTACTTTCATTTGTTATCGAGTCGAGTAACTGTTTCTTTCCCTTTGAAAGATTTTCTCAATTTATTCGTATGAAACGGGCCTGTGCATATATGTTACGATTTATTCACAACACACGTAATAAAAATAACCGCTATACAGGTAATCTTTCTGTGGATGAATTGACGAACGCGAATCGTACTTTAATTAAATTGTCGCAAAGAGAATCTTATTCAGAGGAATTCCATTTATTGTCTAATAATCGCAATTTAAAATCTACTAATAATATTATTAAATTAAATTTATTTTTGGATAATGATAAAATTATACGTGTTGGCGGAAGGCTAACTTATTCATCAAATTTCGATTTCGATAAAAAACATCCGATATTGTTATCATCGAAGCATCAGTATACGGTACTGTTGTTCCGCGACGAGCACCGCCGACTGCAACACGCGGCTCCGCAGGCGTTGCTGTACAACATACGCGAGTCTTACTGGCCAGTGGGCGGTAGGAATCTTTCCAGGTGCACCGTACATCAGTGTGTCACTTGTGTGCGCCTCAAAGGGAAAACCTTGTCTCCTATAATGGGAAACTTACCTCAGGGGAGAATAACTCCAACTTTTCCATTTTTACGTTGTGGAGTCGATTACGCTGGTCCGGTACTCACGTTGAACCGTAAGGGCAGGGGCTCGAAATTAGTTAAAAGCTATATATGTATATTCGTTTGTTTTGTAACTCGCGCGGTACATATCGAACTTGTCAGTGACCTGTCTTCTGAAAGTTATTTGCTCGCATTAAAAAGATTTATTTCTCGACGAGGTAAACCAGTTGAAATAATGTCCGACAATGGAAGAAATTTTGTAGGCCTAGCAAATGAATTTTCAAAATTTTTATCAACTTGTTCTAGCGATATTAAAGAGTATGCAACTAGTCAAAATATTAAATTCGCATTTATTCCTCCATACGCGGCTCATTTTGGAGGTCTGTGGGAGTCCGGGGTTCGATCGTGCAAGCATCACCTTCTCAGAGTAGTTGGAAACGCACATTTAACTTTTGAGGAGATGAGCACGGTGTTAGCACAGATAGAAGCCGTTCTTAATTCCCGTCCCATTAGTCCCATGTCTGCAGATCCTAACGACCTCCTTCCCTTAAGTCCTGCTCACCTTTTGGTTGGTCGATCCCTAACAGCGCCCGTCACGGAACAGCTGGCTGATATTCCTGCCCATCGGTTGACGCGCTATCAAAGACTGGAGCAGATCAAGCAACACTTCTGGAATCGATGGAGCAAAGAGTACATATCGGAAATGCAGACTAGAACCAAATGGCGAGAAAACAAACCGGATCTTCAGCCCAACACTCTCGTGGTTATCAAGGAGGACAATTCTCCTCCACTGAAATGGAGTTTAGGTCGCATCATTTCCACGAAGCCTGGTAAAGATGGTGTGTCCAGAGTGGCGGACATCCAAACTGCGTCCGGAGTTATCAGGCGCGCGTTCCCACGTATTTGTCCACTACCTGTGACAATGGATGGCGATGAAGATGTTGGATGCCAGTAGCTCCAAGGCCGGGGGCATGTTGCGGCGTTACACTATGGTCCAGAGAAGTCGCGACCCTAACGCGTCTGTGCAAATTAAAATAGTCTGTGGCAGCTGCCGGTCACGGATTCGTCGGCGACGGTGATTGCTCAGCGGCCTAGCCAATGGGTGGCCGCTGACCGCTACTGGACACAATGACCACGCAATTTTGAATTTTAATTGTTACTTATCATTCGCTACTTGAATACGCTAACGAACTGTTTAACACGATACGCAAATTTTCATTGTAATACGCAAAATTATATATTATACGCATTTTCTACAAACACTTCGGTCGTTTGTTGTCAAATCTCCTGGACGGCCGAAACAATTACCAATACAATCACTCCGAGAGGTCTAACCACCGGGTCGGATTTAGTCAGTATTCTATTGAGTTAGTATTCTCATCCCCAATTCTCTAGAGAGCTCTATATTAAATTAAGTGTGGCCTTACAAGTCAGCGGACAATTAAGACACTTTAACGACGCCTCATTCATAGAATTAGGACAAGTAGTTAAGTTTAAGGGCAGCAGATTAACTGGCTCTCCGACACTGCACAAAAAGTCCATTGCACGGTTGATTGAATAAAGACAGTGGAATGTAGTTAAAAAATAGTGTAAAAAATTAAACACACGCTTTTATCAATAATACTACTTTAAAAGCAGAAAACAATATTAGATTCGGTTAGAAAATTGATAATTACTATTATGTGTATTTGGACATAGAGAGCTACGTAAAACCCCCGTCAATAAAACTGTAAGGCATAGGTCGTTTTTTCTTAAATTCTAATCGAAATGTGAAGCATTGTGAATCACAAAATATCATCCTACTAATATTATAAATGAAAAAGTTTTTTATCAGAATATACGGATGCTTGTTTTTTTCACGCAGAAACCACTGAACGGATTTTCGTCAAGTTTAGCCAATGATATTTAAAAAATATAGATACGTTATACCCTTACCAATCAACCAAAGTTCCGAAAAGAGCTACAACACATACACGTTTATCTTTTGTTTCACTACACCAATCACATTGGTATAATACCACAGAAGAAATAATAGTACTTATAAATAAGTACAAAGGCATTTTAACGCTGTATGTCAAATGTCAAGCACTTCTGACAACAACAAAAGCGTGCGTATCGTATCGGAAAGCAGAACGGGTAGTTGCCTGTTCCGCTCTTCATCGTCGGCGCGCTAGTGACATATCTACCTCGTTGTTATATTATAATATCATTGAGTTAAGCATACAGGTAGACCACGATGTGGTATACGACGTGGGGTAAGTTCTACTTATTACCGGAAAACAGGCAAAACCGTGGATGGAGCGCTAGTTGATTGAAAAACAAAATCAGCTTTAACTAAATACTAACACGTACAATGGCGGTAAACAAAGAATCGTTATCTAGACATACATCCTTCAGTATTCATTAATATTCCTCAGTTCGTAACGAAGTTTGACGGCACACCTCAAAACTTAGCGAATGCTCTGACTATTGTTTGTACAAACCTGATTTAGCGAGCAGTGAATGTACACAAATACTCCTTCTAACATCTAATCCGAGCAAAGTATCCAGTAACAATTAGTGTTGAATCTGATGAGTGAAACTCAGTGTATATTGCACTAATTAGACCTTTAGCTGCAGTAAACGTATATTATATAATACGAGTAACCGCTTTGCTTCGGTTTTCTTATTTTTTACACCTTGGGTTACATTATTGGAGTTTTATTAAGGATTCCTAATTTTTTGAAAATATTATAATATAGCCTATGTCATCCGGGATAGTGTAGCTTCCCAACAGTCAAAGAATTTTTCAAATCGGTTCAGTAGTTTCGGAGCCTATTCAATGCAAACAAACAATCAAATCTTTCCTCTTTAAAATATTAGTAAAGATTATGGTGATCAAATTACTGACATGCTCACCACAGATGTTATAAGTGACTGCTTGGACTTTGCTGTTCAACAACTTAAGAGGTCTTCTATAGGACACAGGTCCCTTATAAGGAGGCCTAGAACCTAGAATGTTGAACAGGCATCATGACAGATTTTGAAATACTGTTCTATATTGTTGGGAAATATATTATAATTACAACGTATATCATATTTCCGCAAAAAAATAAGGTTTAGTATAAAATAAATACATTTCAATTTATAAGTATAAAATTCGCACCAAAACGCTTCAAAGTGTCCGGGCGTGGTAGTGACGTCAGTCCTCAGGAAAACAAAAGACAATCCGTCATTATTAGTATGGTGATATTCATTTGTTTTAAAGCGTGTGACGTAATTGGCTATTTGACAGTTGTCACGATAAAATATGAAATGTGTTAAATATGGTTGCTTATTGGTTAACAATAGTTGAGTGGAGCAGGGTGGGGCGGAGCGGGGTGGAGCGGAACGGGGCGGGGCGGAGCGGGGCGGAGCGGGCCGGAGCAGAACGGAGCGGAGCGGTGCTTTGTCATGACGTTGTCACGTTAAACTACCGTCCGTAAACCGACTTTACAGACAACCATTTTTTTTTATCAAGAATTATACCTACTTATTTCTTTTGCATGTGTCCGGAGGCGTTCGACATGGCTGTGACTGCTTTAACTGCCTAACAATAAAAACCAGGTTCGACGGTCCAACGTGTATTTTAGGGTTCCGAAGTAAAATCGGAACCCTTAGTTTATTCATGTCTATCTGCCTGCCTGTCCGTCCGGCTGTCCGTCCGGCTGTCCGTTCGTCTGTCGGAAGCAAAGCGCCGAGACCATTAGTGCTAGTAAGCTGTATTTAGCATGGATATACATATTTATTAAAACTCCAGAATCGTAGAAAATGTTTTTCAATATTTTATAATATTTAGTTAGAGTCAAGTAGTCAAGTGTCCCCCCCCCCCCCCCCCGCCGGCTAAAAAGTTGGAGTTGGACAGTCAAAAATTTAAAAAAATCGATTATTTATGATGAATTTACAAGAAAAGCTATCACGGCTGTGTTAGCATAAGTAGTTAACGAGTAGTCGACATACTTCTACGAAACCCTACGATGAAGTCTTGTAAGGTCATTGTACTACGGTGTATCACAGTTCTACAGTCCTGCGTAGCACTTTGCTACGGCACGGTAGCTCTTAAAATCCCGAACTAAAAATCATTTATCATGACGTAGTATTATTTGTTTTTTGTACAGTCAGCATCAAATAGATGTAAGCGGTTAGGGCAGTCAAGTTGATCTCACATACATAAATTCGTAAAGATCTACGCAGTTAGATCAATTTGACTGCCCTAACCGCTTACATCTATTTGACGCTGACTGTACGTAATTTGTGACCTTTGACCTCGGATAAAAACTATGGATAAAAACAATACACAAGCGGGATCGATGGGGACTTTTGGCAAAACATTTGTTAAGACGTATTTAAGGTCTGTACAAAAATCCAGCTTGTTGGGAATTAATGCAAACTAGCACGTTTTTCTTGTATTATTAACATTTTATATGACGCGGACATCGAGTGTTTATGCTACACTGAGCGACGTCCGCGTCAGAGCCTCGTAAAATGTTAGTGAAGTTGCTCGTGCCCGGCCCGGCTCGTGCCCGGCACGGTGTAGCATAATTCATCCCTTAGTTGCCTCACAGAAAATACAAACAGAAATACTCCCACTTTCTTCAATATTGCAGAATATACACTTGTCCTACAATATTTACCGGGAGATAATTTTATCCAAAAACTGCGTTAACCGTACCACGCGGCGAATATCTTGTTGCCGCAAACTAATCAGCGTCAAAAAATCTACCTAATATCAGCAGCTGGTTTGGTACCGACAGCAAAAATAGAAAATATATATTTAAAACTTCAAATAAATGACGACAGCCGGAAATTGTTTGCTGCACTAGGTAGTTTACGTAGATTGCATAACTTTCTTCCGACATCCACTAAAATTAGCCTTGCTACATCTCTGCTTTGCCCGATTCTAGACTATGCTGATATTTGCTACTTGGATATTACAGAGGAGCAACTAAACAAGCTTGAGAGACTTCGAAACGTTTGCATTACGTTCATATTTGGGCTTCGCAAATATGACCATATCTCAGTATTTCGTGCTAAACTCAAGTGGCTCCCAATGCGTCTTTGCCGGAATAGACATGTACTTTCTGCTCTGTACACTACGCTATTTAATCAATCTCCTAGTTATCTAAGAAACAACTTTGAGTATCATTGTCTTACACACGACCATGTGCTTCGCTCTTCACACAACCTTGTCCTTCAAACACTTCACCATAAATCTTTCACTGCTTCTGCTGTACGTTTGTGGAATTCCTTACCTTCCCACATATTGATAAACATAGTCCTAGTACTTATTATCATCACCTCTCTATTGCATAGATATGTAATGATAGCTGAACTCATCCAACGGTGATTTCTGAGAGCCAGTACTTTCTTTCTTCTCACTTCTTTCTTGGTCGTTGTCATCGATGATGCTTTTAGAGCTATTGAAGTTCAAAAGAAACATTAAACAATAATTATCATTGGGTGTCTTGTCGATATACTGACAATACACTCGATGATAAGTGTACTATGATAATGATATAATGTCGGTAGTACAGACACCGCGAACTGTGTCGCGCTAGGAGGTACCTACACCCCACTTTCTTGGTTCTCTTTACAAAAAACTGAATCCACTGAAAACATTTGCCAATTGGCAATAGTTCATTGCGCAAACATCGGTTTCGCGGTGTCGGTTCTATACGCTAATAATAACAGTTCAATGGTTTTTACGTTTATTTTTCGGCATTTTTTTGTGAACGGTACAACTCATCAATATTCCCGCGCGCTTGGTGTGACGTCGCAATAAGATTTATTATTCGCACTCTCATTACTCATGTTTGCGAACACCTACACATTTTGCCGACCGTACCTACATAGTTGTATGTATCGGATGTACGTCCTCAGGTAGGTATTTATTTCTACACGTGGTCAGAGTTTAATATTATGATAATGTTATTCTCTAATCACACAAATCGAACTCATAGCTGAATCCGCGACAAAAATAATGGCGCAGTGGTTATCATGCCGGATCGCCGCGGCAAAGGCCCTGGGTTCGATTCCCAGGGAGGCGGACATTTGAATGACGTGTTTGAATGTCTGTTCTCGATCTGGAAGTGTGTGTTCTTGTCTTTGTGTTTTGTCTATGGGTCCCACGACACAGGAATCCTAGACTAGGATTCCTGAGTATTATAGGAATGGATAATTTTGTTGGATAAATGAGAAAACTTGTCAAATAATACTTAAACTCAGAAATCATATACGGCAACACTCTTCTCACACTACAGAATGAGAAATAGTTTGACAAGAATAGGGTTGTACAATGCTTATTAGTAACAAATATTTTTAATGCATAATTATTAGAAAAGTACTGTTTATAATCCTTTTTACGTCCATATGTGTAGATGTTTGCCTTTCGACCTTATATTACTCGGTTTTGGTTTCAAGTTCCATAATGAATAATGTATTTACTTAAATAAAACTCTCAAACGTCTTTAATTTATATCACTTTACCTGTTACTTGATACATCATAATAATACAATGAAAAACAGCACGAAATAAAACTATTTGTGACAGCCCTAGCCATCGCAAGTCACGTGACATATTTAAATGCAAGACAAGCGCTCGTTTCGAGTCGTGCCGCACTTTGTAATATTTTTTATTTTCTTTGATTTACAGGCATGATTCGCTGTTCAGAATCTTGAATGAAAAGCAGTATCATTCCCTCAGATTTTATGGTTAATATCACAGTTTAACTGTACGTATGAGAAGATGTTTTATTTTTGTAGTACAGCAGCAAAACTTTAACAAATACTTCATCTTTGTACCAGTCTGATATTCTGTCAAATATAGATCAATTGGGCGAAAAATATAAAAACCTTACCTTG
Source organism: Thymelicus sylvestris (assembly GCA_911387775.1). NCBI lineage: Eukaryota > Metazoa > Arthropoda > Insecta > Lepidoptera > Hesperiidae > Thymelicus > Thymelicus sylvestris. Next base: position 35,383,318 of record OU426885.1, on the reverse strand, counting down.
GAAATGTAACCACAGTTTACTATAGTAATTTTATCTTTATATCTATGAGTCTGCGATCTAACGAGCTGATGATCCATCTGATGGTAAGTGGATGTCGTCGCATGGATACCAGTGACACCAAAGGCATCACTAATGAGTTGCCGGTCAAGAAAGAGAGAAGAAAAAGAAAGTACGAACTCTCAGCTTCCAAGCGGAAAACGTCGCGGCGTCGATTCGTTTGACGGTTCAATTGTTTTCTTTTGTTGTTCAAAAGAACATTTGAACAAAATCAATGCGTAAGATTGTGAGCATTTATTGTCCAACCTGGATAAAGCTATGCACACACAAATGGTCTACTCCACAACGCAGCAGCATAAATTTGGTGGACGCTTAACGCCGACGCCAGCATCCAGCTCTGCAATGTGTAATATACACCTCATTATTCAAACGCACGTCACAATTTAAGCGTTCGTTAACGCTAAGACAAAATTGCGTTTATTGCCGGACAACATCCATTAAATTTTCAAAATATACATTACAAATGATAAATATAATAATACATGCTATTTGGCAACCAACGTATCATCGATGCTTATAGTGTTTCTGATGTCCCTTGTAATTCATGACTGTGAGTGATCATTTTACCATTTGAGTCAACTACTTACATAAAATAAAAGTATAGGTCCTGAAATTCTTAATTTCATTGACCTTCAGCGCTATAAAAATGATATAGTATTAATGCGACATGTAAAGCATAAAACAATGTGTTATTTGTACAAATAGTCGACAAATTTCCATAAAAAAATTGATTACTGTCGCAGTGTGAATAGATTGCTTTAGGAAGGAATCATTAATACATTCAAATCTAGTAATCCAGGACCAATGGCTTACATAAACACCAACCATTACATTCAGTATACAACAATTTGAATGGCTATTGCATATAAGATTATCAATCAGTACGCTCTGGACAGATTACAGCGACGCAGCTCTCAAAGCCTTGTATCGCGGTATCAATAGATGGCTTTAAGGTCAAGAACAACACGCTTTGATTAAACGTACATGCATCGCTTAATTACGACCGAAAACAGACCGCAAGCAAGCTCCGTAATAACGAGATGCTATCGCTATACCGATATTGTGTCAAGATGGGATGTTGTCATAATACTGATAATGTAATTAGCTTCGGTAACTATCGATGTAGAGATATAGTACAGGTTAAAGTAGGGATAGATGAGTTCCAATGTCGGTTCCGTGCAAACAAAATTATGATAACATTAACTCAACTCAATCAGTCCAAAAGTGTAATCACGTACACATAAACACACCACTCACCTACGTACACACACACTCACACACATAAGACTAAGATAAAAATAAAGAAATGTCATGTCTAGACTAGATTGTAAATAGAACAGATTTGAATGAAATAAGGGCAAAGGAAAAAAGAGTCTATAAACAGGGCCTTGAAAAAATATGGCGGCTTGTATGTACTCGTATGTAAAGTATGAGGGTTGTTAAGTGTTTAAACATAAAAAGAGTAAACCTCTGTCACGAAATAACATAACATTTTATCACCCACAATCCCTGCATAAATACGTCTGCAAACTCCTTCATAAATATGTAAATTCCGAATATTTCAGTTGAAGCCATACAATTTTGAAGGTAAATCTGTAGAACTAACGGACGAATAGCATCAGCTTTCTATAGGTACCAAAGTGAAGTGCTTCATGCGGTGACAAAATTGGTTCGTTCTATACACATTCACCTTGAACTGTGACGTACTGTTGTGAAAGTAGGGCGAGATACTCGTACAATTTGCATGGGGCCGAAAATCTTTTGAGTTTCACAAAAATTATGAACGATTTCCAGAAACACAGCTGAATAACTGTGCTTAAATTAAAACATTTGTAGGTAAGGTACGTTTCGTACTGCCTGCGATGAGTAGTAAGCGAGATAAGTTCTAATCTCAAAAAAACATAGATTAGGGCATGATTAGGGTTATTAAGCCCCGCCCGACGCCGACGTACCATTAATACCAAACGATATAAGACAGACGATACCAAAAAGAAGGGTAAAAGTTTAACGTGTCTGTTTGTCTGTCTGTAGCTCCCAAACGGACGAACCGATATTGATCTAATTTTTTTTCGCCTGAAAGGTTTTGTTACCTGGATATTTTTAAATTTGAAAATTAATAGTTATGAGTTTATGGCACTATATTTCTACATCTATCTTTTACCGATTTAAGCTCCTCGTAGCGTCCTCCATTCACCTGGGTGCCACGAACTGATGAAGATAGTAGCCGTATTCGGGCGGCTTAGAATACTAACCCCAATCCCACGCTGGATGGGTGTCGTAAGAGGCGTCTAAATCCGGCATGCTAGTGGTAGGGCCTCTTGAAGGGATTATTGGTAATGTTGATTTTAATTAATACCATTATTACTATTATTATTTATTCATGGGGTTCGCCTGGATAGCTACCACCCTTGAGCATGAGTCACCCACCAAATGTTTTTTCTGTCATGGTCATGACAATAGATGATAAAAAAATCGACCCCACTTTATAAAAAAAAAATTTTTTTTATTTTACCAATGCGCTTTAAAGTAATAAATATTCATGACAAATTACAGCTTTCCAGCACAAAAAGTCTAAGTTATGCTGCGCTATGACGGACAGTCATAACAATACTATAAAGCAGACTGACCATTAGGTGTAAAATCTTCATCGCCGCTCATCACCAAACTCCGTTATCAGCGTTAACTTAAATTTAGAATATAGCTTATAGTTTATCGTTGACAATGGGACCCGTTGCAAATTAAAACATGTCGGGGTACAAAGAGGAAAAATTGTGATACAAAAATTATTCAAGTCATTACATCTTCCTTTTCCCCCGTTTATCCGCAATAAAGTATAGCATTACCGATTCGCAGGGGATGGGGGCGAGACCCTACATCCGCCCCCATTATTTTCTTATCGGCCCAGCAATATCATAATTAGTGCTGTGGTTTCTCTTTGATTGGTAGTGTTGTTTAAACAAAAGGAGCAAAGTATTCACACATCCACGTTACGAATCGATCTCTTTTATTGTGGAATAATATGAATCCTTTCGATATAGATAAAACTCATCATATATGTATTGTGTGCCGATTTTTGTACAGCATAAAATCTCAATTAATATTCAGGCAATTGTTGGAAGATGATTAAAATATTATATAATATGGCGCTCAGTCAAGTGTGAATTGATTGACTTGGACATACTTTCTAGTCATAATGGGGCTGCTTAGAATACTAACCCCAATCCCAAGCCAGATGGACGTCGTAAGAGACGACTAAATCCAACTTGCTGTTGATAGGGCCCCTCGGAGGGATACATACATGCAAATTTAAAATCCTGTAAGCTTAGTAGCGATGTTAAAGCTACTAACTGTCACTTTGCACATATAGGACATATCTGGTTAAATATTAAAGCTTTGTATTACTATGAAAAACATGTTTCAGTGCAGGCAACGTAATAATAACCTATTTAGCAAGAAAATTGCTTCTACCCGCTCACGGCTTTTATAAAATAAAAATATGAACACGAAATGAAACGCAATACCTACTATGCGTTTTTTAATAGAGTATTTCCTATAACAAAGTCTTTTAATACTGAGATCAAAGATTTTTACCACATACAACATCATTGACTGAGATAGATTAACGTAACGTAAATGCACCAGTAATGGACAAGGAACCAGTAATGGACAAAAAAAAGAAATCATCTAGATTAAGGACATGAAGCACTTTTTTAATATTTGCAACACTGTAACATAGACTTTAGTTATTAGTTAAGCTACCAAAGTTTGACATTTTATTGAATTCGGTCTGTTAGATACAAAAAGGCGTGAATTATGAATTGTTTAAGTGACAGTAAAATATTAGTGACTTTTCTTTAGGAAATTGTTAGTACGGTATGGAGAAAGTTTCATCTGTAAATGTGTATTGCTTTATTTTAATTAGAATGTGTTTTTTTTTTTTGATGAGTTACCCATGAAATATAAGTCAACAATACACAATGTTGTTACTCCAGACTTCCAGAGTGGTTTTGTTTATTGATATTTTGTTGGTGTTTATGACTGGTGCACCAAAATTGAATGATTTCATTCCGGAATTATAAGTAATGAAATGAAATGAAAATTCAATTACCCTTTTATGTTATTTCAGATCATGGTCTACCTGTGTGCTAAACATACATCCATACATCATCATAGCGTAAAAAAACATATAAAAAAAACATAAACAAACAAATTTTTTTCACTTTCCTTTTGAAGGAACTTTTAAAATCTTCTGTAAAGTGAACTTTATATGGTGACAAACAAAGATGAGAATATTAAAGCTCATAATTTAAAACTGCGCAATTTTAACTAATTAAAGCGTGCGTAAAGCGAAAACGGTCGCAAAACTGACACAAAACCGATTAACCTATATTCTTTTAAAAACCGTTCGCATATTTTTTATACATCCCTTTTGCTCGAACGTGCCGTCTCGGCTTCTGCGAACAAAGACAACACTCGAGCTCCCGAGGGTTCTTGGAGCTTGCGAGGGTTCTTCGAGCTCGCAAGGGTTCTTCGACCCACCCGATATAGTGTCAATGCTCTGACAAGAGCTGGGTACAATAGCCGTGAAGGGAAATGTTGTTTTTTAATAGATAAATAGGCTAACGAGAAGAACAGGCCTATCGTTTTTCACACCCAAGCTAAGCCACAGATGATAAGCAAGAGTGACACATTAAGTTTTTTTTTTCAAAAGTTGACAAATAAACTGGTAAATTGCAACGGATGTAACAGGTTACATTGAACAATTTGTACAGGCTACTTGAGCACAATCCAACTTATTTTATTTTATTTCAAGCTTATTAATTTTTAAGTATTTAACTGAAAAAATTGTCCGTCATTAATACGTGCGTAAGTTGATGTCATGTAAACTCGGTCAATGGGTGAATTTTAAATATAACAAATCAGGTTTAGACATTTGTGGGTGCATATTCTTGAAACTCATTGTATTGTAATACATTAACTGTGTAAATTAAAAAAATTGTGTGTATTTATGTACGCACGTAAGAAGTTATATTACCTCTTACGTATAAGTGCCTCTCGCTCGCACCCACGAGCCACGCTAGCAATCCAAAACTCATGTCGCTTTTAAAGCTGTCGCATCGTAAAAATTTAGTCTCATAATTATTTCCAAATACCCCTTAGGAAGGATAACTTCAAAAGTTATTTTTAATGACTTATTACGAAATTAATTTCTTTTGCTTCTTTATAAACGGTTTATGTTCAGTCAATTTTCTGACTACATTCGATTTGTACCGACTCGATTAACAGCCAGTAATTAGGTAATAACAAGTTGCGTGCGAACCATAAAGTTTATTCACAAATCGCAATCAGTTGCTATTTGACCGGCAATTGCAGTAATTACCCCGTTACCTAATACCTAGCAATGAGCTAATGAATGCAAAATGACGTCAGGAGAACAACGTTACCGGCTATTAACGTTTTCATCCAATCGTTATCTCGTTAAGAGAGCAAAAGCTTTGTTCGTATTTAACTGTTGCCTATAATTTTCCTACCCTCTATTTTTTTAAATGGTTCATTTTTGTATACTGATCATTGATTTTTCATACATATGATCTCATTATAACATCATGATCATGGTTTCTGCTTTTATGAAGATAAAAATAAAAAGTCGTTTTTAATGTCATTCATTCTTCACAATTTCAGAAGGTAGCTTAGAGTTGTAGTCACAAATAATTAATTGCTTTAAAATTATTTCAGAATTGTACCTACTTAAATTGTATGAAAAACGCGAAATAAATAGTAGGTACCTACTGAAATAAATGTTACGATTTCTATAGATGGGCTCTTCGAACAGCACAACGTCTTCTCGCAACGAAACACAAGCTTTTCCTCGATTTATTTAAGAACACTGCCAACATTTTTATTAAAACTACAGTATCGACGGTAATTCAATTGTCGCCATCAATATTCGACCGACAATGAAATCATAGCTGCTGCCAACTAAACAGAATTGATTAACCAATTATTGAATACCAGAACTGACTGCGAATTTGTGGGACCATTGTCCTATCTCCCGGACTTTACAATACTGACGGATTAATTTTTCATTTATTGGTTTACTGAACTAGTAATATTGTGCTAACTATCTTCAAAATTATGGAAAATGTATGTCAGGGATATTAAGATTATTTAAACGGCCTGTGGTCTGGCAATCTTCGGCGTACTTTTGACCCCAAATCGAAACGAGGGACTGAAAGTACTGCGTACGAGTAATTCCCCGTATATCGCGAGGACATCGACGAACAACAACAGATATCGACGAACATCGATGGACATCGACGGACATTGATGGATATCGACGGACATCATTAGAAATCTAAGGACAACTAACTTACTAACTGGAATATTCTCTTTGAAATTTATCGTTCACCAGTTTCTCTGGCGTGTTCTCGAAGGACTTAAATTATTATGGTTACTGTATTGAAACTAGCTAATGCTCCTGAACCCAACTATCAACTTTAGAACCAAACAATCTTATAATTTAGGATTAAACAATAATCATTTATCAATATTTTTAATGTGATTAGCATTGAAGGCTTTCAAATTTAGGGCGTCTAATCAATCATTTTTGGTAATGGGGCCTGTTTCTGAACTAGGTCCTAGATATTTAAAAATACATCTTCATGGAATGAAGATTTATCATTCGTTAACATTCTCATAAGTCACTTAATTATTTATACTTATCATCTTTTATACATCACATTACTTTATTATTTTTCTTCTGTTTTTAACATTATTACTATTATAGCTATAGTTATTGAAACTGTTGTTTTGTAAGTAGATTCGTCATCAGAAGCATCATTCGTCCGAACAGCGATACAAAAAGGTCGTACTGAAAACCAGTAGCCGTGGTTCGCCGCGGCAAAATGCTGAGTACCTTCTTTGTTGAGCACGTTATGTTTATGATCTGTTAACATTCACAATTGCTGTATTACCTGACAATATACAACCTGTTGCATAATGCTTAACAAAATTAATCATTTCATTTCAATCATTTCATTTCATATTACTTTTCACAAACAAAAATGTAAAACATAAATTCTATAATGAAATTATTGTGCGGTCATCCATGCTAGTCCAATAAATACATATTCAGTCTCGAATATTGCATAATTGTGTGTAAGTAATCATCTATAATTACAGTTCAGAAGCGTATCAGTAAAGCGTTTCGTGGAATTATTACTGGGTTATGCCATAAAATTAATTACACGTAAATTAGATTAACCCGTAATTACTAATCTTTGCACGGATTCTGCATCAAACATTATTTTAATAATAATTGTATTAACTACTATTGAGTCGAACGTCCTGGGGGGCAAGTCTGCTATTTCAATAGTGTCAGAATAGTCTATCATTGATTTCATAATTGTCGATTTTGACAAGTTTGGTAATCTACTAATTTAATGGCGTCATTATGACTTTCCAATGGTCAGCCACTGACACTCCATTGAAAGAAATGGCGTCTAGTGGGTAATCTCGTACATAATGGCAAATGAATGACGGACCTATGCAGTAATCTGCTAAAATTTTGACAGTTCCTTTGATCAGTGACATACCATTAGACCGTCATTGTGCAATAATTGCTTTCAATTCGTTACGAGTGTAAAGTTGTTAACAATAATTGTGGAAATTGAAGATATATTCACTACGAGCAAATATTCTCGAGCTAGCCAACGCAGTGGATGCTAGAGAAAGAAGAGTGGAATGCATAAAACGTCATCGAACCCGTCGCTTGACGAGAATTACTACGAACCCCTTTATTGATATTCCCGAGACGGAATTATTTGTAAAAACGTTTCGCCTTGGAAAGGACTCAGTAAGGGGGTTAATTGAAGAACTCATTCCCCTTATGGCCAGAGTCCAGACCGCGTCAAAACGATAGCATATCGGCAGAAATGAAGGTAAGAAAACTGAATTTTACTAAGACGACCCACAAACCCATTGATGTATTACTTATTCTTTATCTATAAACATCTCTGGGCAATTGTTTTACATACTCAATAACAGTGTCTATTTTTATATTCAATGAATTTCTTAATTTAGAAAAATAGATGCATTAGTTCTTGTATATGCCAAGAAAAGTAAGTAATATATAAAATAAACAATTTAATCTAATAAGACGTTTAGTTAAATTGGGGTTGTATTCAAGTAAATTGATTTTTTGCAGGTGTTTGCTTGTAGCACGTGCTTTACATTATATACCACAACTGCAGTTAAGAATGCATGTTGCATACTGCACAATATTGCTAACATGGCAAGAGCACCGTTGCCACCTGATGAAGTTTATGCAGAAGCACTTGGCTTGCAACAGGTATTTAATTTCTATTCCACTATTTTGGAATATAATGAATCTTTATTTCTACATATATGTACTACATTGATGTAGTATTTATTTACATTTCAGTTTTTTTCAACAAAAAGACATCTAAGTTACAATATCTAATGTAATAATAGTATCTAATCAGAATCAGTCTTCATATAAAATAAAAAGATCTTCAATATTTTAATCATCATTTAATTTTGAATAACAAATCACAAATTTTACCTTATATAATAAAAATAATAACAGTTGTGTTTTATTTACTAATTAGTCTTGTTAATTTAGGAGAAAAATAATAGTGCAGCACCTAATCAAGAACATCGAAGGGTGAATCGAGATCTTCTTGAAGGTTGGGCACTGCAGCAGGCTCTTGTTGACAGACTGTGGAGAAATGCATAAATTAAATTAGCAGGTATGTAATGTAAACCCATCTCAATATTCTAGTGAACGAAAATGCTCTAATTATTACTATTTAAATGTTATTACCATTAACTCTTTGTTTCAGATCCACAGTGCACTACTGTACAAAATATTATTTAAACTGAGGATTTAAAATAAATGAATACTCTTTTTATAAACACTGTTTCATTTAATCATCTAACATTACAACCATTTGTAATCCACTGCTGTATTCGTTGTAGAACTAAAAAAATGCAAATTTACAACAAAGATACATTTTATTTTTTTATAATGCATACCTAATTATACTGTATTTAGATACTTACTGTGCGCCACTCTCCCGGCGTTTTATTTGGGCAGTCCGCCGATAGAGAATTTAAAATTTGGGCGCACCGCACTCCAACCAGTACCGTTTAGATAGACTGCGCCCTTCATTGGTGCGGCTGCAGTGGCCAAGAGCCAGGTCTTTTTGGTGTTCTAAGAAATCCATAACAGCAGAAATTTGCTCAATATGCATCATTTTAGACTTATAATAAAATTGTTAACTATCAAAAATTGATCGACTATGACACACACGAAAATCAATAACAATAAAGTTTCTCTCAAACGTCTATAAGCAGTAATGTCACATTTGACTTTTGACAGCTAAACAGATAAAATATTATTGCGTTTCTCTGTTGCGTTGTGAGTTTTTTGCTATTTACGAACTTCCTACTCCTTCAGATTGCTTTTAACACTAATAAATAATATATTAAAATGTATATAAATGTAATCTGGCATGAATAAATGTTAAAATTTTGTAGTAGTTTTTCGAAAATCATTTCTACCAACGGGTTTTATAATAATGGCAATACTACAATGCCATTCTAACACAATTCTTGTACGACACCATTGTCCGGCCAATGATCGACCATTATGAATTAACAGATTACGAACTTTTAGCAAAATGACAATGGGGTCGTGTTGGAATGACGAACATTGTAAAAATAGCAGACTTGGGACCCTGATCACTCATGATTTCCTGCTACAAATTCATTATAGTTTCTGGTTAAATTGATACACAAACATTTTGGGAACTATTCAAATAGAGGAGTAGTTTATTTCTCCTAAATAGGGAAGTTACTATCAAAGTTAAAGTTTTTAGTTATATGACTTTTTAAGGTTAAAGCTCCGCTCCTTTTCCTTAAATTAGTCGCTAAGCATCACCAAAGTGAGCAAGCTATAGTCGGAAAAAAATGTTTGAAAAATCTTGTGAAGAATTTGAAACGCTCCTAAAACGGCCCTCTTCAATAAGTAGCAGTCGTTAAGCTACATCGAAACCATATATTTTTAGATATATAATGTAAATCTTCAGACTTCGTCCTGTAAAAAGTTTTTTATTTTGAGATGTAAACTATCATATCTTTCAAGTTGGATCAAACTGCACATGGTATGCAAATTTGATTAAAATCGGTTAAGTAGCTTAGGAGTCCATCGCGGACAAACAACGTAACACGTAATTTATATATATTAAGATTATAAAAAGGAAAGATTTGATTGTTTGTATTGAATAGGCTCCGAAACTACTGAACCGATATGAAAAATTCTTTCACTGTTGGGAAGCTACACTATCCCCGGGTGACATAGGCTATATTATATTTTCAAAAAAATTAGGGATCCTTAATAAAACTCCAATAATGTAACCCAAGGTGTAAAATAAAAAGAAAACCGTAGCAAAGCGAGGAAGGTTACTCGTGTGGATGTGATGTGTCGCTCGAGAGCTGTATGGAGTAATACTTCTGATGTGTCTCCAGTCTACACTATTGTATGTACCGTTAACCGGTCACGTGACCCGATACAGCCCGGGACAATAAATTAATAACGGCAAATGGAACCAACTCGCCATTGTCCAAACTTTGTTCACGCCCTAATCGGATTGTAAAGCGATTACGTTATTGTTCTAATATTGGAACGCTTGTTTTAAACGAGATTTGAATTTTCGGTATTGTTGAACGTTTTAAATTACTCAGCGATACTTATCATGCAATGATAAGTTTAAAATGTATATAAAATTGTGAAATTGGCAGGGTGATGATGATAATAAATATGGCTTTGACTGCTGTTTTTATACCTATCTTCGATATCTATATAATATATATCTAATCTATATAACCTAAAAATATCCCACTAATATTATAAATGTGAAAGTTTGTGAGTTTGGATGTTTGAGACGCAACACTGTGGCTTGTAGGTACAGAAGTCATCACAAACTGGACGGCAAAGCTTTTTGTACTAATTTACTTTAGTGAGACCCATCACTGATGTCGCATCCTCGAAGACTTCTGTGCGCCTAGTACTCGCTTAAAATTAATTTCTACTATAATCGGTGCGCTGTAGCATGGTGCGGGTGACAGTTTCAATAACGTTTCGTTTCACTCTTGAAAGTTACCGTGATTTACAAATTGTGACTTAGTAGTTCAGCTGTACCACATTCATAATATATTAAATCAGTAATTATTGAAGTAAATTAAATTAAACCCAATCAGAATGTTCTAATCTACAAATAAAACCTATTGGAAAGAAAAATTAAGCAAAGTCATAAGCGTATAACGTAATGCCACAGACGTATTTACTATAAGTACTCAGATGAAGGAATAAAAGGCAGATAACGTCGTTCGAATATGACGTAAGCCTACCACGAATAATACAAAATAAAAAACTAATACAATCTCGTGTCACTACTAAAGAAAGCATCAAATTGCATGAACGTCGCAATTGTCAAAATTTATTAAATAATTTTATCAGATAAAATGCCGTCTTGCATTTTTAAACTATGTAAAAGTAGTTTGCAAAATCAAAGAGAAGAAGATGGAATGTCTTTTCAGAGGTGTCTGTTCATTATTTTATTATTTATTTATAATAATATTTTTGCGGTTTACTCGGAACACAAAACCTCGACAATTATTCATTTCTATACCAGCTTTATGTGAAAATCGGTTACCCTAAATTTGGGGAAATATGCATGAGCTATTTGAACAGTGGTCGATTTATAAATTTACATCGAAAAAAAATTATTACCTAAAAAAGTAAATATTTGTATTTATTTAAACTTAAAAATCAGGAAATACAGCCAATGCATAAACACCTAACGCTGGGATATTATAAACACAAGATAGATAGTACAAAGGTTTAGAGGGATAAAATTAGCATTTTAAAACATATTATTTTGCAAACCGGGTTATTTGAAAATGTCACGTTTGCCCACGTTATTATGCATGATTGAAAGAAAATATTATGTTATATTTTAGTTTCTGTTTTTAGTTTAGCCTACTCACTAAAATGATTTCAATTATAATTTTGCAGATTGCCGACAGATGCTATTACAAGAGAAAAAAATGCACTTTGCTTCGTCTTTTATTATGCGTACCACAAAGGACTGAAATTAATTGTCCGCGTTTGTGTTCCCGTCAAATTATAATGTGGGTGTCTTCAAGTCAAGAGTGAATAGGCGTCTACTAAGTAAGTGTGCTTTACCATCCACGATTTCATTACCGCTTACCATCTCAGGTGGTTTTGTGGTCAAACACTAACTTATTCTGCATAAAAAAAGTCCATAGGTTAATTAAAACAATTAAATATATTGAAGTATTATTTTATATAAAAGGAACATTTACATATATTTTGATAAGTGTACTTTTTGATAACTAGTGATGAAATTAAAATCAGTTATGATTATCACATATAATACAACTTAAATTTTTTTGACTGTTTTTCTATGCATTTGTTCCACCTTATCTCAGGAACGGCTTAATAAAAGATTTGGTTTTCACTGACGTATTCTAATGAGCTTGGGTTAACATTTAGTGTTTGTTTTATTTGAATCGGTTCACAAATAAAAAAATCACGACAATTTAAAGAATACCATCCCTACATTTATCGACTGTGGGCTTACCGAAGCGAAGCAAGGGCGTTCACTAGTAATAAATAATTTAATTGTGCATAATTTGTTAAGTTGGAAATATGTCAAACAACATTTACAAACTTGCGGGAGATTGTGTCTTTTCACTTGGCATCCTCACACACACAAAGAATTACGTGTCCATACGGTGCCACTGCTAGTTGACATTAAGGTTGTCACGCACACATCGCGAAAAAGTGACTTCACGTCATTCGTTACATTTTCTTTGCGAATGTTCCATCTGCCTTTTATTTCTTTCATCTGAGTATAAGTACTGACGGATGTAAACGTCATATAGACAACTGTCACCCGCACCATGCTACAGCGCACAAGGTATAATGGTGAACAAATCCGATGACAAAAATACCCCAGCTTCGTTTTGGCACACTTGCTTGCATATTTTTGCTATCCTAGTACTGACTGCAAGTGGGGGGTGTCAGGTTTTATTTCGTTACGGAATTTCTTGATTCTGTCGCCGTGCTCAAAGCCCGCGATAAAAGCTATGCAATAGCTTAAAATTAGATATTTTGACGTGAGAATTTTCGATTGAAAATTAGGGTGCTTTTTCGTTATTAAATCAAAATAAGGTGAAAAAAGAAATATTTTACGAGTAAATAAAAAAATTACAGTATGTTGAGGAACATACTAAGGTAAGTTTTCACCAAATTTCGCGAAAATGTTTTTTTTTTTGTAAAAGATAAAAATAAAAAACCAAAAACGTGGTTATTTGAATTTTTCACATAAATTTTGAGGTTATGTAAAAAGTGTTAATACAAAAGTTGTAAATCTTTTTATTACCTACAACATTGCCATTTAACTTTTTCCATAGGACTTGTAGTTTTGCTGAATATTGAGATAAACTGTTTTTTTACGCTTAAACCCCCGCTCCCCCACTTCTCAACCTCAGATCGCCCGTAAATTATTTTTCATTTCATTTTTGTTATATTCTCTTCCTTTTGCAGTGGGTTTCATCCTACTATTTTTTATTAATTTTTTTTGGTTTCAAAAATTATCGGCACTGGTCTATTATGTTTACTTTTTAGTTACATCTGAGGACTATTTCGTAACAATATTTCGTTACTACCTTTTCGTTAGGTACATTTATTTTGAGAAATACTCATAATATGTATTATATAATAAATAAATAGTATATAATATAAAGCAAGTATATAAAATATACCTGTAATTACATTGAATCCAAAACTTTTTAAAAATATTTACCTATTTACATTTAAAACGACGATTTAAAACTAATTTAGTTTTAAATGAATATTCTTGTACACGCATATTGAAAAAAATACATAATTATGTTTGATAAGTGTTTACTTATTTAATAAAGTAATTATTTATAGTCGGCCAATCCACACTTGTTCAGTGGTATGGTGGTGTCGTGGTCCCAGATTCTACTTTTATCTAATAACAGTTCTCAACAAATGGAACTACTGGTTTGAATTGCAAAATTCTTTTTGTGTTGGATAGTTCATTTATCGAGGAAGGCTTTAGGCTATATGACATCATATATTTTAGTAGTTTGTTTTTACACAAACTAACGCGGGTGAAACCGCGAGGCACAGCTAGTAATACATTAAACACAAAAAATATTTGTACGGATGTCCTTTAAAGACTCTGAAGCAATCCAAATGATATGCCTTGATATGCTGATATGCATTTGAAAGGCAATAATCCGCAGGTGGTTTGAGACCACTAACAAAATGCATTAGGTACATTCAGTCCATTGATAAAGTAGATTTTCCACTTTTACCATACAACAATTTGATGACAATGTAAAGATGACACATCAACTCATCAGATTTTTTTTAGCGTAGTGGAACACGCCTGGTATCCACTAGTAGATATATTATACTAGCTTTTGCCCGCAGCTTCGCTGCTTTACTAACGCCATCTATTAACAAAATCCGGAACTAAATATCTAGTAACTAACAAAATATCGATCTCCCCATGGGGATGTTTTACCGCGGTAAAAAGTAGCCTACGTTACTCTCCACCCTCGTCACTATCTCCACACACAAAAACCATACCATATAACAGCTTCATTGCAACGTGAAAGACGGACAAACAAACAAACACACTTTCACATTTATAATATTAAGTATGGAATTAAGTATGGATTTAAGTTGGCCATTCACGATCAAGTGTACTTGTCAAGTTTAGAGTTTAACTTGATATGGAATTTAGCTTGAATGAGATAGTCATATGGCCAGATAGCCATACACCGTTAAGTTTACTGGATGCCGCATCAAGTCCGCTGCAAACTTGACAAGTATACTTGCTCGTATATATCCAGCATTATGTATTAAATTCCAAGATTAGATATTTTAGGATGATCAATTCATGCTATTCTGATTGAAATAGTCGTTTGCTGTTTTGCTTGCAATGTAAAAAATATATTTTACAATATTCCTCCTCAGACGGTGAAAGAAAGAGGGTTGAAAATTCCAGACTCTACTTTAATCTTTCTTCCGATTTTAATAAGTATCTACCATTATTGAATTATGAGATTTGGCAAGTTCCAATAACGATGCTTTTTAGGGTTCTGTAGACAACGAGGAAAGACGGAAAGCTTAAAATTATGTCAGTTCCGTCTGTAGTACATAAATTTTAATTGGGTTGAAATACGACGTTTTACAGTTCTTGGAATATGTTTTTTTATATTTTAGCACCTTTTTGGTGTTTTTAAGAAAGGTGTAAAAAGAGCTCTCCTGTAAGATCGTCGAAATCAGACTACTATGGTGGGTCTCATTTCTGTAGGTGATGATGACCACTTTACTTACTTGATGATTGATTGATTGATATCATCAGGTGGCCTTTTAACAAGCAAAGAACGAAAAAACAGTTTCAAAGAACAGTCTTCGAAAAACTTACCTCAATAGGATGGACCTCATGGATTTCATAAAAAATAACCGAGGTTTTAGGTAAAAAAATAAACAAGATAATAGTTTAAACACTATGGTTTTATAGTGTCATTGTAAGAACTAAAGAAAAAAATTGTGACCGTGTTGTTAACAGTTAAGGAGTTCCCTCTGGGTCCAAACCTAAAAGTATTATCAGGTCTTGCATACCACAAAAATATATTGTCATCGGAACCACAGCGGTATGCAAAATTTCAACTTCGTAGGATGAAAGGAAATAGTTCTAATTCAGTTGCAAGATTTGAGCCAAACAAAACCAAAAGACTAAATAAAACCGTTTATAAATACAAACTAATTGAGATCCTCCTCTTTTTGAAGTTGGTTAAAAGTGTAGGCATTTACAATTAATTATATTATACGAAATACGATTACAAAAATCCAAGCATCATTAGTTTCAGCGCTTCCAAAAATACGGTAAACTGTTAAATAAAACAACATAACATGGATTTATACTTAAACCCACAAAGTTCGCTTTGTGGTAATAAATTAATAACGGAAAGTTGAACTTTTCGTTGAAGTATTGTTCCGGCGAGGGTCGCTTTCGAATCGATTGTTATTCGATTACGTATTGTTCCAATAATGGAACAAGTTCGACATTTGAGGAAACTTCTTGCCATTTCCAGCCAGTTTTCCGAAAATTAGTCCACGGATAATTTTCGCTGGCCATAAATTTATTTGAATTTGGAATTATTTTGTTTTAATTAATACTAGTTTCTAGAAGAGCCGTTTCATACGAAATCATATTAACCTCCAAATTTCGTGGGAGCATATACCCGGGATTAAATATATCCTGTATCCTAATCCTGGATCTAGTCTCTCTATGTGCCAAGTCAATATAAATAAAAATAATAGGTTTTCTCAAATATATTTCATGTATAAACATCTATCAGTTTTATTATGTCCTACTAGTAATCACTCTCACTTTGCTCCAGCTTTCATATAGAACCAACCGTTTAGCAGGACAGTTGGTTGTAACCAAACTTAGTATTTTATACCCAAATATTTCGCAAACGGACCATAAATGGTCTTAAAAAACCCATAATATATTTTGAAGACCTTTTCAACGATACCCCACACTATTGGGTACGCGACGAATGAAAAATTCATTTTTATTCTACGATTCTGGAGTTTTAATAAATATGTATATCCATGCCAAATTACAGCTTTCTATCACTAAGGATCTCGGCGCTTTGCTTCGGATAAACGGATCGACATGACGCAACTATAAGTCTATTCCGCACAAACAGGCGGCTTGCTTAGCGCCTAGAGCCTAGTGGTTTGCATTCTGGCTACTTGCTAGGATATACGGTGGCCGCACTGAGAGGTGGTTTGCGTGGTGAGTCGCTAGGTGCCTTTGTCATTTTGCTTATCTATTTTATTTTATTCGACGACATAATAATATACATTTACAGCATTAACTTCTCATTGTAAAAAAAAATCTTAGTTTAAATTATCACATCGTAAATAAATAAATAAATTACTTTTAGCACCTACCTTCTTTTTCTACTTCGACTGCTACCTCTTCCCATAGTTTCTTTAAGACAACTGCATTTTTATGGAGTTCATTTGGTAGATTACACAGAGGTTCTCTTTTAAAAACTGACGCCATTAATATTTCATCCATTTTTTTCTTCCAAAATACGCCTAGTGACAAAAAACCAACACGTATCTACTAGTTTTAACATTGCACATTAACATTTTTTAACGCTACACACTCATAGCTCCACGCACAACACATAAAGACAAGAATACACACATCCAGACCGAGAACAGATATTCAATCTCATCATTCAAATTTTCACCTCGCTGGGAATCGAACTCAGGACCCTTTGTACGGCAATCCGGCATAGTAACCAAGGCGATCATCAAATTAAAATCAAATGACAGTCAATCCCAATTGTAATAATTAACAATGGCCCAAATTAAGGCCCTGGTGATTTTAGTGTAAATCAAACTGTCTAGTTTTTTTTTTAATTTTAGTTCAATATTATAACATGAAAACTAATAATATAAATTATAATAAAATGTTCGTCTTACTAAAACAATAAGAGGTGCTTTTTACGTATTAAATGAGGAGTTTAATGTTTTATTTAAAGTAATTTAACATAGAAGAAACAAAATAGTACTTATAAAATAAGTAGTAATAAATAAGTCACTATTGTAATTTAGTGTTCTTTGGTAACATCGGTACGAAATATTCGCAGCTACTAGTACCACCCCTGTGGCCTAAGGTGGAAAGGCCCGGCTCCTAGAGCCGGAGATTGTGGGTTCAAATCCCACCAGGGTTATACTCTTGGAATTACTATTGGAAATACTCTTTTGCATATTTTTTTTTATGTTTTATTTTATGATAGGTACATTTATTTTATAGTTGCTTATTCTTTTTTATATTCATTTAAAATTGGGGAAAATATTCTTGCAAATAATTTTAACATTCATATGTAACTGAATAATAAAATAAATAATAATACGTAAAAATTATTTATTTCAGGTAATTTTTGTCCATATAGTTAGTAACAATTACTTATTAAAACTATGTTAGTATAATAATTACTTATATAGAATTTAATACATTGAATTTCATTCTTGAATTTAATAGTGATTAAATTGGTTATTCACATTACTTTAAGGGAACTCCAAGAGTACTAGAATATGTATTCTAGTACTCTTGGAGTTCCCTTGACAACACAACAACAACACAACAACAGTGTGAATTTATGTAAATTCACACATTGTTGTCCGCGTGAAGCTGTAATGTTCGGTTGACACGTATTAAGTAGTTAAGTAGATAACTAAAATTTAATAAATTAATACGTGTAAACGGACAACTTAGTAGTTAAAATTTAGTACGCAATTAAACAAGTACCTAATTTAGAAAAAAAATCTATATTTCCGTTAAGTACGTGGGCAGGGATTAACACCTAACACGTTTGGACAGGCACTTTTTAGTTACTTCTTAGTGCTTTACTAATTTATTACGTTTGGACGCGCACTAAAAATTATTCACTTAAAATTTATTTATCTACAAATACATGTAACTTAACACTTTACGCGACAGAAATAAGTGTGGCAGTAGTACAGTCTCGGGCGAACCAGTGTGGCAGTGGGCAAACCGAATAGAGGCAATTTTTTTTTACAAATTTACTACTCTACTAACTTTAACACTAATTTACCTTAGTAATTCGCGTTAGTAAACCTCCAACAATCCGCATTGGAGCAGTGTGGTGGAGTATGCCTTAGTTCTCCTGAAGAGGAGACACGCGTGCTCAGTATAAATACGTTTGATAAATAACACAAATAAAATTACATGCCCTATTAATTAGTCGTCATACCCAATCAAAGACACGTCGTTCGTAAAATGATTACGTTATTGCTGTACACTATTGAGCAGCACTCGAGAACGCCTGCTGCCGAACAAACTCAGTTCCCTGCCAGCCGGAAACTTGCACTGAATTTAATTAAAGACCGCCTGCTTTGTTGATGCCAACTCAAGTACCTTCAGCCTTCACGTATGCATTCGATTATGAATGTTTTAAATGTGTGAAAAATGTGAATTGTTGAGTTCTCGAAATTGAATTTACAAAAATTCTGGGTAGTTAAAAAAAGATTGATTTCAGAGAATATTTCGGTCTACGTGCTGTTAAATAATTGAGTCAATAATTTAACTTTTTTTATAAACGTTACAAAATTGTAAATCATATCCATCAAAAACTTAAATATGCCTTTGGTGTTGCTGATGTCCATGGGCGACAATAGCCACTTACCATCAGGTGGATCGTCAACTCGTTTGTCGACTATTTCAATAAAGATAACATTACTATGAGTTGTGATAAATATATAAAACAATGGCATTCATAACCATCTGTATTTAATTACGAGTACATACAACCATTAGGAATGACGGTGCTATGATTGTGATTTTGTTGCAGTACATTAAATCCTCTATACTCAGCTCTGGCATAGTTATGAGCGCTGATATAAAAGTTGAAATGCATTCTAGAGCGTGCTCGGACAGGCTGGTACCGTCAGCAGGTTCAGTCGAAAAAATATTTTTATTTTAAGAGCATTCGTAGAACAAAATCCTCGGTTTCTTGCGTCTTCTTACGAAGTCAAGGCTGTAGTGACAATAGTGAGATTTTCAAAAATTGTTTGAGAAAATACATAATATATACTTATTTTTTATCATCGTTTATGTATCTTATGGAATCAATGAATTCTATATGTTATAATGTAATGAACAAATATATCAAATTGTCGTAGCATTCCGCTCGCAACTTTGCCCCCGCTTTCCGGGTTACTAAGTAACCACCTCATGTAAGTATCCTTTTCCAGATCATAATAAAAACTGGGACCTCTCTCTAGTAGGCAGGCATCGCTACTTAATTTGCTGCAGATTAGTTTAAAATAAAATATTAAACCGTTTTTGCTGACTGTACTATTACTAAAAGAGTGCATACAGGAGAGATAGTGCCTCTCTCAATAAGCATAATATTCGAGATATTCATAATAAGTCCAGCGTGTAGGGTATGGTTTAAGTCAGTGACTTTTGGGTATAAGGATTAACTACTGAAGCAGTGACTAATTTTAGTGTGATGTAATTTAATGTAATATAATAAAATTTTAATGTACTCCTTATAATGTATGTTTATTAATTAGAGCAGTAATAGTAATATGTAGTTGAGGGTTTTGTATCTTTTGAGTTTTCGTTTGTTTCTGTGACGAAATAAATTATTTTAGTATATTATATTTTAGTAGATATACATATACGTGTGACGAAGAAGGGGTATTCTACGGTGTTGGTTATTCAATAATATTCCTTTTACTTTGCACCATGATATATTTCCAATTCTCCTAACGTTCACATCAATATTTCCAAGTACTTCAACACTACGTGATCATCCGTTCTATCTTATTGACAATTCCCTAATCTAAATATGTCATGTCGTTTCCTATATGCCAACCTCTGCATCGGACAAGCGTTGTAGAATATAGAGGTCCGTCCCTGGACCTTCACTGGAGATTCGTGGCCTCACCGACACGTATATTAGTATAGTAGTATTTTAGATCAATCTGCACTGGATTCATATTTACGATATTGGTTTTTTGAGTCGACTTAATTCGTTTACTTTTGGTCACTATAGTGATTATTATAATAATTTACGGAACGCATGGAAACAGCTAGACCGCAACCTTTCTACCTTTCTATTTTTTATGTTAATATTTTTTTTCTATGTGAATAAATGAATTTTAATCGCTCATCGCTTATGACTGGTAAATCTAATCGAAAATCGAGTAAATCATAAGTGAGACATCAAACCATTCAGAAGATATGAGACGTGATTCTTATTGTACCTGGATACCGTCTCGAAATAACAGAAGTACAAACAATAAATTAAAAGAACCATTGCCATTATAACTTGGTTACCATACCGTATGCCGTAGCAAGGTTCCCAGCGAGAAATTTTAATGATGAGTTGTAATTGCTCTTCTTGATGTGTGTGGCATCCACGCAGTGGCGTAGCTAGCCCTGAGCAGGCCCCATATCAATATTTGTTGATGTGGGCTGGAAGCTGGAACACGACGAGTCGTCACAAGAAAAAAAGTATTCTTTTTAGGAATTTTTATGTAAATTATCATAGAAAAGGTTTAATTTACTACATTGACAGTAATTGAATTGCGAGGTCTACTTTTAATGCTAACGGCTCCACTAGTACCCAATATTCCACATTTGGAAGACATTCACTACCAATTAAGCACAGGGAACACGGAACATTGAACGATTCAATGTGTACAGTCAGCCAGAGAATTAAATATGCAGGGCTTAGTACAAGAACGTTCCGTAATCTATACTAATATTATAAAGCTGAAGAGTTTGTTTGTTTGATTAAACGCGCTAATCTCAGGAACTACTGGTTCGATTCAGAAAATTCTTTTTGTGTTTGATAGTCCATTTTTCAAGGAAGGTTTCAGGCTATAACATTGTATATTTTAGTAGTTAGTTTTTTCCACAAAAAGTATGCAGGTGGAACCGCGGGAAACAGCTAGTGTTTAGTATTGCAGAATGTGTATATCGTTATCAATCTTAAATCATATCTTACGTACAAAAGTAGCTCATAAAAACTGCTTTTATCTAATAATATCAAAAACATTTTTTAACATTCCGAACGTTTTTGTATCTTTGTTTTATTTTATTAGGGTAACAAAAAGCAATTATGTTAGTGCTTGTTCACACTGAACTCGCGGGCGCGGTCGCGAAATATCAAACATATGACCTACTATGAAAGTGTTCACATCAAAACGCGCGCGCGGTGTATGTAGCGTTTACCGCGCCCGCGAGTTCAGTGTGAACAAGCACTTACAGATTCCACCATACAAATAAATAAATAATTAATACAAGAAACATACAACAACAGTATCCACTGGAAAAATATATAAGCACTTTCTGAAGTGTTTATAATTATCATGCCCTGCATATGTAATTCTTTTGCTGATTGTACAACTTGTACATTTTGTGATCAACTGAGTTACGAGGTCTTTCAAAAACGCGTTCTTTGTGCGACGATGCTTAAAACACTTAACACGCTCTAAAATACCATACAATTAAGTTGCATCACAGCAAATTGTTACTCACTGTTAGGAACTGAAGTTTACTTTAGTAACAAAAGAAATTGCGAATGCACAGAACCTCTACGGCGTAGCATCTCTACGTTTCACGTAGCTTTTGACGTAGCATTTTCGTAGCACGATTTACTTCGGAAACTTAAGCGTAGGAAGTGGAGTAGTTTATTGACTCTTAGCTATTTGATTTTCTTCATTTCTTCTGGAATGGTTTCGGTTCGTTTGATACCTTTATTATATTTATTCTACTAGTTTATTTTATATTTATTCTACTAGCTTTCCCCCGCAGCTTCGCCCGCATGGATTTCGATCAATTTACATAAAACCAAAATGAAAACCACTTAAAGATTTCTCAGGAATCACACTGTCCATTGGTGAAAACCACATGAAAATCCGTTCAGCAGTTTTTGAGTTTATCGTGAACAGACGGACATACAGACGCGACGGGGGACTTTGTTTTATAATGAGTAGTAATAGTGATAAATTAGTTATAGTTCTCAGCGCTCGCTGCGTGAAATAATTAAACTTGCATTTGAAAATAGTAACCGCACCCTTTTTAGAACACTTACACACCACCATACATTTGACACACACACATCTCCCATGCTTATTAGACACACAAATGCCAATGTGAAGTACCCTTTGACTGTTACCGTCGAATTTTGACCGCAGAGTGGGTCTCTAATTATTATTATTAATTTATTACCCTATCGATTTGAACTCTCGAATCAGTTTATCTATAAGTGAAAACGACTTTAATCTGTGAGAGTATTTTTAGGAAAGAAAACGTATCAACATTTTAGTCTTGAATATTTTACTGCAATGGATACGTGGATATTGTTTGGAATAACAACATTGAGTTCTCAATAAAATAAATTTTATTCCAATGTTGCGCTGGATGTACCCCGTATACCGAGTGTATCTGTACGACACAGGTATAACATAATATGTTATACCTATTACACCTATAAGACACCTATATTATACGAGTAGGTGTCGGGAACAAGCTAGCGAAGTCACTACATCAACATGGCGCGCTCACAATTTGCTTTCTACAAACAAACTTTGTAATCAAGTTTGCACCGAACTGTATCATGAATTTTAGGTATTTATTTTAGGTATTAGGTATTTTCAAAATATTTAACTCCTTAGTTACCCCTAAATAAATCCGTTTAAAAAATGGTTGTCTGTAAAGTCGGTTTACGGACGGTAGTTTAACGTGACAACATCATGACAAAACATTGATGAAATGATTACATACTTTTATTGATAAAATTGAGCACTTCGTAGCTGATCATGCCTCTCTATCGCTTGTTCCGCGCTCTCACTCGCGCGGAACGGGACAATGAAAATGCTTTTTCGTGCGTGCACCTGGCGATCATCGTTTTAATAGACGTTATCACGTCAAAAAGTAGTAAATACCTTAGAATTAAATTAAATTTCATAACATTGCCATGTGAATTTAACTGAACTGAACGTTTCCTACGTTACGACCAAGCTTACAGATCAGTGTGAGAGGCGGCCATGTTTAAGCCGATTGATGGAGCATAACTTGTTTGCATTTCTCTGAACGGGACCGCGCTGTCTCACTCATATGTACTTTCAGCAAGAAGCGCTTAATGTGACACACGTTATTTGTTTATTTTATGAAAATGAAGTCTTATGCTCGTTAATGAACCATTTTAACTGACTTCAAAAGAGGAGGAGGTATTCAATTTGACTATATTTTATTTTTTATGTATGTTACTTCAGAACTTTCGACTGGGTGAACCGATTTTGATGATTCTTTTTTTAGTCAAAAGCTGATGCTTGGCATGTGGTCCCACTTAAAGAGCGACATTTTAAAGTTAATTTTAAAGTTGGTCATTTTTTGTCGAGAATTTTGACGCCCCGCATGGCGCAATGGTCTCCATATGGAAATGTGAATGATGAGTTTGAGTTTTTGTTCTCGGTATGGATGTGTGTGGTCTTGTCTTTGTGTGTTATCTGTGGGACCCACGATGCAGGGAATCCTAGTGTAGGGCTATGAGTGTATAATTAATATTGTTTATTGTTTGTTTTTGATTACTACCTGTAAATAGTTAAACTGTAGAGCCATAGAATTGACTTCAACTTGTAAACAGCTCACTACATCTTGGTTCATTCTTCGTAATTGAGTAAGCTCAGAGCTTACATTCACGTTGCCAAAAAGGGATTAAAATCCATGATGAAAATGCGTAATTCTTTATTACTGTTTGAGGGGTTAAATATAAAGTTATTAATCCTTATTTTAAAAGATATTCCGTCCAGAAGATTCTAAAAAAATTGGACTGACGAAGGGACAGACAGATGTAAGAAGATGTGCTGATGAGTTTCTTTCGCCATTACTTCTCTTCTATAACAAAGCACCATTCCGAAATGGTGGTAGATAAAAAATACGTTTATAATTGTATCAGTGAATAAATTATTTTGATTTGATTTGAGTGCCTACTTTATGTTCCATCTCACACAATAAACCATACACAAGAATTAAATCACTTCAGTATACGTTAGAAAAGGACGGCTATATTTTTAAAGCCTCCGCCATATATCTCGAGAAGCGTAATATTGCTGTTACAAAAATTCCTTTCGGAAATTGTCTTCGAGAATTTAAATTTGAAATAGTATTGAATGGATTCTCAAGGCGCTTTTCAGAAAACATTGGAGAAGTTGGAAAACTTTCGAGTGTACACTTTATATTGTAATCATGAATGAAATTGTTTTCTCATTTCGATATTTGTCAAACGTTGTATTGTATGAAAGACGTATTGTGTACAATGAATTCTGTATACGGTTTTAAAACCTTTTAGAAGATTCGGTGAACACAGAGATAAATTGACGCTTTATTAGACGAGGTTACCCGTGACTTAGTGACCGAAATCTGTATTCACACACACATTAGAATCACATACTCATACAACTTAAAAAAATGTTAATCTTGTTAAGCAATAATGGAGACAGATAAGAACGATGTCATTCTTAAAAAATTCGTAACAACTTCCAAAAATCATAGAGCGATTCGTTGTAGGATGTATACTTGAGATTTTTGTGTTATTGTGTTTGTGTTGTGTGTTAGTTTTGTGTTTTGTGTTTTGTGTTATGTAGACGTGCTAGTAAATTAGTTGTGTTCAAGTGGTTTGTGATGTGACAGGAAATTTAAAATTGTGTCAGTCTGCTGAGGTCTGAGCATTGTGATTCAATGAGTTTAGTTAAACATTTTAAGTACTATTATTTCTTCTGTGGTTAAACTACTTATTAACCGACTTCAAAAAAAGGAGGAGGTTCTCAATTCGACTGTATTTTTTATAAGAACTATTATTTCTTCTCTTGTTAAACTAGTAGGTACACAATATGTCGAGGCTAAAGTCCGGTTTATACGTATTAAGTAGTTAAGTAGATGACTAAATTTTAACTGTATTTTGAGTGAATAATTTTTAGTGCGCGTCCAAACGTAATAATTTAGTAAAGCTCTTTAGTTCATACAATTCTTCACAACCTACTTAATTACATAAGCATTTTACTAAATTTTAACTAAATTTTAACCAAACTGTCTGAAAATAGAAAAATTTCTAAATTACTTGTTTACTTGCGTACTATATATTAACTACTAAATTGTTCGATTACACGTATTAATTTACTTAAAATTTACATAACCACTTAATACGTGTAAGCCGAACATACCTAAGGACAAATGCATCATGCCTAACCTAATTCTACATATCGTATCGTATTTACGTATGCACCCGATATTTATAAAGGTTGGAGATATAGTATTCAAAGTTATTCAGTGTAAAATTCAAAGTTACCCCGATTGTTTTTAAATTACTGCGGTATTTTGATTTGTTTGTTAAATAAAAATGTTTTCAGATTAAATGTAAACAAAACTGGATGTTGTTGATAACGGGACAGCCTTTTATATTTGTATTGGTGTTATTGGGAAAATAAATACATGTGTATTTTTACCACTGTTGCGTTTTAGCACTGTGACGAACTATTACTCGTTTGTGTGTTTAACAGCAGTGTACTTTTATTCAAGTGAAAATAAACCAATCAATATTTATTAGTGAAAAATAATTATTGTTGTTTATTGCAAGGAAAAATTGGAAAATGGTTCGAATCAGAGATTTCATTATTATGAATCAAAGGCAATGACGCATTATATAAATGTATCTTATAAAATTATAACATGTTATGATTGAAAGAAGAATAAACTCACATACAAAATTCCACATAATATTAGTACGATAGGCATTGAAGTATTATTACTAGCGTATAGAATGGACACCGCGAACACAATGTATGTTCCAATGAATTGGCGCCGCGCGGCTTCAATTTCCAATGGATTCGTTCGATTTTGAAAGGAGAACAGGGGCTCAATTTCAAAAATAGAAATTGAAAATAGAACGGGGACACACATTTTGTTTGAGATGTCTTCTCTATGTATACCTCAATGATGATAGGTGTTATTTTAAATTGTGTTGGTTAAATACCATTTGTTAACAAGCATAAATTATCCACATTGTACATAACACTATTTTAAAATCGAATGTTGTTTTAAATTCACGGAATAACAACGCCATTCGACAAATAACGGGTTTAATATTCAAAACATTTACAATTAACTTTTAACAAAGCGCTTATTACTACATTATTCATTACGCGTTTAAATTTTAATTGCTTTCGTTTATTCAGAACAATACACGTCGAAAATTATAATTGAATTCAATATATCACTAAATTCATTATTGTATTCACATCAACTTAAAATGGGAGCAGTAATTTTAATTATTATTGTCCTATTCAACATGGCTCGTGGAGGTGTGTATTTTACTTAAATATTGAAATTAATTTGTTCATATTATGTAGGTGTAATAATCATGATGTTAAATTTATAGTTTAGATTAAATAAACAGTCACATTGCAATGAAAACTAACATAATAATTGAGATAAATTATTAAGATGAAGATGAATGAATTTTACCAAGAATAATCTAAATTTTAGTAACAAAAAATAACCGACTTCAAAGTTCAAAGACTTCAAAGTCAGATCCCGTTCAAATTTATTTGGGACCACATGACAAGCACCTGCTTTCGATTAAAAAAAGAATCATCGAAATCGGTTGGCGTGATATTGAGTTATTCGTCAATTTGTCGCGCACAATCTTAATACAAATTTACGACCTATGTGGTTTTCTCAAGGATGCTATTGTCAGATCTCAATAAAATTTATGTGGGACCACATGACAGCCACCAGCTTTCGATTAAAAAAAGAATCATCAAAATCGGTTCGCCCAGTCCAAAGTTCTGAGGTAACAAACATAAAAAAAATACAGTCGAATTGAGAACCACCTCCTTCTTTTGAAGTCGGTTAAAAAGATAACTGACTTCAAATTAACTCAAAAACTACTCCTACCTCCTCCTTTTTTGAAGTCGGTTAAAACCAGTTGATTTGTTAATAACCTTACTTTAATTTCCCAAGAAAAAAACTTTTTTAGATTAAGTTAAAGTAAAATACGAAATAGGATCCTCATAGGTTTCAAAATTGCACGAATATTCTGATATATTGCAGACGAACGCCAAAGCAATCTATTTAAAGATAAGAAATCGCCATTGAAACAAACATGTGGGATCGACAATTCTCCTATAAGTGTGGTGTATGAGGGCAGGGGAAGCATCCACACATATCCTTGGCTCGGCACCTTATACTATCCCATACGTAAGTGAAATTTCTATGAGACCCTGATTTTATACACATTGAGAGTGACACTTAAAGTGATATTAGGATTCCATTCGTCCGAAAAAGGTAATGTTATTATGTTATTTCTATCTTTTTCTTCTTTAAGAGCCAAAAATATAGCTACATCAAATAGATGTAGTTTGACAACCGACGACTGGCGACGACAATTAGCGCGATATTGCGGCGGCTTAGAATACTTACCCCAAATTCACGCCGGATGGGTGTCGTAAGAGGCGACTAAATCTGGCCCGCTGGAGGCAGAGCCCCTCGGAGGGATTATGATTTTATTAATTCAATAATATCATTATTATTATTATTATTTCGCCGTCCGTGGTATCCACTTTCTTGCTTGAGTCGGTCGCGAAACGACTCATAATATCTTGACTGGCTTGAGAGCCAGTTCTTTAGTTTCTTTTCTTTCTTGTCCAGCAATGCATCAGTGATGCCTTAAAATAAAATGTGGCCGATGACCACGGGCGACGATAGCCACTTACCATGAGGTGGATCCGTTTACCGGCTACTACCAAAAAATGATAGTTTGTTCTTTCTATAGGTAATAAACGCTTCATAACGACAGTCGTTCTGATCAACAAGCAGGTTGTCATTGGATCCGCCATTGATATCGACAAACTGCCCAAAACTGACTTCAGGTACATTATAATCTGTTATGTTCTTCAAATAATCTAAATTTTACTACCAAAAAATAATCGACTTCAAAATAACTCAAAACTACTTGTCAGATCTTACTAAATTTTATGTGGGACCACATGACAAGCACCAGCTTTCGATTAAAAAACATCAACATCGGTTCACCCAGTGGAAAGTTCCGAGGTAACAAACATAAAAAAATACAGTTGAATTGAATACCTCATAAAAACTCATTCAGATTTCCGCTTCGCTGGGAATCGAACCCAGAACCCTTAGCAGCAGTAGTCATGGGAACCATTGCGCCACGTGGGTCGTCAATAAATTGCCTGTTTCTTAATTTTCAGATCTCGTTCTAGAGTAGTCTTAGGGAACACCTGCTCTGGCCCTAGCATAAGAGTCCGGGAGTATTCCTATCACCCCACCTACAACAGAACGACGTATAGCGCGCTGGTGCTAATACAACTGGAAACTGAATTCTTAATCCAAAGTATGATGCACATGAATGCATTTTTTAATAGCTGATAGATGAGCTTATAGTGCGTTTCACCTAAGTGAGCACTTCGCTATTAAGTTGGTTTTCGCTGTCAAGTTTTCACTGACGTGTAGAGACATGAGCAATATCAGAGACTCGCCAATGCAAACCCGGTGCTGAAGGAGAACTCTTTAGTCTCTTTACACCTTTTGAAGAACCCCATGCCATAGCACTTCGAGAATACCTCAGAAGGAAGCTCACTCCACACTTTGTACGTGCATGGCAAAAATTATCGTGAGAATCATAGAAGTTATCTGTGAGTCTAATCGGCGTAGATGGAACTTCAAACTTGGGCGAGTGGTGCAATGATGAATGGCCATCACTGCTTACTCTACACTCTCTACTAGTCTGATATTATTTTTAAAACTTCCAGAACTACGGCCAATATGCGCGCCACCGGCTGCATGGAACAAACCACAGTTCTACGCGATCGCGCTGTCTAATGGTATTGCATGTCAAATTTATATTTCATACTAGCGGCAATAAAATGTTCACAAACTAATTTGAACAGCTAAATGAATAGACGAGTAGCTTTATATTATACTCGTAGGATGTTCAAAGTTTCTTCCTAAAATGTTCAAATCTTGTGTCATTTTTTGTACTTTTGATGAGACACGTTCTAGAAGAGTAGTTTTTAAAAAACTGGATGTCACCGAGTATAAACTCGGTCGGAGCCACATGAGCCAAAGCTGCGAATTAGAACTCTCTAAAAGCCAGCTTATTTATGTGATAATTTTTGATATACCTAGGTACCTTAATTTTATTGATCTTAAAACAATATACAAAGTTCATTAATTCCGTAAACTCTGGACTCTTATTTTCTTCACCACCATTATTAATGATCCAATTTAAATAATCCATCATTTAAAAAATCAACCATCATAATTATACGGGATTAAACTTCAAAATATAAGCAAATATGAATAACCGTCTCCCTTTTTATTTTCACGTAGGTACCTATGTGTTAAGTCCGTTGTAAAGTTTTTTTGAAATAAATCTTTTGTAACCAAAATGTTCTACAATAAGCAAGCGTACAAGAGCTAGTGTGAAAGAATAGCAGTGTGTTTATATAATATTCTGAACAATGTGACAACACGGCGCGTCCGTTGCTCTTTCAGTTGCGGTTTACTCTTTCAATTACAAACATTTTGTGTTAATTAATGTTTTGACAATGTGAGCCGCTGTATTACCGAAATGTATTAATGTATTAGCGAAACGAATGTACCTATTAGCGAAATGGTCCGCTCTCATTTCGCTAATACATTCGGTTTTGCTAATACATTAATACGCGTACATGCGTAATGGTTGCCATGCCGGACCATGTCTTGCCGTGCTAAGAGTGCACAGGTCTATCCTCTTGAAGAGACCTAAAGCATACTACAGCACGCTACTCCTACGGATTAGTGGAGGGGTTAGTGGCCAACCCAATTGTCGGAAGTTTTCATGCCACCCGAGGGCCTCTGACATGGCTTAACGACTGTTATCTTATGATAACAACCGGGACCGATGGGCTTACGTGCCTTTCGAAGCACGGAATCGCTCAAGAAATATTTGCCACTAGCGGTCACCTATCGAACCACCAACCGTGCCCGCTTTTTCAATCGCTTAGGATCGACGCAAGCCGCCAGGCTATAAGCGCTTCATCTGCAACAAGTCAATGATCAAGGACAGTGCCAAAGATCTCGGGGTCGATTCCCAACGAGGCCGAAACATTAATAATGAGTTTGAATTTGATGAAGACCTCTGGCCTTCAACATACTATTTGAAGCTTGCCGTCCAGCGTAGTTATACCTATAGGTATAAAAAGGTATAAAACACCCATAACCAACAGGAAGATATATTATACAAACCTAATAATGACATTTCCTAACATTAACTTTTATATATTCCAGATTGCAGCGATTCAAAACTGGAAATTCACAAGATGAGCCCCGTCAGTCTGCAAAAATGTAAATCTTACTACAGGAAAAGTGGAGTAATTACCCCATTATATTAAATAGGATGAGCTGGAACGTTAACAAAGCTACTGATAACAGGATTATATTTTATGCAAGGATTTAATACTCAACAGTACTTAATTCTATATTACTGAATAATGTCTCTGCTGAAGAACAGTGACTTTTTGACTTTATGTTTTAAATCTTTACGGTTAACGTTAAGGTGGGCTTAGACTAAACGAGCGAATATTAAAATTAAGCATTCTTTCGTCGTTCCATCGCTGTTCCTCTTTTGGTACTGCTATTTTTTTTTTATTTACACCAAAAGATTAAAAAAGAATGGTCTCTCCATCTTCATCTTTCAGTCCTTTGGTCCAAACCACCATTATATTTGAGTGTATTTCAGTTCTTGTGCTTCAATTAGTAACACAAACGAATTGTAACTGACTGACGTTCTTATTAATACTAACGAATACAACCAGGAACTACTAAGTGAATACAGTTCCTTCTACAGTCCCATTCAAAGTTTGTCACAGATGTACGACATAGGTAGAGGATAGTGGAAGTGGAAGTTCATTTACTATCCTTCTTCATAAGCCTGTTAATTCTCCAGTATTGGGCAAAGACCTCTCACTAATTAAGGTGAGAGGGATTCGGGCCATACTCCACCACGCTGGCCTAATGTGGGGTGATGGTTGGCTGTCCTTATCAAATAAAAAAACCTAATTCCAGCTGGACGTGGTCAGCATGTGGCCAACTCACACGGTGTGCGCCAGGACTCTCCACGGTAAGGAGTGTGTTTGGAAGAACGGAGCAGTGCTGATGCTTCGACAGAATAATACATGGAGCTTGGTATGTCACAGTTTTACACTTTATGGCTTAGCTTGGCCCACTGCCGAGCACGTGTCTAACGCCCCAACTCAGAGTCACTAACGGTTACTCAAATCGCTCCTTAGTACAGAATTTGTATGGAGATTCTTTACTAAGGAACGATTAAAGTAATTATTAGTGACTCTGAGTTGAGACGTTAGAGCTCTCCTGTAGAGAAAGCCTAGATCCTACTCTACCATGCTACATCAGTGCGGATTGGTGGAAGGATTAGTAGCCAACCCTAGTGTCAGAAATTTTCATACCGCCCCATATCGGAGGCGACATGGCATGCCACCAACCTCGCTATTACAAAAGCTGTTATTCTGGATGAGACACATAATCAGTGTATCGCGTAAGTACGTTAGTAGGCTATATATAACAAGTACTATGACTTTTACTTTATTAGGCAACGGCAAGCCTATTCTGTTTTGTAACTCGACAGCGGAATCCACGATTAGTGTCAAAATTCCTATCTTTAGTCGTTTGAAGTTCGAGTTCGAGACTCACTTCACTTCGCAAGTGCGTATAACATATTATCAAGATGATGCAAGTTCGCTTTCGAGTCTCACTTGAGTGAGCTTCGATTTCGAGTTTGTATTTTAGAGAATAGCTCTCCTGGTCCCGGTTAACTTATAAGTATTGCTTATTGCATTAAACTTCTTGTAATTCGTTACCTACCGTATATTTTTTACGAAATAAATATTATATTCTCTTTTCTTTTCGTCTCGTCTGTGATGATGAATCTGTTACTAGATAGGGTTTGGCGTGGCTGGCCCCGGCTGCCGCGCGCCAGCCAGGTTCATAGATTACACCATGAGCTACCTGTGGACGTCGCACAGCATCGCTCGCATCGGAAGACCCACGGTCACGAGGATAGCTGATAATCATCTCGTTATGCGACGGAGTAAGAGAATTAACTTATAGAAATTAACCCTAATTAATTTTGTACGCCAATTTATTGTCAGAGTAAGCGAACTATGTCTTAGGGCTTGTTTCACAATCTTCAAGTAAGTCCGAATTGGTTAAACTGACACTTTAACGTCACTTTAACCGGCGAATAGCTTATTCAGGACTCTAATTGAAGATTGTGAAACAAGCCCTTAATGTTACCATGTTTATGTGCCTTATTTCACAAATAAAATATTTGATTCATTGATTGATTGATAAGTTTTTATGTCAAAGACAAAAGAATGAAAGAGCTGATGGTTTGGTCATCGTCACCCATCAAATCAAAGCAAAGACTCGACAAAACATTGACATAAATAACCCTGGCCAATTACCGTCAGGTGGCATATCATCTCCTTAATTGATAAGGTACTAACTTAGAAAATATATATTATCAGGTATAGGTAGATCGTCAAAGAAATTTTTTTCACGCCATAATGACTATGCCAGTCATAGAATTAATATTACTAGCGTATAGAACAGACACCGCGAACATTGGGTTCGGGGGTGTGCATTGCAGCCGGCCGGCTGCATTTCATTCTGTCACTCGGCTGTCACTCGGCTGCGCTCATTGCGGCCGCATGACAATTTTTTTTATGAAAAAACTGAAAAAATGCCGTCGTGCGTAATAAGAATGTGTCACAATTGCACGACAAAAAACAAAAAAGATAATGTTATCACTTTATCATCAGTAAGAAAACAAAATCTTAACTTAAATCAACTAAAACGAATTTAATTAAATTATTGAGCAATGTTCCCGCCATTTTGAATGAAAAAATCATAAGGAGCGTTTGAACTTGGCAAGCCACTAGCGTGTTGATGGACTAAATAAGCTTGCCGACGCGACGCTTGTGACCAATTTAAAGTGTTGGATTTTTTGACACGAATCAATGGTTTGAAATGGTTTGAAATCGTTTAAACGCTTTTGCACGTTAAATAAAGTTGGAGTAAGAGCTTGTAAAGATTTGGAGTCGGTGACTGCTTGTCTTGGTTTGACAAGTGTCATATACAAAGTTACTCTATGGCAAGTGTGCAAACGAGGCTTCTAGTTTGAATAGAGAACGGAGGGCAAGCCGGCGGTGGAACACACATTTTGTTTGAGATAGCTTCTCTATGTATTACCTCAATGATGCCAGTAGATATTTCTACGTCAAAATGTGCGAATATCCAGCACCGGTATAACCAGCACGAGGTTAACAACTAGTTAATATTCCCTACCAAGTTAGACAGTTTAAATGTTGTTATTATGAGCTCGGCTGTAACCTGTTGGACGACTTAATGATTAGAAGGTAAACTTCCCTTTATGAAGCTGATTTCGTTTATATGAAAATAGTGCTATTTTCAAAACCAGTATCCTGTCTTTGCATCGTTACGGTTACTTAGTACTCCGAATGCAGCAGAAGCTGAAGCAACTCCTCATTATCACAATAATCTTCATGGTTATTGAAGATCAAAAACATTTGGTGGAAAAAATTGTAGTACGGAGTTCTTATACATAAGAAACTCATAGCAATACATTGAAGTATTATTACTAGCGTATAGAATAGACACCGCGAACACAATGTACATATGTTCCAATAAATTGACGCCGCGCGGCTTCAATGTCCAATGGATTCGTTCGATTTTGAAAGGAGAACAGGGGCTAAATTTTGAAAATAGAACCTCCCGGCAGGGACGCACATTTTTTTTGAGATGTCCTCTCTATGTTTATACCTTAATGTTGCAATATACTTTTGTACTTAGAGGAATCTCCATATTGTTAGAATTTAAGCGTAACAGAAACAAGTGTTTTGTAAGTGTTGCCTTGATTGGATAAAATGTCCCTCAAAGTTGCAACATTGTTAATGTTCCAGCAACCTCCAGCCTTCAGAGATATGGGGTGTGTGACCCCGAGGAGATAAAGTCAGAGTTGTTCACGGACACCACAACTATCGCGCTCCAACCGAAAATAGAGATGCGGCGTGTCAGGTATAATGTAAGTCAAAGTGCCAATGACTCACTTGGATAGATGGTTTGGGCTTGTTTCACAATCTTCAAGTAAGTCCGAAGTAAGCTATTCGTTGGTTAAGTTGACATTTCGTGTATGTAAAATGACACTTTAACGCATTGAAGTATTATTACTAGCGTATAGAACAGACACTGCGAACACAATGTATGTTCCAATGAATTGAAGCCGCGCGGCTGCATTTCCAATGGATTCGTTCGATTTTGAAAGGAGAACAGGGGCTCAATTTTGAAAATAGAACTTCCCGGCGGGAACACACGTCTCTTCTATGACATTATACTTCAATGCTTTAACGTCACTTTAACCGGCGAATAGCTTATTCAGGACTCTACTTGGAGATTGTGAAACAAGCCCTTACTATCATATTTTCCTAGCGCTTTGCCCTGTGTGCTAAACATAAAATTTATACAACTAACATTTTATTATTATAGTTACTCCAGATCAGGGTATAATTGTATGCTAAATTCAATAAAATATGGTTTCTTGACGTGAAGCATCCGTGCATCCTCCCAAACTTTCACATCAAATAATATTAGTTCGACTAGATTCCATTATACCTTTGCTTTTTAATATAACTGTATGCTCACTTATCATCTATACTAATATTATAAAGAGGAAAGATTTGATTTTTTGAATTGAATAGGCTCCGAAACTACTGAACCGATTTGAAAAATTATTTCACTGTTAGAAAGCTACACTATCCCCGGGTGACATAGGCTATATTATATTTTCACAAAAATAAGGATCCTTTAATAAAACTCCAATAATGTAACCCAAGGTGTACAAAATAAGAAAACCGAAGCAAAGCGAATGGTTATTCGTGTTAAATATACCTACTTAGTTAAATTTTCTTTGTAGGTAAGTGAATGTATTATTTCTTTGAGGAAATAAATGTCTGAACCAGAAATCTGTTCAGTAATTTTTGCGTGAAAGAATAACAAACGTAATCCCAAACTATTATCTTACCATATTCACATATGATCTCGTATTATCAGATAAAAGTATTTGAATACAAGCCGTAAGAGTAGCAAAAGAGCAGTTAATTTCCCAATCATGACATACGACACAAACATTACCTTCGTCTTCATTATTAAGAAATCATTCCTGTTCCAGTTCACAATATTGTCTAAAATGGAGTATTCCTGCGTAGTCTTCAGGGTGGACAATCTCCACAAAAAATATGATCCAAAGCCCGGACAACCCTTGATCAACCTTCGTCGTATTTGCACCAGTCCCAAGGTCATCTGCTACTCCTCTCAGTACCTCCAGGTTGACTTCTACGTAGACATCATGTTCACTGGAGACATAACGTATCGAGTAGCAGCTTACGGTGAAGAAATAAAAATACTGGATATAATGAAAACTATGGCGTATACCAACCATAAGAGACATTTTCCCGAAATTTCAGCTAAAGGACAAAAAGAAAATAAAGTTGGAGGTGACAAAACAGCAGGAGGCGATAAGCCAGCAGGAGGCGATAAGACAGAAGGAGGAAATAAGACAGAAGGAGGCAATAAGACAGCAGGAGGAAATAAGACAGCAGGAGGCAATAAGACAACAGGAGGAAATAAGACAGCAGGAGGCGATAAGACAGCAGCAGGCAATAAGACAGCAGGAGGAAGCGGCAAGAGCCACAAGAGCAGGATAACAATTGACACTTTAAAGTAATCGTCGACAAATAAGATTCCTAATCATAAAACATTGATGTTTCTCTTTTTCCAAAGGTCAGCTGGCAAATAATGCTTCTAGCATTAAGGCCTCCTGTTGTACCATTTTTTTAAAGGTATAATAAAGTTTTAAATAAATAAATTGATGTTAAGTTGCCCCTTGGGAACCCGATAATTATAATTGTTTACAGCGTGAGTCATATTTTATTTAATTTACAGCTTTAATGCATTAAACTTGAAAAAGAGCCGAAATTACAATCAATTGACCCTTCATGTATACCTAGCGATTGGCATACCTAAAAGAATAATGATTGGCATGCCAATGTTTAAACTCTGTAGAGGCCAATGGTATTGTATTCTAAAGTAACTATGTTATTAAAAATAGTCGACAATCGTGCTGACGATCCAACTGATGTTAAGTGTCATTGTCAACCATGGACATCGTCATCCGATGCGTTGCCGAGTAGTCAAAAAATACACGAGTGACGTCTTGTGGTGGGTACTTTTTATTAAAACTATACCACGCAAATAAAAGCAAATATTATTCTATTAACTAAGAGTTTATTAAAATTTGATATGTCTTTACTATATTTACCCAAGAAACTACACCCAATCCGAATTTGATTCACCACAACCACAATAGATACATAATAGTTACAGATGTGGCAACGACTTTAATCCAATTACAATAGTGAGGAAGGGAGAATGAGATTTAGGAACATCTTAAGGAACAGTTAATTCAAAGACATGTAATACAATACGATACAATTTAATCTGCTTGAGTTAATTGTATTGAGGGATTGTATACGTAGTATTGATTTTAGTTGTTAATTAATAACATCATTACTATTATTATTTCTCCATGGGGTTCGACTGGATAGATGCACTTGAGTATAAGTCAGCCGCCAAACGACTCTTCGTGTTCCAGCTGGGGGCTTGAGAGCCAGTTCTTTATTTCTTTTTTTTTCTTGTCTCTTTCTTCAACGCATCAGTAAAATCAGTTTGGCCACTGATCACTTCACCAATCCGCACTGAAGGCATGTTATATTATATTATAGGTGACATGTTAACGACGAAGGGTTATTCTTACTCGCCTAATTACAGCTTATTACTTCCATCCATTTATTCCATCTATTGTCATAACCATGCTTATCAGGAATACTTCCAAGAAAATATAACAATGGATAAGCAGCAACTATTTTAAAACATAAAAGTTGTCTCGAAATGTTCTCCGAAAGCATAACGAAATAAACATGAAAAGTCTGAGCGTTGCCCCAATTTGGAGAAGATTTCATCTCAGACTCGACTGCACGGCAACTTCGCAAGTAAAATAGTCATTTGTATAATTTTACGTCACTTGGTGCGGTCACCCTCATTTCAAGGCTCAGAATCGTCGCTGTAAAATGTAATGCAACGCTTCATAAAGATTTAACACTATGAAACGCGCCTCCTTACAGTCAAGGCGTCTTCTGACTCCAGTTAGGCCAGTTGAAATTTAATTACTTTGCTAGAAACTGTTCATTATTTAGGTTTGTACAGGATTGTATACATATCTTGCAACTTAAAGTCTTTTGTACAGTTTCTTTACCAAGTTAAGCTCAAATGTTAATTGTGCCCTCGATTACCTTTTTAAGCGCCTTTTCACGCTGATAAATCCTAAGCCTAATTATTACTGTACATCCAAGCTACTACGCCAGGTTCCCTGGTCATTCCTGGTTTGTCATCCCTGGTCTCTACCACCCAGTTTTGAACAGCCTGGGTAGCAGCCACCCTCCTAGTAACAACCGTGAAGAAGTTACTTTTAAAGAATACGAAAAAACTTAATGCCTAATCCTTATTGATGGCAAGTGACATTATATCCTTGTACATAAAAATAAATTTTAGTGATTAATTTGCATAAATTCGGCGCAGTATGTAGTAGATAATATGGATTAGACGTAAAGTACTCAAGTATGTAATATAACATACAGAAAGTACACTCTAAGAAAATAAACTCTCCCTCAGAGTTTCGAGGATTTAGTTGAGGAGTTCAGTTGATTGTACTCACATCGAGTTATACTTCTTGTGTATTTGAGTATCACAAGGTACTTTTTCTGCAATTTTTTTAAAGACTACCCGAAAACTGCTGAATAGGCTGAAAGATATAGAACATAAATCAATAATCCTTGACAAAAAATAACCGACTCCAAAATTAGAGATAACTCAAAAACTACTTGTCAGATCTCTAATTTTAATGGGACCATATGACAAGCACCAGCTTTCGAATAAAAAAATCATCAAAATCGGTTCACCCAGTCGAAAGTTAGGAGGTAACAAAAATAAAAAAAACAGTCGAATTGAATACCTCCTCCTTTTTTGAAGTCGGTTAAAAACATAATTGCTCTCAATTTAAACTAAACAATAAATCGCCATCAAAGAACACTCGTATTTCGATTTCAATAAATAAAAAACGTAATTATACCTAAGCGACCCTCAATTTTCTTAGATTTTATCAACTATATCAAGTGGTATTAAAAATTAATGGATGGAGTGCCCTAAAGGTCCATCAACCATTTTACGTAGATTGCTTTGAAAAGTACTTTTTAAACTAACTGGGCAGAATAAAACGAGTCGAATTGGGTACTACGGCTTTGTCGCCGAACCTATTCTCTTTGATTTAGGGTTGTGTGTCGTTTGGTTTGGGTTGTCGACATCGATAATTCATGACACTAGAGATCCGCTCTGCAGTCAAAATTCAACCGTAAGTGATTAACGCCCCAACTCAGAGTCACTAACGGTTACTTAAATCGCTCCTTAGTACAGAATTTGTATGATGATTCTTTATTAAGGAGCGATTAAAGTAACCGTTAGTGACTCTGAGTTGAGGCGAAAGAATTGCTTCACATTGTTATTTGTATGTATGTTATGCATGTGTGTGTAAAATACAAGGTTGTGTGTGTGATGTTTTTTTTATTAATTTTAGGTATGTTTTTCTCATGCATATTATCTAAAAATATTAGCTTTTGCACTCCTTCCCCAATAAACTTTCAAACTTCTCCGTTCGCATAATCGTCGTAAAAAATCATATATTTATGCTCGTTTGCCATTTTTACCTATCCATTATCGTAAAGTCAGTTGCCAGGCAACTGAGAAAAGTCATAGTGACTTTCCCCCGTATTCAAGAATAATACTATGAGGTCTCACAGTGCTCACGGACGCATAGGGTGATTCAAACCATTTCGTAAACAATACTTGATTGAAGTCCTTCGCTGTGCGTTTGTCAAAATCGATAAAGTAGCTGCCGAGCTACTTTACCGAACGCATAGTGTTGCTTTGACTTCTATCAAAATAGAAAGAAATAGATCGATTATTTGTATTGTTATCTTTGTCTTTTGCCTATGTCAAATGACTAGAGTGAAGCCACATCAAATGGATCAATAAGAGGGTTGTATACAGCTCTGTGCGTCCGCATAGCCAAGTGATACTTAAGGGTCGACTGTGAAACTGAAGGCTTGCCATGACCAACGCACTGAGAAATGCCTTACTTCGCATAGTATTGCTTCTTTACTTAGACAAGTATTATTCTTGAATACGGGGGTTTATCTACTAAGTTATCCAGAGAGAGGGAGTAGTGAGGATGAATGTAGAAAGGTACTTATTTAATTAACTTCAGACAACATTGGTCTTACTTATTTTCTCATTGAGGGTGAATGGTGATAAATAGTAGGTAGAGTGTCCATCTTGGGAGCAAGACAATTTTAAACTCAAGGGACAAACTTTCACTCCCTTGCAATGCTCAGGATTGTACTTTAAAACTCTCGCTATACTCGAAATTTTAGTCTCCAATCGTTTGTTCCA
Organism: Thymelicus sylvestris; assembly: GCA_911387775.1. Taxonomy (NCBI): domain Eukaryota; kingdom Metazoa; phylum Arthropoda; class Insecta; order Lepidoptera; family Hesperiidae; genus Thymelicus; species Thymelicus sylvestris. The sequence goes on along the minus strand of OU426885.1, from coordinate 35,342,822 downwards.
CTTTGTATTCAAAGAAACAAACACTCGCCTATAAATGTCTAGAGAAAATACGAAAAAATATCGACAAACGCACTAAACATCACTATTCCGTAGGATAATCTACACAGAGGACATTTCCAATAGATTAGTTCGATTCTTTGGCGATTATTCTTTCGTACCGAGCTTTTACAAGATGATTTTAACAAGTAATTATTGGATCCCCTTAGTTAGCTACAGTTTTATCCTACCTCCATTTGGATTATCTGAAGTATTAATGAATGGTTTTGTTCTACTGGAGCTTAAAAGTCTTCTATTATTTTCTTGCCGTAGCTTTTTTATGAGAGAACAAATTTCTTTATGTTTTTTCACGACAGACAAAGCATCGGTGACTTTGGTTTTTTTTATGCAGAATAAGTTAATGCTTGACCACAAACCCACCTGTTGCCTGTTGGTAAGCGGAAATGAAGTCGTGGATGGTAAAGCGCACTTAGTAAAAGCCTATTCACTGTTGACTGGAAGACACTCACATTATAATTAGACGAGAACACCCACGCGGGCAATTTATTCCAGTCCTTTGTTGTACGCATAATAAAAGACGAAGCAAAGCGCGTCGTCTGCACCGGGGGGGATGTTTACAACGAAGGGATGAATGCCCGCCGTGCATCTGAATATTCGATGGTAGAAAGGAGAGGAGGGAATTAAGTCATATACATGTAAATAAATGTATGTATAATATGTATATGTGGGAGTTAATTCATCATCAGTTAATTCATAATAATGTCTATGAGCAATGGTTACCATCATTTGGGTATTCATCATTTCGCTAGTGGGCTTTTTACTTACATAAAAAACCTCTCCTGCTATATTTTCTTTTCTTTTAATAATAAAGGAAATTAAATTTAAATTTAAAAACCTACAGTTGTATTTCGTTCAATTAAGTTACCTTTCAAACAAAAAAAAACTGGATCAAAATTATAGATTAAACCCATATGCTGTAACTATCCGGTATCCGGCCTTGGATTCACTATCCGGCCAGATACCGGATAGTAATTCAGTATCCGGCTGGATTCAATCGATAATATCAGTTCATCCGTTTGGAAGCTACGATGCCACAGACAGACATACAATCCACAGACAGACATAAGATCCACAGACACACAAATACCCAGACATGTCGAACTCACAACACCCCTCTTTTTTCGTCTAGGGTTAACAAATAAGGATGTTTAATACTCTGTCACGCAAAAACTACTGAACGGATTTTTTGAACTTTAGCATACAGGTACAATAATATGATCTCGAATAGGATATAGGTGATCCCTAAAAACACGGGCAAAATATTGCCACGGACCTGTTGTTTGTTTTGAATTAGAAGTTATATCGAATTCGGTTAACACTGTAATAACTGCATGTTAATATGAGTTTTGAAATACAAAAAGACCGCAGAAGTGTAATTGGATCGCGATAATTGTTCCGCAATCGTGTTGGCACGGAGCTGTGGAGTTTAATTGGCGATGAAAGTTTAAGTCATGATATTGGAACGTTTAACAAGTATAATTATGTCGTGTTACAATACCTGGTGCAATATTTGCTGCAGAATTAGTTAAGACTTCGATACAAAATCGAAATTGGTTTACGCCCTAACTCAGAGTCACTAAAGGTTACTTAAATCGCTCCTTAGTACAGAATGGTGATTCTATACTAAGGAGCAATTTAAGTAACCGTTAGTGACTCTAAGTTGGGGCGTTAGACATTTTCGCAATTTAAACTAACAATAAGTAATAATGAATAATAATAATAATAATTATAGGTGTACCAGAATCTGATGGCAAAATGGGGAAATTAAAATTGGAGACAACACACTCCCCAGCGTTGGGGAAACTAGACACACCTATAACGCTACATACTCATTACCCCAAACTAGGATTTTTGGTCTCGTGGGTGCCATGGACAACACACCCATCCAGACTCAGAACAGAAATTCAAACTCATCTTTCATATTTCTCGCCTCGCTGGAAATCGAACCCAGGACCCTTGGCACGGCGGTCCGGCATGGTAACTAGTACACCAGAAGGGTCAAACAAATCTCGGCTTTTTTCAAAAGCAATGAGGCATACTCAAGCAAGACGACTCCTATTAGTTTATCATCTTTAGAATTAATTTACAATGCATTGAGCTACGAGATATTACTCATGAATAAAATTCCTTTGTAGATAATTTGAAATGCATAAATCACTATTGTATCAAGAAACAAGAAATTTCCATCTGCATAATTTATTACGCAATGCATTTCTTTGGAATAAATTTTTTTTCTTCACTTAAATATTTACATATTCTTCTCAACTAGCGCGACCACATAACTCTATCCTTTTTCCGGACCGTCGTCACGTATTTCATTATTTATTTTTTCTATCTTCTTCCATATTCAGCAACCCGTTGATGCTTTCAGTGTTATGTTCGGCTTACACGTATTAAGTAGTTAAGTAGTTAACAAAATTTTAAGTAAATTAATACGTGTAAACGGACAATTTAGTAGTTCAGTAATTTAGTAGATAAGTAATCAAGTAGATAAGTAATTTAGATTTTTTTCTATTTTATGTTAAGTAGGTGGGCGGGGCTTATCACTTAACACGTTTGGACAGGCACTTTTTAGTTAAAATTTAGTAAAATGCTTAAGTAATTATGTAGAATTCTATGAACTAAAGAGCTTTTCTAAATTATTACGTGTGGACATACACTAAAAATTATCCACTTATTTAGTTAAAATTTAGTCAACTACTTATACGTGTGTACGGGCTATTACTGACGGCCATAGTCGACGGTGGTCTCTTACCGACGTCTCGTTACGATCGCTTACATTTGGCTAGTTGCTCAAAGATGTTATGATTCGGTTAAATAAAATATTGGGCACTTAAACAATCTTGTTTATAGACACGACACGGTCAGAAGTGATCAATTTTACGTCCTAATAATATTAGAAATGTAAAAGTTTGTACGGATGTTATTTGCTCTTTCACGCAAAAGCTATTGAACGGCTTTCATGACATTTTGCACAAAGATGGACTATGAATAGCATGGGCGTAGCCAGGTTTTAGTTTCGGGGGGGGGGGGGGGGGGGGGGTTCAAGTTTCGGGGGGGGGGGGGGTCAAGTTTCGGGGGGGGGGTTCAAGAAAATACAAGGACTAATAAAATAACCCTAAAGAAAATTGAGACTTTATTTTTTCTCACGACATAATTATATAGTGCCATCTATTATTAGTTTAGTCAAAAAGTTCAAAAACGTGTTTAATAAAAATAAAGCTCCTAAAAATATGTGCGATAGCTCATTCGATTCGGAATGACGTCTAGAAAAATGTTTTTTTAGGGTTTATTAGCACATAAAAATTTCAATCCTTAACTTTTCGGGGGGGGGGGTTGAACCCCCGAAACCCCATCCCCTGGCTACGCCCATGATGAATTATGATAGATAGTCTATATAGTGTATTTATTATCTCGGAAAAAGCAGGCAAAGCCACAAACAGTGCTAGTTGTTCATAATTTTGTCTATTCCGGTCCGCATCCGCAACATTTCTGAATTCTAACCTGTTTTAAACGCTTATAAGAGTTCTATTAAAAATCTCCCTGGGAATAACATTAAAATTTTCATACCCACTTAAAACCTGCCAGGCAGCCGCGTTAGGTTTCATCTCTATGCAAATAGCTAGATTTTCTTACCCTTTTGCCAAACTTGCATCGTTCTACGCAGTCATGTAATATGAAATAACAGTCTGTATGAACGTTTTCCATTCCAATAACATAGCTGTTATTAAGCTTGTTATGACTCTCTGGAATTTTCTGTGTATTTTTTTTTTCCGTACAAGCTAGTGATATTGTTTTGGAATAAATAAACCAATGTATTTTTTTATTTTTAAAAGTTTTTTTTTTATTTTTTTATGTTTGTTACCTCAGAAGTGTAGACTGAGCGAACCGATTTTGATGATTCTTTTTTAATCGAAAGCTGGTGGCTGTCATGTGGTCCCACATAAATTTTATTGAGATCTGACAACGGCATCCATGAGAAAACCACATAAGTCGTAAATTTGTATTAGAATGTGCGCGACAAATTGACGAATAACTCAATATCACGCCAACCGATTTGGATGATTCTTTTTTTAATCGAAACAGGTGCTTGTCATATGGTCCCACATAAATTTGAACGAGATCTGACAAGTAGTTTTTGAGTAACTTTGAAGTCGGTTATTTTTTGTTACTAAAATTTAGATTATAAATGATGTGCTGAGGATTTCCTTTACGTCTTTTCTTCTCCTCCATGACAAAGCACCTTTGCGAAAAGCTGGTTGATTAAAAAAATGACGTGCATAAGTGTATCAATGATACCTAAATGAATAAATTATTTTGAATTTGAATTTGAATATTGATTTATATTGTTAATTAATACCATTATTACTATTATTGTTTCTCCATTGGGTTCGCCTGAATAGCTACCACCCTTGATCATGAGTTGGCGGCTGCCAAACGACTCTTCGTGTTCCGACTGGGGGGCCTGAGAGCCAGTTCTTTCTTTCTTTTTCTTCTCTCTTTCTACGAAGACCTAAGGTTAACTTAGCGCTTGCAGTTTAACTCCAAAGAATATTCTGGTATTTGGTTGGGTTTTCTACTTAACTACTAATAGGAACACTTTTATTATCGATTAAAACTCAATTTATTCTTCACAAGTTTCACATTCAACATCTAAGAGCGAGCTGTCAAGTTCCTTCTAGGGATGAGAACGTCTCGCCGAGAGCGTAGTGATGCTCGGTATCCGTCATAGCGATACTCCGTCTAACACTACCACCCACTTTCTAGAATCATCTGTTAAATTTATAGATATTGGTCTATTTTGTTCTAATGTTTCGCTTCCTTCTGAAAACTTAAGTCATTGATTCCTTTGGTCCATGTATTATAGTAACTCTGCACAGATGAGGCACTTTTATTCGCAGCAGACTAAAAGTCGTAGCTATGTTTGGGGGATTATTCGTACTAAAACTTTCAGTCGGTTAGTTGCGTTTGTCAATCACTTGTAAAGCTTTTATTTTATGACGGGGACAACATTACTCCACGAATTGTCCCTCGTCCGCAAAAGCTATAACTTATACACTAAATTGTAAAATTATTTTCAGTATGAAATTATCACGCCTTCTGGCACAGTTTAAAACCCCAGTTTATCCGCTTAAAGCCGGTAAATTTGGTTTAGCATCGCAACCACAATATTCACTTCGATACAACCGCGTCTAACCAGCGCTTCACAATCAAGTGTTTATTTAGTTCGCTATATTTAGCCAATTTTCACATGGAAACTAATTAAGACTCAAACAATGAAGTAGGTACTTTAGTATGAAATAGTGCTTCAATGCCCTGTTCACTCCTACTTAGGTATTAAGTACATACAGTTTTATCGTTAAATTTAGTACGTATTTTGAAAGTTTATATTTTTTTGTAATAATAAAGTTACTTAATAATTTTATAATTAAAGTTAATTAAAGATTTATTTAAAATACTAAACATGAGCTAAGCTTCAATATTTACATTATTATTTTTCAGTTGATAACTCGACTCGACTACTATTAGGTACTATTTTAATTCACTATTCCTTAAGTTCTAAATAAGATAATCATAAAATCTAAAAAAGATTTTGACTTACTGCCTACCAGATCTCCATTTTTTATTAGTAAGTAATTTTCACCGCGCCTCTGAAATCTTTATCGGCCACAAGGGGTCTTTATTAAAGCTGTCGAATTTCCCTGACCATTAGGCTTCCGACAAATTTAAAATTATCAAATTTCCACTAAATTAATAAACTGGTTTGTAATTGTAATTCTGGGTAAATCCCCGAGCTTATGCCTGATAATGCTTCATTGTAAGCGTTAATTGCAAGTGTGTATAATGAAAAAACATAATGAAGCTTTCCATTGCAAGTTCTATTCTATACATTTTTAATACATTTTTTCTAATACAGAATTAATGAAATAGAAATAAAAACTGTAAGTAGAACGCATATTTCAACGTCAACGCGAGCTTGCCTTATTGTTTTTCACCCAAGACTTATAAATCCGTTTCTTGGTTCACGGCGTTAAAAAATAAAGGTGTCAGAGGAAATCACGTCATCGTCAAATTAAATGGTTCCAAATTCACATCTAAAATATTCACACACACAGGCCACGACTGAAGGCACGCAGCCAATGATACCTTAATAATTTAAACAGCCGAAATTCGAAGTTCACTCAAAGTCGAAACGGTCATTTACAATTTAGGAGCATTATAGACGTATCCTCCGATGGGGTTTAAACTCGTACAGTCGAGAGTGATGAATGAATTATATATCGAATCGTACGAACGAATGTCGTTGGGAGTAGGGTAGCCAGGCTTGCTAGGTGTCAGGGATTGTCCTGACATGTCAAGGTTTTTAGGCGTTTGTCACGACCCAGGCCGGACTTTGAAAATGACTGAAATTATAAAGACTTGTAATGAGATACGTACAGTTACAAGTGTTAGTGCTAATAAGTACAGTGGCCACTTAACATGTAGTCACTCGTCTGCTCGTTTGTCGGTTAATTATAGAAAAAAAATGGATATCCAAATTAAAATCTATAGAAAAAAATTCAACCAAGCATCACATAATCGTAACACATACCTATTACATGTACGACTATATCAATCAACGTTAATCACAGCAAAGTGCACCAATGACATTAAAAGATTAATTATAAGATGATAGACTTACATTATGATAGGGATGTATAACATTGTACCAAAAGTCAACGCAGGACTTGTAGAAATCATATAAATTAATTAACACAAAATAACTAATACTATACTTAATGTACAAAGGAACTAAAACTAAAAACCTCATAAAATCATATTGTCAGGACTTATACTTTTTTTATCTGGTAACCCTACTCACAGGTGAAAATGGAACACGAGAGAATTTGTTGAGTTGAGACGCACGTAAAGAGTGTCCAAAGTAAGGTATATTCAACCTTAAAGATTTGCAAATACAGTTGCTTATAGATTTTCTGTAAACCAACACGTGGAAAATACGTTCGCAAAGCTCCCTCAACTAATTCTTTCGATCAAATGAAACGGATTATAATTGGGAGTTGAATTACCTGGTTCTGATTTCCTTTTCACTCTAAGAATATTCAGCGCTTGGAAAATGTTTGTTACACTACAACCATAATAATTATAAAGCTATGGACTAAGCTTAGTAAGCTACAACTTCGGAATCGATAAATCTAGACGCCCTTTGCCGAAGTATTTAGAGAAATAATAGATGAGTCTGCTAGTTTTAACGTTGCACATTAATATTTTTTAACGCTACAAACTCATAGCCCTACACACAACACATAAAGACAAGAACGCATACATACAGACTGAGAACAGATATTCAAACTCATCATTCAAATTTTCACCTCGCTTGGAACGAACCCAGGACCCTTTTTACGGCAATCCGGCATGGTAACCAATGCGTCCACGGATCATCAAATTAAAATCAAATACAGTCAATCCCAATTTTAATAATTAACAATGGCCCAAATTAAGGTCCTGCTGAAAATGTCTATAGAATCGCAACTAATAATGTTATAACGATATTTTCGAGATTCTGAATTCAAAGGTACAAAATATTATTATCCGATTTGATCCAAAACTTGCGCTACAAGGATTATTCAAAACATTTGCCGGCACTGAAGAGATTTATGATACGGCACGAACCAGCTGAATGTCGCGGAATACTTCACAAACACTACATTAACACCTGATTATCTGAACTGAGGAGGTAAGTTGGTTTTAATTCAAGAGGTATAAATAAACAAGGTTAGTTTTATGGTAAACGGCCGACGTAACTTTTAAAGGTATTTTTAACGGTTTTATTTAGATTATAATGTTTGCATGGGTCAAATCTTACAAGTTTAATTAGACCTATGTACTTCATATCCAATAGTACTTATAAATAAGTCACTATTGTAATTTAGTGTTGTTTGGTAACATCGATACGAAATATTCGCAGCTACTAGTACCATCCCTGTCGCCTAAGGTGGAAAGGCCCGGCTCCTAGAGCCGGAGATTGTGGGTTCAAATCCCACCAGGGTTCCGTAATGGAAATACTCTTTTGCATATTTTTGTTTAATGTTTTATTTTTTATTTTATAATAGGTACATTTATTTTATAGCTACTTATTCTTTTTTATGTTCATTTAAAATGGGGGAAAATTTTCTTGCACATAATTTTAACATTTTTAGAATAGAATAGAATATTTTTTATTTCTGTAACTGAATAATAAAATAAATAATAATACATAAAAAAATAATTATTTCAGGCAATTTTAACCCATAGAGTTAGTAACCTTACTTATTAAAACTATGTTAGTATAATTACTCATATAGAATTTAATAAATTGAATTTCATGCTTGAATTTAATAGTGAAAGTTAAATTGGTTATTCATATTAGTTACGTTTAGTTCTAATGACAATACATTTTTTATACGCATGACCTGAGATACTCAGCTTGGCTCCAGAGGAGGGAACTTCAAGAGTACTAGAATACATAAATTCACACATTATTGTCCGCGTGAAGCTGTAATGTTCGGTTGACACGTATTAAGTAGTTAAGTAGATAACTAAATTTTAAGTAAATACGTGTAAACGGACAATTTACTAGTTAAAATTTAGTAAGTACGCAAGTAAACAAATTACCTAATTTAGAACATTTTTAAATTTTTTCGTTAAGTATGTGGGCGGGGATTAAGATTAACATTACACTTAACACGTATGGACAGGCACTTTTAACTTAAAATTTAGTAAAATGCTTAAGTAATCAAGTAGGTTGTGATGAATTGTATGAAATAAAGAGCTTTACTAAATAATATTACGTTTGGACTAAAAATTATTCACTTAGTTACAAATTTACAATTCAGTTATCTACTTAACTACTTAATACGTATAAACCGGACTTAAGGGACACTGAGGTCAAAACCAACTGTTCATTCGAAAAAAATTAAAAAATTGGTATGGCAAGTAGATATTTTTATAGGTAGTGCTTAGGGGCTTATAATAATGAGATAGAGACCCGGCAGATGTTATTCTGCAACACGATTTACTCAGAAATAATGTAGCTTTATATTGGTAAAAGATTTTTTAAATCGGTCCAGAAATTTTTAAGTTTATCTATTGCCAATATATAAAATGTAGTCAAGCATTAACTTATAAGATATTTAAAAAAAAAAACATAAAATCGAAACTTTCCCCTTTAAAATATTAGTTTAGATAATACTTGCACAACTAACAGAATAAAATTAATAAAAATTAGTACCTGCACAATATATTTATGTTCTACAAAAATGGCTCAATAATCTTAATATTTAGGCCATCATATTAGCACATTCCAATTGGTAACAATTCGTCTTGTGCGTAACTCCTAAGTCCTAATCTAACTTAGATATATAAATGACCCAGATAAAAATTAAAATGTGTGCAATTCACACGTGGTAGAAGTCAAAACTTCAAAAATTTTGTTTTCAAGATAATGAGACGAATGTAAAATTTCGGGAAGATGATAATTGTAGGTTTTACTACTCCACTCCACTCAATTCCACTCAACTCAACTCCCCTACCCCTGTACAGTACAATGCTTCCTATCTCACTTTAGAATTTATGTGTCTGTCTCTTTTTACAGAATAGTTTCGTTTCATCGAATTTCAAATCACCCCGTACCAAAGAAGTTTTCACTTCAAAAGAGAAATATGTATTTCGTACTGCGAAATCCTGTCACCAAACCCTAACACTCGGTACGGCCCTGCTGATTCTCCAATCTCGACGGAAGTTGCTAAGTCGCTTGCAATTCGAGCTTCACTGAACGCGCTCATCTTGCTTCCTATTTAGATTAGGTCTGTAGCATTATAGATCCTATAAACTGGAACTTGATGTTGAATCTCTCGCTTCAGTGGTGGACAACATTCAATATAAATTTACTAGAATGTTGTAACTTGTTAAGAGCACCGTTTCTTAATAGGATAGGATTTCATAAATCATTCCTGGGACACTCTACCTATGCTGAAACATTTAAGCTAGCCGCTACACCACTCGTCTTGTTCCGGATGGAGGCTTGAGAAGTTGAGAGCCAGTTCCTTCTCTCTTCTTTCTTGGCCGGCAACTTAACGGTGATGCCTTTGATGTTGCTGATGCCCATGTCCATGATTACTATAAAGCCACGTAAAAGGCCGTCATTGATTCATGGAATATTCGAAATACCTATTGTAGGTATGCCTGTTATTTTTTTTGACTAAATGATTATTGGATGTATGCTTATTTTTCCTTTGCTTCAATTCTTCAAATGTCAATATCTTATGCCAATGCCAACGTGTAACTTTTGACGTTGATGTTGGTATGATACGACCGATTTCAAGAGGTTAGTAAACATGTGAAATAATCTTGTGGTGTCTGCATTTTAAATTTTCTAGTTTGTTGTCATACTTGTCAATAACTTGTCATGAAATTGCCTCAGTTGACAGCTCACTTCACTGAATTTTATAAACAAATTACAAAACAAAAATTACATTTTCAAATTAATTAAATCTATTTCAACAAGATGAGAGTGGTTTTGTGAGCTAAAGATTTACATTTTCTAAGCCTACTTGCCACGGTAATCGCCGATAAGAGAATCTCTTCCTATGTAAGTTAAAAACTTAGTTATTCAAACTGGGTTTCAACTATTGAAGACTTTAAATAATCAAAGCAGGCAGAGATAATTATAATTTACTTTAATTTAGTCCACAATTCAGGAATATACTTGTCTGATAAATAATATAATGTATATTTCAGAATAAATTATATTTAAATTCAACAGTGTGTAAAACAATTTTGTGTTTATTGTAGGTACACATTTAAATAATTCAAAAAACATTTTTAATATCTTTAATTTCAGACAACCATACCATCAAGACATGTTTAAAACTATGAAAAATAAGTAGCAAAATAATAATAGTAGTAAAAACAATTTATCTCAGACTGATTCAGGCTTCACACTCAGATTATTATTTATAATTTAATTTTATCACATAACTAGGTATAACAATAACAACAAACTGTTGAATATACTGTCTAATAAGAACCCTTATTGTCTAAAGTGAACATAATAACTACTTTGTAAACATAAGTAAAATCATTCATCCATAGAGTCTCAAATCCTTTTTCTATTCCCATCAATAAAAGTAACCGTACTTTATACCAATGATAAGTCTTCTAATATAAAGTAAATATTTAACATCTAATCTACTAATAAATAGAACTCATTTCTGTAATAGCTCTTCATGATATACATTTACTCTTGTTATCTAACAGTCACCTACTTATGTTATCTTGAAACAATTGTTTGTTAACGGATGACATTAATAGTTAATGGATTAATTTCCTATTATTTCATGTACATCCTCAATCAATATTATTATGTTGTTCTTTATGTATTTGGTTTAAAGTGTTTTACAAAAATGTTATGTGAATATTTAATGGAATCCTGTTAGGTTTGACCAGATCCCAATTTCATTATTATTGAATATATGATTAAAACAAACTACTAAAAGTTACCCATATTTTAATACTTGTCTTTTTTTTGTCTTTATTCACTTTAATATTTTAAACAAAAATGTACATGCAAAATTAAAGACTTACACTCCAACTCACAGTCAGTAACGGTTACTTTAATCGCTCCTTAGTAAAGAATCACCATACAAAATTCTGTACTAAGAAGCGATTTAAGTAACCGTTAGTGACTCTGAGTTGGGGCGTTAATATTGTATTCTGAGGTTATCCCTTTTTAATGCCCCATCAATATCTGATTTTTTTTATTCTCATTATTTCAGATCATGTCATATGAAGACTACAGCACTTTGTCTGGGGTTTCGCCATTACTGACGACTGACAATGTTAGCAATGCACTTAGCGACTGGTTTGGAACAGAACTTCAGTTTACTCATTGGGAGGTAATAAAATATCTGTATTACATTTTACACGGAGAAGGCAAGGCTAAAGAAATGGAAAAGGAATTGTATGAGAGACAATTTTTAACTGACTTCAAAAAAGGAGGTATTCAATTCGACGGTTTTTTTATGTTTGTTACCTCAGTTTGTTAACTTTCGACTGGGTGAACCGATTTTAATGATTCTTTTTTAATCGAAAGCTGGTGCTTGTCATGTAGTCCCACTTAAAGAGCGAGATCTGACGAGTAGTTTTTGAGTTATCCCTAATTTTGAAGTCGGTTAATTCTTGTTAAGAATAATTTTATTATAACTAGGCGACAAACAAGTTGATCATCCTGTTGGTAAGTGCCGCTTCCGTGGACTTGAACAACCTCAAAGGCATCAAAGAGGGGTTTGCCAATTAAGAAGGAACAGAGAGACATAAAGGAAGAACGTATATAGTATATATACGTATGACCGTATTTTTGTAACGCATGCAAGAAGGTTGTCGGAGGTTGTATTTCATTTCACATAATCAGCTTACGTCCTGACTTCGCGTAGAATGTAAAATCATTAGTATTATTTCAATTACAGTATGTCAGCGAAACCGGAAAAGGTGATTCCTACCTCAGCGAAGTAATACGAATCAGAATTTACGGTGAAACAAACAATGGAGAAACCCAATACGTGCAAGTCGTTCTTAAATCTATCCCCAAGAACACCGCTCGGCGACTCACTTTCCGCAGCGACGACTACTTTTTAAACGAGATAAACTTCTATCAAAAATGCTTACCCGCACTGCTCGAGTTCCAAGCCAAGAAAAACGTACAAGACCCCTTCAACAAATACACCAAGCTCTTCTTAGCGTATCATGATGGAGTTAATGATGTGATCGCACTAGAAGACGCGTCGTTAGAAAACTACGGAAGCGCTTTCAGACAAGAGGGTATTGACTTAAATCATTGTCAAGTCACTTTCAAGGTTTTGGCCCAATATCATGCACTATCTTTCGCTATGAGGGATCAAGAACCGGAGAAGTTTGAACAAGTCGCCAGCAATCTAAAGGAAATGTACTACGATGATGAAGTTTGGGACTGGTATGAAAGATTTTGGGCGCGAATCTGTGGTATAGCAATCGACGCGGTGGAGAAAGAATACCCTGGTACCAAATACGTGGACAAAGTTAAGGAATTCGCAGTACCGGAGCGATACAAAAAGATGATAGAAGCCACGAAAGACAAAACGAACGGTGTAATCAGTCACGGAGATTCTTGGACGAATAACTTCCTTTACAAATACGAGGGACAGAGTCCTATTGACGCAAAAATAATCGACTTCCAACTGGCTAGATGCGCGAGCCCCGTTTTAGATGTGGTTTTCGTCATTTACGCGTGTACGACCCAAGATCTAAGAGAGAAACATTATGATGACTTATTAAAGTATTACTACAAAGTATTATCCAGTCAGATATACGACATGGGTAGTGATGCGGAAAAAGTTTATTCTTGGGACACTTTTATGGGCGAAGTAAAAAAATATTCGTATTTCGGGCTCGCGTTCAGCTTCGAATCGACGCCTTTTATCGTTTTGGCGCCTGAAGATGCTGTCAATATGGAGATTGAGGTAACGTAATAAGTCGTCATTTGAATGCGTTACGGTTCATCTTATCATGTTTCTAAGGATCAATTCACAAAGCCACAAAAAAGAGTCATGTGTCTCTATTTTGTGCCTTTAGGAAAAATTTAAAGAACAATCGAAAGTAATTCTGAACCACTGTATCCATTCTATTATAGAGAGGCTAAACGGTTGGAGTTGGACAAGTGAAAAATTCTCAAAAATATTATATGATGAATTTACAAGGAAAACTATCACGGCTATGTTAGCTTATGTTGTTAATGAGTAAAAGTCGATAAACTTACTACTTCGGAACCCTACATTCCGCGTGGTATGACACTTGCCTGGTTTTACTCAGTAAATCGCCAACTAAAATGTTAATAATTCTTGACAAAAAATAACCGACTTCAAAATTAGGGATAAAACAAATAAAAAAATACTCGACAGATCTCGTTCAAATTTAACTGGGACCATATGACAAGCACCAGCTTTCGATTAAAAAAACAATCAAAATCGGTTCACCCAGTGGAAAGTTCTGAGGTAACAAACATCAAAAAAATACAGTCGAATTGAATACCTCCTCCTTTTTTGATGTCGGTTAATTAATGGTGTTGAACCAAGGAAGGTTACGTAAACAGTAGACCTAATTCCATATTAAGCGTTATTTACTAATACTAACTCCCATCTGTCCTGAAAAGCTTTCCTTCGCCTCATTGACGAGTAGCTAATAGGTCTGGTTAACCGCAATTACACCGCATGTACTTTATTTTACTAGTATTCTTACTTTCAGGGAGAAGAAAAACGCAACATCGACGATTTCTGGCAGATAAAGCCGTTTAAAACCAAAGAGGGGAGACTGCGAGAGGCCAACAACGTTGTACATTGTGTTGACCTTGGATACATATAATAATGACAGCATGAATACTATGAATTCAGCACAAGGGACATATAATAATAATAATAAACGCTAACACACTCACACCCCCGCAATAGGTTATTACCTGTGTCGCGGGTGGCATGGACGACACATATTATAACACATCACAATAACACCCATGACCCGAGTACAAATATTTATCTGTCACATAAATATCTGCCCCGACCGGGAATCGAACCCGGAACTCCTCGCTTCGCAGGCTAGGTCGCTACCAACTAGGCCAAAGGTTGGAAGGACCATCATTTACGATGATACATAAATGTAATCAGACAATAGCATTAATTTAATAAATTTTCTGCTAATAGTCAAAATCACAGACATATATACCTAGAGTAGATGAGGCATGTACCTCGAATTGTATGAAAACCAAGCGTGTCACTTTTTTTGACATAATGTTAAGTCACAAGAATATTTTAGTGATTGATATACCTCATCCTAGCAATACCAATACGAAACCGATTTCTTACCGATTCTCGATATCGATAACAGATTATAATCAGTCTGGTTGGTTGTTATTGTACGTATAGGTTATAGTGCTGAATAAAACCAAATAAATAATTTTCTTTTGTTAATATTTTGTTATTAAATATCATTGGGGTGCGTTTGATTTAACTTGATTATTTATTACAAACACAAATTTATTAAATTTTTAGTAAAATTATAAACACGTTTCAAAAATATAAATAAACAGATCAATATCATATTAAATTCCTTACTTCAAAATTTTATGCAAAATAAAAAAAAGAGAATTAAAACAAAATATAATCATTTATTTATTGAAATCAAAACCTTTGTAATTTAATAATCAAAATAACAAAAATGTACCACCATTAATTTAGACCGATTTGAAAAATTCTTTCGATCGATGAAAAACAACTGGTCAAGAGCTTGTAAGGCCATGCGCAATCTAGGGTTCTTTATATACTTGTAAGTTGATCGATTATTACTCGTTAACCTGCAAATATTTCGTAACCGTGTGAATTTTTTCACAGGTCAAACTCCACCTTTTTAGCTGGCAGGGGAGACGGAAATTTGACTCGAACCAAATTATCCCTTTTTCTAGTTTTTTTTTAGAAAATTAGCATTTTATAATTTTAGCTCATTTTTCTTATTAGACTTATTAGTGAAAAATAAATTATTTCACATATTTGTGAAATTGTTGTATTATTATGACAATAATGTTATTTAAACCAAACCCATAATATTTTTTTTAATATCTTTTCAACGATACCTTACACTATCTGTATTGGGTAGGCGAGGAATAAATCCATCCCTACTTGAACTGTGGTAAATAAATATTTTTAATATTTTATTCAACGACTTTGTAGTTTTAATAAATTTATATATCCATGCTAAATTATACCTTTCTAGCTCTTAGGTTCTCAGCACTAAGTTGCCAATGGACGGACGTACGGGCAAACAGACATGATGAAACTATAAAAAAATACAGTTAGTTACCTTTGGAATAAAATTTATGTTACAAAATAATATCTATGAGAATATTTATTTATTTGACGATTCTCAAAATAGATTAGAATCGAGAAAAGACAGGGTAAATGAAAAACACTATATACTATATTTGACCGAAAAACGACAATATTGACAGTACCACGAAGTAAAGCGTTACTTAGCAACGATTGATAGTAACGATTGGTGTATTTTCATTGCGTGTTCCAACAAAGAAGCCCTAAAATTTTTAAACCAAAATGAGCAATGTATTGTGTAGTATGTAGTACATATACTCAGTAAGTGCTCGTCATCGTAAAACGTGGTAAAACCACAATAAACATTAAATGAATTTATTTTAAATAGATAGGAACACAATTTCATAACGAAATTACTTAGCGATGAAAGAAAATGTTTTCTTTATCTTTCCTAACGATATTTGTAGATTTTCTACAGTTTTTAACATTAAAATCAGGCATTTTCGTTATTTCAGTTGACATCTGTTGCCAATAGCAATGAAAGTCCGACTAAATGACACGGCGCCTCATTAGGATTTCAAATCCTAATTGTTACACGTGAATTGTATGAACTTGCCGTGTCTACTCTGGGTATACATGTTTGTGGTCAAAATATTATACACCCCTTGGGTTTTGACAGCTTTCGCTTTGACAATTTGAAAAGCTACTCATTTTTATTATTATATAGGTATTAGTATAATTATACTGCACTTTAAGTTGCAGTTCATATACATGTGATAAATATATTATAGGTACAAATAGTCTTAAGGTATATTGTGTATTTATCATGTATTAAATATTGTGATATGTGTATGTACCTACAGGAGTATAATTTTATTTGTAAATAAAACTCGCTATATTCTTTAACAAGATTGCATTTCTTTAATAAGTCTTTACAGTTCATATTGCATTAACTCAGATTCCTCATACAAAATCTTTCGGGTAGGCTTTATTAGTAGGTAATAATAATAAATTTGGTGGTCCCAAATTCTACACGAATCTGTAATTTTCAAAAGTCAGGTGCATATATAACGTCATTCGCTGAAGAAAAACATCCATATTGCTCTTAAAGGTGTGTCTTGGTGGTAAACTATATACTGCTCACAGTTACCCCTGACCCCAATTTAGAACTAAAATAATAGTATAAAATTATGATATTGAGTTTGTAATAATTGTTATTCAGAATGACATGTTTTTAATAATTGTTATTCAGAATGACATGTTTTACCGACTGTTCCACCGATGGCCATTACACATTTTGTTATAAATCGAGTGAATAGGCTTTTACTAAGTTAATGCGTTTTACCACCCATGACTACATCACCACTTACCATTAGGTGGGATAGTAGTCAAGCATTAACTTATAAGATATAAAAAAAAAACTTCGATTACACTCCCCACATTTTTTCATAAGGCCAAAATAAATCAACTCCAACAAATACGTTTAACCATACGGTCTCTCATAGTCTGTCCTGACAGTAGGGTAGACAGGGGAACGACTGTCTTCGTCTACCTCCTCGCTGGAGTCCATGTCCCCAAGCGCCCTTCTTCCTTCAGGACCTGAAATGTTTTTAGTAAAGAGGGCGCTCTGATCGACTCGACCGTCATTGTAATGTCGAAGGGTTACTTTGACACGGAATATAAACAAATTATAATCTATACTAATTTTGTAAAGCTGAAGAGTTTGGTTGAACGCGCTAATCTCAGGAACTACTGGTTCGAATTGAAAAATTATTTTAATGTTTGATAGTCCATTTATCCAGGAAGGCTATAGGCTTATAACATCATATATTTTAGTAGTTAGTTTTTTCCACAAACTAACGCTGGTGAAACCACGCGGCACAGTTAGTAATATTATAAATGTGAAAGTTTGTATGAATCTTTGGTACTGCTATCCAAAAAGTGCTGAACGGATTTTCATGAAATTTAGCACACAATTAGACCATTATCTGGATAAGCATATAGGGTACTTATTGCCCAAGAAAACGCAAGCAAAGCCGCGGGCATAGTAATAACAAATATATGACGGCGAGCGGCCTCTTTGGTTCTACAATGATCGGCCGATACAGAAGCTGTCATGTCATGAAGAAAACTAAATATTTAGAATAAGGAATGTGTCAATCCATTTAGAACAATACGTGTGTTACATTCTATGGGATTCGAATAGTGATCACGGACTAGTACAGATTGTTATTGATGTGAACGTTAGGAAAACTGGAAATATATCATGGAGCAAAGTAAAAGGAATATTATTGAACAACCAACACCGTAGAATACCCCTTCTTCCACATATACATACGAACCTTTAGCATCTTTCGTGGGTATAGGAGTTGTACTAGACCACGAGCTATTATCAAATTCCGTCGTCGTCCATATATCAAACTCAGGAACCCACATCTTCTTATCCAAAGGTTCATATCCAAACTCCGACTCATGAGTAGGCCCTCTATACTCGACTGGTTGCATCGTAAAGTCTTCATAGTAAGTTCCCTCTTCCCACTTCCATTCCTGAATGTCCGTCAAGGTCAAATTCTTCTTCCAACCCCAAGCAAACATCTCGAAGCGACATTTGTCGGAGAACATCAGGTAGACGGATATTTCGAATGCGGAACCTGTGAAAAATTACGGATTTAATACGTTTCACTAAAACGCGACTATATGAAACTCGCGCTTCAAAAAGTTCGAGTATATACAGCCTGAGTGGTAAAACACTTGGTATATACCAAGTATTGTATGATTAAATTCAATACATATGTATTGAATTGATTCTAATCATACAATACTAATATTATAAATGTGAATGTAAGTTTGTTTGCTACGCTTTCACGCGAAAAAAACGATTTGGCTGAAATTTGTACTTTTTATCCCGGAAAAGTTCAGGGTTTCCGCGGGATTTGTAAAAATCGATCTCTACCGCGGGCAACAGCTAGTTTTAAATAAGTAAAAGAGAGGTGATTCATAATCTGAATGTTACCAAAGTCGAAATCAATTATATACATATTAGGGATAATTCAAAAACTACTCGTCAGATTTCAAATTTAAATGGGACCTTCCGACAAACTTGGTGTTTGTTTAGATAAAAAGAATCATCAAAATCGGTACATCCAGTAAAAAGTTAGCAAACAAACTAAACAAATTAAAAAAGTCGGTTAAAAACCTGAATATCCAGTTAAAACAAAAAAAATAAACAGTGGTAACGCATGCGTTTTTGCTAATGATGAGTCGACTTTTTTATTTTATTATTATATGCTAAACTTCCTAAATTAAATGTAGAATTAAAAGTTTACTCTATTTCTTGCACCAACGTTAAAACATAAATAGAGACCCAACTCATTGGGGTTCCGACGTGCTCTAAGCGTCGTCTGTTAGCTGTACTATTGAACGTTAATACGTTACGTAATTATGTATATAACCGTTCGGTTAATCGACATTTTAAAGTATAGTTGAATAGCGTCGTTCAATCAGAGAACTAGCCGTATGAGCGTGCGAATTAATAACGTAATTTTAGTCCCAAAAACATTTAAAACGATCGGTCTTTAAGCAGGAAAAAATAAAATCACTTTTGCCTCAAACTTAACTTTTTACGATACTGTCCAAACATTTGTTCAGAACATTTATTCTTACATGGCGTCAAATTGTGTAACACTTTTTTGATGAAAATTAAAAGCAAAAAAGCAAAAAGGATCTCTAAAGAAGCCTTTCTAAAGAGTTCTATTCAACGTTCAAAATCTCGAAAACGGTAACACTTTTTAACGGTTTTACTTTTAAACGCGCAAGCTCTCTCCTTAAATATATCGTACTACTTTAGAAAACAGTAACAACAAAGCCAGTATACGTAGATACGAGTAGCACGGCGGTCCGTACGCCTGCCGCGGACAGTAGTGCAAGATCCGCATCTCGGAGACAGCTGATGCGTTCACCAGCTCCAGCGTTAAGCAGGAGAACTCCACGTTGTCTACCACTGTCATCTGGAACATATACTCGTACAGTCGGCCGCAGAAGTAGCTTAACGTTATAGTACTTTGTAATAGTAACTGTTTCGACGGTTTCCTAGCAACATCTATGACAAATTCAAGAAATGTAATGTGACAAGGTACTAAAATGTTAAGCTACTTCTACGGCCGACTGTACAGTCGTTGGTGATGTGTGGGTTAAGTCCCATAGCAATAATCTAAATTCATTACAGACTTCAAAATTACTCAAAAACTACTTGTCAAATCTCGTTCAAATTTATGTGGGACAAGCACCTGCTTTCGATTAAAAAAGAATCATCAAAATCGGTTCACCCAGTCGAGAGTTCTGAGGTAACAAACATAAAAAAAATACAATCGAATTGAGAACCTCCTCCTTTTTTTGAAGTCGGTTAAAAATAAACATAATGGTCCATTCGTTTAGGAGCTCCGATACCACACACAGACACAAAAATACGTTAAACTTATAACACTTAACCTCTTTTTGCGTGTGAGCCGTGTGGGTATCGAAGTTTAAGGAATAATGTTTCCCGAAACGAATGGAAGGTGATTAGTAGCTTAAAAATTAAAATTACAGTGGCAAATAAATCAGTGATACTATATCCTCTTTAGGGAGCCTAGGTAGGGAAAGATTATACTGTTAAGTAGATTATAATTGTGCGCAAGAAGGAAGGGTGGTAATGACGTACATTATAGGGGAGAAGGATGGCAATGACGTACATTATAGGTAGGAAGGATGGTAATGACGTACATTATGGGAGGAAGGGTGGCAATGACGTACATTATAGGGGGCAAGAGTGGTAATGACGTACGGTATATGGAGGAAGGATGGTAATGACGTACATTATAGGTGAGGAACTGATACTGATTGTTGTCAGTCCGCAGCACGATCATCTCGCGGTACACCAAGTTGATCTTCTCCTCGGGGTCGCAAGCACCGAATCGTTGGTATGTGCCGCCACCTTGAAATACATTTTTACGCGTATAGACAAACATACGTCACACTAAAAGCCTTACGACATTGGAGAGAGCAAAATGTGAAAACTTCAAATCCATCTGCCCCTTACCATTTTACACATTTTATACATTTTTTCTTCACTTTACCTTGACCACAGTGTATATGTGTATGCATGGTCATGTATGTGTGAACAATACCCACTGCGCAACACATATTTCTGTTTGGATATCTTGGAGATGGTGAGCTGGTTGAACCTGCCGAGGGATTCCTCCACCCAGGGGTAGTAGCTCATCATGTCCAGGTAGCGCGACGGAGCGCCGCACCCTGGGCCTCTCACGCCGATACCTAGCTACTAACAGACATACAGTGCGTCGGATGAATGTGAAAACATGTCAAATTTTAATAAAAATAAAACATCAGACAGAGCAACACACTTATCTGAAGTTACATAGTTTTGCCGCCAGGGTAAGCGGCGGCAAAATATGGCAGATAACTCTAATGACAGATAACTCTGCAAATGTCGTACTCGATTACAGATAATATTATTGCCTTATGTGATTTATTAAAATTTAAGGGTTTATTAAAATTAGAATTTGACAAGTTATCACATTTATCTGACAAAGTATAAAATTGCTGCTTACGATATCCGTTACTTGCTACCATTTTTGTGGTAATGTCGCCAACAGAAAGAAAAAAGTTTGAAACTTAACCGAAGTGTAAGATTAGTACAAGTAGAGAAACTCTCATAGCCCGGCGGCCGCTAGTGACAAAATTTCGTGAGTGTTTCCATGCTTCGGAATTACGGTTCTTATCATAAGATAACAGTCGTCAAGCCATATCGAAGGCCCTCCATATATGGTGGCACAGCAAGCTTGTTTGCTATCTTCATTACATAAAAAAAATCAATAAGTCGGTCAGGCTAGCCGTACCAACATCGGCCAGTATGTCCATGCCAACATCGGTCAATAAGGCCTCTGGCCGTGTCAACACCGGTCAGGATGGCCGTGCCAATATTGGTCAGTATGGGCCGAGCCAACATCGTTCAATATATCAGTATGGCCGTATACTCACCAGCTGCCAGCGCCCCCAAACGTCCCGCGCGACCAGCGCGGCGCCCGCCTCCCAAACGCACGGCATGTCCTGTTCCAATGACACTGCGCATGTTACGTGCGGGGGGCGGAGCTTGCGCGCGTACAACTGTAATAGAAATAGAAATAATCTTTATTGTTTCTGTTGGTACACGTAAGATGTTATACAGGGATGAAATATTCTCAACAGGGACCCATTACGGGTGTACAATAATCGTAATAATTTTAATACTAATTTTAATTTATCTATTACATTAATCATGGTTTACGGCTGATCTCTAGATATAAACAGTATAGTTTGATCTACCGGTAACTGCATTCTCTATGTTCAATAGTAAGCAAACATATTATTATGTCAGACTGTAGTGTCCCCGTCCCACCTGCCGGCTAAACGGTTGTAGTTGGATAAGTGAAAATCTCAAAAATAGGTTACATGATGAATTTACAAGGAAAACTATCACGGCTAAGATAAGTAGTTAAGGAGTAATAGTCGATAAACTTACTACTTCGGAAGCCTACATTACGCGTAATCTGACACGCACTTTCCCGGTTGTAATTTCATTTCGTTATTCCGATAAAGATATTCTTTATTTGAAAGGGTATACTTTCAGATTGATTGAAATTCAGTTCTTTTGGAATCCATGTGGAATTGAGGGAATTCTTCAAACAACATAATAATATATACCTGATACCTATTACGATTTTAATTCTATTAAGTTTCTCGAATATTACACTATTGATTATGAATGTATTACGGTCAATAATGTTATTTCCTTCCTTACCAACTCCGATATAACACTTAACAACTACAATAACATGTACTCACATTAGCCCGGACATAAAATTCCTTACAGAGTTTGGCGGGCACGTGCGACACTGGAATCACTTGCTTATCAAGCGAATTGTATTCTGGAAACAGTAATAAACGTGTTTTCTTTTAAAAAATACTTAAAAAACACTATCTTCTTTCCTAACCTGTCATCTTCCTTTCTTTTTTTTTTCTTGGCTATTCATTATCTTTTGTTACTGCACTATTATTGATATGTAGGTATGTCATTTGATAATAAGTACTTTCCTTAGTCTATTACCCATTTTCTTTTTATATTTTTTTCTATCTACAGTAGTAGAGATAGATAGATAGAAAATAGTAGATAAAAAACTTTAAACTTGTCGGGAATCGAACCCGGTATTTTGTACTCCCAATTGAGCTACAAGCTACAGGACCATAAAAAATTTAAACATTTTTAATTTTTTCTTTTATAAAATTTAAACGACTACCATTATTACAAAACAATTATTTACCGTCGTTAAATTTAACGATGTAAAATTCTGGATTCCTCAGTATCTGCGGTGGCGGGCAGAGCGGCTTTATACTGACTGAAAAAAACGATAGCTCGATAAATTAAAGATTAAAAATTAACTTCAAAATGAAGTTCATTTAATTTTACTATTGAAGTATAATGTACTAAAGTACCAGACATCGCAAAACAAAATTTGTGACGCACCGGGAGGGTCTTTTCTATTTTCAAAGCTCTACTCTCTCAGTACTCTTTTCAGTAGCGACTGAATCCACTTAAACTTGGCTTGTAAACATCTGGTTCGCAATATCGGTTCTATGCGCTAGTAATAACTTCAATGCATTTCACGTATTTTTTAGTCGGTTCCTACAATGATATTTAAAAAATATAGATACGTTATACCCTTACAAATCAACCAAAAAATCTGTTCTGAAAAGAGCTACCCACACACGTACATCTTTTGTTTCACTGCACCAATCACATTGGTTTAATACACGAAGGCATTTTAACGCTGTATGTCAAATGTCAAGCACTTCTGACAACAACAAAAGCGTGCGTATCGTCTTGTATTGACAGAGCGACTACGAGCAGAATGCTCTTCATCATCGGGGCGCTAGTGACATATCTACCTCTTTTTACATTATATCATTGTCCTACCAGTTCTCACGGGATCCTTGAGCTGCACGAGCGCCACCGTGTTGTAGGTCTCGTCGTACTGCGGGTGGATGACGTAGTTCCGCACGCGGCGGCCGAGCCCGCGCCAGTCCTCACCTAGGAGCACCCGGGTGCTCTTCCTGAAGGTAGTTATAGTTTACTGTGATACGGGTACTCATGATATTTATTTTTAACCGACTTCAAAAAAAGGATTCTCAATTCGAATGTTTTTTTTTTACCTCGGAACTTTCGACTGGGTGAACCAATTTTGATGATTCTTTTTTAATCGAAAGCTGGTGCTTGTCATGTGGTCCCACTTAAATTTTATTGAGATCTGACAAGTAGTTTTTGAGTAACTTTGAAGTCGGTTATTTTTTGTTAGTAAAATTTAGATTATGTACGCCGATATTTAGACCGAGGTTTTATGGCTGAAATCAGCCGAGAATATCCTAATTGTAAAGCCGGTTAAAAATATTTTATGACTATATTATGATTTTAATCTTACTCATCGTGGACTGAACACATTTTACTATGATACGGGACACGGGTACTCATATTTATTTTTTATGGATCATAGTCACGACTGAACACAGTATCATTATAAAATGTGTTCAGTCGACGATGAGTTAAGTTTAAAATCATGTACTTATTGTGGATCGTCGGCACGTTTGCCACCTATTTCCATAAAAAAAATAAGATGACTGACCTGAAGTCAGTTTTGGGCATGGGTCCGATATCCGCCGCGGCGCCGATGACAAACTCCCGTTGTATCAGCGCCACCGTGGTCACCGCGCGTCCGAAGCCGGTTCTGTCACCTGAAACCATGCTTCAACGTTTGGTTTCAACCTTCAACCCAAAGGGGTCATTCAAGTATTACGTATCCACTGGACATTCCCACTTCTTCACCACGCTACTTCAGAAAGGGGATCGGGAGTCCGAGAAATCTTGTGTGCCCTTACATGGTTTATACAGGAGGCAAAATTATCCTTGCGTAATAATTTAATGGGCCTTAACTAGATATTACATTGGAGGAGTCCCTTCGATTAATCATGGATTCCATCATCAGAACTAACTTTTCAATCTGTAAGTATGTATATCTTTTAAATATAAAAATATTTTCGTAGCGAGTTATCAACAAATACAATGAAATTGATCGTAATAATAAATGTAAAAGATTGCACTCACTATATCCATAGTAAAGTATCCCCAACCAGGGGTACTGCGTGATGGGAACGTCCCCTGTTGCCACCTCCACGTCGTGGTCGACGCCGCAGTCTATGTAGTCTACCTTAACGCTACTCGTTACACGCACTGTGAAGGTTTGTTGTTGTTCAGTGGCGTAGCTAGCCCTAAGGAGGCCCCATATCAATATTTGATGTGGGGCCCCCTCGACGCGACGTTAGCTCAGTTAGCTGTCAAATATAAAACGAGTGCCAACTGTAGCGGTCGTAGGCAGCTGGCGAGCTTTTTTTTGGGAGTGTGGGGGCCCCTATACGCTGGGGCCCCGTATAATTGATACGGCTGATACGGCGGTAGCTATGCCCTTAGTAAAATTTTGATTATAATGGCACCTTTTTTTCTATCCAACTTTGACGCAGAATAGTTGAAAAAAAGACTTGATCAAAAAGCAAAGGTTTGCTGATTATTTGTTTTAAATCCTCTAGTAATTGTGGAACAATTAACTGAGTGAAAGAAAATCATTATATCTCTATGTCTGAGTTGATTTAACAATAAAAAGTAGGGTAAAGGAGCCAACAGTTAAACAAGTACCAATTCCAAAAATGATGACACTTCTGAGGTAATATTTTCCTCCACCATTCTGCACTGGAGCAGCGTGGTGGAGTATACTCCAGGCCAAAAACATCGTATGGTGGTGCCATACGATGTTACAATATCTAGTAGCATTGAAGATGACTTACGATATAACTTGCAAAACTTACCTTGTAATACAACACTTAATATCACTACGAACAATGTATTCATCCAGTACATTTTTCATATTTTTATGACGGTTGTACTTCTGAGTTTATAAAAATGCACTATAATAATTATTCAGTTACACGATCGAACTCAACACAATCGAAAGTATTGTAAACAAAAATAAGACGCAAGATTTGAATAAACATAATTGTGTTTGTTATATTTCTTGTTTACGATAACAAAGTTTGTTTTAAATCTTCATCGGGATATGCTATCGATAAATAAATCGTTAATTTAAATGTTATGCCAAAAATGCACGACTCAAATTAAAACATCCTTTTAAGTTGTTGCGCTTTGTAGCAAACAGCTTTATATTTAAAAAAAAAACTAAAAGATGAACAATATTTGAGTTAGGGGCGGAACTAAGAGCTAAAAGCGGGTGCTACGGAGCTTAAGCCCTATTTTGGACGACAGTGACAAAGAATCACGTCGTCTATTTAATATCTGATTTATTTTGATCTTCATTGTATGCTATTTCACGTATATTTTAGATGAGCAAATACTAAGAAATTGCTTTCATTTGAAAAATAGTCCTAACGTTGCTCGCAGAGTGAGTTGTCTCAAGTTCGATTCCCGGCCGGCATTTTGTTTTTTGCTCAAATGCTTGGACTTGATTAAAAAAGCGCACATATTTCACTACTATAATAAAAAAAGTTTATAAAAGTAACTTATGCTAAATTACTAACTAAACAAAGTTCAGTCCAATCTTGACCTTAAAAGCATCATCACTGTCACATAAGCCATCTCACTCGCACATTAGTCGCGCGTTTCGAAGATCACTCACTTATTAGTCGCGCGTTTCGAAGATCACTCACTCATTAGTCACGCGTTTCGAAGACCGGTAGTCTTTCTGTAGGCACTGAAATGTTCCAAGTACTGATACACTGTGTCGATTGGGGTGTATATTTCGTTCATTCTGCTGAGCAGGTGCTGTGGTGGCTGCACTGGTACCGAAGGTCCAAGGATACCTTGGAGAAACTCTCGTAACAGACCCCATACTGCGTTCGCCATTACACATGGGCGGTATTCTACCTAGAAGATATACGATAAGATTCTACATAAAAAGGGAATACACCATCCAATCATATTATTATTACCTATAATGAAACTAACTGAAACTTGTTTATTCAGATTGATCTCAGAAAAGGCTTAATCGATTTCGATGCAGTTTTTACAGATATTTGGGAGTAACCTTGACATGTTTTTTGAAGAAGGCCTCAACCATGGTCATCGTCGCTCATGGACATCAAAAAAATAAAGAGAAAGGTAATTACTGGCTCCTAAGGCCTCAGCCGGAACACGAGATGAGGCGGCTGACAGAAGCAAGATGGGTAGCTAGCCTGGCACGCTTCATGGAAAGATAAGGTAATTGCTGATATGCCATGCTGCGAGGTAGATGCAGGCTTTTAGAAGCAACATAGACAACAATGACAACAACGAAGTCGATCCTATGTGATCGACAAAGTTAAGCAACAGCGGGCGCGGTCGGTAGTTGGATGGGAGACCGCTAGTGGCAAACATTTCTTGAGCGGTTCCGTGCTTCGGAGGGCACGTAAAGCCGTCGGTCCCGGTTGTTATCATACGATAACAGGCGTTAAGGTTTGAAAACTTCCAACACTCGGGTTGGCCACTAACCCCTCCACCGATCTGCACTGGAGCAGCATGGTGGAGTATGCTCTAGGCCTCCTCAAGAGGAGAGACCCGTGCCCAGTAGTGGTTCATAAATGGGTTGAAGCCAGAAGCAACATCTTTCTGGCTTTATGAATACTCACTTCTATCAACACACCCTTAAAAGTCTGATTCATAGTAACAGACCCAAGTTTCACACAGAAGTCACCGAGCTCGAACCTGGGTCCTTTGCTCTCAATCTTGGTCTGTTTCTTCGAGGTATAGTTGTGGGAGAGCTTCATCATGAGCAAGTCGAACAGACCATCGGCTATGACGTGGAGTGTCTTCGTACCACTCTCGAGAATAGAGAAAACTGATGCAGGTTGCTCAGAGTTGTGGAGAATGTGAACTGTTTTTGTTCCTGTAATGGAGAATAGCAATGGTGTTGGGTTGAAATGTGGATAATGTTACAACTGACATATTAGCAACGCTTTTTTTTAAAAGCCTATAATAATGTCGACCCGTGTGGAGCAATGGTTACCATGCCGGATCGCCGCACCAAGGGTCCTGGGTTCGATTCCCAGCGAGGCAGAAATTTGAATGATGAGTTTGAATTTCTGTTCTCGGTCTGGGTGTGAATGTCCTTGTCTATGTTGTGTGTTGTCCATGGCACCCACGACACAGGGAATCCTAGTGTGGGGCTATGGGTGTGAAGCGTTATTATTATTATTATTAATGCTACACACCTATAGCTATGTTGTCATGGGTGCCAAATTCATCATTCAAATTTCTGCCTCACTGCAGTGCAAACTTAACAGTTTTTTTTTATTATTATTAAATGATTTTATTGCATAACTTTGTTTTATTGCTACCTCTATCACAAATACATAAGAAAATAACATCAGCTAGACATAAATATACAGGTATCTTAAGTGGCCAGTTACAACTAGGTTCACCCTAGCTGCATATAAAGGGTTATTCTTACCTAATTGTGGATGAGACAGATAACTTTCGCAGTCAACTAAAAACTGGCCCTGCTGCGTGGCACCCAGTGCCATGAGTCTCTTCGTAAGTAACTCTATCACATAGGTGCCAGTCCTGTTATCTGGCACAGGATATTGCTGTAAACTGAATAAAAAACAAACTATGGTATTAATGTGGCCGGAAATGAATTTGTAATGCCTAAAGTATTAATGATGTCCAGGTAGGGATTGCAATCCGGAAAACCGGATCCAGTAATCGATCGATCCAGCTTTTATACGCATACCGGATCCGTTACGCCAATTTTTGGCAAAATAATCATCCAGTTGTAATTAATCTAGTATTTCAATCGGGTATTCCTAACATTCAATAGGGATGTAATATAACACGAATTAATGATTGGATAAATTGAAAGTTATAAGAGCGTGAAATTATATTTTCGTTAATATTATTTCCTGTTTATAATTTGTAATATTTGCCCTAAATGGATGTAGGTGTAAGCCATAGGTGTATTTCAATTGACGCGCGATAACATGAAAACAGAATAACCCCTTTATACATATAAAGATGTATAGTTGTATACATGTACACTTGTTATTGGCTCCCTTCTTAAGGAAAATAAAGAGGACAAAATATAGCAATAGATTTATTTTTTAGAAGACAAGTT
Source organism: Thymelicus sylvestris (assembly GCA_911387775.1). Lineage (NCBI taxonomy): Eukaryota > Metazoa > Arthropoda > Insecta > Lepidoptera > Hesperiidae > Thymelicus > Thymelicus sylvestris. The sequence goes on along the minus strand of OU426885.1, from coordinate 35,313,637 downwards.
ATATTGACAATCTGTTCTACTTCTTGTTAAAATTACAGTTGTTGGAATGTTTACATCCAGACGCAGGTATAATATAATAAACTAGCTGAACCGTAGTATCCACTTCGCTGGGCATCAAACATTTTTACTTGTGATTGTTAATCACACGGCTTAGCGTAATTCTAAAATACCCAAAAAACTTTTTGTTTCATCCTCGCAAGGCATAATATTTTACATTTAAAAAATCCTTTCATAGGTCTTAAAAGATACTTAGTCAGGGGTACTATCCCAACTTACCTGTCCGGTAGTTGTGGTATGGTATACGGGTATGCGACCCCGGCTTCCCGAGCTATTACTGTCCAATCCCTTGCCCTCCTGGGCAGTAATATCCCCCATTTCCTATTTCCCATCCTAACTTACCAAACTTCCTTTTCACACCACCTATCCTTCCCTTTCCATATTCCTACCCTCTCCGCCACAAGTCACGGGATACTATCCCAACTTACCTGTCCGGTAGTTGTGGTATAGTATACGGGTATGCGACCCCGGCTTCCCGAGCTATTACTGTCCAATCCCTTACCCTCCTGGGCGGTAATATCCCACACTACCTATTTCCCGCCCTAACTTACCAATCTTCCTGTTCATAACACCTATCCTTCCCTTTCCCTATTCCTACCCTAGGTCTAGACCAGTGGGCGAGTCAGACCGGCCTCTCCGCTATGGAGTGGGCTTGAGCCCACCTACGTGTTGTGCCGTGCGTAGTTGAGCGTCGTGCGGGGGGATGAAGGAGTCCTGGAGGGTTGAGCCTACCCCGGGTCGGGTAGTAGTTACCTGGGATGGCAACACGCCCTCTTTGGTCTGGATTTCCACCAAAACGATGGCCTTGGGATTAGCCAACCTAAGGTAATCGGCAAAGGAACCCCTTAAGGGTATCCGGCGAGGGTTACGGGGTCATGTAGTGCGCAGCCGGCGAGGCGCGGAGCCTATGGCGAGTACGGGTCAAAATCTCGACCCGACAACCGTAGACCTCTTCGCATCGTGCAGGCTCGCTGCATGGCGGACCCCCGGATCCTATACTCTCTGTGGTAGGTCCTGGTGTTCGGATGAACATCCCCATCTGCGGGCTCCCTGGAGGGTGGGACGCCACGGAGAATGAATATAGTATCTCAAGCGCAATGGATCGCACGAGTAAAAACCCGAAAGATCAACTGATCACCAAACAACAGGATGTCGGTTCCTCGGAATTGCCCTGTTCCAACAACGCAGCCTCCATTCCATCCGGCTCCTCACGGGCCGTTGAACAGGAATGGAAGGTGCAAAAACGCAGACGCGGCACTCAAAAACAGAGGCGCCAGCTCAAGCAACGCAGCATTGAAGCTGCAAAGAACGCTCCCTCAACCAGCTTGGGAGGACCGGCAACGGCCCCGACTGCCTCAGTAGGCGCGGAGACGACGAACCGCCCTGGTGAAAACCAAGGGGGATCTAGTCAACGCGTCGAAAAGGCAGCCCAATCTGGTCAGGCTGCGACGGGGAAACCCAACGCGCCTAAGGCAAATAAGCGGCGACGTCGTGGCAAGGCGAAGGTTACACCTGAAGCCAAGCCCCAAGGTGGCCAGGCTAAGGGACCCAAACGCCCTCGCCCTGACGATACACAATCGCCGATCTACAGCGTGGCAAAGCGCGCGAAGGCCTCCACGGGGAAGGTGAGCGAAGCCATCACCTACGCAGACTCGGTGGTCCTAAGTGACCTCTTTGTCGCGGTGATGGCGGAGCCTTTTACCGACCTCACACCCGAACAGGTGGAGTGCGTCAAGGGCCTGCTGGAATCCAGCATTGAAAAACTAGCTGAGACACCAGCAGACGCGCAACAGGTCCCGTACTGGCCCTCCTTCCGAGGGAAACCCTTCCACAGTGAAGGAGTGTTAAAACTCCAGTGCGAGGACAGAAATGACGTAGAGTGGCTTAAGAACACCGTAGCCACTCTTGAGTCACCAATTCCGGGGACACGGCTGGTAGTGAAGCGGCAATCGGACATCCCCAGAAGGGTGAAGTCCGCCGTCCTGCTACCACATTGTTCGGACGACCCAAAAAGGATTCAGCAGATCCTGGCCGGCCAGAACAAGTGGTACCAGGTTGGCAGATGGTCGCTTTACAATATCGAGCGCCATAAAGGGGACCCACCGGGAACCTTCTTGGTGCTCGGTATTCCAGTCGACCAAATCCCCGGCATCCTAGCACGGGGGCGTAGACTGTGCTACAAACTGGGCAACGCCTACATCCGATTCTTTGGCAACACGGGAAGGGAAGTTGCAGGATACCCCGCCCGACCCGGTTGAGGCTGCGTCTGCCCCTAAGGTTTGCGAAAACCGCTCCGCTGTAAAGCAGAGTGTGTGCGCGGCTCAGGGGGTGGATGCGCCTACGTCCAAAGTGAACCAGCCAAGCCAAGCCGAAAGGCAAGGAATGGCCGGTGCGCCAGTGCGCCAGCTGAACCCAGCCGAAAGGCAGGGAACGGCAGGTGAGCACAGCGGGACATCGGAACGCTCGCTGATTCCCTCTGCTGTGGAAACCGATGTCGGGGACCTGGCAGAGGATATCGCGCGTCTGATGGACCAGGACGTTCCGTCGAACACGGACACGGAGGAGTTGAGCAGTCCCTTTCGCTCCTCCTCGCCCAACTTGTACTAACATTGTACAAGTCAACCTCCAGCATAAACAAGCCGCGGCGGCTACCCTGCGAAGAATGCTGGAGGTAAACAGCAAAACCGTCGCCCTTATCCAGGAGCCGTGGATAAGGAAGGACAGGATATGCGGTCTCAACAACATCGGAGGTAAAATACTTCTTGATACAACTGTAACCAATCCACGCACTTGCATATTTGTACCAAATTCAATCAATGCAGTTTTAATGAATGAGTTCTGTTCCAGAGACCTGACTACGGTCAGGCTCCAGACCAACTGCCTTAGTCTCCCGGAGGTGATTGTAGCATCAGCCTACCTGCCGGGCGATGCGGACATACCAACGGTCGAGCTGGCAAACCTCATCAAGCACTGCGAGTCCAAGAAGCTTGAGCTGATCATCTCGGCGGACGCTAACGCGCACCACACCCTGTGGGGCAGCGAATCTCCGAACAAACGAGGTGAGGAACTAGTAGAATTTTTATTTTCCACAGATCTCAGGCTTATAAACAGGGGGTCAGAACCAACCTTCGTTACCTCCAGATTTCAAACTATTATCGACATCACACTCGCTACGGAAAAAGTGTCGGAAGAGATCCTTGACTGGCACGTGTCAAAGGAACTGTCCTGCTCTGACCATAGATGGGTAAGATACAAACTAAACGTCGACTCAAAAAAACCGGAACTTTGGCGAAACCCAAGACGGACAGATCGCACAAAGTTTGGTTTGCTAATATCCGCAAGTCCGAATCTCAAAACGATTCCGGCGGGATATTACGAACCTGCGGACCTAGAGAATCACGTTACCAAACTAACAGAAACGTTAATAAACAGCTTTACAGAAACCTGTCCACTAACAACACCCTCAAAAGGAACTGCCAGCCATAATGGATGGTGGGGGCCTGAACTTGAGAGGATGAGACGAAAACTACGCAAACTGTTTAACAGAGCAAGCAACACGCGAAAAGATACAGACTGGGATGCCTATAAATGTTGGCAACGTTTGTACAAAAAACGGATTCGCGAAAGACAACGAGAATGTTGGAGAAATTTCTGCACAAACATCGAATCAAATACTCAGGCGGCCAGAGTAAAGACCATCCTCTCGAGTGAACCGAGTAGGAACCTAGGCTCTCTGAGAAAACAGGATAACACTTACACAACTACACCCAGTGAGATGTGTCAGTTGTTACTCGAAACACACTTCCCAGGATGCGACATCACTGGAACCACTGACTGGGAAGAAGCGGACCAGCCGGAGTTTAGACGACCTAGCGCTGAAGCCGTCATAACTGCCGAAAGAATTGTGACCCTGGAAAAAGTTCTTTGGGCAATCAACAACTTCTCACCTTTTAAAACAGCAGGCCTAGACGGCATCTTCCCGGGACTACTTCAGTGGTGCAAAAACACCATAGCACCACACTTGGTACAAATATTCAGGGCCTGCCTACTGTATGGTTATGTCCCGAAAAAATGGAGAGAAGTGAAAGTGGTATTCATACCCAAACCAGGTAAGAGTGATTACACGCAACCGAAATCATATAGGCCAATAAGCCTCACCTCATTCCTACTCAAAACCATGGAACGTCTATGTGATACATATCTCAGAGACGGAGCTCTGGAGCGGTATCCTCTACACCACCAACAGCATGCCTACTGCTCAGGCAAATCAACGGAATCTGCACTGCACAGTGTTATCTTACCTATAGAAGGAGCACTATCAACTCAATCATCAGCGCTTGCGGCCTTCATTGACATTGAAGGAGCCTTTGACAAGACGCAATTCCACAGCATAAGCCAAGCCCTGCTCAGACATGGCGCGGACCCAATTATAATCGATTGGATCGACGCCATGTTAAAGCAAAGGGCTGTACAAATTACAGTAAACGGCACAACACGAGCCATTGTGTCGAAGGGCTGCCCGCAGGGAGGGGTTGTCTCGCCACTATTATGGAACTTGGTAGTGGACGAGTTAATCTCCTCACTGAATGAGGCGGGCTTCTATACTGTAGGCTATGCAGACGATATCGCAATCCTCGTAAGGGGAAAATTTGAAGCTGTCCTTTGTGACCTTATGCAAAGGGCCCTAAAAATCGTCGAACGATGGTGTAGCGTCCACGAACTGTCGGTAAATCCATCAAAAACAGAACTTGTACTGTTCACAAAAAAGCGGATCACTAATATCCACCGCTTGCCAAAACTCCTAGGCACAACTTTAACTCTGACCAGAGAAGTCAGATACCTGGGTGTCATCTTAGATGACAAGCTGCTATGGAACAAACACCTAGATAACAAATTACAAAAGGCCTGTGCCATATTCTGGCAATGCAAGAGGCTACTTGGCAAAACATGGGGTCTCCACCCCAGAATTGTCATGTGGCTATATACTGCAGTAATAAGGCCAATTATCAGCTATGGCGCGGTGGTCTGGTGGCCCAGAACCAGACTAACCACAGCCAAAAACAAACTGCAACAATTCCAAAGGCTAGCTTGTGTAGCTACAACGGGTTGCATGAAAACCACCCCCACAGCGGCACTGGAGGTACTGCTGGGATTAACGCCCCTCGACCTGTTCATACAGCAAGAAGCGGCGTCAGCAGCCATCAGACTTAAATCGCTCAATCTCTGGGGTACAACAAATGGGATTCACACCAAAATCTTGGAGGAGGCAATAGTCAATCAACCATTGATAGCCTCCCCCAATGATAAGGTCCCCAAACAACTCAGTTTTGATAAGAGCTACCAAATACAGCTCACTGAGGAAACCAAGGATCAAGCCGGTATACATGAACTACGCATATATACCGACGGATCAAAAACTAAGACGGGAACAGGTGCAGGAGTGTACTCACCCGAAATAAACATACATATATCAATGGCCTTGGGCGAGCACAGCTCCATATTTCAATGTGAATGTGTCGCCATAATACAGGCAGCAAACGCAGTCGCCAAACGAGGCCTGGCGGGCCAAAATATACGAATCGTTTCCGACAGCGCTGCAGTACTACAGGCCTTGGACAGCAAAATCATACAGTCTGGGCTCATACTAGAGTGTCACCAAGCATTGCAAGGCATAGGACTAAAAAACCAAATTACCTTGCAATGGATCAAAGGGCACAGTGGCTCTCTAGGAAACGACATGGCAGACCAGTTGGCCAGAAGGGGATCCGACCAGCCAGCGGTTGGCCCGGCCCCTATGCTACCACTAGCATTCAACCAGCTAAGATCCTGGCTACGTCAAAGAACATTAAAACAACATGCAGATCAATGGGCACAAATCAAAACGTGCAGACAATCTCGGGAAACAGTGCCCTGTCCCGACGCACGACTGACCAGGAGGCTATTGTCACTTGACAGGAGGAACCTGCGAGTAATTGTAGGTAACATCACTGGACACTGCCCACTTAACAAACATTTATATGTTCTAGGTATGACCGACAGCCCTCAATGCAGGGCGTGTCTATCGGCCGACGAAACAGCCCCTCACGTAATCCTGGAATGCGTGGGCGTAGCTACCCAACGGGCTGAAATCCTCGGCACTCCGAGGTCGTTCCGTGAAGCCTGTGGAGACACCAGGAGGATCCTGCGTTTCTGGACGGAGCTAGGCTGGCTAGACAACTAGCCGGCACACACATTTACGCAAAATGGCCCAACCTAGAGGCTAAATGCGGAAATTGGAGCCCATCACCATTACCATTACCATTAGGTCTTAAAAGATAGCAAAAGGGTGAAACCAGTATTGGTGACATATTTTGACATGTCTTTTATTTATCATTCATCATTCATTCATGCCATAAGCAAATCAAGATTTTTGTTCGGTTGTCCATTTGGGTATGTGCGACTCGGCTGAGAACTGGGTAAAAACAGACAAAAATCGCAAGTAATTTTATTCGCCAAGCGTGTTGGTTATGATTCAGTACGCAATTTATAAACAGTCAGAAAAAGAATTGTGGCAATAATATTCGCAATGCGTGCTAAGCCTTAGGAATAATGTAGCTTTTTATTGGTGTAAATTTTTTTGAAATCTGTTAAATAGTTTTTGAGTTTATCCATTACAAAATAAAACATCAAAACTTTCTTCTTATTCCATCCATCCATCCATCCATCCACCAGCCATTAGAGGTCCACTGATGGACATGTGATCAATCTGGCTGGACCTGGCTGGATTGGTGAAAATCTGGTAAAATCCGGCAGAACTGAAAATGACACCGGATTGCAATCCCTATGTCCAGGCGACGGTGGCCATGCACCATTAAACCACTTGTTTTTTTATGCAAATAGCCAGCAAACGAGCTGAGGATGCATCTGATGGTAACCGGCTATCTTCGCCCATGGACATCACTGTGCGTTGCCCGCCAAGAAAGAGTAATGTTAGAGATAGAATTTTTGCATGACAATAATATTGTTTCGGTCTATTTAATCTATTGATTTAGGTCAAGCATGTAACTTTTTAACGAGTTTCGGCTGTAGTGTCAATAAAGAACAGGACCCCTGCTTTCTTCTCGGCTGGCAATGCTTGTGATGTGGCAACAAATGCTTGCGCATACCAACGCCGATTGGGTAGAGGCGTGACCACATGGAGCACCTTTCACCAGATGCCTATACAGGTGATACGAGACACACGATAGTCCTAACAAAATAAGTTTGTTCCAAAAATTAGGAAACGAAAGTTCCGTAGAAGAGATCGCATCATGTTTTCATCGCAATTAGATGCACAGGGTCATTGAGTCCGTATTTACTTTTACTTGAAGCTTGAGTCAGTAATATATTAAGGTAATACTTACACTGTTACACCCATTTTATTGATATAATTTCAAATTAGAATGTTATCGATTTTAAATGCCAATATTACTAAGTACTAAAATTAATTGAAAAGTTGAACACAGGCCCAAGTCCAAACTCCATCAATGAAAGCCCAAATTAATAAATTACACTAAATAATATAATACGATTTAGTATGATACGGAATATTATAGAAATAAGGTTATCTTTACTAACAAACAACCAACTTTGTATTTGTAACCTAAAAACTGTCAAAACTCAAAAGTCAAAAGGATCCTTTTAACTTTGTCAATGTCAAGTCAATGATACCATAGATTTTTGTTTTTCTTCCATTTATGGCATTGGCGTAAATAATGCTCATTGTCAGCCAAAGACCTAAAATAGATATCTATGGTTAAAACTTGTGGATTAGACTAGACCATAGACTAAAATTTAGAAAGACTCATCTCTTGATTATTTCTAATCGCATTTTTACAATAAAAAATTACGCAATAAAATATTTAGGGCAAGGTGCACACCGATTGGCTGTTAATATATATTTTTCAAGGCAACCAATACTAAATAGACACAAAATAATATTGACCAATAGCGGAAAAAAGAATAATACGGTAAACAAGATTTAAAGTCACCTGGACCAATGGAACATCGACAGATAATGTTGTACAAAATTGACAAGTAGACGTACGGGGGCTCGAACTCGTTCGGGGGCCTCTATGCAATTTTCAGTTCGTTCAGTATTTATTTACATTAATACACTTCTAAAACGTTAATTGGCTACAATTTATTGAAAAAAAAAAACAGTGTTGGACGTTGAGTCGTTTGAGTAACAATTTGAGATTTACGTAAAGTTAAATGTAATAAAATTGTATGTTGTTAGGAGCTTAATAGAGGAACGATTATCTAACGAGTGTATTATTGGTGATTCACAATGATAGCAGAAAACGTGACACTGATCGTTAAGGCGCCTAACCAGCAGATCGAAGACCAAAATATTGAATGTCAGTCGTCCTGGACAGTACGGCAGTTGAAGGGGCATCTTTCAGAAGTGTATCCGAGCAAACCGGTACGTTGTGATCAATAATTTACTTTGATTGGAACAGGTCAAGGGTCATGTTTATTTTTTTATGCTTTGAGCAGGCAAACGAGTAGACGGGTCACCTGATGGTATTGATCACCGCCGCCCATGGACATTAGCAACACCGAGGGCGTTACCATCGCGTTGCCGGCCAAGAAAATGACGATCGACCCGCTTATTATTATAAATTCAATACAAAGGTCAATGTGTGAGTGATGCAAGTGTATACTATACACTGTACAGTTGTGGGTGTAGAGTGTATAATTGAATGTTTTATACACTGGAATTGATTAAACACCACTATGTCCATTGTTGATTGTGATAACTTTAACTTAATACATTTGACATTGAAGCTGTGGTTGATAAATTGTGTATAGCAACAGAAATTTACAGAATCATGACAGGGCACCAAGCAATGTTAAAACTGAAGTCCTATTGCCATGAATCTACTGTTTTCCATCTAAACAGAATAACAAGTAGGTTTCATAGACAATTTGTTGTTTTAATTATTATATTTCAAATAGTAATTTAAATATGAATTATTATTATCAAATAATTCAATTTAAATTTACATTTCATGTTATTACTAGCTGCCCGGACAGACTTCGTTCTGTCAAAAGTTTTTTGTTTTGAGATGTTAGCTATCCTATCTTTCAAGTTGGATCAAACTGCATATGGTGTGCGAATTTGATTTAAATCGGTTAAGTAGTTTAGGAGTCCATCTCGGACAAACAACGTGACACGTAATTTATATATATTAAGGTAATTAAAATACAGTTTAATGAACCTAATAAAAATGCTAATCCACTAAAAACGTAATTAAAATGAATTGATTAAGCAGAACATTAGGTGTAACAATTAACATAAATCCTTGCAATATGATATTATCTTGTATGCAAAGAGAATAATTTATTATAAAAGCTAATCAATTTTATCACAATTTATGTATGATGTTATCATGAGATATCACCTGTAATCACAAAATTAATTAATATTTGCACAATTACGTGAAATGTAATGTGAGTAGTAATCAAACTGTTTATTTCCAGTATTACAGTTTTCATCTATGTGTTTGCATTGAAATAAAATTATAAGGTGCAGTTCAAAGTTTAATTTATTTATACGTTTGATAACCTCTGTGATAGTAGATAAGTAATATGTATTGTTTTTATAAAATTTTAGGCATTTAAAAAAATAGCAGCATAAAATACGTCTAATATTATGCAATCACTACAATATTCATAAGTATGCATTTTGACTCGTCAACTTATTCTGCCTGGTATGGGAATAACAGTAAAGTATGGCAGTGGAATAACAGTAAAGTATGAGTACTTTATGGATAAGAAATGTGTGAAAAGGAAACTTATTAGTCCAATTTCATTTTCATTAATTGAAGGATGATGCAACATTAGATTTCTGCAATTGGCTATTAGACAATTTTTGGAAAAATATTTTAAAATTTTCGTAGGTTTATTTTATACCTCTTACAATATTTATTTTTTCAAAAAAGTGTTATTTAGTAGGAATAAAAATAACTTTTAATCCATTAATTTGAAATTCGCGCGAAAATAGTCTGCCATCTGTCACTTGCTGGCTGTGACGTCACATTTCAAATAACAACAGTTTATGCTCTAACTCTGAAGATATTTTATGTGAAAAACTTACACCTTTTTCACTGGAATTGTGAAAATGACAAGCTACAAGACATGTGCAGTGCCTATGTGTAGTATGTTAAATTTCCTAACAAATTGTTTATACACGTTCCTAAATGCCTTCAACGTCGAAAACAGTGGTTACAATTAGCACGTCGAGACCAACAGTTAATATCTGATAAATCTGCAATATTCTTTTGCGAGGACCACTTTGATGTAAGTATTTGGAAGAAATCAACTTAGCCTCTGATTTACTAAAAAAACAAATTAAACCTAACCTAATATTGTTCATAAATATAACCTATAAGTAATTTAAAATCTTAGTAATATGGTGTCGTTAAGGGGACGTTGAGGAAAAACTTACAAAAAATCTCCCTGTGACCACTTAGCAAGACTGACAAATTTTACTTTATTAATTTCAGTACTTACAAGGAGGTTTTTGCATTCCGAAACTCGGTAGAGCAAAAGTCAGGGTTACACGCAAAGAAATTTGCGACCATCAATGAATCAACTTTAGGCAAATTCGCACTGTCAGCTTTTGTATAGCCTGACTCCATTTTACAAAACCTCTCAAAAGCACAAATCAAAATATATATTATTAATTTTCTCAGTAAATTGCACACGATAATCGATGTAGTTAGTAGTACACAACGCTATATTTTTGGAAGTGTGACGTCATAGCATGCTCAATCATGGCCGCCCGCGTTTCGGTTCTCGTGTCCACAGGTAAAAAAACTCAAATCTATTTTTCAAAAATAAAAATATTTACAATTTATTTTCATGCAAAAAATGTATTGTTTAATTAATGTTAACCAATATGCAACCATATTTAACACATTTCATATTTTACCGTGACAACTGTCAAATAGCCAATTGTAAAGTAGTGGCTGACTCAGGCTGGAGGGTAGTAACATAAGTAACTATCCAGGCATCCATGGGAGAAATAATTATAGTAATAATGGTATTAAAAAACTATTAAAATCAATATTACCAATATAATCCCTCCAAGGGGCCCTACCACTAGCGGGCCGGATTTAGTCGTCTCTTACGACAACCATCCGGCTAGGAATTGGTGTTGGTTTCTAAGCCACCCCAATATGGCTAAAGTCCACCTCCATCCTTGTCCATTTTTCTCTGCTTTTAAGCTATCAACATCCAATTATTGCCTGCCATTTTGTTGATGTCATCTACCCATTATAGTCTCTGCCTACACTCCTTTAGCTTTTATTTCTTACACTGTTTCTAAGTAAGTTTAAGTTTTAAAGACAGTATAAGTAATGTTTAATTTATAAAAGAATGACTTTTTCAAATTCCAAATTGCAACTTTTCCATCCTAACAGATCAGAGAAAGCTAATCCGATAAATTATCTATTAAAGTACATTTTCATCAGAATTATAAGATAAAATAAAATTGAACAGCTAATTAAAAAGTATAAGTACCTATTTTATAAAATTTATCTGAACACAATGCAATAAAAAACCTAAATAAAACTCTGCATATGATAACATACCAATTAAGTATTCGAGATATAAACAATAGCTAGTGTTTAAATAACAATGGTATCAGAATTTATCATTGCCAGTAGAAGTCACCTGGGTAAACCACTGTATGTATTCAGCTTTTACATTACATACATACATTCAAATTGGTGTTGAGTATATATTTATATGCAACTAGCTTTTGCCCGCAGCTTCGCCCGCGGTAGAGATCGATTTTTTACAAATCCTACTTTCTTTTACTTAGTTAGATTTAGTTGCCTAAGACTTAACTAATTTACATGTATAATTTGATAGTATGATTCAGAACTTGCAAATGAATTTTACTAACGCCATCTATTAACAACATCCGGAACCATATATCTAGCAACTAACAAAATATTGATCTTCCCATGGGGATGTTTTACCGCGATAAAAAGTATACTACGTTACTCTCCACCCTCCTCACTATCTCCACACACAAAAACCATACCATATAACAGCTTCGTTGCGACGTGAAAGACGGACAAACAAACAAACACACTTTCACATTTATAATATTAGTATGGATGTATTAATTTCTCGATGTATGATGGCGAGTATCCAAGCTTATGTCCGCTAGAACGTACGACGCGGTTCGCTTTGTCTCTATGCGCACCGCGAGCAATGGCTTGCCCGTATCGGTGTTTTCGCCCAGTTATAACTTATTCGCAAAAACTATAAGATTTTAATATACAAATAATAAGTGTTCTCTGTAATTGAGTAAAAAATGTCTCCTTAGGAGTTTCTTGTTTCGTTTCTTCCAGATTCAGATTCCTCATTTTTTTTTTGTTTTCTCTACATGGTAGAAAATTACTGACGCAGACAGGTACAATGTGAATTTGAGTTTGAGATATACTTTATTTTATTTATGGTAGTTAAGTAAAATAAAGTATATCTCATTTTATTTTATTTATGGTAGTTCAAGACTTCAAGGTCTTGTAAATTTTAATTTTATTATGTTGTAATGTAGGATTGCAGGAAAAAGGGGTAATTTAGAAAATTTTGGTAATTGTATTTTAACAGTAAACTATCTGAAGCATTATATTAATCATACCAACAAAAATATAATATGCTAATAATGTGATATACATAGGTAATTCTACACCTTTTATATAAAGCAAATCTTTTAAACTGTAAACCTTGACACTATAGATAACCTTTTAAGAATCTGCTTATAAGTGAAGCCTTATGCCCAGTTAAGGATTTAATAATCAATAATGAATCTGCGGTGGTTTATAATAAGTTTGTAAATAAATACATATTACAAAATTTAAAACCATCTCACTGTTCGGGTCCCTTAAATTTCAATAGGCCACCAAAAACAAAATGTAAAATAGATTTCCAAGTCACAATTTCCTAAACATTATTGCTCAGAAGAAGCTCGAAACACTACAGACACGACTTGACTGTACAAGCCTTGTCTCTATAGATTACAAAGCCCATATTTACCAAAGCATAGTTGTTTTCTGATGGCCACCTTACAATTTGTACTTAAAACGATTGATGTTCAGGACTTAAATATAAATAGTAGCAGGCCTTCAGGTATTGTAATGCCTTGGGAGATGCGGCACTAGGGTTTGCCAATTAACCCATCCATCCTAACTGAAGCATTGTATGCTTTAAGCCACATCAGGGCTATATTTTTATTCTCTATCTTCATTATCAGGGTATCCTACACAGAGACATTAAAGGGTAAAGTTGTTGTATCCAAAATACCATTCAGAGCCATGGGTCAATAACCTTTAATTATTCCTTACATAGTTTATTCAGTTGGACATCATCAAATACTTTATGTAAAAGCAATAAATGTAAAGGAATATTAAATAGGTACTATAAAGTGTTATTAAAGAAAGATTGTAAAACGATAAAATCTAGTTTAATAGCATTGTGTTAACAAGCAATTTGTACTTGAAAATAACTATCGAGATAAAGCATTGTGCCATGATGACGATGGCCTGAAGTTAGTAGTATTTTATTCACACTTAGCTAAGCCCTAATAACGAAATTGATGTCATGTTGAGATCATGGCCTTGAGGCAGATAACATCTGACATTTTGTGATTATTTTTGTACAGCTGAGATTTTTATGCGGCATAATTTGTTTCTATGTAGGTAGGTACTTATAAAAAATTATTTTATAAAGGGGTTCGAACATTTTTGTATGGAACCTGGCATGCCTAAAAGTTCGCCATTTTGTTTTTGTGCATCCTCAATGAAGTCATCGAGTCCGCGCAACTGAATTAGGTCAGACGGTAGAGTAGCTAACTAGCTGTAATTTTTTTATGGGCCGGAAGGTAGTAGTGTATTTTAAATATGTTTGATAAAGGGTAAAAGTTTACTATGATAATTTATAGTAGGTAGGTACAGTGTGATTGGTTGGAATGCGCTACCTGAAGATCTCCGAAAGCCTATAAATAAAAAAAATGAACTTTGAAAAAAAACATTTAACGAAATCAAAATTAAACAAAAACTGTTGTGCAAGCCGTATCGTGAGGTCCAATTTCTGAAAAGATAAATAGTTTGATCAGAAGCATGAGTCGATCGACATTTATACATTTATACGTTTGTATAATTTTTTTGTGTCCCCATTGTATTAGTACCTACATATTATAATGGAACGTAAACGTTATCAAGTTGAGATAACATTCGTGACTGTTTTATCGAGATGGAAATTACGAGTACGTTAGATAAGCGTCTTTGATACCATTATGTTAGGTAGTTTTATTTCTGTTTTTTTATTGCAGTCCTCTGGGCGACTCCAGGAATCCTCACACCCATATAAGTGATAACTGATAACATTGATTTATTTATTTTCTCTTTTGTCCGCAGAGCACAGATGAACAGAAAATCATATACTCCGGCCAACTGCTAGACGACAACACAGTACTGAAAGACGTTCTGAGAACGTACGAGAGCCAACTCGGGCATACTATGCACTTGGTCTGTGCGCCGAGTAAGACCATGACTCCAACTCCCGAACCACCCAAGGAAGGGTTAAGACAGCGAAGTGTACCGGAACGCCCCGAACCGGTGACTAGGCCAGAGATGAGGCAAAACGATCAAAACCATACAATGGAAATGCAGAACTATTTGTCGTCGTTTGTGAACAACTATGGCAGGGTACCGCAGTATCCGAACTATAATATCGGCGAGGGATATCTCCCTGTTCCCAATGATCAGGCTTCGCTTGCTAACCATATGATGATGATGCAACAGGCCTATATGCGGTATATGCAGCAGTATGCTAACATGTAAGTTGGTTGACAATTAAATTAAAAATATTTGATCAATTTGCCTTCTGCATTGACGTAAGAGGCGACTGATGTAGCTGATGACCAATATTTTATCATGATCAGTCTTTTATGCGGCTTGGTGTACGATTTTACAATAAATTACCCAAATTAACATTAAGATTCACCGATAGAAACATTCAAGCGGCATGTGAAAGCACAAATGTCAACGTTAACTGAAATTCCATTTCTATTTCATTTATTTCCTTTTTTAATATATTTTGTGTGCGTGTGTGTAATATTGTGATCCGCTTGAAAAAGCTATTTTATAAACATTTAGCCCTAGAAAGAAAACATGAAATGGGTGGTTTAAAGTTTAAATGCTTTGTATCAGAAAAACAACTGACAGTCTCATCAACCGACTCCCTATCCCCAGGTGGCAAGCTACAGCGAACGCCCCCCCGGCGCCGGAAGCCCCCCCGGCGCCCCCGCAAGCCCCTCCACCCCCCGAGGAGGAGGAACACCACGACTGGCTCGACCACATCTACTCGGCGTCGCGACTGGCGATCCTGTTCTCGCTCATATATCTGTACGGCAGCCCGGCGCGGCTACTGCTGGTTATCATGATCACTGCTGCTGCTTATCTGTGAGTATACTGAACACTGGCAATCAACTTAAAATTATGGAGGGTAGAGGTAAGGAGGAGGAGTGTCCAGCTGTATACTGAAAATAGAAGTTCCAGTACTTACCACAATAGCTGGCGTCGGAAAAGCTACGATATGATAGCTGTTGTGGATGGAATGAAGTTTGCCGAGTTCAATAAAATTTATCCTAGGCTACCGAAGCAACACCCTTATTGGACGCGTTTTCACGGACACTTTTTCATAACAGAGATAGCTCACCATAGCTCTACACTCCATACTCAAAATTAAATACTGAGCAAAGCTCGATCATCCGGGTACTAATAATAAATTGTTAAATTATTCCAGACATCAAATCGGCTTTTTCCGTGAGCTATTACTAGCGAACGATGTGAACGCGAATGCTCAACGCAACCAACAAGCGCAACAACCTCAACCGAACGCGCCTCAACAACAACCGAACGCGCAGCAACCACAACCGAACCCACAGCAACCGGAAGCGAACCCGCAACAACCACAACCAACGCCCAACCAAGAGGATGTCAACCCTAATCAAACAGAACAGCACGCACCATCTATCTTCGCCGTCTCTTGGATGGTATTTACAACTTTCTTCGCATCCCTAATACCAGATACGAATCAGTAAACCTCTCGTTCTTACACAAGAATAGTGAAAGGGACAACAGTTCGTCCCGTTATTTATTAGCGGATGTCTGCCTAGTTAGCTATGTTGGGATTTGCAAACTTTTATTCTATAAGACGTTTCCGTAGACTTGTATTGCTTTGAAGAAATATGCGTTGAAAGTTTTAACACGAGGATTTTGGTAACTAAAACTATGGTGAAAATTTTAAAATTCCTTTTCTGTGAAATGTCACTAAATCCAGTCAAATTTACGTAACGCAACATATGAAAAGGTGACTATGGCTGTCTCGAACTTTATTTTAAAATCGTATGTAACGAAATTGTTTACAAAAATAAATACGGATGTAATATAAGGCTTATAAGAGGAAGTTGGCTAGTAATACACTATTTTCACCTATCATACTTAACTTCGGAAACATCTTGGGTATTTTTCTGCGCGATCTTCTGCAAATGACGAGACGGACGAGGCGTTTCTTCTTACGATCGCGTTTTCTCTTACAGATATTTTTGTGTAAATATGATGCATGACATTTAATTATAAAAAACAATTTATATTATTGAAAAATGGTTTATTGGTGACCTATTGGGGTTGTGGAATAAGGAGTTATTGAAATTGGCAAAATAATATGGGAGTCGCTAATGAAAATTTTAAATTGAAAATGGTAACGGATAAACATTTTAAATGGCTATAAAGTGTTCAGGTTTTTCATGAAAAGTAATTTAATTAAATTACTTTACTAAATTGGAATTATCGTCAAACGAAATTACTAAGATGTTCAACGTTCTTTAGTTATTATACTATCTATGGAAGGTATGATTATCAACATACTATTAAATATAAATAAAAATGATGGAGCATACAATGGTAATTTACCACCCAGTGAGCACTCTTTATATTGAAGATATCAATATCAATAAAATACATTATTTTAAATTTAAGTCCTAGTAGACTATGCACATTTCACTATGATAAGAGTTTCTCATGATGATTAATAATATGTATTTTATGCTGATACTAATAATGAAAGTTATTAAACTTGCCATGTAAATAATTAATGATGATTATTGTTGTTTAAAATCTATAAAGCAATGTGTAGTCACCGAATTTGTAGGGCACCATCAAGATACACTTTCTTTTTCAATGTTGACATAGACTCGGCTTTGCACGTAGATCCTTTGGCCTGATTTTGCCTTTTCATAAAAAAAAATAGCATCGATATCCATAGAAACCATGGAGGATAGAGGTAACGGAGAACTAACTTTTATGGAGGGAAAGTTGAAAGTGTCCAGGTATAAACTGTAAACTGGCGCTAGCGTAGGCAAAGGGTATGGTATGAATGTAGCAGTTATTGACGGATTGAAGTTAGACCGACAGTCATTTATATCAAAATTCAACTGTTTAGCCCGTTGCTACAGTGGCGCCATCAATTTATCGCAGTTTGACGGACACTTTTGCACAAGGGTCATTCCTCCTTTACGTCTATCCCCAATGATAGAAATTTTATTTTAATTGAAACTTAGTCTAGCCCTTTTTAATATAAATTACACTTTTTTGTTTTTTAGAGTTTATTTACTACATAAATAGTGTTGAACTGATATGTGAAACCAAATATTAATTGTAAATAAATTACAATAATTATATAATTATTAACTTTAGGTATTGATGTAGTTTAAAAATACTTTTTAAATTAAATTTTGATGTATTACTTGTGGCTATTTGTCGATATTATGTTAGCCTACTATTTTAAAACTTTATTTAAAGTTTTAATAGTAAAATAAAGCTATAATTATTATTAAATTAATGAATGATTTGTTTATTGTTACATTTTCTATAATATCTAATTGTAGGCAGTGAAAAAAACATGTTAATTGTTTTCCTTCAGAATTGAAGCTTAATGAAACTTATAAATTTAGTTTGAAAATACTGTAATACGAATATAATATCTCGCATATGTTTGATAATCGCGTGGGTTTGAATAGTTTCATATTAGTCCGATGCAATAGAAAACTTTATATTTAAATTATTATTATTCCTTCATGTAAAAAAGGAATTATTAATACACTACTTATTTTATTAGTATTCTTTAATAGGCTAGTAATTACTGTAAAATATCATCAAATATTATCTTTCTATTAATTTCTATTTAAGTTATTCAACATTAATACAAAGATCATTTGCATTTTGTAAGTAAGGTATCCTGTAATTTTATATTATAATACATTGATATTAGCATGCTATAATCTATTGGTTATATACTGTGATAAGAATTGATTTTGTTTGCACTCACATCAATAAATTATGAATTGTAATTGTTTTTTTTTCGTCCCAAATAACTATGCATTGACGTAATTATAAGTGGTTACCGCTATATATTTTTATCCCTAACACAAATTGTCACCGACACTATTTCTGAACGGAGCAGAAAAGCTGTTATTAATAATGTACAATTAATTTTACAAGGGTGGTTGATAGCTAGGCAGGTAATTACCAAACATGACCTAATCTTCGCTACCAAAAGTACCAAAAGAAAAGTACTCTCGTAGTTAACTGTCTAATACAGAGCCCAAAAACCTCCAATAGGAGGAATATTACAACCCAAAACGCTTTTTGGTAAGTAATCCAGCATTAGAACATGATAATTATATTAATCAGTAAACACGTTTTAAATAATTTATTACATTATCTAAAAATCTTCAGTAAAATCTACATCCATAACATCTTCAATTAATTCTCCAGGTACATGTTCAGTTTTATCATCATCTTTGTGTACAACATCCTCAAGTATTTCCGTAGACACATTATCCGTTATATTATTTTCATCATTGCTTATTCTTGTAAAACAAGATGCCTTAGTATCTAATTCTTTTGCGATATCTTCTGTACCATTTGATAATTCCTTTTCCTCAGGTTCAGGGACTTCTTCATTAATAATTACACTTCCATTATTCTTGTCAGATGTATTGGATAAATTTAAATTTATGTTCATATCAGAATCATCATATCTCAATTCTTCAAGTTCATCTGAACTTCTATTTTCGTTGTCATGTCCATTATTTATATGAGATT
This sequence comes from Thymelicus sylvestris, assembly GCA_911387775.1. Taxonomy (NCBI): domain Eukaryota; kingdom Metazoa; phylum Arthropoda; class Insecta; order Lepidoptera; family Hesperiidae; genus Thymelicus; species Thymelicus sylvestris. The sequence continues at coordinate 35,294,375 of OU426885.1, read as the reverse complement.
CACTTATATTTGCATCATATTTTAATTTATCTTTATCAGTTATTAATCCATTACCTCCATTTACATCTAATTCTGAGTTGCAATCAGTATTTTCTCTTACTTCTGTTTCATTTTCAACCTGTATAACTTCCTTGTCACATAAATTAGTATCACTGTTTATACTCTTGTGTGATGTTTCATTTTCTATCACATCTTCAGTAGTTATCTTGTTCGCAGAATGAATATCAACAGTTACAGACACGCTTGTTTCTACATATTCCTCATCTGAGCTATCAATTACATTAGATCTGTTATGTTTCTTATTTTTTGGTACTTCTTCTGTATCTTTATTTATTGCTTCATTTACTTCTATATTCAATTCGCTATTCCCACCATTAAGCTCAGTAGGATTCGCATTATTTGCTACAGATGTGGAATTAGTATTAACTGGAGGGTTATCAGCATTCACAGCGTTTTTCAGTCTAGCTAATCGCCTTTCTTCTGCTAATCTTCTGCTTCTAAGCATTCTTTCTCTCTGTTCATCATTGATTGATGGAGATGATGTTGGTTTTGGGATCATTAATGAGGTTGTTCTGTTGATAAAAAGAATAATATCAGTATAAGCTTGAAAGCCTTACAATCCTTTAATATTAAACCATTGAAAATACCTTACCTTGTGTCCTTCGGAGATATCGAACCATCATAGCCAGGTTTCTTAGCAGAGTTGGGAGCGGGTGTTGATCTAGCTATCTCGATTTGCTGTTGCAATAATTTGTCAAACTCATCTTCTTCCTGCACAGGCATTGATGTTTCCTCATCACTCGAATCTTTCTGTACTACAGTGTCTTCTGAGAGGAACTGATCTGAACGAATCTTGTGAAGGTGGACCTGTTAAAATTAATAAAATGTGGTGATCTTATTTTTTATGGAAAGGACATAATTCAACAGTAAGTCAAAAACGATAAAGAAATTTTGACACTGTAACCTATCCCAGCCTCGAAACGTCTATCAGTTGGCATGCAAAGATTCTATAACAATATTTAGAGAGCTAAACACAGGAGGAAAGCCAGTATATTGCTTTGTACTTAAAGATGGCCTTATTCATAAACGCTAACAGACCTATTTTAGCTATTGCATGGTTAAAATATGGTTCATCTTTATCATTTTTCATAACAGTGAAAGAAATGAAACACTTTACAAGCCTTCTATAACTTTGCTTGCTTTTATGAATAAGGGGAGTAGACTGCTCGGTGGGTTATTAAGGTGTTACACCCCTTAGACATTATAAACCACTCACTAACATATTGATTGATAGCGAATTCCACTAGAAAACTTATACTTTAAATAATACAATGGCAACTCACAGCAACTGGCCTCTTCTTGCCGAGCATCTCAATTTTTTTCAAGCAATCTTCAAACTGAAACTTGGGATACAATCTGTATGCCCAGTGCTCTAGCCTCTTCAAAACCACATCCAAATCTTCTTTTTCATGGCCTTTACCTATGCAGACGGGAATTATATTACTTTTAATAACTTTGTGTAAAAAAAAAACTACTCACAGCCAAATAGAACGGCAGTGGAGAATTCTGGATTTTCGTTTGTTTATGCCAAAACAACTTAACTTTTTGTTACATATACATAAGTGATTGGGAGGAGGGGGGGGGGGCTAAAATCCCCCTCTGGATCTGCTAATGCATGTTGGGTTCAGCCCACAATAGAATGGACAATTGTTTGTAATTTCAGAACTCAATTCGTAAGGGTCAAATTATAATCACATTTGTATGCCATTAGTTGACTGGATTACCTGATGTGGACTATTCCTTATACTCTTCAAATTTTAAGAAGTTGGAGCCCACCTTTACAATAATCATGGATATGACCTTAGGGATGAATTATGAAATACTTTGGCAGGCAGTATGATAAGTAAATTAATGAAAGTCATCATAGTTAAAGAGAGCATTGATAGCATATTAAACAGAATGAATAATTTAATTCTTACCCTTGAATTTAAAATCCTTGAAGTGGTCAGGTATAACCTGAATGCCCCTGGGTCCAGTCAGCCGCGCTGGGTTTAGCAGGAATCTTGGGTTCTTTACTACTCTTGTTGTTTTAGCCTTAGTTGGATCAACTCGTCTTTTGTCTTCCTCTAGAACACATGAATAAAAGACAGTTATAACTTACAGTTTGAATATTGTTAGTGATGTCTTTGCTAGCTACAACATAACAAAATTGTTCAGTGGTAGGAACCATTACATTCAACAAACAGTAATAGTGATTTTATGATTAAATCAAATTTTTTATTTCGTAAAATTTCTACCACTGTGGTTATAACATGATTCTTGGGTTGGCTTTAGTATCCTACAGAACCAGTATCTGGGTGATTTTGTCCTTATTCGATAGGCAGTGATGTCCCAAATCATAATCTAGTTGCTTTTTGACGACCCGTGTGGTGCAATGGTTACCATGCCGGATCGCCGCACCAAGGGTCCTGGGTTCGATTCCCAGCGAGGCGGAAATTTGAATGATGAGTTTGAATTTCTGTTCTCGGTCTGGGTGTGAATGTCCTTGTCTATGTTGTGTGTTGTCCATGGCACCCACGACACAGGCAATCCTAGTGTGGGGCTATGAGTGTGAAGCGTTATTTATTTATTTATGTGAGGTAATGCGTCGTTTTTGAAAAATCTTAATTTTAATTTTTGAGGTTATTTTCAAAAAATGCAACACAAATCATGTTACTTATTTTTAAAATTTATATTGTTAGGTATATTTTATTGTATTTTATATTTTAGTAGAATAATTAGTTAGATAAATAAGAGTCCATTATAAAGATTGGTAACCCGGGGAAGGTGGTATGAAAATAGTTCTTAATAATTTTTAAAATCTTAAAAATTATAAATCTTAGAAATTGTATTTCTTCCTCCACCACCTGACATTAATTTAGGCTAGTTTAAGACAAATATTGAGCAGTTTTCACAGATTTAACCTCAAAAACTATGTGTTTCCTCATCTAGCCCCTTTAAGGGGGGTCCTTACCCCACCCCCTCCCTTCCCCCCCTTCCCGGTGCCACAGGATACTAAAGAAATACCTGATTCTTCTGTCTACTATTGCTCCACCCTTTCAACCTTTCCCTTTCACCCTTGCAACCAGCTCTTACTTAGTCTCTTCTTTATTTATTTATTTAAACTTTTGAACCTTGCAAAAAGTAAAAGGAACAAAGGCCGCCTAAAAGCATTCTCTGGCAGATAACCTTTGAGAAGTATGTCAACCAACGAACAACTTTTCTTTCTTGGTAAGCAAAACATAGGTATAGTATTTCATGTTGCTAATATCCTGTATGATATCCAGTATGATGATGACACTGGCCACATAACATAGGATCAATAGGATGTATCATCAGCTCATTTGTTGGCTATTTAGGAACATAAAAAAATTCCAACCAATAACATAACTCAATGAATCCAGGCACAAATATACTTTTAATTGAGTAATTGAATTTAAGTACTTTTAAACAGATTAAGATTAATGAAGTCATGGATGTTATATTACTCTGCGTAACATAAATACCTGCTTCATCCTCTTTTTCGCTATTTTCATCGCTGTCTGACCGGCGTCTTTCCTCTAGCTCATCACCCTCGATTACACGCTCCAACTCTTCAGCCTCATTTGCCTCATCTTGCAGAAACACATCTTCTAACAACGACATTACCTGCTTAGTATGTGTGAATTGTGATATAAATTTTATAAATATAAATGATTTGATGATAAACTAAAATCAGCAGAATCAGCTGTCGACGCTGTCGTAAACTTTAAAATGTGACAGCAGATGGCTGATTTGGCGGGAAAACTTTGATATCCTTTTCCGTAGACTAGGAAAAGGTGATACATTGTTAATATACTCTGTGAATGTTACAATAATACCTAGGCCAAAAACATGATATCCAAGACTAACACAACTTTAAAAATAAATGTCATCGCATTTTAAGTGATGTAACTAATCGATTCTATCACGATAGTGAATAATAATCGAAATCGTAATATTATATATAACGTGATAAAATCTATAAACTGATTATTTTTTTCATTTGTAACTTTGAGAACCTTCGATTTCTTAAATAAACAGTAAAAAATATTATTTTCACTTGATTTTATAGCTTAATAAAGTAACTAAATGGTGACAATTAAATGTAAATGAGTTTCTTTTTCTTACTGTATACTATTACAATTATTAGTGTTTACACCATAAAAATAGGTACTTTTAATCTAGCTTAACATTTTAATTTTTAACAGAAATTATTTCAACAATTATTACAATTTACGTAAAAAAATCGATATCTATGAGCATATACGTTGATGAACATGATATATAAGAAACCATTTAGTAATCTTTACTTAAATATATAATAAAATTCAGATTAAGCAATCTTCAAAATATTTTGGCAATTACAGCTGGCCATTCTTTGAACCGTAAAACGTTGAAAACGTCTTAAGAGGTAGATGAACACATTTGGAAATGGGACATCACTAGGGAGTCACGTGACCAGCTTGCGTTTGAGAGCGCGTTCACAGGTATGGAAATTAGTAAATTTTATTAGAAATCGTGTTGTATTTCCAGGTGTTTTGTAATTATAAGGTAATAATTAAAGTTAAAAAAGTAATGTGCGTTGTTGTGCTTCATGACGAAATGTGAATTGGTGCGTTACTTGGTTATTTCTTCAACAAAGACTTGTCATTTTGATACCAAGAAAGGTGCTTGAGGAATGGCGTCCCCCACATGTGCCGCCTATTGAATTTCGCCTCCGTTGAACGTATCAGAACTTGATGACGTGAGCTCCCGCGAAATGTGCAACTGTCCATGAAACCTGAGTTTGTAGAAAACTGAGTACAAATCACATAACCGCAAAGTTTCCGAGTTGTCTATCTGGTTGTCCTGTGATTCATTGTGCTGAATGGAGCGAAAACAAGCTCCGAAGGCTTTTAACTTGAATTATTACTTAATCATCCTCCAAAAGTGCATTAACGTAGTTTGCTTGTACGTGGTATGCTTTAACTGGGATAATTAACTGTTATGCCGTTCAAATGTTTTGTTTACTAAGTTACCGCTCTCGCGTAATAGTTCCCGGGTGAAACGGTGGGTCTGTTTCATAATTACCGATGTTTCTATTACGTCGGCGTACGAACTGTGGTCGTTGATCTCTTCTAAACAATAATCTTATCAAACTTATGTATAGGTAGTAATTATCAATAATTAAGTAGCTTCCGAATCACTAACTAATTTGTACAAACGCTTTGTCAACTTTGTCAAGTAGTGATGTTAACAAAAAAAACAATAACATGTAATACAACACTATATTTATTCAAATGTAATTTCTCATTCACGCAACTGTGGTATAATCTAGCTATACTCTTGTATTGCAAATATTTTGAATTTTATCTAGATAGGTGTTATTTTCGTTTTGTTTAAGAAAGGCGAAATTTCCCAGCTGTAAAGATCAGTAACAAATTTAAATCTAATTTGTTAATATAAATAACATTTGTACAAATGTACAAAAGCACAAAATAATTCATATTATCATGCAGTATTATTTCCTGTTTAATTTAATTTATTTCCTGTTTAAGTCAGTAATTTCTCATAGAGTGGGTGTGAGGGAAGCTGAAATCATTTGTCATTCTGTATATGATATTAGATAATGTATTTCAGTGTTTGGCAGTAAGGCAATTTTGCAATGACATCAGTAATTTTTCTTAATACCCACTTCTATTTTATAATGTGACAGTACATAATTACAACATAGTCAATATTGTTCACTATAATTACTGCACTAAACCTCATAAAAATCTAATGAGACCATCATCCTATTTAATATTCTAGGGCTATGAAGTATAGATATTTTTTGCATTATTCATAATATGCCCTGACTGAAGCCAAAAACTTAAAGGTGGCTTTCCACTCAATATTTACAGGTGGTGCAGAAATGTGGAAACTATATGACCCCTTAGGGTACAACCTTGAGTCAATACACTGGCCTCTCTAGGGCTGGGATCTTGATAACTATATCTAGATTGGCTTTGTAAGCAGTTTTAAGTAGTTTCGTTCATAATGAAATTAATCCTTTAAACTAGTAGTGTTTTTGTTCAAAGATTCTTGTGATAGTTGTTGTTAGGGCAAGGTCTAATTTCTACACCAGGCTGAACAACGTGTTCTACTATAAAATTTATATTTGACTCTCCCATTTTCCATTATTATTGAATTAGTACTTTATATACACTTATTTTGCCTTTTCATTGGTGCTGAAAAGACAAAATAATCTGTCTTTCACTATGTTTGACAACACAGTTTCTGGATTATTCACGAAAGCGTGTTTCAAATTGTGTGGTTTAGCATTAGCATTTCTTTACAAAATTAGTCAAATGAAATATAACCTCATATCTTTACAGACTTAGTCAAATGAAATATAATCTCATTGAATAACAATGGATTTCAAGATTATTTTAACTTGTGATTCACTGTGTATGACCATATTATTGCTTTATTATTATCTTGAAGAATATATTATTGATTCATTTGCTTTCTTTTATCTTGTGCTCCGTTGTCAGGGTAACTTGGTCATTGGTGATATCCCAATGAGTACACAATAATAACAAAATATTTATTGATATGTTTATGTTGTTGTGTTGCCTGTGTTTGTCCATATGTAAGGTTCTATAAATATTTGTGCTTTACACACATCATTTTCAGATTTCTCATCAGTAATCTGTAATTCATAGGATTGTTAATAAATTACACAATTACAATTTCTCTAATAAATTTTTGGCCTATAAAATGTATGTACTATATTTTCAAAGTCATTTATAATCAATTTCATATTCTCAGTCTCCATTGCTATTATGTGTTTTAAAATATTCATTTTGTTATAGAACTTGTAGCCTCTTTGAATAACTAAGAAAATTTGGCCTTAATATAATTACTAAATATAACTGTTGCAAATTCCTCTTTGTGATAAGATTCTCTTTAAAGGGCATTGAACTCAAATATCTCAGAAAGTATATCATTTACAATACTTCATTAACCGACTTCAAAAAAAGGAGGAGGTTCTCAATTCGACTGTATTTTTTTTTTTTTTTTTTTTTTTTTTATGTTTGTTACCTCAGAACTTTGGACTGGGCGAACCGATTTTAATGATTCTTTTTTTAATCGAAAGCTGATTGCTGTCATGTGGTCCCATATAAATTTTATTGAGATCTGACAATGGCATCCATGAGAAAACTACATAAGTCGTAAATTTGTGTTAAGATGTGCGCGACAAATTGACGAATAACTCAATATCACGTCAACGGATTTCGATGATTCTTTTTTTAATAGAAAGCTGGTGCTTGTCATGTGGTCCCACATAAATTTGAACGAGATCTGACAAGTAGTTTTTGAGAATTTGAAGTCGGTTATTTTTTGTTAGTAAAATTTAGATTATTACCGAATACTTTTGATTGTAATCACTTACTCCGTCTATTGGCATATGTTTCAGCACTAGCCGTCGAAACGAGTTTTTTTTCAAAATAGCGAAGTTGTAGGTATGCCAGGTTCCATACAAAAATGTTCAAATCCCTTTTTAGGGTTGATTAAGGATGCCAGCAAAACTACTGTTCTTCCCTTTTAATGTATAGATGAGATAATAATATGTAGGCTGTAGGTCACTGATTTCTTGGATAAATTGATCCTCTATTTATCTAGTCTAGTTAAAAAATTATTAAAGTTATATATTTGTAATGTTCTAATCTTTCTCTTTAGCTACGAATTAAATACGATATAAGAAGGTTTTCTGTTGGTTAGGTACTCTGTAACTAACCAGCAGAAACCTTTTTAAATCTTTGTATCTTCTGCAATTCTCCAAAATGTAAAACCAGAAAGAACATGACTTATTTAGTCATCAGTAATCTCATTGGTGGATTTTATCTTGCATATCTACCCTCGCATACATATAGTACCTCACATCAGCCTTGCGCCGGTGTTCCGAAAGTGCATTGCAAAATTCAAACTACCCTCAACAATTCTTTTAGCTACACGTGTTATTGTAAGGCGTGTCAAGGTGACCGAAAGCACTTGAATCAAGCAGGTAAATGAAATTGCAGTTTGCGAGAATTTAACGTTCGATGAATACATTTCATGAGTGATATTCAGCATATTGCTTGTCATTACTATATTGCTACTTCTATGATTGGACTTCTTACCTACTTTGTATAAAAATTGTTAGTAGGTAAGTACATAATTTTCTTAAATAAATTTATTTATTCCACTTCTATTTTTCGTACCTTTCTATCGATTTCGATAATTATGATCTAATTCTGAAGTCGATTCGTTAATTTCGGTGCAAAGTTTTTTTACAACGTTACATAGTTATATTTTCGTTTTTTATACAATATTTTTGAAGCATATTACATAATTGTCGAGTGACTAAAGTGATGTTAAGGGCTTATTGAGATTTAAATCAAATAACATTAAGATGAGTCTGTTGAATAATTTCCAAATACCTCCATGATTTTAAATTCAACTTATCGTGGAGTGAACACATTTAACTATGTTACGGGATACGGGTGCTCACGATATCGCTCACTTAGTAATATAATGGCACATCTGCAAAAAATGCGAAATTGAGTTTGTGGTATACGTGTTTAAAATTAAAAGTGCATAATCTACATAGTGGTAAATATGTATTAACGTCTATACTAGTAACCAAACCCATACCATCTGTAAAAAACGTAAAAAGAACCCATAAATTAATTTTAATCATTTTTATATAATATATTGATTTTATTTATTTATTTATTTAATCTTTATTGACCACAATACAGGATTACGGTACAAATGGCGAGCTTAATGCTTAATGATTTTGTATCACGGTTGAATTCAGCCAACTGATATTGACGTACAAAATAATCATCAAAATACCCTCATTATACAAAAATTTCAAAAGTTTAATTTTCATATCCCAAAATCCCTTAACATTGAATAAACAGCGGTCAATGGCGCGATGGCGTAGCAAACAAGTGCGAGTTAAACTCGCGTGCAGAGGGTTCAGTGCGTTGATTATGTGTTTACCGTTATTTTTTTATTTTTGCCGTTTTTTAAGACCATAGACTTCTTATAGGTTTTCCTGTAATATTTAAGTAAGGAACTATTCTCAGTATTTTTTTTTTCAAGTTTCTTAAACAAGCGGGGGGAATGGTCAATTTTCGTCTTTAATTTTCGTTCTTGAATAATTTTAAAACTATCTATAGCAGAATTATAACAAAAATATATTTGAGATCCTTACAACAAGCCCTTTCATTTGACATGCCGCACAATACGGTTTGCAAAACAGTTCTTTTTAATTTTTATTACACTTTTTAATTTTAGTTTAACTCACACTTGTCAAGTTTATTTTCGTACGGGACAAAACAAAATAAATAAATAAAATAATTATTTCGTTCGTCCCTTAAATAAGTTAAAGTAATCGGTCATTGACACTTGTAACCCACGCGCTCGGGCGAACCTTAGGCTAGACTTATTGACCTTAGGCTAGACTTATTGAGCGATGCTCTAATGCAGACTCATGATTGGCACAATGTCGGAGATAAACGCTTTCGACCTTTCCTTCAGTTTACACTGTTATACATAATTATAATATTATAACTTTATTTTCCTTTTACAAACGATATAATTTCATGATACTTTAAACATAAAAAAGTTGTAACTCATTAATTTTTTAACAACTGTAGCTATTTTCAAAAATAAACTTATTTTATGGCACTTACAAAATTGTAAGTTACGTATATTTCAGCTAGCGTAGGCACCTCGATTCTCTTTATCATGCAAAAAATGGTTTCGCGGATGGTAGATTTTATCTTAGTCTATTCGCCATGCTATTTTTTACAGTGACATTCGCTTGACGACTGAAAATCCCAATACATTTAATTTGGGGCCGTTACGAGGTGATAGGCGCGGCGCACCTACAGATGTTTTTAAATGTTTTCATTTAATTCTGTAGTGAGTCATTGCTGAGCAACCTGTGATGCTATGCATAAAAAACCTGTGAATAATTTGAAAAATAATATTTAAAAAAATGCCGCGGGCAGCAATAATAAATGAGGTTAGTAGTTCAATCAAAAGAATAGTTACGTACCTAATCCTTCACTATATTATTTGATGACTCTATATGAATAATAATAAATCACAATATACTAACGTAGACAGCAAATACACAAAGCCAGACTGGGCATAAAATGATGAATCATATTATTAATATCTTTGTAGAACACCACTAGAGAAAGACAAAATTACAAAGTCAAACTCAAATTATTTATTTCGTCATAGGAACAAACGGCTCATTTAACGCAAGTCGAAAGTTACAAAGCTGTAACTAGTTACATAACATAAACCTTTTATAAACAATTTATAAACAAACATTATAAACAGTACCTTTAATCAATTTATTTTATTACGTTATGGATTTGGATTATATTTTAATAAATTGCAGTTATGTTTCCTCAACTGCGTAATCCGTACAGAATCACTGATTGTTCGCTGTTAACAATTTTCTAACGTATGCCGTGTGCAATGATTGAAAAGCATAAGTAATTTTATATTATTGTTAGTTGCCACGATTTGAGCACGTATTAAACATTTCAATTTTCCATACCTTTTAGGTATAGCAATTTGTCCTTATTATACATCTTTGTGTCATTTGATTTGTATGAACTCCCGTGTAAGCAACACCGATGGCTAACTTTTCGAAGTCGAAAATAACTTGGTACATTTGGTTTGCTAATAATTTCTGGGTTTGGCTAAAAACAATTCGTGTTTTACTTTAATTTCCTCGATATTCATTTTTAAAACACAATCGGAAGATATTGACCTTTTGCCGATTGTGATACATCACTATTTAATTTTCATAAACTGGTTGCATCATTGCAAGAAACAAAATGCCAAATCTCTCCGTGGGAATAAAAAACAGACTTTACTGTCATGTCTTTCGTTCTTTTTCTACTCTCTTAGCCGGCAACGCATCAGTGATGCATTTGGTGTCGCTGATGTCCATGGGCGATGATAGCCACTTACCAGCAGGTGGATAGTTAGCTCGTTTCCCGGGTATTTCCATAAAAGATTTTACTGTCATGTTCGGTTGTGTAAAGCAATAACTTTGTTTCAGCTGCTTGTACATAGAGGCTGTAAATATATCATTAGAAGGTAAAGATGAGTTTGGGTGCGCGCGCCACCAAGGGTGGTGCGAAGGGAGGCAAGGACAAACAACAGGACAAAGCCAAGGCCACAGACAAACAAACTCCTAAGGAGAAAGTCAAGCCACAAGTGAGTCTTGCTTTACAGTTGTTAATATTTTATTCGAAAACTTTTTAGTGTGTTCTTTTAATTGGAGATATAAATTCGAAAGTTAACGTTGTGACATTACCTTAAATTGAGCGTCTTTTGAAGTCTTACTTTTACGTTACGTTTACATTACTTCAATGTTCCTTTTTGAAGTGAAAACTTCTTTAGTACAGGAGTGACTTGAAATTTTATGAAACGAAACTGTCCAGTAAAAAGAGACAAACACATAAATTCTAAAGTGCGATAGGAAGCATTGTACAGGGGTAGGGTAGGGGAGTGAGGGGTAGAGGAGCGGGGCAGAGTGGAGTGGAGTAGTGAAACCTACATTTATCATCTTCCTGAAATTTTAAATTCGTCTCATTATCTTGAAAACAAAAATTTTGAAGGTTTCACTTCTATCACGTGTGAATTGCACACATTTTAATTTTTTATATGTGGTAACAATTTCTATGTAATATGAGGTCAATTTAACAGCCTTACCCATTCATTATTTGAGTATATAGGTAAGGGTGTAAGTATGTATGTGTGTATAAATATAATGTCATTGTATTCCGTTGCAGGCCACCACAGAACAACTCCGCATGGCAAACATGATCGACCGTAAAAGCGACGACATGTGCGACGTTCGGAGAATGGTGAGTGCTTTGTTTTGGTTATTTTATAAGAACATAATATTGCGAAACATCGCGATTACTCAGTTGAGTTAATAGCGGCTTCGGTGATGTCCTGCTGTAATGCACGTCGATAAGAGACATACATATAGGTTTTTTAATAAATGTGAAGACATGTCAATTTTTGAAGTGAAAACTTCTTTAGTACGGGGGTGACTTGAAATTTTATGAAACGAAACTGTCCAGTGGAGACTAGAAATGAGTGGAGACTGGAGTTGAGTGGAACTAGAATTGAGCGGGGCGGAGCGGAGCGGAGTGAAGTAGATTAGTGAAACCTACATTTATCATCTTCCCGAAATTTTACATTCGTCTCATTATCTTGAAAACAAAAATTTTGAAGGTTTCACTTCTACCACGTGTGAATTGCACACATTTTAATTTTAATAAACTCTTAAAATTCAGGTAGGGCAATATGGGGTAAGATGGGACACAATATGACATAATAATATGTTATATGATATTTGCAGAAGTATTTGTCTTATCTGTTACATTTTGCCCCGACATACCGTATGTATTCATTTATCCGGCGCACTGTAAATTATTCCCTAGTGTTAAACGTGTCTCAGCGGGCACAGCAACTGAAGTGTGTGTGTGTGTGTGTGTGCCCCCAGGTGACCGAGTTGATGGACATGACGCGCCGCACGGAAGAGGAAGTGTGCTCGGCGCTGCATGACTCCGACAATGACATGGTGGCTGCTTGTAACCTGCTCCTGGAGGAGACGCAGCGGATACAGGTATACATCATAAGGCTATTCGCCCACGTCCGATAATAGGTGACCGATTTTTTGTAGGAGAAAAATAGGATGTACTGATAGCAATAGTGCAACGCACACGTCCTACAAAAAGTCGGTCAGAAAATAACATCGGAGGAGCGGAGAGGAGCGCTGGGCGAGAAGCGTAATAACAAGCAAAGTTTGTGGAAGGTGACGATCAGTGCCGGTGTTAAGTCACTGACATTCCGGGCAAGAATATTGTGATCCCCACTTAAGGAAATCAATGTCGAATGTATTTCATTATTGTCTATTATAAATCTCCTGAAAGTGATAAAAATGATAATCTTAAATATCGATCGTAATATTACCACTCATACGGACCATCACTAAGGACGAGTGAATTCGATGTGGGAATTTGAAACAGCCAATCACAGCGCATCTGTTTCGTGCCCCGCAATCCGCCTTTCACCAAATTTAGTGACTTTAAAACTCTAAGAAATATCCACTGATGCGGTATCTGTAGGGGGTAATCTATAAAAAAGATGTCTGAAAGATTTTATATAAAAAATTGAGGTCACTGAATCATTGAAATGTGCGTTCTACCTAGCCTGTATTAAATCAGGTTCCCGTTGCAATAAGGTATGAATAACCATCAAGAGTACCAGGACATGTTCATATTCTGAATAGAGAATATATCCATACTAATATTATAAATGCGAAAGTGTGTTTGTTTGTTTGTTTGTTTGTTTGTTTGTCCGTGATTCACGTCGTAACGGAGCGATGTTATGGTAAGATTTTTTGTGTGGAGATAGGTAGGAGGCTGGAGAGTAACGTAGGCTACTTTTTACCGCAGTAAAACAACTCATTCCCATGGAAAGATCCATTATGATGCGTATTTGTCCATACTTCTATACTTCCATATCCATCCATACTATCCATACTTCCAAACTTCCATACTTAATATTATAAACTAGCTATTACCCGCGGCTTCACCCGCGTGTTCAAAGGGAAGTAACAATGAGTTGTTTAACATGCATGACTCTTTCCTAGATATAATAACATAATAATTAATAACAATAATTCATAAATAAGTAACAGATCCAAAATTTAAAAGATACTAAGAGGAACCAACTGTAAAACCTATGACCCTCCTCGACCTTCCAACTGTAAATATAGAAATTCATGCATATATGATATTATTATTATCTCTAATCCCACCTGATGGTAAGTGGCGATGTAGTCTAGGATGGTCATATACTTACTTTTGATATACTTTATATTTACAGTTGGAAGGTCGAGGAGGGTCATAGGTTTTACAGTTGGTTCCTCTTAGTATCTTTTAAATTTTGGATCTGTCACTTATTTATGAATTATTGTTATTAATTATTATGTTATTATATCTAGGAAAGAGTCATGCATGTTAAACAACTCATTGTTACTTCCCTTTGAACACGCGGGCGAAGCCGCGGGTAATAGCTAGTTGTTTCATAACTGCATATGCAACCCCCGTACCGTTGTTGTGTACAGGGCGAGTGGCAGACGCGGGAGAAGAAGAAGAAGAAGCCGTCGCAGCCGGCGGGCAACGGGGAGCTCGAGCCGCCGCGCGACCAACGCGACCCGCGCTCGCGCTCCGGACCCCGCCCGCGTGAGTTGATCCTACAGACAGGCACACGCACACACACACACACACAGACACCCACAAATACACAACACACACACACACACACAGTACTCAGTATTAATATCACACATACACACAGACAGACACACACACACACATTCATACATAAATCTTAAACTAATATGAGTGGGTAGTTTTGATTTTTTGGTTGTTTATTTGTAAGGGACAACCCCAAAAACTACAGGACCGATTTTAAAAACTCTTTCACCAATGGGATGCTCTGTTGTTTGTGAGTAACATGGGCTGTATTTTATTTAAAAAACATACGTGTTCGCAAGCGCACACACGCACGCACGTAAACACATACATACATACATAAATCTTAAACTAATATGAGTGGAAAGTTTTGTTTTTTAGTAAGTGTACGAGTACTCGTAAATTATGCACGGCGCAGCGTCCTTGTGTCAAGCACGTAGATGCATACTTGGGCGCGCTGAGTCAGTGAACACGTTTATGACGTGACTTAGCACTCAGCTGACACCAATAAAACCCAACTAGCAACTCAAATTAGTACAATAAACAGCTCGGTCACGCGTTTTAATCCCGAATTGTAGTTTATTGTAAGAAGCAATAGGGATGTTGACACTCAGTAAATTAAAATAAATTTATGTTCAAAGTATCAAGGAAAACATTTAAACACCTTAAATATTATTCTTTTGTCGAAATCAATCACAATAAATTAAATATAATTATTTTAAAATGTTTAAAATAGCACTCACTGTCACGTGACCTCAAACGCCATTTTGAGCTTATGACGTCATTGTTCATATTTTATATGCAAGTGCGACTAACTTCAGTCGACAGATAGTATTGAATATCGGCTAGTGACGTCACGTGACGCTTTTGATGGGAAATTTTAAAATGATTTTGTTTTATAAATTTTTGTTTGTAAATTGAAAATTATTATTTTTATAATATTTTTTTCGTGAAACTTAAGGTTCTATCTATAAAATCAAATTGAATCCTAAAATTAGTCAACATCCCTAATCGACACACTTTTGATGTGAATACACAGAAATCCATGATGGAAGACCAAAGCGATAACTGACATCATAACAACATAATATATAATAAATAAATAAATAGACTACACTACAATGGCTTTTAACTTAATTACAGCTGATTGAAAACTCATGCATTACAATTCACATTCCTTTCGTTGAAGAATTGCTGAATGTGTACAACTCTATTACACGTATCATGCAAGTATCGTGTTACTTGAGTTGAATCACAATCAGCTGGGGAACACAGTGAGGATTGCTGATACTGCAGCTTAGCATCAACTATTTGTTGAGTAGCAAAATACACTTGCATAACTTCCAAGGTGACAATAAAACAAGATCAAGGGCACGATGACTTCCAAGATCAATTTTTTCAAAGCGAATACTTAAGTAGACTACAATAACGAACTGCGAGTGTGAGGCTGCTTACAATAGTCAAAACTGAACAATGACGTCATCGTCAACATTGCTAAAAGTTCAAAATTGACAGAAAAACTGATAAAACAGAATAAACACTAACGAACTTCTAACTGCCTCACGTCGACTGTATTTTAATTATTTATACAAGAGTATCGGAAGACGGGGGGCAACATCACAATCAAGAAGATCGCAGGATGTTGCTTACATCGTTATCAGTTAACAAACCATGGCACAGCAAGTCGACAGTTCCACCAGACTCGCTAGGACCTCAACGAGCAATTAGTAAAAACAGACTGTAGATTGCTGGCAGTTTAGTTCCTTATCCCGCGGTTGATGTTCACCCCCTTGTTGTGCAGCAAAACGATTAACGTTGCGTATTCTTCGATCTTCAGCAAATTTTAGACCGCTGGTTGCTTTCAGTGCTCTCGCAGCTTCAGTACTTACAATTAGTTTATTCAATAATATAATATTGTATTCTCACTAAAGCTGGATTTATATAGTAATATCGAAACTTCCGCGGTGGACACTGGTGACCTGTTCCACAGGTTTTTATATAGGTTTAAGATTAACTATGTATTAAGGCATAATTTGTATTATTATTAATATGATGTATGTTGAATATTGATTGATTGAATATTGTTACGACCCCAGGCCGTGGCGAAGGCGAAGGCGCTCGCGGTCGCGGCGGCGCCCGAGGCGGCCGCGGAGGGCGAGGAGGGCGTGGTGTGGGGCGCGGGGGGCGACGTGGCGCAGGACGAGGGGGGCGCCCGTCGCGGACCGACGCCGATTGGAACGATGGTGATCATGCCAGTGAGTTGTTGTGTTTGTAGTTGTATGTATCCATTACGGCTCCTTCCTATATACATTTATGTATGTCATATACCGACAAACAAACTGACGAGACACCGGATGATAAATGGTTGTATGGACATCAGTAGGTAGGCATCACTGATGTGTTGCAAGCCAATAAAGACAACGGGAAAGAAAGAACTGCCTCTCAAGCCCTCAATTGGGCACACAAGACGTTTGGGAATGTGGCTGAGCCAAGCAAAAGGATGGTAAGCCAGGTAAGCTAACGGAACCTAAATCAGGTGACGCGTAGCTAGAACCATGTGATACGATCAAAGTTTCTATGCAATTAGAGGATTAAAATAGTATTTATAGTCATAGGTATAGTTTCTTGAATTTTTTTTTTATTTATTTAGCCAAAAAAACTCGCAGACCAGACTCCTAGTAAGTGGTCACTGACGCCATGACGAAAGAAGAGAGAACGAAAAAATAATTAAAGTGTAATGTACAGTACGGCCAGCGTTATCTTGGCGCGTCTGGACATCTTGCGAACTTTAGCGCATGTAATACAGAGATAGCGACACTAATATGCTAACGTGTGACTGAGACATAATACGCCGCGTACCGAGCATTGCCGAATTGTGTTACTGCGCAGCCTTCTGCACGAAGTTCAGACGCGTCAAGATACGTCAGACGTACTGTAATTGTGAATGTTTTTCAGATTCGAACAATATTGGCGACTCATTTCCTACAACAGAAGATTGGGACAATGAGGAGTGGTCGGGATCGCTGTCAGACACCAAGGTCAGTGGAGTAATATTGTCACTTGTCACGGGTCGTATTACCTTCTGTAAGGTAGGCAGCACACGATCAAGTGTACTTGATGAAGCGTCAAGCGGACTTGACGCGGCATCTAGTATACTTGATCGTGTGGGGCTACGGTATATTATCTATCTACCATTTATTTGTCTCATGCACACTGGATGATGACTGATGACGCGTCAAGTCAAACTGCAGATTTGACAAGGTCTCCATGAATAGAAGGCATGTTGTAGGACTAGGAATATCAACATGGATATAAACGTTTATGTTAACAACTGCACCGGAATGCGCCCGACCTAACGCGTTAGACTGCATCGTGATGTGCCCAACAGAATCAACGGCCACGCACCTTTTAGCGCGCTATCTGTTGGCCGCACCTGCGTAATATCATTCTTAACGCGTGAAAGGAACGAACATGATTGCATCACAGCGAAACTACCCTCGAAAGTAGACTGTTGGACAATTTGAAGGCGAACAAATCCTAATCACAAGTTTAATTTTAATAGTTTCATGTATTATTTGTTATTGTGTTGGATATAAAGGAAATCATCATAATTATGTTCAGGTTTTATATCCTGAGTTATCTATCATATTCTGAATATACGTGAAGTCTACTTACAAACAATGAATCACTCTGATTGAGGGTAAATCTGAGCTCATAAATGGGTCCCTAGAGGATTTAATTTGTGATTCAAATACTATGTTTTAATAACCTACCATCATTTGAGATAAATACACTTGCAGTCAGTCACAAATCTTACCCGCACCAAAACATTAAACATATTTATCGGACGGTTCCTATTTACATACATTAAGGTGTCGGTTTATTAAGTTTGTTTGTGTATGTATGTATACTTTTACACCCCAACTCAATAGTCACTAACGGTCACTTAAATCACTCCTTAGTAAAGAATCACCATACAAATTCTATACTGAGGAGCGATTAAAGTAATCGTTAGTGACTCTGAGTTGGGGCGTTAGAAAACTAGGATCACCCCCTCCCTGAGCTCCCCATGCATGTCAAGTTAATGAGTGTTCATTCCCTCATTACAATATTCGTCGAAGTCTTTCGCCGAAGTACAAAAGTTACTTGAGTAAAATAAAAAACATGTAAAATTTTAACAAACATTTAAAAAAATCAGACATTTTACATTAAAACACATATACTATTTCCAATGTGTGTAACATATTGTCATATTGTGCCACACTTTACTCTATTACAATTCTGAGTGTTGCCATATCTGATTTTTTAAGAGTTTATTAAAATTTAGCATGGCTATACATTTATTCGACAAACTATACTTTAGTCGCTACATTACTCGTTTAACTTCGGGAGCAACTAGCGATCATCGCTCGCGCGACTTCGTCCCTCTGACTCACCCAAACTGACGATCAAAAGGCGCTCTAACCGAGGTAGCACGAAGTCGTCCGAAGTGACACCAATCGCTCGACTTCGTGCAACTTCGCGTGTGTCCCGTCGACAGCGCTTAAAGTAACGGCCGTACTACGTTTGAACATGAACCGCTCATAGGGTCAATACCCACTGAAAGAACAGAGGCGTTCGGTGCTAAATAAAATGTTAATAGGTTTGAAATGCTGCTATTCTGTGGGAATTTGCCCTTAATTGTGAACTTAGATTGACTTTGATTAAATTCATACAGTTCGGCCACTGAGAGAATGTATTCCTGACGTCAAACTTCTAAGAAAGAATTACCGTATTTTATTCTCAATAGTGAAGTGCAAGTATACTCAATTTTTTTGACGACTTTTATTTGGTAAATAAATAGTATTTCCACTACTTTTTATTGAAATATTAATTGAAAATGAACTATACGGAAATTCTTTCTGGTAAGCGTCAAAATTGACAGAGCAAGAAGGCACTGTTTCAGTGGTCGGAGTATAGTGAGTGATGATAAATATATTGAACATAAATATATTTTATAGGTGTTCACTCCGAGCGCGGCCGTTCCCAGCGAGCCCCCAGGCGCCCCGCAAGCGACCGTCACGGTAAGGGGAGCCCTAGCGATATACGACCCGTTCCAATACTCTATCTATCCCCCCGTTGAGATCTGTAAAGCGGACTTAGACTTGCTCAGACAACATTCAAATGGAATAGATTGATGACACTTTGTTAATACGAAAACTGCTAACATTGATTTAGTAACTAAGTTTTGTTCAGATAATTTTAGTTTAAGTCTGAGTAAAGCCTAAAGACGGCTTACAGATCTCACCTTAACAAATAAGACGGAATTATAACTTCATACACAGAGCGTTAAGAGCAATGCACACATACCAACGAATAATAACTACTATTGTTATTAAAACCTAAAACTAACAGGATTAACTACAGTCTCCTTTACAGTCCTATTCAAGGTTTGTCACAGATGTCCATGAGCAGGGGATGGTGGCACGGAATGCGTGGCTTGTGTCCACCGAGCTTGTGTGATGTTATTCTTCTTTCTGTGTGTGCGTTTGCGTGTGTGAGTGCGCGCACGCATCTCCCTCTCTCTCTCTCTCTCTGTGTATGTGTGTGTGTGTTGTTCATTTCAATAATTACCTAGTAACTGTCAATTATCAAAATTTGTTGTTGCTTTGTCTTGTATCTTTTCCTTATACGAGTAGTACAGGATCCGTATTAGATACCCTTATATATTTTTAAGGCAACCCATTCGCGATACTTTTATTTACATGATACTAGCTGCCCGGACAGACTTCGTTCTGTCAGAAGTTTTTTTTTTGAGATGTAAGCTATCCTATCTTTCAAGTTGGACCAAACTGCACACGGTGTGCAAATTTGATTAAAATCGGTTAAGTAGTTTAGGAGTCCATCGCGGACAAACAACGTGACACGTTAATTTATATATATTAAGATTTGATATAAAACAAATTTTATCCGGTAAGCAGATGGGTGCTGAAACGCCTCTAATACGGATCTTAGGCTAATAGATTATGCATACATGGGATATTGAGACAGTGTGACATGTATATGGAATGTTGAGAACATCCGTTAGTAAAAAAGCTATTCATAAAAATGACTTATGACAGTCGCTAGTGCTACTCAGGATTGTACAGATAGAATATTGGAAAGGGTCAATAAAGAGTTTCGGATGTGACCATTGTCGTTGGGTAAATGATTTTGTTGATGCCTTGAATGATTAGATTAGACACGCCTGAACAGGTTTTGCCCTTATGTGAGTGACAGTGACTGACATAATCATGCGCGGTGTTTACTTCAAATTAAAGGTCGGTGCATACGTAACGTGGACGTTGCGGGGACGGGACGGGACGTGAAGTTTTGGAAATATCGTTTCATAGAAAATGTAAACGATGGCACGCATGGGACGGGAACGGGGCATGCACGTATACTTATGCCCCGTCCACGTTACGTATGCATCGACCTTAAGTCATGCTTGCCTGTGTAATTTGGTTAATGTTTTATGCAAAAAAAAATCATTTTCCCTATTGGGTATAGTTTTCATGCTTAAAACCCTAGCCAGACTTATACTTAAAGACTTACGAAAAATCGTTTATTTATATATTGACGACCCTGTAGCCTAGTTGGTAGCGACCCTGCCTGCGAAGCGAGGGGTTCCTGGTTTGATTCCCGGGCAGATATTTATGTGACAGATAAATATTTGTACTCGGGTGCAGGGGGTGATTGTGATGTGTTATATGTGTCGTCCATACCGCCCGTGAGTCAGGCGGTGAAGATATAATAGGTATCACAACTACATAATAATTATTATAGTCCATTTTTTTATTAAATTAGTATAAGTCGCGTCATTAAAGAAACAAATCTAAAATGGCGGACAGTACTTGTAAAATTATAGGTTAGGACCGTCAGCAAAACAGAATCGCTAGATAGGTGATATTTTGTTATTTGAAAATAAATATTAGCAAAATATTTAAAAACCCAACCAAGTGCTTATCGGTATCGCGAACTACGTTTTCCGTATGTTTTATTGTCGTATTTTTTAAACTGATACCGAATCTGCCGTCATCATGCATATTAGTAATGGATATTGCATCTTATCATAGCATGCAGTTAGACAAAGTACCATCGTCAGCTACTCGAAAAGGTAATATAAAAGCATAACCAAACAATAGAATATTATATTGAATACTGGTTGAAATCCTTTGGGAGTATCCAACCAGATACATTTATATTTTGTATTGTATGTGTATATTTTAATTATATGTATGTATTTAGTAGTGCTATATAGATATTTGTATCAATTTCATCTATTTATAACATAATTTATGTATTCTGCTTTTCCTTTGTATGTGCACGCTGAACCTACCTCTCGAAATTATTTCTCCAGTCGCAGGTCTGCTGGTAGAAATTTCTTTAGAAATAAGCAGTGCCTTTGTACATAATTACCCATATGTTTTATCTTAATTGTATATTCCTTTGTGTTTACAATATATGGATAGAAGAGGCTAAAGAAGTTGCTGGCTTTCGAAGTGCAAAAAACAATTTGATGAGATGTGTGATGACAACGAACACTTCAACCTGCTCAACTCTTTTCTAAAGCTTCAATGATGGTATTTGATCGAATCTGATCAGAAATTAAAAATAAGGTTGATAGTTACCACATTGAATTCAAATGCATTTCTCAGTGATACTAGGATGAAAATACGAGCGAGATTTAAACTCAGTTCAATTCTGCCAGGAGCACTAGGTTTTTAAAGAGCAAGCTCTACTTTTGTTTGGAAATATCAAAAATGCTAGCGCTTTTAATCTCTTGCAACAGATCTATACGCATAATTTGCAGGATGCCTTTCCTAATATTTGTATTGCTTTGCAAATTTACTCTACGCTTTCTACTACATCTGCAAGCTGCGAGCGAAGTTTTAGCAAATTTAAACTCACTTGTATATTGTGTAGCGCTGTGCGACCTGAATTACACTTTATTGCGTTGGAGCAAGAGTCGCTATTTATTTAAATGATTTTGCGAAGTGCGCCTTCTGTACAATTATTATAAGTACTATTATTTTTTCTGTGCTTCTACCTAATCAGTCATTAGGTTGACATTGTTGATATTTGTTATCCTTATTTATGTCTCCCATATTCATTAATTATTGTAGTACAGTTACTAGTTAGGTACTTACAATTAAATAAGAATTCAAAGAATATTTGATGTTTGAGTTTGACGATCCACTGTTTTTTCTGTTTCCTAAAAACGTAAAAGATATGATTATATTTGTTTAAATAGACAACGTATGTTTGTATACTCACTGTATGGCCATCTTCTCATTTCATCATAAAAGTAGCATTGGCATTTAACTTCTTATGAAACTATTCAGATTAATATATTATTCTTTCAAAAAGACAACCCTAACATTGCCAGAGAGGATAAGCGATTAGCGCTGTGCGACCTGAAATACACTTTATTGCGTTGGAGCGAGAGTTGCTATTTATTTAAATGATTTTGCGGAGTGCGCCTGCGCCTTAGTACAAGTACTATTATTTCTTCTGTGCTTGTATTAAAAATTGTCTGCGATCGTCGATGAACCAGGAACGTTTATTGAGTTAAGCAATATTAGCAATAGAAAATCAAACTGCTCATGAGATTTTTTGGGCCTTATTGGGGCGGTTTAGAATACGAACCCCAATCCCACGTCGGATGGGTGTCGTAAGAGGCGACAAAATCCGCCCCGATTATGGTAGGGCCGTTCGAGGGCTTGTATTGGTAATATTGATTTTAGTTGTTAATTAATACCTTTATTACTATTATTGTTTCTCCATGGGGTTCGCCTGGATAGCTACTACCCTTGAGCATGAGTCAGCCGCCAAACGACTCGTCGTGTCCCGGCTGGGGGCTTGAGAGCCAGTTCTTTCATTCTTTTTCTTCTCTCTTTCTTGGTCGGCAACGCATTGGTGATGCCTTTGGTGTTGCTGGTATCCATGGGCGACGATAACAACTTACCATCACGTGGATCGTCAGCTCGTTTGTCGACTATTTCCATAAAAAAAGAGATTAATTATGATAAGGCCATAGATTTGTTTGTTGAACAAAAGGCTCGAAGAGTAAAATTGTAATATTCATTTCAGACCCTATACTAACGTATCCTAATTAAAATATTTCCGACACGTCCATGTATTTTTAGAAAAAATATAGGCCTAACAGAAAAAACAGCGCTAAAACGGTCGTTGTGGTGTTCTTTGCGGGAGGCCTATGTCCCTCAGTGGGTGTCTTATGGTTGAAATTATGATGATGAAGGTAAAAATATTGGCTGAGTCCAACTGACACTTGGCCAGTTTTTAGTAGGTATATTATTGTAATTACTAATACTCCACAGGAATATTACAATTTATAAATAAAACAAGAAACTAACAGAACTCGTATATTAAAACTTTATTGTTTAGACGTCTCTTCACTAGGGTCAATTTTTTGCGGGCTGGACTGACAGTGTGTGACTAAAGACAGGAATAACGTGCGAGTAAGAGGAAATGATAGGTTCCGCCATTTTAGATTCGTTTCTTTATTGGCGCGGCTTATTAGTCTATTTTGCAATATTCCTAACTACTTAGCAAAGTAATACTAAATAACAATGGATTTGAGCAAAGTTAACGCCTGATGCTATTACCTATTATTGTGTATTGTATTATATTGGCAAACACAAAATGATAATAATTTAAAAATGAATAATAATTTAATGCCAATACTAATTTCTGTTGACCATTAATTATTACATTAAACTAATTTAAACACTTTTTTCATAAAAAGTTGTGCTAAGATAGTTGAATAAATAAGTCTTGTCTGAAAAATCGGAGTATAGTATTCGGACTTCACTCAAAATGATTGTGTTTTACCAAGTAACGTACTTACTTTTGAAGTTATACTTATGGAAAAAATTATGAGAGTAAAATTTTTACGATGCGACAGCCAATAAGTGACATGATGAGGGTGCGTGATACTATCTATGTACTAGGCTAATTCTGTGCGCATTCGCTGGAGTTGTTTTGGATTGCTAGCGTGAGTCGTGGGTGCGAGCGAGAGGTACTTATAAATAAGAGATAAGTATAACTTCTTACATGCGTACATAAGTAAACACACACACACACAAACGTTTTTCATTTTAGGATTACCCGTAACATAGAGGGAATAACAGGTATCAACCCAACATAGTTGTAACTTGGTAGTGACTGGTAACTGTAAGCGCCCTGTGTCCCATCAGGAAGACTGGGATGAGCCGACGACGAACGGGCCGGCGGCCGTGGGGGGCGCGGGCGGCGTGGAGGGAGGCGCCGGGGGCGAACACATACCAACGTACACGTACCACAACACGCAGCATGTCGTGCCGCACCATGGGATGAGAGAGGTAAGACAAGTGTCGCTTGCAAGTCACTTCTTTTTTAACCGACTTCAAAAAAAGGAGGAGGTTCTCAATTCGACCGTTTTTTTATGTTTGTTACCTTATAACTTTCGACTGAGTGAAACGATTTTGATGATTCTTTTTTTTTTTTAATCGAAAGCAGGTGCTTTTCATGTGATCCCACATTTTGAATGAGATCTGACGATTAGTTTTTGAGTAATTTTGAAGTCGGTTATTTTTTGTTAGTAAAATTTAGATTATTGCTCTTCTCTGTTTCATGGCTGGCAACGCATCACTAATGTCTTTGGTGTTGCTGATGTCCAAGGGCGACTTTAGGCACTTACCATTAGGTGTATCGCCAACAATTTTGCCGGCTATTTCTGTATAAAAAAGTTGATACAGCTTCTTTTTTTTATGGAAATAGCCGGCAAACGAGCTGACGACCCACCTGATGGTAAGTGGCTATCATCGCCCATGGACATCAGCAACACCAAAGGCATCACTGATGCGTTGCCGGCCAAGAAAGAGAGAAGAAAAAGAAAGAAAGCTTCGACACATTCAATAATGTGGGCCAATGCCCACCATAGAGCACGAGTCTCTCTTCAGGAAACCGAGGGCATACTCCTCTTTGAACTAAAGAAGCCAACATTTTTTACTGAATAAGACTCGTCGAAAAATATAACATATTATCACTGATGTCCGTGTGTGTGTCAGTTGGGCAGCACGCCGCCGAACCACACGGCGGGCGCGGCGGCGGGCGCTGCGGAGCTGCCGGCGGTGCCCTACCGCGCGCATCCCCCGCATCACCACCAGGTAACACTGTCACACCACTGTCACACCACCGTCACACACTGTCACCAGGGATTTGTGCGTTTTACCACCCATGACTACATCACCACTTACCATCAGGTGGGATAGTAGTCAAGCATTAACTTATATGATATAAAAAAAAAGGGATAAAACATCACTGATGACTCGAGAACGGCTGCACCGATTTTAATGATCTCTGATTGTTTGATGTTGAATTCGTCTCCGCTCGAATAGCAGAATAACTTAAAATATAAAACAATATAAAGAAATTATTCATACCAAGCAGTGATAGCCTAGCGGATAGAACGTTGGTCTCTCGAACGCAGGGGCCCGAGTTCAAATCCTGACACGTACCTCTGATTTTCAAATATCAGGTGCGTATTAGAAGTTAATTATCACTTGCTTCGGTGAAGGAAAACATCGCGAGGAAACCTGCACACCGGAGAGTTCCACATAAAGTTTAAAGTTCTCAAAGGTGTGTGAAGTCTACCAATCTGCACTTGGCCAGCGTGGTAGACTATGGCCTGTACCCCTCATATTATGAGAGGAGACCCCGAACCCAGCAGTGGGACAGTTACAGGTTGTTGCTTTGCTTTTTTTTAAAGAAATTATTACAAAAGTAAATAACAAATGACAACAACCGTCAAATCGAATGTTGAATGTATGAATGAATGACTGAATGAATAAATAAATAGTACATGAATCAGTTCGAACGATTGTATCCCCGTTGAATCACCCACAGGAGGAAGTGTATGATACATTAATGAAAGCAATTGATGGTGGAAATGGTAGCTGTGGTAGGTGGTATTAATTAGTTTAGGCCTTGCATCTCAAATGGCTAAGGAAATAATTTGTGAAATAATCGATAAATTTGAATAATAAACGTATCGCGTTGTTCCAGCCGATGGGTATGTCGGGGAGCTTGAGCGCGGCGCAGTCTCAGTACCTCTCACAGTTGACGCAGCAGACGCAACGCCACGACGCGCGTGAGTGTTGCACGCTACAGACTATACACACGCACGCACACGCATTCACGTACACACATTGAACACTCACACGCATACGCATATACAAACAAACTCGTATTCGCTTACAATAAGTATTTGTATATACAATAAGCCTACGTGGCGACATCGTGACATTAGCATGGCCACATTGAGACCACAGACATTAAATAATAGAAGAAGTGACGTAATGATTTGGATCACGAAATGAATAAGGGACTTTTGTGTCTCAAAATTCGGTACCTGCCTGTAAAATATGTAATATAAATATTAAACGCTTAGTAAATACTAAGTATAAAAAGCTAATAAGTAAGCTTATTAGCTTTTTAGTTATAGTTCGAAGGACCGATAACCGTTGGGGAAGAAAGGTCCTCGAATGGAGACCACGCCTCGGTAAAAGGAGCACACGACGCCCCCCGACCAGGTGGACCGATGATCTGAAGAAGACAGCGGGTATCCGCTGGATTCAGAAGGCTCAGGACCGGTCTGAGTGGCGTAGATTAGGGGAGGCCTATGTCCAGCAGTGGACCTCAAAAGGCTGATGGATGGATGGATGGATGAAGTAAGCTTAGTAAAAAAAATGTATAAATATACATTTTTTTAATAATCTGTATTTGTTTAGGAGTTTTGACATTTTACTTATATGACAACCCCATTATTTCCTTACACTTAACATTGATGAATGCGTAAACATGTTTGGCCCTGTCGGAGGCTGGCTCTGCGAGGATGCTCTGTAAAGCACCAACATTTATACTACAATGTATGTGTGTATTGCAGCCGTGTACACGAGCAACTACGGCGTGTACGGTACAACGGACATGGCCAGTCAGCAGCGGAAGACGCAGCGGGCGAGAGTGCCTCCACCGTCTAAGGTTAGTTTTTAAAGTGAAACTTATTCTATCGCCACAAAATTTTTCGTCCATCTATCGCATGTCGCATTACAGCCGGCCCTGGAGTAAGAATAATAATGGAGATTCAATGACTTAAATAAATAAATTTTGTAATTGAATGTCTTGTTTACTATTAATTTCCCATTATTATTCCCATTTTTCAATAATTAAGTTAAGATTAAAAATGCAATTTTAATACCCTATATTGAATAATTTTCTAAAAATTTTTAATTATATGACTACAAACCGAAGAAAGTTGCACTTGCATCGTGGTTTCATAAAACCACACATTTTTTTATTTATCACCTAGGAGCACGGTGCGGCGCGGGGTGTGACCATTGAAAGACTGGTTGGACATGAATTATTTTGTATTAAATATTGCTATAAGTGGTATTAAATGCTGTTTGTAACAGTGTAACTTCTTCCGGAACTACTCACGGTAGATGAAGCGATGGCGTAGTGCCTTTCAGAAAGCGTTTGTACTTATTCCATTTCTTGTTTCAATCGCCCCCTAGATCCCATCGTCAGCGGTAGAGATGCCAGGCGACAGCACGGGCGGCATGTTCCTCGACGTGCAGTTCGGGGCGCTCGAGCCGGACGCCCTGCACTCGCCCCCGCCGCCCCATCAGCCCTCGCACCAGCCGCCCTCGCACCAGCAGCAACAGCTTCAACAGCATCAGTCGCCGCTTCAGGGGCATCAGGGTCATACGGCAACGCTTCAGGTAGAACTTATATTTAAATTAAATAATTCTTGATAAAAAACAACTGAGTTCGAAATTAGGGATAATTTAAATGGGACCACATGACAGGCACCAGCTTTCGAATATAGAAAGAATCATAAAAAAAAAGTTTGAAAGAGTAAAGTTTTGGATGGATGAACTCGAAAACTACTATACCGATTTCAAAAATACTTTCACAAAAAAATGCTATGTTTGTAACGGATTACTTCAAAAAGTACTGGAGCAAATTCAAAAAACCTTTCATCGCTAGGATGCTCTATTATTTCTGAGTAACATTGACCATATTTTATTTACAATAAATTAGGGATCTATACGAAAACCGAAGCAAAGCGAGCACGGATAGTAAAACAGCATAACCAGTGCACTTACATGATCATCTTTCGTCTTCGCATTTTAGTTCATTTACAATTTAATTCAGTTCTGATGATGGGATCCATGAAGAATTGAGGGAACTCCCCAAATGTTAGGTGGCGGTTTGATATGGTATGGCGATAACGATGTATGTAGGTTTTTGGGGCCCTGTACCTTGAACGACATTAATTATTTTTTGAGTAAAATTGAGTCTTTTGTGGTGCCCGTTACGCTGTAATAACGATAGACAAATAACAGCAGGCTCATCAGTCACCGCACCAGACGCTCGGAACACCGCACCAGACGCACGCATCACCGCATCAGACGCTCGGAACACCGCATCAGACGCTCGGAACACCGCATCAGACGCTCGGAACACCGCATCAGACGCACGCGTCACCGCATCAGACGCTCGGAACACCGCATCAGACGCTACAGGCTCAACAGGGGCAGGCTGTGACGCCGAGCGCGACGCCCGCTCAGTCGGCGACGCCGCAACCTACTAGACAGGTGATTGGAGTGTTTAACACAACGGACAACGACGGTATCTCATGTACAGTCGACTAAAGAATTAGGTATGCAGCGCATGAAACTAAAACGTTCAGTGATTTTACAGAATTTTTGTGTTATTATCAATGTTGTAGGTAGCATTTTACATTGCAAACCTAATTATTTTACCGACTGTACGTATTGTCACATGCACACATTTAAGCTTTGTTAGTTAATGGGGTGTGACTTAGATTTAAGATGTAAGCGAAGTCTCAGAGAATTGAAAAAGGATTAAAAGCAGCATCTAGGTATAAATCAAGGCCGTTAAGCTTTTTTTCCGAGGTATGTGTAGCCACGAAATAGAGGGAAATGTCAATAATGATCGCATGTTGTCTTTGTATATTTTGTATGAAGTTGACTGTTATGTATGTATGTTTGTATGTGTTGTCGCAGGTGACGTCACAGCCCGAGGCGCAGCCGGTGTCGGCGAGCCACGAGGCGCCGAGCGAGCCGCCCAGTAGCTACCCCAATCCCAATACTATGGTAAGATATCGAGTTGTTGAGAGGGTTGTGGCCAACAATAATATATAATATTAATAAAAGCAAAGCAACAACCCATAATTGTCCCACTGCTAGGCTCGGAGTCTCCTCTCACAATGTGAGGGGTACAGGCCATAATCTACCACGCTGGCCAAGTGCGGATTGGTAGACTTCACACACCTTTGAGAACTTTATAGAGAACTCTCCGGTGTGCAGGTTTCCTCACGATGTTTTCCTTCACCGAAGCAAGTGATAATTAACTTCTAATACGCACATAATATTTGAAAATTAGAGGTGCGTGCCAGGATTTGAACTCGGGTCCCTTCGTTCAGGAGACCAAAGTTCTAACCGCTAGGCTATCACTGCAATAATATTAATAGTTGTCGTTATTATTAAGTCATTAATATTATTACTGGTGTATTACCACGAAGCCTGCCTTGCTTGAGTCAGCCGCCAAACGACTCGTCTTGTTCCGACAAGAGGTTTGAGAATAAGTTCTTTCGCCCTCTCTAACACCTCGCTCTGTCTCTTTCTTGGTCTATAGTAATACTCATAACATCAGATGGATCGTTAGCTCGTTTGCCGGTTAGTTACAATAAAAAACATAGATATTAATAACATTGTTTTAACTTGCAGTTAAGTGAAAGTATGTCAGTGGTGGAGTCGACGCCGACGAGCCAGCCGGCCGCTGCGGAGTCTCCAATCACCAATAGCACATGTGAGTACCCTTTAACTAACGGTTGTAACCTACCACAATTATCATCATCACCAGAGTTGACTGGTAGAAAATGCATTAAGAATGCCCATTGTATTCATTTTTGAATTTTAAATAAAAAGTAGATAAATAAACATTATTACATGGTTAAATTTAATAGTTTATAATGATTTTGTAATTAGGTAAGACATTATTTTTTTGACATTTTCTGTGTAAATTATGCATGCCATAAAAGGCGGAATATGGCGTACCAAATTGTATACTGTATTGTATACTTACCTTATTGTATACGTACCTTAATGTAACTCACCCATATTCGAGCAAATAAATTGAATTGAATTGAAACAAACGCAGATGATAAGATGCACGGGGCTAGAACGCCTCGTACGATACCGTCGGGGTCGGTGTATAACCCGTGCGACAGTATAGAGGCCTGACTCGCGCTGGCTTGCATGGCCCAGCTGTTAGCAGGCCTCTACAACTATATTTACAGCTGCATTACAGACACATGTTACAGACTTTTTTAATTTATTTATCTATACTAATATTATAAAGAGGAAATATTTGATTTTTTGTTTGCATTGAATAGGCTCCGAAACTACTGAACCGATTTGAAAAATTTTTCACTGTTGGGAAGCTACACTATCCCCGGGTGACATAGGCTATGTTATATTTAAAAAAAAATTAGGAATCCTTAATAAAACTCCAATAATGTAACCCAAGGTGTAAAAAAATAAAACCGAAGCAAAGCGAGGGCGGTTACTCGTTTACTTATAAATGCATATTATCTTAACCTGTTCAGGAGGCTTTTCGCGTGGTATTCACTTGTACAAACCAGACAGAATATAACCCCATATCTCTACCCGTTACACGATTACACATTACATTCTAGTGCGGAGATATTTCCAGGTTGAAACATTTAGTTGCCTTAGAAGAAGAATGTTTCCTTCAGCTTTGGCACTACAACTGACTTAGCTCTTACAGCTCTAGAGAGATTATCAGCGTCGATGAAGCAACTGGGCGTATCATCAGTATCCGGTGTCTCCGGTGTATCAAGCGTGTCGATGGCGGCGAGTGTGGCCAACGTGGCCAATGTGGCCAACGTCGTCAATGCGGCCAATGCGCAAATGGCCAACTTGGCGAACGCGTCCGAACCGCCGCCTGCGCCGCAAATAGCACACCATTACGCTCATCATAGGCCTAAGGTATGTGGTATAATGCGTCGGTTAATGTGAAGACATGTCTTTTAATAAATTTAAAAATCTGACTCAACGTTCTTATGTGCACTACAATGTTATATGACATTTGCAGTAGTATTTGTTTTACAGTGCACCCAACTTATCTGTGAAATGGCGAAAATTGGAACTAATGCCGCCCCATTCTTTTCCCCGTTCTTGGTTTTCATTCATTGACATTTACTACGTCTCGAATTGCGTCCAGTGATTGGTCCAATGCGTCCGACAGCGCCCAATGTCAGTTCACAGATAAGTTGGGTGCACTGTATGTGTCATATTTCGCCCAGACTTACCCTACTTCTGATAAGAATGTTGCTTCGTCAGATTTTTTAATGTTTGTTATAATTTGACATGTGTTCACATTTATCCGACGTACTATAGATATACGTATAGATAAGGTAATACTTACAACGTAATTTACCTAAGTAACCCTTTTTACACCATGAGAAAACTCATTTCTCCATTATTGCACCGCGTTTAGACAACTTAAGAAGTACGCATTTTCGCAAGGTGTAAAAAAGGACCTCATAAGTCATGGAAAAACGTGTCTTTTAAGGGTCATTTTTTACTACATATTTTAGTTGTATACTAACTCTTAATTTTATCATTGCTACTATACTATAATTAATTCATATCATACTGGTTATCAAATTCACGGTGGTGGCATAACTCTCTGCACTCACAAAGCTTAACAATGGGTATTGTATTAAGTTAGTATTCGTGTACTTTGTAACAATAGACTTTGCAACAGTATACTAAAACCATATAAGTACTATTATTTATTCTGTGCTAATACTAACTTAATAACAATGGATTTCCGCAAAGTAACGCCAGATACTATTAACTAGCTATGGTTATTGTATTAACTTGTTTCATTTTAGTCCTCTTTGAGAAATACTCGGTATTATACACTACGCATTAAACAATTTATATGGGCTTTTAACAAATCAGTGATATTCCGCACGCTAATTAATTGAAAGTAACTAATGCTACACTGTCTGTGTAAAACAATAACATAATACTAATATATCGCTATAAAGTAACTAATATTCTCCATATAGTCACTGAAATTTAAATTTTCTTTCGTTTTTGCAAATTCCCTGTACCAGTTCATAATATTATATGAAAGTTAATATTATTGCGTTTCACAAGAATTTTTTGATATATTGTGACAAAGAATATACATATTTTTATTTTACAAGCTTACCCTGCTTCACAACTAATGATAAAATGGTATATGCTATGACTTGTAAAAGTAAAGATAAATGATTTCAATTATTTTTATTAAATGAATAAATATCATTATTGTCACATAAAGAATTTTGTTCAACATAGAAAAAAAAGATAGCTATTTGCAAAAATGGAAGCAAACTTTAATTTAGCCGGTTTTCTAAGAATTACATTGAATAACCGAATATGGCTTATGTTTTATAGCTAACTCCATCTTTTATTTCCATATGGGAAAATCGTCTGAAAGCCTTTGCTATGTAAACTATTCGTTGGAATGCCATTATCGTAACAAATCTATATAATTCTTAAAGAATTATTATGCTTACTAAATTAACTTAATAATGTGTAAAATAATTAACAATCGCTTATTTATGGGCCGGCAAGTGGAAAGCACCTCGGGTGTTTGGGGTTATCGATAATATAATTTTATTATTATGTAAGGTAATTAGGTGGTCGCTAATTTGCAAATTATTCTTTAATATTAATTTTGTTTCTAATTTTCTCACTTTAGTTAGAATGAGTTTAGCCCTGTATTTCGTAACCCTGATTTTGTTTTATTAACTTGTTCAACAGGCTATAATTTTATTTGGGGTTTGGTACACAATAGGGTGTAGATAACAGGTTGATGTAGAGGTTTAGTCACAAAACGTATCATTCACAAATGGTCCCATGGTCGCAAAATTTGTTCTATTTGCAAAAAAACAAATGCCATTCTCAAAATTTCACATCCGCAGAAGTCTTTACTAGGAAAAGAAAGGTTAAGGTCTCAGGGGAAGGTCCTATATATAATATAAAGTTAAATGTTTGTATGTTTGTTTTTCAAAGTCTTTCTGTCTAACAATAAGTCTACCAATCCGCACTTGTCCAGCGTGGTAGACTATGGCCTGTACCCCTCACATTGTGACAGGAGACCCCGAGCCCAGCAGTGGGACAATTATGGGTTGTTGCTTTTGCTTTGCTTTTATATTTGTCTTTAGTCTTTAGATTTTAGACGAATTAGTTTAGTGAATGGGACATTTCAGTTCTGCAACCCATTCTGCTAAGGTCTTGAATAGTTCTTAGAATGTTATCATTATTATTTATAAAAAGATGTGTTGAGGAGTTTCTTTCGCCATTTATTCTCCTTCATGATAAAGCACCTTTCCGACATTCCGAAATTTTGGTAGAATTAAATATTCTGAAAAAGAAATTCAATGTTTTATTCTACGATATTGGAGTTTTAATCAGTATCCATGCCAAATTACAGCTTTCTAGCACTAAGGGTCTCGGTCATAAAGTAAGTATTAGTATAGAGCGAGTGTAACGAAGTGGGAACAGTAGGCACGGGTGAGAACAACACGACGTTCCCGTCGCGAGCGCTTGTAGTCGTGGTTGATTGCTAGTGGTGTGCGGTTCTAGAGAGATTTTTAAATATTTACGTATCAAAATGGTCAAATGTGCAGTTCCATCTTGCAAAAACGATAGTAGGAAACACACAAAACTGAAATCCAGTATCACATTTCATCGGTAAGTTGATTTTTATATTTATTTTTAAGAAAACAAATCATTCATCGCGGGTGTGAAGGAGACGTGAGAGGCGGGCACGGAAAGACCGCCCGCGCACCGCGCTCTCCTCGCGAGACTGTAGTGATGTGATGCAACCAACGCTGTAGTCGATATTTAAAATATGTTTTGAAATGTTTGCTATGAGAACAACGTATTATATTTATGTAACTTTAATAGTCAAAATCTTATAGACATTTATTATAAATCATTATAGTGTGTGTTTTGTATGACATACTTTGTAATATTTATAATGCGAAAGTATTTTAACGTAAGCTAGGAATGTAAATATAAGGGCGTACTCGTATTCACGTAGATAGCTGGCTACCGGCGCCGATCTGCCAGCGCTTATCGGAACCGGTCCGCCCATGTAGTCGGCGCACCGCGCAGGTAGTCTATAGTCCATTTTTTTGGTCGATATTTATATAAAAAATTCTCGTTTAATAGTAGGAAATAAGATAAGTTATCGAAATAACTTATCGATACCTCGTTGCCGATCGGCACGTAATTGAAACATCCCTATCTGTCATACACGCATCGATATACGTATCTATAGATCACCTGCCTACGATGTGTTCTGTACCATTTGTGTAATACACTCGCTCTATACTAATACATACTCAAAGGTCTCGGTGCTATGCTTCGGACAGACGGACGGACGGACGGAAGGACATGAAGATCTAGGGTTCCGATTTTATTTCAGAACCCTAAAAAAATACGTGCATTAGTGTATAAGTGATACCTAGCTATTTTGATTTTCTTTGCTACCTTTAGCAATTGGTATGTTAGAGGCCCCTTGATTAATTACATTACGCGACAAAATCGTTGTAAATGTCGATGTGAGCGGGTGTTGTTTGGTGCAGGGCGCGACGTCAGCACAGAGCGTGTACGCCGCGCATCACGCAGTCACACATCACCCGCCTGTGTACGGCGCCAATCTATACGCACCGCAGGTTAGTGAGAGGGGGAGGTCCGGCTCGAAGGACCTTGTTTTAGGTTTGAGATTGAGGAAGTTTGGGCTGCCTCTTGAGTTCGTGTCCTGCTCGAAGGACCATTTTTTAGGTTCGAGACTGAGGAAGTTTGAGATGTTTGAAGTTCTGTTCAATGGATCATGTTAAGATGCTATTTTGATATGCAACACATAATTTAATTTTTTTGTTTACTTTTTAATGTAAAATAACTCGTAATAAGATTTATAATTGGATAATAAATTATTATGCTAGTAAAATTATTTATTCACTATACAAATATTTCTTTAGTTATACATATAAGCTTAGGGAAAGATGGAGTAAAAAATTTGATTTAAACATTTCAAAATTTCAAATACCATGGTAACAAAAACATGCTTCAAGGATTGGCCCAAAATTGTTTGTTGTTGGTGTTTCATACATGATTTTTTCGGTATTTAAAAAAAGGTAATAAAGATTGGAATTCTTACTTTACGAACTAAAATGAAACACTATAATGCAATTGTTTTTACTACATCTGCCTCGAGTACAGTAACTCCACTTGTTCATGAATTTTGTTTTGCTTTGTCTTTTTCGTTATAACTTCATGTAGTTTGAAAACATGTAACATCAATCAGTTCAAATCAACCATATAACGTTCACAACATACACATTTGACGAAAAACAGTTTATAAAATGAATGATAAATTTTTTGTCTATCATTTGAATGAAAAGATTATGTACTTGGTTAATCAAAATTATATTGAAGTAATTTAAAAACCCTTCGTTAAATTATATCAAATTTCAATTGATGATAATTTAAAAGCAGGGAGACTTTTACATAACATTATTAAAAGAAAAGAAATAATTAAGTTTTTTATTTAATTAATCTGTGTGTCTGCTGTGTAGGTAAACTCAACGAACGCGTCGCTAACGGGCGCGTCCGCTATGACGGCGACTGCGTATCCATCCAGCGTAACGCTCACGCAGTACCAGCCTATGATGAATTCTTATCAGGTGAGATGTGTGTAGTGTGGACAGGTAATTTAGTAATAGTTTCTAATGGTTACCAGCCGATGATGAACTTTTTATCAGGTGAGATAATTATGTATTTTGTAAACGGTTCATTTATATATTGTTTGTTATGGACGACATATAAACGAGCTGGTGATTGGTGGTAAGTGGGTGTCGTCGCCCATGGACGTTAGCAATACCAAGACCAAGCAAGAGAGAAGAAGAAATAAAGAACTGGATCTCAAGCCCGGACCTAAGGAAGGAAATCTATACTATAATATAAATAAAGAGGGAATATTTGATTGTTTGCATTGAATAGGCTCCGAAACAACTGAACCGATTTGAAAAATTATTTCACCGTTGGGAAGCTACACTATCCCCGGGTGACATAGGCTATATTATATATTCAAAAAATTAGGGATCCTCAATAAACCTCCAATAATGTAACCCAAGGTGTAAAAAATAAGTAAACCGAAGCACAGGGGTTAATCGTTATTTATAAATCATAAATATCACTTGTTGTTCACAAGAATTTCTTAATAACTTCTATCAGTAGGTTGTGTCAATACAATAATATCGAAATTCGAAACCTATCATGTCGATCTATGTAAACGCCATCTCTTATCAAGTAAGTCGTCCAATACTCAATATGTTTGTTTGTCTGTCTCAGCAAACGTCCTCATCAGCGGGTGTGTACGCTGGCAACGCGTTGTACACCGCGGCGCCGTACGCCCCGTACCAGCCTTCCCCGCAACCCACCAAACAGAGTAAAGACACCTCACAGGTAACATATAGATTGTGAACCTTGAAAGATTATAGTTACAGTAGAGCCTCGATTAATCGGACTAATTGTTGTCATAGTGGACCATACAGATCACTATTAAAGCGCGATAATTTTGTCGGAAGCCTCTTTAACTTTCTATGTTGCTCTTAATGTAAAACTTTAACTTAAATAACTTCTCCATAGCAACAAGTAGTGACTTACATTACACCATACTGAAAGGTAAAAAGGAAAAACAAACATTGATTTAACAAATGTTGGTGACCTAAATAAATAAATAAATAAACAATAAATAAATGAAACTTGTGTTTTATCCGCCTTACAAATCTTTCTTCCGTTACGTGCCTCTGTATACTCTATAACATTTATTTTAGCATTGTAGTATATTATGTCTATATGTTATATACATTGTTTCAGTATGACAGTCCAGTGGCGTCGAGTAACAGTTTAACGAGTACGCCGACGACACAGACACCAACCTCCAAAGTGACCACAACGACAGGTAGGCCTCCCTTAGAAGGCCTAAGGCCTCCTCTTTTCATAGCGTAAAGCAGACGAGTCATCTGATGGTTAAGTGGTCATTGTTGCCCATGAACATATGTAATGACTTAGGAATCAACAATGCGTTGCCGGCTGGTAGATTGAGTGGTTCGTATGCTTCTTATTTGCCTGTATATTTATATAAAATAAAAGATCATGAATTTTACCAAGACAAAATTAACAGACTTCAAAATAACTCAAAAACTACTGGTTAGATCTCGCTCAAAAAGTGGGACATGACAAACACCAGCTTTCGATTAAAAAAAGAATCATCAAAATCGGTTCACCCAGTCGAAAGTTCTGAGGTAACAAGCATAAAAAAAATACAGTCGAATTGAATACATCCTCCTTTTTTGAAGTTTGTTAAAAATACATAAGGTGAGATATAAAGGTTTATTAATTCTTGTATGAATACACAACTACGTACCTGGGTACAGTCATTTCCATGTATCATTATTGTCTTAATATGTTCACTCGTTTATTAGGCATGATGACAGTAAGTAAAAATCACTAAAACTATGTATTCATTTAATGAAACCCTATTACATGGATTACAAAACACGCATTTATCGTATTACTAGCTATTACCCGCGGCTTCGCCCGCGTGTTCAAAGGGAAGTAACAATGAGTTGTTTAACATGCATGACTCTTTCCTAGATATAATAACATAATAATTAATAATAATCCATACTAATATTATAAATGCGAAAGTGTGTTTGTTTGTTTGTTTGTTTGTCTGTCTTTCACGTCGTAACGGAGCGATGTTATGGTAAGATTTTTTGTGTGGAGACAGGTAGGAGGCTGGAGAGTAACGTAGGCTACTTTTTACTGCAGTAAAACAACTCATTTACATGGAAAGATCCATTATGATGCGTATTTGTCCATACTTCTATACTTCCATATCCTTATAACATAAAATAATAATAATTCATAAAGTAACAGAAATAAATCACGCATGTTAAAAAACTCATTGTTACTTCCCTTTGACACGCGGGCGAAGCCGCGGGTAATAGCTAGTCTAGGAATAAATCACGCATGTTTAAAAAACTCATTGTTACTTCCCTTTGAACACGCGGGCGAAGCCGCGGGTAATAGCTAGTCTATACTATAATAAAACTCAAAGGGCAAATTTTCTGTACATTGAATATTTTTTAAAAAATTTGATTAGGGGGCACTTCAATAACGTGTTAGAGCACAAAAATTTTTTTTTTAGAATTATTGTCTGTCTGTCTGTCTGTCTGTCTGTCTGTCCGGGCATCACATGAAAATCCTTGAACGGATTTCGATGAAAATTGGTAAAGTTTTTACTAATACTCCGGGTCATATTTTAGCATACTTTTTATCCCGGAAAATTAAAAGCTTTCCCCGGGAAACGGGATGAAAGTTTGTAAGGAATATTTTTAAAACATCAACCGATTTGCTTCAAATTTGCAACAAATGTTCCTTGCTTAAATTTATGGAACATATATTTTTCAGTTTTTCAAAATTTTGCAAAAAAAAAGAAAAAAATACAAATTAATGTGAATATTGCTTATTTTTCAAAACCCGCTCCCGGAGGAATCCTTTGTGATTTTATCGTGGGTTTCAGTATATAAATTGTTAAATATAAGTACTTCAATATAAATTCACCGTTTTTTAAATGTCCTTCTACAAGAGGTACAAATAAGGTAAAACATAATTTCCGTATGCGAAGCTGCGGGCAACAGCTAGTAAGTAATAAGTATATAAGTATTTATTATGGATAGTATGGATTATTAGTATGTTATTATATCTAGGAATAAATCACGCATATTAAAAAACTCATTGTTACTTCCCTTTGAACACGCGGGCGAAGCCGCGGGAAATAGCTAGTCGCATTTATAATATTAAGTATGGAAGTTTGGAAGTATGGATAGTATGGATTGATATGGAAGTATAGAAGTATGGACAAATACGCATCATAATGGATCTTTCCATAGGAATGAGTTGTTTTACTGCGGTAAAAAGTAGCCTACGTTACTCTCCAGCCTCCTACCTATTTCCGGACAAAAAAATCTTACCATAACATCGCTCCGTTACGACGTGAAAGACGGACAAACAAACACACTTTCGCATTTATAATATTAGTATGGATTATTATTTTATGTTATAAGGATATGGAAGTATAGAAGTATGGACGCATCATAATGGATCTTTCCATGTAAATGAGTTGTTTTACTGCAGTAAAAAGTAGCCTACGTTACTCTCCAGCCTCCTACCTGTCTCCACACAAAAAATCTTACCATAACATCGCTCCGTTACGACGTGAAAGACGGACAAACAAACAAACACACTTTCACATTTATAATATTAGTATGGATTATTAGCGATTTTCACAATATTTTTGATAAAATAAAACTACAAAATACGGCAAGCCGCCATCTTAGCTAAAACGCCAGTCAGTCTCAATTAGCGCGAATTACGTCACACGCCTTAAAACAAATGAATATCACCATACTAATAATGACGGATTGTCTTTTGTTTTCCTGAGGACTGACGTCACTACCACGCCCTGACACTTTGAAGCGTTTTAGTGCGAATTTTGAACTTATAAATTGAAATGTATTTATTTTATACTAAACCTTATTTTTTTGCGGAAATATGATATACGTTGTAATTATAATATATTTCCCAACAATATAGAACAGTATTTCAAAATCTGTCATCATGCCTATTGTCGTGTACCACAGTGACGGGCGCGGCGGTGAACGCGACGGTGAACGCCAGCGCCGGCGGCAGCGCGGCGGGCGCGGCGGGCAACGCGACCGGCGCGGCCGGCAACGCGGCGGGGTACGCCGGCGGCGCGCTCTACGGCGGCGCGTACGCGTACGACGAGGCGCAGATCATGAGACATCACATGGTTGGTTTTGGGTGTTGTACTGCACTCCGCGAATATGTGAAACTACTAGCTGCCCGGACAGACTTCGTTGTGTCAGAAGTTTTTTTAAAAATTAAAACCTTCCGTGTGCGTTAAGGAACATTGTAAGCTGTCTTACCTTTCAAGTTCAAACTGCACACGGTGTGAAAATTTGATTAAAATCGGTTAAGCAGTTTAGGAGTCCATTGCAGACAAATAACACGTTATTTGTGTATGTTAAGATAGCACACTGAACAGAAACTAAACTAAATATCTTTAACCGTACATAGAAGATAATAATAATAATGGCATCGGCATTATGGATTTATTAAATACTTATGGAAGAAGTTGCTACACAATATCTATTGATTGTTTTACACGTAACAAGCACTTCTTATCCATGTAAACTTTTCGAAACTCCTTGCGTGCATTATTCTTAACCAGGTGTCGGTATGTACAAAGTGTTCCGTTGACGTACTAAGTGAGTAAGTAATTCCAGGGCGGTTACTACGAAGTGGGCTACAGCGGGCGAGACGGCGCGTTCGGTCTGGGCGCGGGCGAGCGATTCGGACGGACGGACGCCGCGTCGCCGCAACAGGTAATGGACCAATACCTCTTGCATACTACACCACGCTGCTCAAGTGCAGTATTTTTTTTAACGCACTCATACCCCTGCAATAGGTTTTTACCTGTATCGCGTGTGGCATGGACTACTGTACATGAATCGCATCACAATAACACCCATGACTCGGGCACAAATATTTATCTGTCACATAAATATTTGCCCCAGCTGGGAATCGAACCCGGGATCCGACTCGATTCGGGGAGATTCGCTAACAACTAGGCTACAGGGTTGTTAAATTAGATTGGTGAATAGTTATTATGCCGACATGGCTCAACGACTGTTATCGCGCAATAACAAGCGGACCAACGGCTATACGTGCCCTCCGAAGCACGGAACCGCTCAAGAAACTTTGCCACTAGCGGTCACCCGTCTAACTACCGAACGCGCCTGGTGTTGCTTAACTTTGTCGATCACATAGGATCGGCACAAGCTGCCGGCCTATGAGCGCTTGTTGTTATTTATTTATTTAATCTTTATTGAACCCCAAAGAGTGGTACAATTGGCTAAATAGCATTCTCTAACAGTCAACCTTCAGGATGTACAGAGAATAGTTAAAGGCGGTACAATATTGTTAGAAATATATATA
The DNA here is from genome assembly GCA_911387775.1 of Thymelicus sylvestris. Lineage (NCBI taxonomy): Eukaryota > Metazoa > Arthropoda > Insecta > Lepidoptera > Hesperiidae > Thymelicus > Thymelicus sylvestris. The sequence goes on along the minus strand of OU426885.1, from coordinate 35,252,707 downwards.
TGAACAGATACTCATATGCAAGCAAATATGATACAATAGGTAAATAATTAAAACCAGAAGAATATTAAGATGAATGTCGGGTGAAGCATTGATATGTGAATAAGTGAAAGAAAAGAAGTGGAAAAAAGAATACAAATACTTAAAATTACTATGTAACTAACATTGTAGAAGATAGTAGATTTAAGAAGTGAGCATACACTCTCTTTTTAAAGGAGAATTTGGAGTACATCTTCTTTATTTTTTGTTATTATTCTTTTTGTTAACATATAATATGTTTGTTGCAGGTCCCAACTGCGCTACCACCCGGCTACGCGTATTTCTACCAGCCACCGCCTACCACATACCAGTATGGAGTTTATCCCACGGTGAGATACCATCGCTGTACCATTATATGGTAGTTGGGTTATTTTGATTTTGAGAGCGGATATGTCGTAATTGTAGTCCGTGTTTTTTTTGACGAGTCTTATTTCGTAAACAGCTGTATTAACAGTTCTGTCAAATAAAATCGAGTTTCTGAAACTTTGCTCTATTTGGATTTCGAATGAAGTTTGTATTTGACATCAGATTTTTAGGGATATTTCGCTTTTTTAGAAGAGTCTTATTTAGTAGGTAAACAAATTTACCGTTTTTTTATCGCTATTTGTAATTTAAAAAAATGTTATTATTCGATAACTCTGTTAGTGGACATGTTGTTCAACTAATAGACAATAGATTCGACAGTTGATTAGTAATTTATTAGTAGATCAGCCTTACAGTAATCGGCGGCTAACGATAATAAACAAAGAAAGAAAGAAAGAAAAAAAGAAAAACATTTATTTCGCTCACAGGGCACTGCAACAGATACAACAATATGCTTAAATCTAAATACTATGATTGAAGATTAAATGCAGTGCCATGCCGATGGAACGGAAAAGGCCACATTCAGTGATTCAGGGAGGTCCACTGTTTTTCAATGTGCCCTACGGTGTTGCTCCATTTTTTTTTATTTACACAGAACCACCAACAAGATTACAATGTAATACATGACTTAAAATTTTAGACCTTAGGTAACTAGAAACACAATCTCATTTAAAGGTAGTCACAGCATGCAAAAGAAGACGAAACAGTACGATGACAATTAATTAGAGAAGAATTTTGATGATAAATATCTACTGCAATTCAACTTCCATAACGTGTTGTCCCCCAGTACGGCACGGGCGGTAACGTGGGCGGAGTCGGCGGCGTGGGCGGCGTCGGCGGCGTGGGCGTGTCCGGAGCGGGGAAAGTGTCCGCGTACTCGCAGCAGCAGCCGCCGTACGACGCACAGGACACGTACAAACCCGGTCAGTGGCTCAACACTTACCCCTCTACCCCTCTAGTCTACCCCTGTTTACACAGTTAATTATTAACAGCTAAATTGTAAATTCCTTTAACTACTTACTGATATAATTATGTATTAACAGCTTTTGCTCTCTTGTAAAATTGCAATTTTCATCTTATGCCTTTTTTCCACTAAGGGTACCACTTACAATCTATATTGTTTTATATGAAACTTTTGTTTTATATCAGTTACTTTCTTTATAGCTTAGTACATTAAATTTATTTTTTTGTAATTAGTAGATAACATTTATTGGCCTAATTTTTGTAAGCAATATTAAGTACGTCATTCCTAATGTATGGCTGTTGTTATCTCAAATAAGTAAATTAATAAATAAATACACTGGTTACACCCGCCTCTCAGAGTGAGGGGTGGTTTGGTACCCGACTACAAGGAGACGTTATGTTTAACGCGTCTATCTTGTATGTTTGTTTGTAATATCCGTCTTATCTGACAAATTGCTGGAATAATTTATATGATTAAGGTATCGTTAGATGCGTCTTGACAGCCCAAGTGTTTTTAGGTAGGTGAAATTAGAAGAATAAAACAAATATGTGATGCCATTGTAGTGTCAAAAATTTAAATCGAAAACTGCTATATCGGTAAGGTATAATTTTAGTAAAATTTTACGCAGTCGGGTTTTCTTATTATTATTTTTTAATTATACTAGTTTTAGCTGTAAGTTTTCCAATGAAACAAACAAACAATAATGTTGATGTCGGTACGTGTTATTTAACAGGAGGGCCGTACAATGCGAGCGCGAGCAAGGCGGGCGGCGGCGCGGCGGAGTTAGGGTCCAACATGTACGCGAAGACACACGTCGCGCTCAACAAGGTCAATGTGAGTATGTCAGAGTGATGTCAATGATAAGGATGTTGCTTACTGATGTCCAAGTTGGAAGTAAAAACGTAAGCGCGATGACTATGTGTATTTTGTCCACGTACTGTCATGTCATGAGTCTCAAGAATGGGTCCTATTTTTTTTTTATACCAAATAAGTTAGTGCTTGACCACAAAACCACCTGATGGTAAGCAGTAATGAAGCCTTTGGTGGTAAAGCACACTAACTTAGTAGAAGCCTATTCACTCTTGACTTGAAGACACCCACATTATAATCAGAGGGGAATAGTAATTGTGTCAATCAAGAGTACAATGCAGTATTCAGTGGCGTGGCCTTAATTTTTTTTTTATACTCGTATCAATATTTGTTGAAGGGCCCTCTGGGCAGGCAAGCTACCTGTTTTAAATGTAGCGAAGTACCTCAATATGAATGCGCTTTTCACTAGAGGGGCGCTATTAAGTTCAAATTCGGGGTCCCTGTAAGCTTGCGGGCTCATATGATTGATACGTCTGATATGTCCCACGTAGTATACAAATGTAGGTCAATGTATTGTACCACAATATACCGACCACCATGCCGTATACTGTACATAGTGTGTGAAGTGTGTTGATACGTCACTGCGAGTACAACATGTATGTGCCCTGCAGAGCTACGAGAAGGCCGGCTTCCACAGCGGCACCCCGCCGCCGTTCGGCGCGGGCTCGCACCTGTACATCCCGGCGCCGCCGCCGCACCACCACCAACACCACCACGCGCCGCAGCAGCACCAGGTGGGGCACAGAGAGAGAGACACAGACACATACACGCAGAGAGAGAGAGAGAGAGAGAGAGAGAGAGGCAGACACGTACACGTAGAGAGAGAGAAACGGACACTTGAACAGACACGGGACACAGAGACATGCACGCAGAGAGAGAAACGGACACATGAAGAGACACTACGATACAGAAAGACTCAAACTGACACATACACGCTAAGAGACACTCACACTGACAGACACACCTAGAGACGCAAATAATCTAAATTTTACTAACAAATAATAACCGACTTCAAAATTACTCAAGAACTACTTGTCAGATCTCGCTCTTTATGTGGGACCACATGACAAGCACTTGCTTGGCAAGCTGCTGCTTTCGATTAAAAAAGCATCATCAAAATCGGTTCGCCCACTCAAAAGTTCTGGGTAACAAACAGAAAAAAATACGGTCGAATTGAGAACCTCCTCCATTTTTTGAAGTCAGTTAAAAAAAGACAGTGACACATTGAGAGACACAGAGATATAGACACACGTACAGATACATGCAGATACAGACACGTAGATACATAGAGAAACACAGAGTGAACTTACCACGACATTGTTTACATGTACACAACAGAATTACTGTATTTTTCTCATTATAACATTAACTAATCTAAGCAATTTTTATATCGTCTTTGTCTACACACTTACTTTAAATATAATTCCGAAGATTATTGAATAAACTAATAAAACAATTAATGTAATTATATATAAAAAATATTGTTTGACCGAGAAAAAACATAAGTGAAAGCATAATCTGTCAATAAAAAAGAGATTTCGTTCATTAAATTACTATCATTCATGGCAAATCAGATACGTTATTATCATTGGAATTGTTTGAGCACCGATTGCAATTAAGTTTGCTTCAACAGCTTACTTTTAAATGAAAAGTTAATTTCTGAAACGCAACCATTTATCGTGTAATTATTAACGAAATTAAAATATTTCTTTTTTGTATACATTATCAATAAAATTAATACTGTAGCATTATGATACATTTAGTATTAGCATTTTTGGTCGATATTAAACAGGTTTTTTTTATGCAAGTAATTCGTATATGTGTAAAATGCAAGTCATGGATTGAATGTTTGGTGTTTTGCATTTGGTTAAGGAATTTGGATGTGGTTTAATTTTACTTTATTTTATTATTTTCATGAATTTTTCTACAATCTATTATTTTTATGAATTTTTCATCAGTAATTGATAAAAACAATACATACTCAATAACGTCACTGGAAAGGTAATAATACTAAAGCGCCATTTTAGCGAAAATGAGTTATATACACCGTTGGATTGGATTTTATTTCCAATCATAATCATTTTTTCCAACTCGTTTCCGCCGAACTGGCGCTGCTTTAGCATTATTACCTGTCCAGTGACGATATTAAGTACGTATGTATCGATTTTTTTATCAATTACTGATTCAACTTGATGTATTGCATACTAATTAGTACCACGGTAAGTAATAATTCTATTGATATCCGCCGTCTATGTGCGTTTATTGTTTTTGATTGAACAAAGGTGGTTGCGTTTTTGATTTAACTTTTCTTAGGATTTAAACTTTCGCAGATACTTGTTTTGATCAAAAATAAACAATTTAATTTCAAGTTAGACATACGTAATTTAAAATAAAAACATGACTTCATAAAAAAAATACGCAAGTGGTATGGATATGTTTTCCAAATTCATCGTGCGCAGTACCCGAAAATAATTATTATCATTCATCGAACTTAAGAAAGAAATGATTGACCATAGTACATCTCTGTCACTCATTATGAGGTTTTAGTGTGGGAGAGTGAGACCGATTTATAAAATCTTAATCGATCATCTCTTTCTAAAGAACGAAGTGTAATATCCTTCCGGGTACTGTATCAAATTGAATTGAAATCGTTATTCGCTCTTCGCCAATCGAATACAAACCTTATTGGTATTAAAATAGCTGTCCATGTCCCTTGTGTCGCATGCTGTTCAATAAAAAAAAAACACAAAAGTTACGTCAAACCGACAGGACGTTTGATGTTCATGCATGCGGTTCCAGTTTTATTTTCAATTTTATTATTATATTTTTAGAGTTTGCTTTCGTTTGTAGATGGATGTACGGGTGAACAGTAGTCATAATAGGCGGGTAAGTCACATAGATAAAGTATATGTTTATAGCCCCACTAAATTATACTACTTATATACACTGTATGTACCGTCGCAGACAGCACGGGCGTAGCCAGGGGGAGGGTTTTGAGGGTTCAAAGCTCAAACCCCCCCCGAAAAGTTGAGATATTAACATGTACTATTCACCCCATACATTTTATCTTTAGATCTCTTTAAACATAATAGATGGCGCTACATACGTCATGTAAAAAAAAAAATATTTTAATAAGTTATTTTATGTACTTTTTATTTTCCCTCCGATACTAAAACCTGGCTACGCCCGTCGTCGCTTGCTATATTTTATATCTATATATCGATGTGCTAGTGTTACCCGCCTTTTCAATGTATTGCATGCTTATATATTTTTGTAGTTGTGTGTATTCGCTTAAATATATAATTTATTTATCCACTTATTTACATATAGAGTTGTAGATGGAATCGTTTAGGTATAATTAAAATAAAAAGGTAACCCTTAAAATAACATTAAATACAAAAAAAAAAGTAATAAAGATCTTGTAACTACGATGCAATAAAATAATATATTAATGGGTTGTAGGAGTAACATTTAAGTTAGTACTACTAAGTACGTATGTAAGTAGTACATATTAATATGTACGCATGCATAGGGTACTTTATCGACATCATAAAGGAGACACGTTTTGTGAAGTAGGTAGTTTATAAAGAGCCTTAAAAAACCTAGTTTCCTTAAAATTCATTCTTATATTACAACGCATGTGCGTGCACATGCATGCAATAGTAGCATATCTAGGACTTGTGCAGTAAAGAAAATCATGACTCTTTCATAATAAAAATTAAAATGTATGCAGTTCACACGTGGTAGAAGTGAAACCTTCAAATTTTTTTGTTTTCAAGATAATGAGACGAATGTAAAATTTCGGGGAGATGATAATTGTAGGTTTTATCCTCCCCTCCCCCCTAAACCTTACCCCTACCTTTCCCCTCCCCCCTCCCCTCCCCTTCCCCCTCCGCCTCCCCTCAAAATGAAATATGAAATTCTAATTTTGAAGTTTGGAAAAACTACAAAGGCGAACAATGAAACTAATTACTCGGTTTTTTATTCATAAAAACAAGGTGCCTTAAATAATAAAGTTAGTATACAAATGAGTTATGTATATGTGCAGCAGGGTGCGAACGAAAACTAGTAATTTAACTAATTAATACTTTTAATTTCAATATTAGAAATTACATTTTTAAAATTACTTATAACTAGGGTGATTACGGTCGATGTTAGTACCGGAATGATCCGAAAGCTCAGGTGTTTAGGTTCCCAGGCTCGTTTCCGCGAACCGTCATGTGATATCTTGACTATACAAGTGATGGATGCGGCGATGTCTGCTTTATTAGTTAATTATTTCTCGGTGGATTTTGAATGTATATATTGTATGTATGTATTATATATTGATTAAGTTAGGCGTACGTAACACCTTCCTCCCGAAGACCAGCAACTATTTGAGTTATCTCTGAAACGAAAATGTCGCTGGAACCTCAAGACTTTTATCAGGTTCTTCGGTTTCTATGATCGATGTATTTTTTCATCTTCTTCTTCTTTGCGAAACAAAGATTGGAAAAGAAATAATTCATCTTCTGTAGTATCGGGAAAATGCAGAGCTGACGTCATCTTTCAGTTGTACCAGGGTTTGTAGTTAGTTCTTTACTTATTGGGTGACTTGGCTTCGGGCATTCAGCCTCTATGTACAGGTAAGAATTTTTATCGATGGATCTTGAATAGGTAGGTATAAGGGATCGGTATTAGGTAAGTACTTATTGGGAAATATAGTACCTAAGTCTCTAAAGGAAATTATTATATTCAAAATTACAGAAACTATTCAGCTATTTGGAGTACTTCGGTGAAAATTTTGGATTAATTTAATAAAATAATAATCATATAGAACAAGTTTGGATGAATAATAATTAATAAAAATCATCATCACTTTCATTTAATTTCAATTTAATTTATTTTATTTATGGATCTTTATTTAAAATGGTTATATAAAATTTTGGTTTCTTTTCTGTAATGTAATTCAGGTAAAATGAATTCATTTAATTTTGAAATAAATTTAAAAGAATGGATAATGTTTAGTACCTAAGAAATAAAAATTTTGACTAATAATAAAATTATGGTGGTTACCGGATATGTACTAAATTTTAATTTAAAGAAATATTCATAAATTCAAAAAAACCTAAGTCGTTCATTACAATCACCCTAATTAAAATTACCTATTATAAAACTTATTTAATTATTACGTAAATCACGTAATTAATTTTTACTTTTCTTTCAATACTATTAAATTATTAAGTATAGAGCGAATAAGACAATGTATGAAAAAGGATTTTATTTTGAGGAAAAGGATAAATTTAGGATAAGAACACGATAAAATTCTAACTGTACTTACAATAAATTAGTAGTCATCGTCCAATCGCTTCGGTATCGATTTTTGGATCCCAAATCCTGCTGCTGCCTTCCAGGTTCTTTGTTCTTCAGTCACCAGTCCGAAAATTCGATTTTGGATATTTTCGCACCGATTAAGATTGAAGATCCTTTTCGACTGCGCCAGTTATGTATATGTGCAGCAGGGTGCGAACGAAAACTAGTAATTTAACTAATTAATACTTTTAATTTCAATATTAGAAATTACATTTTTAAAATTACTTATAACTAGGGTGATTACGGTCGATGTTAGTACCGGAATGATCCGAAAGCTCAGGTGTTTAGGTTCCCAGGCTCGTTTCCGCGAACCGTCATGTGATATCTTGACTATACAAGTGATGGATGCGGCGATGTCTGCTTTATTAGTTAATTATTTCTCGGTGGATTTTGAATGTATATATTGTATGTATGTATTATATATTGATTAAGTTAGGCGTACGTAACAAATGAGTAGACAATATGGTCTATTATTGTTACAACGAAATAATATTGTTGTTATAAACTGTGAGGTAAAATATTTATTCCTAAATATTGTCACTTACCCTTTGTTACAAAAATGGGGGCGCGTTTATTTTTAAAGTAGACGAAATCATCTTTTGTTTGTAAATGGTTTTATTATTAAATTGATACAAATGGTATGCAGACAAGTATTCAATTCGACTGTATGTTTTTATGTTTGTTACCTCAGAACTTTCGACTGGGTGAACCGATTTTGATGATTCTTTTTTAATCGAAAGCTGGTGCTTGTCATGTGGTCCCACTTAAATTTGAGCTAGATCTGATCAGTAGTTTTTGAATTATTTTGAAGTTGGTGTTTTTTTGTCAAGAATTATTGACTGATACACTTGTCTTATAAGTATTTTGTCGTCTCAGCTTTAAATATATATAATAATAATTTTTAGGCAGCGCCTATCTATTATGGATGTAAAATATACGAATATATAATATACATTATAGTGAAAATAAAAATAGATTAGTTAAAAATCCACTAATATGCCTTGCAAGTTTAAGGGCGTGTTGCTTGAGCTGTTAGTATGATATACCTATAGATTGCTGACATACGATTGTAGGTGAATTGTTCGAGCTTTTGTTTAAAAATAACAAAATATTTTGATTTATATCTATACCTCTAAATTTGGTTTTTTTTTATTTTTTTCGAATTTTTTTTAGAAAAAAATCCTGCTAAGGTCCAAATATTTTTAAATATGGTTTTGTATGTTACAACATTAATTCAAATCGCGCATCTTGTTATCGTAACAAGGTTTTTAACCTCTGACGCAAAAAGTGGGGTGTTATTGTCTGTGGCATTATAGCTCCAAAATGAATGGACCGATTATTTAAAGGTTTTTTAAAGCTGACGTGATCGTGATGGTTCTCTTTGCTTAGTTTGGTACTAACAAATTCATCGGGGTTTTTAAATTTTAAAATTTAAGGTTGTCTCATTTTTCTATTAGTAAGTTTTTTAAGTAAGTTCGAACGATTCACCATCGATCGATCTACGAGTATCCAATCAAATTACCGTATCACCGTATACTCAATCGTTGTGCCGTCGGTGTAGGAGAGCGGCGCGACTGGCGGGCGCGCGGCGGGCGGCAAGCCGGCGGCCGGCAAGGCGGGCTACTCGCAGTCGTACTGGACGCCCAACTAGCGGTGCGTCGAGCGCTAGTAGCGCCCGGGTGAGTGTACACCGCACACCACATACACTGCCCTGCCGTCCTCGAGCTAAAAGGCGGTTAAGTGACAAAAACAGTTTTTGAGGTAGAGCGAGAAAAAACGTGCGATTATTTTGAAATCGTGCTAGTGATTCTCTATAAACAATTGTTAATGTTGTCATATTATGTCAAACTCAAAAGATATACATTTTTTGAACTGTTATATTATTTATAAAGTTCAAAAAATATCAAATAAAATATACATACTCGTATATCTTTTGAGTTTGACATAGTATGACAACATTAACAATTGTTTTATAGAGAATCACTAGCACGATTTCAAAATAATCCTGCGTTTTATGGCTCTACCTCAAAAACTGTTTTTGTCACTTAACCGCCTTTTAGTTTGAGGACGGCAGTACACTACACACTACACATGATACACAAATTGACGACCCGTGTGGCGCAATGGTTACCATGCCGGATCGCCGCACCAAGGGTCCTGGGTTCGATTCCCAGCGAGGCGGAAATTTGAATGATGAGTTTGAATTTCTGTTCTCGGTATGGGTGTGAATGTCCTTGTCTATGTTGTGTGTTGTCCATGGCACCCATGACACAGGGAATCCTAGTGTGGGGCTATGAGTGTGAAGCGTTATGAGTGAGTGCGAAATGTTCGGTTCGGCATTCAGGTGGCAAAATCAACAATAAGTAGATATTGTATACACATGCCGTATTCAACAAAAACCCTGAACGGAAACAGGAATGTTGTTTGTTGTTGTGTTCCGAATCGAACATATGTGTAGTGTGTAGAACTGATCATTGATGCCAAGAAATTAGGGGAGTTTATTGGTGGGTCCTAGTTAAATGTGTCCCAAAATAAAGAGACAACAGACCTACAATAAATAAACGCCTACAAACAAACATATTTGTACTCGGGTGTGATTGTGATATGTTATATTATGTGTCGTCCATGCCACCCGCGACACAGGTAATAACCTACTGCGGGGGTATGAGTGTGTTGGCGTTTATTTTTGGAACGAAGTTCCTTATCGCGCGTTGCGAAAGGAGGCTAGGCGGAAAATTTGGTAACGACACTTTTTGCCGTCGTAGTTTTTTTTACATAGAAAGCAAGCCAAAGTACTAGGATAGCAAAAACATGCAAGCGAGTGTGCCAAACTGACTGCAAGGAACTTGGTTCCATCCGGGTGTCCCTTGACACCTCTCAAGTTTTGTTATTTTATTTTCATTGGCTTCACATGTTGGAATTCATTTATCATTCACTCGTGTCTACGTGTATCTGTGTATATCGTGTGTATAACGGCGGTCGTGTTGTGTGTTGCAGCTGCGGATAACCGCTGTACATAGTTCGGCGCCAGCGCCCAGCCCTCAACGTCAGTCAATTTCCGGCGCCGCCATTGTACCATACCCCATGTATAAAGATAGCGTCACCGCATCGATGCATCGAGCAAACTTCTACTGTATCTAATCTAAATAATGTAATTTGTGTAACTGATATTGTAAAATAAAATGAAAGGAAATTGAATGGAAAGAACTTTAAACTGTAACTTTAATTGTAGCTATGTTAATGAATACTTTTCGTTTGGTTTCGATTCCTAGTGTGTTGGCGACGAGGCGGGGGCCGGAGATTAGATAGAATAGTTTAGTGTATTGTTCACGAGAACGGAATACGACCGTTCGACTGATCGACTGGTTGACTGCTCGACCGTTCGACCGGTTGACTGCTCGGCTGATCGACCGCTCAGGCAGGCCCCGCCCCCTCGCGCGTCTCATTTATACGTTAAGTCCGCTCCGTTAGGTTACAAATTGTTTTTTTTTTAATTAAATTAACGGTAGTGTTATGTATATCTTATCTTTATATATAAAGTATGTATATGTAAGCGTTCGGTGCGCTATGCGCGTCGGATATTTTGTATTTAGTTGTCAGACTTTTTGTAATTACATATTATTAAAAATAAAGAACGTCGTAGGTTGTTAATCGTATCGTAACATGACCGTATTGAAAATAGTTGTCTTTTTTATGAAAGAATGCTGTTGGGATGATCTCGCGGGCATTTGAAAGAATGAGGGAAATACACATATTGGAACATGAAACTGGTTTTTTATTTATTTAACACTTTATTAACGATTTCAAATTAAACACTGTCTTAACACGAAATATCACTTGCACCATAAAATGATTTCTTAGTAACAATATATTCTACAATCCCACTACTACATCAACTACATTACTCAAATTGTAGCCCAGCACAATAAAAAAGGAATGTTTTACAGTTGAAAACTTAGGTATCTATATAACTTACAGTAAAGTTCTGGTAACAATCATAAAAGATCAAAAAAAAACTGTACTTATACTACTTTTATATCTTCTAACACAACATTTGACACGTCTATTCTATATTAAAGTAAAATTTTAAAAAATCCAGCTCAAATTATCACAATATACTTTGTTAAAACGTCTACAAAAGCGACAATGAGAATCGACAATTATTATTATTCACTTAATAATACAATAATTTGTATTCCAAAGTGTTACGTAATTAAACTATTCCCCCTTCAAATAAAAACAATTTGTAGAAGTAAAATTTATAAATTCTGAGCAGCTGCACCGTCCACGATCCAATACACGGAACCACTGGTTGGATTCACTCGACCTGCAGGTAAGTCCTCCTTGTCTTTCAGTATGCGCTAGAAAGAGATGAAAAGTATTTGTAACTTTTATACAGAAAAATCAATTGTGGTTATGAAATTAGAGAAGGTAAAATCCTTGCTATTAATTTGCAGTTACAATGCTCTTTCGTAGTTCTGTTTGTATTGGTTCAATTCATGGGTTAGTCTAATTTCCATTTCACATCAGTTGTACTTAGCTAAATTCACTATTGGTTCAAATCACATAGGTCCCAAAATATAAGCCAACAATTAGACTTACACTATATTGTAATGTATTCAATAGTTTTATAGCACATGTAACATCTAACATTAAAAATTGTATACTGTTTTGTATTCCATAATAATATTGAGAGCTAAAATCATTAGGGTCTACTCACTTTGACCATTTCTGCCTTGCCAGCCCCACTGATAGCGAAAATGCAGTTCCTAGCATTATTTACGACTGGATATGTGAGAGTCACTCTTGCAGGCGGTGGCTTAGGGGAGTCAGTGATCGGTGCAACCTTGAGCTCTTGTTCCTCTAGCAACGGATGGCCAGGGAATAACGAACAGGTATGGCCGTCCGGGCCCATGCCCAGTAAAAGAAGATCAAACTTAAAGTCATCCCCTCCGAATGCCTTTCTTAACTTCTCTGTGTAATCTTTGGCTGCTTCCTCAGCTGTGAAAGATGGTATATGTATAGGGGACTATTAAAAACTTACTTTCGTTAGGTCAAATTGTAACTCCCTTACGTCCCACCTCAGGGATACTTCAGAAATGGTTTGTTAATACCATTATTACTATTATTATTTCTCTGTGGGATAGATAACATCCTCTAACAACTTGTGTTCTGGCTTGGAGCTTCAGAGAGATTTGTTTCTTATTCTTCTCTTTCTTGGCCGGATATGCATCAGTGTTGCTGATGTCCATGGGAGACAATAGCTACTTACCATCAGGTGGAACGCTGGCTCGTTTGCTATTTCCATAAAAAAAATAGTAAGCTTCCTCCAACACAAGTCATTTTAATTATTTATTGATGGATTTCTTACCTGTAACCCCCTGTTTGATGATAACAAACTGGCTTGGCTCCAAGGGCGTCTTCGGCACCAGCTGTCTATTGTACGTTCCAAACGTTGAGTCTTCACTACTCTCCGGAACAACCCTCTCATCACAGAATGCTAAAACCCACTTGGACCATTCTGTGGATATTGTAGGCAGGGCTTCACAAAGATACTTTACTATGGAACCTCCTGTAATAACAAAATATGATAAGAAACTTGGAAACATTAAAGAGGTAGGTATATCTTATTTTATTCGTTCAAAGAAATACTATGGGTGCATTTGGTTTGAATTATCAATAAAATACAATAGAAATCAGTTTTATTATCCTGAGTTAATATAACTTGTAATCATGTGGCACTAACTTGATAATCTTTGTAGTTTGAGTTAAAAATAGCTATAGTTGAATAGGAAAATTCCTGCACGTATAAATTAAGCAAATTACCGGAGAGGCCGACGTAAAATGTTCCTCTGTTGTTGATAGCATCGCTAGAGATCTTTTGAATGTAACAACCCAACTTTTTTATAATTTCCTGCTCGTTTTCTACTTTGATTGTCGTCATTGTTTTAGAAAAGTAGAATTTATTTTGCAAGAACACTTTTAAAACTCGAGGAGGACAGTTTCGTCTGATATGGACTACGACAGGAACAAGGAAGAAATTACTGGAATGGAATCAAATCAATAATTTATCAATCAATGCACAGAGTACTTAAAATCAATGAAATGAATCAATCAGTTATCACAGAGTATTTAATCACTACGTTTATCAGTCATATGAGTCATGACATGCAGTGTTGCCAAGTTAGCCACTTTTTGGCTAGATCTGGCAACTTTTAAGATTCCTTTAGCCAAAAATGTCAAATATTCTTGAACTGGCTAAATGTTTTAGCCACAATTTTAGCAACTTTTGACTTGACAAGCATGGAGTATCTAATTGAGGTAAAAGGATGGCCATCTCATATGAAGGGAAAGTTGAAAAAGTGGTGCGGTCTACAACAGCTACGTATGTTCGAACTTCGAATATGTATCTATTTGGCGGACAATAGGGCCATTCATTACGGGTGGCATAACTCAGTAAACTTCACTCCGTCTACAACAGCTATGTTCATGGTTCATATCGCTATTTGTATCACACTAGCGCCACTCAGAAATGGCCATTATTGGAACCTCTATTTTCTGTAAACAGCTGGACACTTTTTCAACTTTCCCTTCATAGTTCATACACATGAGATGGCTCTCCTTCTATCTCAATACTCCATGGACAAAACATAGAAATAAGCACTAAATTCTATAGTAGGAATATTAAAAAAATAAGTAAACATGTTCTTCCTACCAAATACTTCTGGAATTTTTAGTCAAACCCGTAAACAAGAAAAATATTCATTCCTTGTACCAGAACCAGAACCATCAACGTCGAATGACTATTGATTTATTCGTATACAATAAATATTGTATGTTTCAAAGTTAAAACATAATTTTTAATGGTGTTTTTTTTAACTCCTGATCCAAAAAGACGGTTCAAAATTTTTAGCCACTTTTAGCCATTTTAAAGGGTACGAAATTTTGGCATTCTAGCCACTTTTTCAAAAGTGTTTAGCCATTTCTTGGTTCACTGACTTGGCAACACTGATGACATGTCAGTCAGTCATGTCACTTCAATGTCAATATTCACACAGAAAATAAATTTATTTGTACAGTGAAACCAACTTAACGGTTAACCCCTGTGAATTGAAGGAGGGCGCTGTCGAACGCATTGCACCAATCATTGGACGCAATTCGTGAGGTAGTAAATGACAAATTAATGAGATAAAGAACTTGTCTTATCAATGACGCAGCATTAGTTCCAATTTTCGCCACTTCACAGATAAGTTGGTGACACTGTAGTGAGAGGTAAGTAATGTTCGTTTTACACGTATTAAGTAATTAAGTGGTTATCTAAATTTTAAGTAATAATCTGAATTTTACCAAGAAAAATAAACGACTTCAAAATAACTCAAAAACTACTCGTCAGATCTAGCTCAAATTTAAGTGGGCCCACATGTCAAGAACCAGCTTTCGATTAAAAAAAGAATCATCAAAATCAGTTCACCCAGTCTAAAGAAATTCTGAGATAACAAACATAAAAAAAAAACAGTCAAATTGAATACCTCCTCGGAGGAGGTATAAAGGAGGAGGCTCTTTCTTTTTTGAAGTCGGTAAAAAATAACTAAATTGTCTGTTTACACGTATTAATTTACTTAAAATTTAGTTACCTATCTACTTAACTACTCAATACATGTAAACTGGATTTAAGTGTCAATATTTATGTGTCGATGCTTGAGAGAAAGTCAGCAGTGAAAAAAACGTTTTGTTTAGGCGTCCAATATACGTCGGCCGTACTGTACACGGAATGCTATACAAAAAAAAAATTGTGAATTTCTTTGCATGGTCAAAAGTGCTGCGCACAGAGTACTTAATCACTGTGCTGCGTTGATGAGCAGTGTTGCCAGATGGGGCTGTTTAGCGTCAATGGGGCTATTTCCGTTACCGAGCGGCTATATTCAGTGTATTACTGCCAATATTGTATTTAGTATCGGTTCAGCGCTCGGACTAACAAAAAAGGTCATTGGGCTTGGCTTTCTCAACAAAGTGATAAGAAATTACTATACTTCGAACCCTAGATGGGGCTATCTCGGGGCAACAAGCGCGCTCTGCCCCCCTATTCGCTAACTTTGACATTTGTAGTTATCAACCGAGATTTGTTGTCAACTGAAGTTTGTTGCCAACCGAGGTGTCGATAAAATTGGTATTCTGTATCATAGTGAGTGGACATCAATTCACGGTGCCTAACGGTGCCTTTCAACTCCGGCAATGTTGGCACCACTACTTTTTATCGACATCACCACAGATCACAAAATCACTACGTTGACATGACAGCTCACGTCATCGACATTATCCGGAGGATTTGAGTTTACGTATTAGACTGTATATTTTTAAAGAAAAATTGGTTCTTTTCATTTTGTACGGTTTCATTCGTCCGCATTCTTGAGATTTGACATTTGTTTGACATGTTTATGGGGCTTTGGCGATAAGTTTATTTTCACTCGTATCTTTATTTTTATTATTGTTTGAATTTAATGTGAGCAAGAAGTGTTTTGTACGAGTGTTTAAATTTGAAAATTTTGTAGAAACAAGGACATAAGTACACAGTAAGTACATGTAACGCAGAAATCCAATTAAGGATTTAGGTTAAATTCGATCACCCTTAGAATATGCTTAGAATAAATTGCATTGTAATTATGTCAAGATTTACTTTGTGTGGGTGCATTTCACTTCATAATAATGATGACAATTGTCAATGTTAATAAATATGCACGCTTTATGGATACACGTTAAACGTAATACCTAATACTCTGGTACTGTTACTGTACATCTTAATATATATAAATTACGTGTCACGTTGTTTGTCCGCGATGGACTCCTAAACTACTTAATTGATTTTAATCAAATTTGCACACCGTGTGCAGTTTGATCCAACTTGAAAGATAGGATAGCTTACAATGTTCCTTACGGCACACGGAAGGTTTTAATAAAAAAAACTTTTAACAGAACGAAGTCTGTCCAGGCAGCTAGTTACGTATATAGAAATACATTAAATTAATAATCGTCACAGGTGTGTTGCTACCCTTGATAAGTGTGATGGTTGCCTCTTTTGTATTTGCGTGGCCAGACTCCAATCACCTACTTAGCGGAACACAATTTCTTAGATAGTAACAGCATAGTTAAATTAGGTGTGGCGGTGGTACAGCCGCCGCACAATATATAGGTCCTACCACTTGTTTATGCCATAATGGCATAAGGATTATTTATATAAAACAAACTAAACAGCTAGTGCTACAACTATGCAAAATTTTTTAAAAATTTACCAAGAAGTCCGCTGTCTCAAGCACTTTACATAAGACGTGACCAAACTAGGCCTTGAGGGCAGCAAAGCAACGCATTTATGACCAAATGTGAATAGTAGTGGCAGTACTAAAAATATTAACCCTAGACTATCAAAATATAATATAAAATTACTCATACTAATATGACTAACTTGCACCAACAGTATTTATTCCTATAGTCCTATCACTAATCCCGACCCTGTAGCCTAGTTGGTAGTGACCCTGCCTGCGAAGCGAGAGGTCCCGGGTTCGATTCCCGGCCGGGGCAGATATTTATGTGACAGATTTGTACTCGGGTGCAGGGTGTGAATGTGATGTGTTATATGTGTCATCCATGCCACCCGCGACACAGGTAATAACCTACTGCGGGGGTATGAGTGTGTTCACGTTTACTAATGATAACCAAATAGTATTCCTATTAGATTAAAAAGAAAAGTTCAAATTAATAAAATTGGAGTGTCTGTTTGTAATATTAAAATAAACACTTTTTACTAAGTGCGTTTGGATGTATACCTATACACGGTACATATACCAAAACATTTTTTACAATTTTTGTCTATCTGTCTGTTTGTTTCGATTAATCTCTGAAATAATTTCTGACTTTCACTGGCAGATAGCTGATGTAAGAAGAAGTAACTTAGGCTACTTTTATTAAAAAAATAGTTTTAGAAATTAGAAAAAAATAGGATCAATGAAAAATTTTATAATATTAAATACCACGCGGACGAAGTTGCGGGTAACAGCTAGTATTCTATGCAATTATTAAACTTTGACCAGGAACTTGCCTTAAAATAGTGTTAATGTAAATATTTTGCAGGTACCTATGGAAACTCGAGTTCCTGACATAGCATGTACAGAGAATGAGATTCCTGGAGCCAGCAATCCTAGAAGTTGAGACTCAGCCAGAGGCACCTCAACCATCTCAGGTTCTTCAACCTCAGCCAGAGGAACCTCAATCATCTCTGGTTCCTCAACCTCAGCGAGAGGAACCTCGGCTGGGGCCACCTCGGCACTCTTGAGGAACTCAACGGAAAAGGGCACTTAGGAGAAGTAAGTATATTGTTAGGTATATAGCACAATAAAAACAAACATAAATAATGTTAATTAATTAGAGTTGAGAAAAATGAGCTCCGAGTCGGGGCTACTGAGCCTTCAAAGCTCGAGGCCTAAGGGCTCGTGAACCTTAGAAGACTCGAGCCTTAAAGGCTCAGAGCCTTCAATTGAAGACTCGAGTCGAAGCTCAAGCTTTATTTACTTAGCAATCTATCGAAACTCATAATAATATCCTGTAAGTGTAATAAAAATAATTTTGTTTCAATAGTATACCAAATTGGGTTCTTTATGAAAGTTTGATACAAATATTTTTACTTTAAAATAAAAAAAATGTGTGTTAGCACCGGCCACCGACACACGCCTGGAGTTTAACGCCATCTAGATTTCAATCTTCAAATCGTCAGTCAAACAATGGATGATGATGATGGAGGATGATGTTGATGATGAAAAAAGATGATGATGACGAATGGTGATTATGATGATGATGATGAACGATAATGACGAATGATGATTAGGCTGGTGATGATGATGAATGGCGATGATTATGACGGTGATGATGAATGATGATAATGAATGGTGATGATGATGAAAAGTGATGAATGATGATAATGATAATGACCGATGATGATGATGACTAGTGATGATTATGATGGTGATGAACGGTGTCGATGATGATAATGATGACTGATGATGATGATGGAGGATGATGATGAATGATTATTAGGCTGGCGATGATGATGAATGGCGATGATGATAATGATGAATGGTGATGATGATGAAAAGTGGTGATGATGATAATGATGACTGGTGATGATGATGATGAATGATGATAACTGGTGATGATGATGGACGATGATGATGATGATCACGATGATGATGACTAATGATTATGATGGTGATGAACGGTGATGATGATGATGGAGGATGATGATGGAGGATGATGAAGAAGAATGATGTTGATGACGAATGATGATTAGGCTGGTGATGATGATTAGGCTGGTGATGATGATTACTGGCGATGATGATGATGACTGGTGGTGATGATGATGACGAAGATGACTAATGATGACAACGATGAATGACGATGATGATGATGTTTCACATCATAAGAATAAGATGTACCAAGATTATTACTATCATTAGATGGCGCTGTTAATGTTCAGCCATCCAGCGCCATCTAGATTCTGTGTTACGAATTACAAACATAACGCATAACGCTACGGAGAAAGTTTGATTTTACTCCCCATAAAATTTCATACCGCGGGCTTAATTATGAAAATCTATAAGGAGAATGCTCCAAAAATTTGAAATTCGCAGCGCGCCCTAATTTAAAATTTTAAGGATAAGGCTTTTTTAGGGTTCCGTAGTCAAAACACAGTACTCGAGCCTACAGTGAGCTCTAGACTCGGAAGGCTCGAGCCTTTTAACAACACTATAATAATTATAATTTTATTAATACAAGCATTTTACATACATAACTTATATAGACTATGTAATGAAATTTATCAGGCATTACCTTGCTGGAAATTTGTTTCACAGATCATACTATGTCTGTATGTGGGTGTATGTTTTTATTGTTGTATGTATGTTGTATTTACATGTTCCTCTCGGGTTGTTGCCAAGTAAATTTAACTGATTTTATAAGTATTGACAGGTTAATTGATAAAATACTACAAAGATTTATACCAACATTAAACATTAATTTGCATTTTTTACATACACTTCAGATCGTCTTCATGAAGGGGTGCCATGCTCTGCATATGACCTGGAGACGAGGCGCATTGCAGTGGAAGAGCACAATGCAGACACATTGGCAAGGTTCCTTGCCGTGGCTGAACGCATGGCAGACTCACACGAGGCAATGGCGAGCGACATGAGAGAGATTCGTGATAACATGACAAGATGTGATAACAATGAATAACACCATTAGTTTTAGTCCATTCATTCTAGATTTTTTGGCGGGAATATTTATAATTGCATAACAGCTGCACATAACTTTCTAAGCAATAGAGTGGTTTGGAATTGGAACAAGTTACTTAAAGAAATTGTTTAACTCTACTTCAATTAATGCTTTTAAAAACCGTCTCAATAGCTGGTTGAAATCAGAGAAGCTCTCACTAAAGGAAAAATGATTTTTCAGCACAACTGATATAGACATGACGGCGCATTCGAAACGCCATCTACCAGAATACGCCGGAACTAGATTTGACAGTTGTCATTTCTGGCGGAACGTCGTGTTGATGGTCAGCGCGGCCATGTTGGCGGGATTCAGTTCAGTCTCGTCTCGTCGTAACCGCCATCGCCTGCGCACCACTATTTCGACGGATCGCTCTTGTTCCGCTAAAGTGATTATACAATCAATTCCGGACTTTAATCTTGTTCTCCGCCTATACGCCCAAGTAAATAACTATGGCTGATCCTGAAGAACACTCTCTTGTGCCTACAGACACATTAGCTTAGCTGCTCGTCTATAAATAAATAATAATAATAATAATAATTTTGTAAAACTGCTGCTGCTTTTTAACTTTTATAGTTTTGGTAGGTTTAACAAATCAGAGACCATTAAATTCCCTCTCCCTTCCTCTTCCTCCTCCCCTTTCGGCTGTACATGTTTACTATCTCATTTTTCATCGACTTTCAAATCACTATGATGCTAAAGAAGTTTTCACTTCAAAAACAAGTCTCCTTCTCCCTACTCCGTCCGCATCCCCCCCTCCTTCAAGTGGCCCATATTACATATTTTCTTAATTTAAAAAAAAAACGATAAAAGCTAGAGCGGGTCTAAAAGTAAATTATTTATTGATAAATTACCTACAGTCTCGGCTTCTAAGCAACATATCACGATAAAACAAGTGCCAGATCTCCAGCAATACAATACTGAAAACCAAATCCAATTTCCTCCAGTACATTTTCGATGATTTGCGGTTAAACATTACAGACAAAACGACACTAATTTTATTATTAAGTATCTGCTTTTACAAGCTTCAACCTGTTACAATTTAATTACACTTGGGTAATCATTCGCATTTCTTGTATTAAATACAAAATACTATGTAGAATTTTTGCTAAGCAAAGATTTTTATACATTTTAACGCACCATAACTTAAAAACTATAATTCGTATGAAAATGAATGTAGGAACTTTTGTAGGTAATTTATCAATATATAATTTACTCCTTGACCATTTTGTTCTAGCATGTAGTCTTTATGTATAGTCTTTAAAATTAAGAAAATCTGTAAAATGGGACACTTCAAAGTATGAAAATGAATGAAGGAACTTGTTTGTAGGAATTTATCAATAAATAATTTACTCCTTGACCATTTTGTTCTAGCATGTAGTCTTTAAAATTAAGAAAATCTGTAAAATGGTAAATAAAATAATAATAAAAATCTTTATTCAGTCTATCTGTTACAATATATTATTCAGTTGATGAAGCAACCTAGTAAGCATAATATAATTTATACTTGTGGCAGGATGCCCCACTCTTCCTTAACGCAAACTTTATAGACTGTAACTGTAAATAAAGATACATGATTTTATGTTGATATAGGTACTTAATTATTTAATTGAATAATAATAATTCTTAATAGTTCTTTTTTTTTATACCTATAGTATAAAAAATTAATATATGGTATTTAATCATGTGTAATTACTAATACCAAATTGTTATTAATCATAAGTGTATATTGCTATTTAATATGTAGTATAATTATAATTTTACTTTTTGAAATAGCTTTAAGTTGTGAGCAGTGAGACTCGTCATTCAGAGATTAGAAAAAATATTTGTAAGCATTATAACATAATATAGGCGGTTGGTACATTTTAATTTGAAAATAAATAAATACATTTTAATTTGAAATAATTTGATTTTTTTTTTATTAATATTACTTGGAATTTGTTCTGTATCAAATAAACTCCCTGAAAGTATCAAATAGGCCAAATTACTTGAAACCTATAAAAAAAATCACATTTTAAAGAATTTTTCAATGAAATAAATTAACCTAACTTATTTACCTACTTATTGATTATTATATAAATTTTTATAACATTAACATATACAGAATTATACTTTCAATAGCATATACAGAACTAATTATATTTTATACATCGAAGTCATACATGTACCCTAGCTATTTAATTAAATCTAAGCGCCAACATAACATTGATTCTTCCTCTTCTATGCAAATAAAAAGCAATACCTAATACAAGTAACAATGGTAATGAAACGCAACTAAAAAACCAGGCAAGTGCATGTCAGGCCACGCGTAATGTAGAGTTCCGAAGTAGTTAGTTTATCGACTATTATTCATTAACTACTCATGCTAACATAGCCGTAATAGTTTTCCTTGTAAATTCCACCTCCAACCGTTTAGCCGGCAGGGGGGGGGGACACTTAACTCTAAACCAAAATTTGCACTTTAAAGCCAAATATTTTGCAAACGGATCCCTAATTCTAAAAATGTTCTTTGAAGACCCATAATATTTTTGAAAGACCTTTTCAACAATGCCTCACACTATAGGGTATGTGACAAATAAAAACATCTATTTAGTATAAAATATTCTTATTTGTATAAAAAAAATTACACTTGCTCGGAAATGATTTTACGACGTATTATACTCTCCTTGTATCTCATAACCTAACAACGAGTATCCCTAGTGCTGTCTGGAATTGCCTCTATTCTCGAATGTTCTCGCAAATCCTGCATTTGCAAATCTTTGCTAGTGTCATCAACCTGTAGCTTGGGCATTGGCACGTTCTGCATATTTGCTATATTACGCAGAAAATACATGCATTAACAATCTTGCCAGCAGTAACAGGATCATAATGAAGTACTCTATCTGCCAACAAATATTTCCAACATGTCTTCAGTATTCCAATGCAACGCTCCACAGTGTTTCTGACCCGACAATGAAGATCTGTGTAGTGTTCTTCTGGCAACCCTGAAGCTGCGCCTAAAATAGGTGTCATCATCTAAGTTCGCTGTGCATATCCAGAATCACCTGCAGACAATATATTTTAAATTGTTTAATGATCATTTCACTGCTGAAAGAATAAATAATAGTTCAGGTCAATGGAATCTTACCTAACAGCCAACACCACTCTTCATTTCTGTACGGACTTTCTAAATATGATTTTATGCGGCATTGATTCCAAACAAACGAATTGTGTGATGCCCCACCAAATGAAGCATCAACATACAAAATATACTTAAAGTTGCATCACAAATCTGAAATAAAAAACGAAACAAATACTAAATCAAATCATCATATTTCTTGCTTTTGATTGCATTTTATGAATTTATTAAAAAATAATCTACGGGACCTGTAGCTACAAAGTGCAGTCTATTCCTTAGACTGGACCACTCATTTGACTTTGACATCTCTCAGTGGTGTGATAGTTATGTTAAGATCCTGAATGGTGCACTATGTATAAATTCAAATTCAAATTCAAATTCAAAATCATTTATTCATGTAGGTATCATTGATACACTTATGCACGTCATTTTTTAATTTACCAGCTTTTCGGAAAGGTGCTTTGTCATGGAGGAGAAGAAAAGCCGAAAGAAACTCCTCAGCACATCTTTTAAAAATAAAATACATTGGTATATTTCTTACAAAGAAGTATCACTAGCCTGTACGGAACTGATTGCAGATCTGGTCATTTCCATGCGTCTTTGTCATTTATGTACTCATCTACAGTATAGTAGCCTTTGCCTAAAAGTTGAGATTTTACATGTTTCTTAAATAATTCCACTGGCAAATCACGTATTAACTTTGGGATTTTATTATAGAACTGTACACCACGGCCCATAAAAGATCGCTTCACTTTAGAAAGACGGTAAGATGGCGTTACTAACTGGTGCATTTTTCTTGTTTGGCGATTAGTGATATCAAAATTTTGTTTATACGCGCTTATATTATTCCGTATAAAAACCACGTTACTATAGATATATAGGTATCACTTTCACTTGTGGGGTGGGCAGGCATTTATTTGGTACTTGATTGAATTACTACTTAAGTTAATTATTACCCAATAACCCCAGGAAAACCAAATTTCTCCATGAATCAGAAAAAAGGGCATGAAAATGAGACTTAAATAATTGATTTTAAACAGATCATTGCAAATCCAAATAATGCATTTAAACTTACTCTTTCATTATGACTTCTCTTTCACTTCGGGAAAATGGGAATTTTATATATTTTAAAAGAACTTGTTGAACATTAGGTGCATTGGTAACTTCTATATGGCACCTACTAAATGTCGGTTGGGACATATTAAATAATGAAGAGGCAAGAGGCCCTACATTCCTCTGATAATGATCCACTTGCATAAAAGCCGCCAGTATCTGCAAACAGCATAGGAATACATTCAAGGAATTATAAGATTAACTCCACTAACATTGTATATTTATCATATGAAAATCTTCCTACGAGTTACTGGTAAATGAATACTTAATATGTCTAAACTTTGAAGGAATCCAGACTTAATTAAGAGAGACGAAAGTGTGCAATAAATTCTCTCTCTGGCATCTCCAAGGGATCACTAGCCACTAGCGTCACGCAGCCGACGCCTATTAATTCTTATTAGGAATTTCTCAAGATATTACCTACCTTTCCTTTACTCTTCAGCAATTCCCAGTACAAAATGCACGAGCCATGTTTAACAAGAAACAATTTTAATATCACTACACAGTTTAAATTCATCTGCTATTTATCCTAGAACGGGCTTTATTTTGCCTGTTTTGCACTGAAATATGATATATTATCCACGTAAAAACAATGTGTCCATGAATCTTTACTGTTTTATTGTAAAACGTAGTGATTAAGTACTCTGTGATTGACAGTGCCGATCGTTTACAACCTATAAAACACTGCTCAAAAGGAGTTCCTTTCAAACAGTCGTTGACATTTGAAAGTGGCTATTGATTTGATGTCCACTGAGCGTACGGAATACCAAATTTCAAACTATCGATACAACAACTGCTGTCAAAAACCTTTACGGTGGCTTTCAAATCCACTCAGTGCCTATGACGTCATCTCAGTTAATAACTGACGTTAGCGAATACGAATCTAGTAGTTTGACAGTTATTTGTTCGACACTTCGAACAGTGATCTTCACTTTGCGATAGCCACCGAGATACAGAATAGGGGGGCTGGCAACGGTAAGGCTATTCAAGAAAAATAATCTGGCAACACTGTTGGTGAGACTGGTAGTGGTGGTGTTGGTGTTGATAAAACGTAGTCACAGAGTACTTAATCACTACGTTTTAAACGTAGTGATTACCTACTGATTAAGTACTCTGTGGAGAAACTGATAAGAGATTATAGATTATTTGTTTTATGTTTCAAGATTACAGAAGATGGTTTATTGTTGTGTTTTAGGCTGCAAAAACCGGAGTGAACGTTGCGAAAACATAACTTTCCATACGTAAGTGCACAATTTTCACCTTACCTGATCGATGACGATAAATTCAGATTATATTATTTTACCAAGACTCAAACGACTGCAATATTGTACAGAAATAGCAAAGACTGAAGCTAGTCGTCCGGTAAACGGACAAATAATGTCTTAAGTCGTCCGTAAATTATCATCTTTTTTCCGTAAATAAAAACAGGAGCCGAACTAATCTAACCTATCTATTTTTTGATTTCGATCACGTGACTTTGTGAAGGAGCCCCCTTGCGCAGGTACTCCGTCCTAATATGTCTCAGTTATTTTACTAGTCCGATAGCGGCGATAGCTGGTCGACAAGTTACTTTATTTCAAGTCTATTTGTCAGATATTCGCGACGACTAACAAATTTTATTCGTCCGATAGTGTTTAATACTTTGTTTTGGATAGCCGGACGAATAATAATATATGATTTATCCGTATTAAGTATCAATAGGCGTTTTGGGGATACCAGAGCAATGTTACATATTTACCTGTATATGTATATTATAAAATATTATTGTACTATACACATACATAGTACCCAAAACTATAATCTGAGACCCAAAATAAAATAAAAAATTGTAACTTAACTTGACTTAGGTACTTCTATACTTAAAATTTTCAGTTTTCCAAGAGACACCTATACTCGAAAATTATGGATACAGTCGACAGGACTACATGGTTGGAGCCCGACAAAGTATTCACGTATTTGTTCTAAGCATTTTGAGCAGCAATGCTTTCGCAGAAACCAGCAGAGAGCCTTATTGAAAAAAAATTCAATACCAACACTGCATACACATGTAAGTTTAACAATTTTGTGTATTCAGTTTTCTAATCTGATCAATGTAAATATTAATATGTTATTATATTTAAATTTCAGTGTGCTTTAGAGTATGGAGATGATATTCAAGAAGAGGAAAGAATACTTTTAACTGGTAGTCCTGCAACGTTAGAAGCTGTGAGTTATATAATCATGGGTTGGATTTAGATTACAGCAGCAGGAGGAGAGAACTTGAAAGAGGGAGATAATAGGGGGTTATAATGGTACCACTCACAACATTTCCGAGAAAAAGGAAAATAACTTTTCTAGCCTCTGTACTAAAATACGCGGTTCTTTCTATTAGTTGTTATCGCGTATTAGAGGTCAGTTTTGTAGGGGATATGATGTAAGGAAGTTCAAAAATGAAAAAAGCCACTAAACTCATATGAAATTGGTTAGGTTAACTTCCAATGATTTTCTTAATGTAAAAAATAATGACCCCGCGAGACGGGGTTCCGTCGACATATGTGACGTAATGAAATTATTATATCATTATGGCGCTACTAGTGTAGATTTCACTAACATGGTTGTGACTTTTTTAACAGCTTAATGCGCCCTCTTGACAATTCTGGTGTTTAATTTTCTGTATACCACCATATTCTACTACTGAGATAAGAAAAGTTTCTCGAAAACGGTGCATCACCGAGAATCAAAAGTGGTACCGTACAACGGTTGTAAACAGCATGAAACCCTCTATCACCTCCCCCTCTCCCCTCCTACCCGATTCAAAATTTTAACCAAAATCATATGTTATTTGTTGTAAATTAAATCAATTTGGACAAAATTTTATAAATACAATTTTTTACAGGACAATCCAGCGGAAGATGACTCCGCAAGTTCAAATAGTGATACTTTGGACGCAGAATCTAATTCTGTAAGTTATTTAGTATAAACATTATTGTGGAATTGGTTTTAAATTATTTTTAGCCCCTGACGAAAAAAGAGGGGTGTTATAAGTTTGATATGTCTGTGTATCTGCATGACTGTCTGTGGCATCGTAGCTCCCAAACGGATGAACCGATTTTGATTGAGTTTTTTGCTATGAAAGATGACTTAATCGAGAGTGTTGTTAGCTATGTTTAGTGTAAATCAAACCGTCGGAGGTTTTTAAATTTTAATTTAAGATTATTTAATTTATTTATATTTATATTACTCATATGAATTACTATATTTTCATTAGCGTCGTCTTTTTCAGCCCGAGTCCAAAGTTGCCGAAGTTGTGACAGCTGGTGAGAAAAAACTTATAAGACAGTTACAAATTCAAACTCTTCTTGCCGAGTCTCGTAGGAAAAAGATACGTGCGCTCAGATCAAGTTGTAGAAGACAGAAAATTAAACACAAGGAGATGTATAAAGTGATCAATACTCTGGTTGATTCATTGCAGTCAGAAGATTACATTGTATTCGAAGTACCGTAAATAATATTTGTGAATAAAGAAAAATGTTAAGATAGAAAAGTATAACACAATATGTATCTTAAAATCAAAGAGGAAAACAAGATTTTGAGAATTTGTTATATGTGCAAAAAATCTCCTCTTTATATTTCAAGAATGTGTGTGTAAAAAATAACCAAATGGACTTTTTATGCAGCAACATATTCAGTCAGGTCTATGTAGAATTCTGTTTAGTATGGTGCAGTGGTGAGGGCGAAAGGGGATTTTATTAACAACCATACTGCTACGGCAACGCAGTTCATAATTGTCTGCCTTTAAAAGATTATAATTAAAACCTATAAATATAAAGCCCGCTAATTGTACATCTGTTTCCTAATGATTTTCTTTTGTTATTGTGTCCATTGACGTGAAAAAGCTGGCCGGACAGACTTCGTTCTGTCAAAAGTTTTTTTATTAAAACCTTGAGATGTAAGTTATCCTATCTTTCAAGTTGAATCAAACTGCACACGATGTGCAAGTTTGATTAAAATCGGTTAAGCAGTTCAGGAGTCGCGGACAAACAACGTGACACGTAATTTACTTATATATTAAGATAATAAATTAGTGTAACATTTTGTCCTTTGTACCGTAATTGTAATTTTATGTTATGTAAAAAATAAATCATGTATAGTGTGAAGCGAGAAGATGCTTCAATCAGTGTTGCCGACTACCTAGTAGAGCCTCTATGAAACTTGCTTGCAGTTAGGCAGAAATGTAAATGTGGAACTGTACATTCTTTTGTTAGATATAAATAAATATTAAATAAAGATATGTGTATTTGTGATATTCAAACAAATAGAGAGCATTGTTTTATTTTATAATTAAGTATGTTACATACAATCATAATATAATTATTATTTGGTGTAATGCAACTCATGGTAAATCATTGCGGGATATGGATGTCTCTTCATAAATGCGTAGGTGGAGAGTTTAGTTCGTATCTTCGTCAGGCCATCTGAAGAATTTCGACAAGGCTTTACGTGTCCTCAGAAGTACGGCAGCGCCTCTAGCTTGAGAAATATTTGTCACTAGCGTAAGAAATATTTGTCACTAGCGTAAGATATATTTGTCACTAGCGTAAGAAATATTTGTCACTAGCGTAAGAAACACTTGTCACTAGCGTAAGAAATATTTGTCACTAGCGTGAGATATATTTGTCACTAGCGTAAGAAATATTTCTCATTAGCGTAAGAAATATTTGTCACTAGCGTGAGATATATTTGTCACTAGCGTAAGAAATATTTGTCACTAGCGTGAGATATATTTGTCACTAGCGTAAGAAATATTTGTCACTAGCGTAAGAAACACTTGTCACTAGCGTAAGAAATATTTGTCACTAGCGTGAGATATATTTGTCACTAGCGTAGGAAATATTTGTCATTAGCGTAAGAAATATTTGTCACTATAGTCAAAATGATCTAAGATGCCCATAATGATAGCTGCCATTTATTAATATGAACTAACATTGTATGGGCGTCTTTGAGCGAAATGGAATATTAATTTACTTGACATGAATAGTTGAACACTGACGGACAAAGGATTTTTCCAAAATTTGTTAAAAATCCTTACTCATTTGCATTGGCGTTGATTATAAATCATAGTAAACGTTATAATCTAGTAAAAATCCCATCACATCATAATTTATGCAAAATTTATTTAGAATATTTGACGTCGAAACAATGATAGATGAAGAGGCCTAAAACAAAACTGACGCAAAGTGATGTGACGGCCTGAAACCGTCTCAAAAACCAATCATAATCGATGCATTACTATAATCGGAATTTAAAAATGAAAATTGATTAATTTAATTACTTTGTTGAAAATGATTTACTTGCATTTGAATTTAAAATTAGGTACCTAAGAATACCACGACGAATTGGATGCTAACAAAGGACATTTTCCATTATGTATGGGCACTTCGCCATCCATGGACAGTAAACTGCAGATAATATATTATATGTACCTAATTATGTAGCTAAGCTTTTTGCGGTATTCTTTTTTTTTCAGCAAAATAATAATTACTTATACATGAATGTGTGTTACGAAATCAACAAGAATTTATTCACTGTAGTTTTTTCCCTGACGCTCATAATATTATTCAAAATATTATTATGAAACTGAGCGGATGAGTTCTTTCTATCATGATCAATCTTTCTTTCTTTTTCTACTCTTTCTTAGCCGGCAACGCATCAGTGATGCTTTTGGTTTTGCTGATGTTCATGGGCGATGACAGCCATTTACCATCAGGTGGATCGTCAGGTTGTTTGCCGGCTCGGCTATTTCCATGCATATCTAGCAGCATGAGTTGTTGGAAGAAACAAAAGAATATTTTATTGGAGTCATAAATACATAATATTGAGAATACGTGGTACTAGATATGTACCTAGCTCAATCGAGGTAGTTGGGAGGTACCTAAATGTTACGGTTTTTAGTTTACAATTTAATTATCGAATCGATTAGAAAGTCTTACAATTTTGAATCGATTTGTTGCAAAAATTGGTTTCTTTCGTGAACCGATTTTTTTGTACATCTCTAGTGTCACTGTGATTGCAAACGACAAATTGGGCATCTTAGTTCGCGGGGACTATAGCGTGAGATATAATTGTCACTAGCGTAAGAAATATTTGTCACTAGCGGTCACCCTGGTTAGCGACTGAAGCAAGCGCGGACAATGAGTAGTCCTCTTAACTTTTTAGAAAAAACTAATGAGGTAGTTTTTTTTACTAATGAATATGTAATTCATATTATTTAATGACAAAATTAATACACAAAAATGAGCAGAAAAACGGTCTGTCAGAAGTGGGATTCGAACCCACGCCCACAGAAGTGGACTGCGACCTGAACGCAGCGCCTTAGACCGCTCGGCCATCCTGACTTATTTAATTTGTTCGAAAAGATTGTACAATTACCAATGATCATATTAACACAAATATTTTGTAAAACCACGCTTTAATATTTTGTTCAGAGAGGAACACATTACATGTAAATTATAAAATATAGAAACTGATGTTTGCAGAACGGTCTGTTCTATTTAAAACGAATTTTATTATAATTATTAACCTTCGAGGTTTGTATTCGGTCGATCAAAATATTCAACTATACAAATCGAAACATTTTTGTGCACTTTTTATATTAAATTATTTGTCAACCTTTACGATTAAACTCTGATTTTAATACAAAACTTTGTTTTTCAATTTACTCATCAATTTAAGATTTAATTTAACTACTCCATACTAGATGGCGCTAGCTACGATTAAGTAATATAAGTTACTGTTAATGATGAGAGATGGCGCTGACAGCAACAGATAGAAAAATCTGAATCGGAAACATGATGTCTGATAGTAACGTGCAATCCGCGCGCATATTAAAAAGTGAAAGTTCGCAAAACCCAAGTAATACGAAACGAGCACGTCGACCGTCGACCCCCACTGCACGGTTGTTGACCGTCAAAACTATTTGTGTTGTGGGTGACGTAATTACGGTAATATCGGTAACATACGCAGTCGTGAGCTTTTACCGCACATAATTGTGCGGGTGACGTCGACTTTATTCACCTGAAAATGTCTTCCTTCTAACAGATTGTTGGTTTATTTTATTTAAAAAGTAGTAAATTGATTTTAAATGTATGGGTAAACTTCCTTAATTCGTACTTGCGCCTAACTCGTACCACGATTAGATCTCGGCTTCGGTAGACGGTAACATTGTTGCCGATAAACTGGCATACAGTTTGGCAGACATAGAAATGTGGAACATGTACCTATACTCATTTGTTGGAAATAAATAAATAAAAGTTACCAGCGCCTCTAGTGACCAAATATGTTATAACAGTCCATACGACAAAAATATTGAAAAATTAAGTTTTTCCAACTTTTTTCATTAGCACATTTCATAAAAACGGCCCTCAAAGTATATCGTTCGTAACTTGTTAATTTTGATATTTGTGATATAATGCATTGTTATTATATTTAGTCAGTATTTAACGTAGTAAAACCGGCATGTTTCAGTTTTATTTAGTATGAAATTCGTTTGATACTAAATAAAACTGAATAAAAATCAAAGAAAAGAATAGGTGGTCCAATAGATTTAACGGTGGAAATGGAAACAAAACTTGGGATTGTAATTGTCTTTTTTATAATTTTTAGAGTCCGACCGAAACTGGTTTTTCAGCCGAAACCGAAACCGAAACCGAACCTTCGGCCTTAGGTCCAGTTTCGGCCTAAACCGAAACCGAAACCAAAACTTAGGGTGAGGCCAAACGAGCGTATTTTTGGTGCTGTGAGTCACGTGAAATGAGCCGGTTTCATACAAAAGTTCAAATTCAACTCTTTGGAATTTGTATTTTACGCGATTTTACGATTTACGCTATTTTACGCGACGCACAGCTCAAAAAATACACTCTTTGTCTACAGCATTAGGGTATTATTTTGAGCTGCTCATTTGTGGACTCAACAGAAAAAAGTAGGTTCTGTGAACCGCATTAAGATTTTTACACAAAAATAGAAAAAAAAAACAATAAATTTTGGGGGTTCCCCATACTTAGAACTGAAAATTAAAATCTTTTTTCATCAAACCCATACGTGTGGGATATCTATGAATAGTGAATGCCCTCGCTTTGCTTCCGTAAACCTTTCGATCAGCCCCTCACTCAATAAATGCAAGTATGGGCGAAATTGACATAACGTAATTTATTTATTTGTAAACCGTTTGAAATAAACCAACCACTAAATGTTAACCAAAGCTCACTACAATATGCATGTATTGTAAGATATAAGGAAGTGAAAACCGCAGGTAAATCTGTTATGTCGTTCCTGAGAGTAGCCAGAACAAACGCACAGACAAATAGACGAAAACTACTTTTTATATAATCTATTACGTCTAATTAATACCCCTAGTAAAAGTTTTACTTAAATATCTTCCAGTTACAGTTTCATTACCATGCTTGGATCACCGTCAGCGGCCACGGGTTAGCCACGAACTTAACCGAACGACGCATGACGTTTCACGAACACAGAGTTTCGGTTTGGCCGAAAGGTTCGGCCAATTTTTTCGGAAACCGAAACCGAAACCGAAACTAGATTTTTTGGCCGAAACTGGCCGAAACCGAAACCGAACCTTCGGTCGGTCTCTAATAATTTTATTGATTGTCACTGCGGGCATCACCTAGTACTTACTACATTTTCTCCTACTGTAATAAGTGTAACTGTACCTAACCGAGTTATTCGAGTGAAATGTTAAAGTGAATACGATCCCTATATCGATATAGCGTTCGGTCGTGGTTCGGTCAGATAAAGTTGATCGAATGCGCTCGACCATCGACTCAACATCGAGCATTCTCAACGTTCCGTCCATACGTATCCTGTTACAATTTCACCTATCATATTCTAATAACATAGGGTTGGCATCGCTGTAAATTAAATAATTGCTAATTCCTACGTCTGCTGGAAGAGATTTCTAATAGAAATAAGCAGTATCTTTGTACAAACTATCTTTCACTATGTTTTATGTGCTCTGTTTGTGTTAAATTAATAAATAAATTGTTAAATAAATAAATAAATAAATAATTGGAGGGATAATACTGGTAATATTGATTTTAATAGTTAACTAAAATCAATTAATCATTATTTCTATTATTATTTCTCCATGGGGTTCGCCTGGATCTACTGGGCTACCATTCTTGAGTTTGATTCAGCCGCCATGGTTGGCTTGAGAGCCAGTTCTTTCTTTATTGCTTTTTCTTTTCTCTTTCTTGGCCGGCAACGCATCAGTAATGCCTTTGGTGTTGCTGATGTCCATGGGCGACGATACCCACTTACCATCAGGTGGATCGTCAGCTCCTTTGGCGGCTATTTCCATTATAAAATTGTCTATTGACTTTAGAATAGCGGTGAGATTACAATGAAGATCAAACAAATTACAGCAAAGAACAATATGAAAAAAATACATTTGTGATCCGTTCTCTGATACCTCTTCGAAGCTTTGGGGTCCAGTTATTCTATAACGTTCTTGGTAAGGTCAGGGTTCTCTGATTTTTATTGACGACTAGACAACTAATTTGTTTGTGTGCAACATTATAAACTATTCTTGGACGTGATCTATGTAAGGTTCAGATAGTTCATCATTATCGCCTTCTAAGATAATCATTAGGTAAGACGAGGCTGCAAGTTATTTTGGCAATAAATTCCATGGCACCTTGAACCGATGCACACGGCCAAATTCTATAAATACCTATAATACATTCAATGTTTGAATGTGAAGTGTTCGCAGGCACTTGAATGAGGTTTTGTACTATAAACCGCAATCGATTATTCTTTTCTGTTTAATTGAAAAGGTTTGTTATGTTGGCGTTCAATAAATAAATAAAAAATAAAATAAAAATAAACATCGCAATTTGTACCGTAATCGTAATATCTAATAACTTGTAAAAGTTTGGTAACAAATAAATATCAAAATTTGTATGCGATAACTGACACACAACTCAAGTGATCCGATATTATTTTCTACGGACCTCTAATAAACATCATAACAAATACCGATTCCTTGAACCTTATACTCATATTCAGCAATAAATTGTTTTGATTAACAATGGATTCAATACTACCGATCGCGATGTACTGATAAAAGAGGCTATTTTGTGTTATTGTGAAATTTCTGACAAAATTCAAGGTGAAAGTAGATAGAAGTGGGCTGCGCATGCACATCTTCTATTCTTCTTCTTAGTCATAAGTGTATCATCCCTGTGAAAAGTGGACTGCGTATGCACATCTTCTATTCTTCCTCATAATCAAGTAAGAAAGAAAAGAAAAGAGAGAAAGGCTTCAATTACTAAACTGGAACAGTAATCCGAAACGAATAGTGAAACAGGTGTTTACGTTATGTCGCCATAATCCTTATCGTACCACTTTGATCAGGCGCTAACCAGCTATTAATTGGATCGTTATTACTCAATTAATCATTATTTTATGTCATTCAACATAGCCTTTGATTTATTATGCCATTGTACACATTTGACACGTTGATAAGTACATCAAGAGGCTATTGTGAGAGAAATGTTAATGTTTGACGACCCTGTAGCCTAGTTGGTAGCGACCCTGCCTGCGAAGCGAGGGATCCCGAGTTCGATTCCCGGCCGGGGCAGATATTTATGTGACAGACAAATATTTATACTCGGGTCATGGGTGTGATTGTGATGTGTTATATGTGTCGTCCATGCCACCCGCGACACAGGTAATAATGGTCCGTGAGCTAGCGACAGATTTTCATGACCAATTTCCTCTCAAGCGATAACTCCTGAAATACTTCAGAGAGTTGCATTATATAGCATGGTGAACGTCAGCTGCCGCTCCAAGGGTGGGTAGGGGAGCGGTAGCCTTTCAATCATGTAAAAAAAAAATTGTTTTCAGTCATTTCCTCCCGTCTGAAAATTTGTTAGATGATAGATAACGTAATTATTTAAAGGTAAAAAAAAGTCAGCTGGCCATACTGTGGTGGATTATACGTCAGCTGGGCACGCGAACATGCAAAAAAATTTTTTTTGTTCAGTGATATCCTCTCACTTGAAAATGCGTCAGATGATACTTTACATGTTATTTTGAGTAAATAAAAACGTCAGCTGGCTGTATGTTGGTGGAAAGGTCGTCAGCTGATGCAGTGAAAGGTGGAGATCGCTTATTTACATTCGTCAGCTGACGGGTTTTCCACCAACTTAAAGCCAGCTGATGTTTTTGTTTATTCAAAATAGCACGTAAACTATCACCTGACACAATTTCAAGTGAGAGGAAATTACGTAACTACAATTATTTTACTTTAGGCTCTGTGCACGCGCTCTTATATGTAGGTACTAATCGAATCAATACTCTCATATCTATTTTGGATAGGAATCAATTACGTAAAAATTGATAATTATATAAATAAAAAAATTAAATTTAATAATATATAAATGCAGTTATTTATTTTCAATGAAACTGTAGTGTATAGAATGATATTTATTTATTATACATCTTTAAATTTCGTTTCAAAAATAATCATTCATCTGCTTCGCTTTCACTTTGACTCGTGCCACTCTCATCTTTTTCTTTTTTTTTTGGGCAACACAAAAACATCATTGTTTTCAAGCAGTTTATATGTTTTTTGAAACATTGCTGTTTTTGCTTCATTGACGTATTTCAATCGTTTGAAGCCATACATATGACAAACGAACTCCTCTGCTTTGCCAAAAAGTTCTTCACCACGTGCTTTATACGGATGTCAAAGCCATCAGAGAATCTAGAAGAACTTTTTGGCAAAGCAGAGGAGTTCGTTTGTCATATGTATGGCTTCAAACGATTGAAATACGTCAATGAAGCAAGAACAGCAATGTTTCAAAAAACATATAAACTGCTTGAAAAAAATGATGTTTTTGTGTTGCCCAAAAAAACCATTGATGGCTCGTCTCTACCACCATGCAAATCAGAATTATACCAACACTTTTTGAGAGCATGTTTCATAGCGCAAATTTGGTCGCACGCACATCTGAAGGTTCCAACCAATCATACACCTTCAGACTATGGATGGGAAGAAGTCGACAATAGATATGACTTCAGGTGGTTTTCTGGAAACCAATTACCATCATCGATTACTGAAATAACTATCCAACCAGAAAAAGGTAACATTTTATTTATTCTATTTATATTTATTAAAATACAAATGATATAAATACTTCATTTTTTATCTTTATATAGATGACGATGAAGAAATAGCCACAATGGACAGCTCTGATGACAGTGATAGTGAATCAGAAAAAGATGAGAGTGGCACGAGTCAAAGTGAAAGCGAAGCAGATGAATGATTATTTTTGAAACGAAATTTAAATAAATAAATAAATAATTTTAAATTTCATTTTTTTATTTATATATTTATCAATTTTTACGTAATTGATTCCTATCCAAAATAGATATGAGAGTATTGATTCGATTAGTACATATAAGAGCGCGTGCACAGAGCCTAAAGTAAAATAATTGTAGTTACGTAATTTCCTCTCACTTGAAATTGTGTCAGGTGATAGTTTACGTGCTATTTTGAATAAACAAAAACATCAGCTGGCTCTAAGTTGGTGGAAAACCCGTCAGCTGACGAATGTAAATAAGCGATCTCCACCTTTCACTGCATCAGCTGACGACCTTTCCACCAACATACAGCCAGCTGACGTTTTTATTTACTCAAAATAACATGTAAAGTATCATCTGACGCATTTTCAAGTGAGAGGATATCACTGAAAAAAAAAATTTTT
Source organism: Thymelicus sylvestris (assembly GCA_911387775.1). Lineage (NCBI taxonomy): Eukaryota > Metazoa > Arthropoda > Insecta > Lepidoptera > Hesperiidae > Thymelicus > Thymelicus sylvestris. Next base: position 35,215,812 of record OU426885.1, on the reverse strand, counting down.
TTTGCATGTTCGCGTGCCCAGCTGACGTATAATCCACCACGGTATGGCCAGCTGACTTTTTTTTACCTTTAAATAATTACGTTATCTATCATCTAACAAATTTTCAGACGGGAGGAAATGACTGAAAACAATTTTTTTTTTTACATGATTGAAAGGCTGCCGCCCCCCTACCCACCCTTGGAGCGGCAGCTGACGTTCACCATGCTATATAATGTAACTCTCTGAAGTATTTCACGAGTTATCGCTTGAGAGGAAATGACTGACAAAAAATACTATCTGGCTCACGGACTATAACCTACTGCGGGGGTATGAGTGTGTTAGCGTTTAAAATGGGTTTAAGATGTATTAGGTGCATGATCCATCTTCGAATCTAAGGGCCCCTAAGTTTTTCCTTTGCTTGACCAAGCCGCCAAGCAACTTATCGTGTTCAAGTTCTTCAGGGTCTTTAGATTTGAGAGCTCTTTCTTTCTTTTTGGTCGATAATGCCTTCAGTGATACTGATGTCTCTGGGTGACGACCATCGGGCTGGTTTGTTGGATAAAAAAAATTCGCCAACTATTCGGGAGATAGTTACTGGCTACAACCCATTGATGGCTTACTCAGCACGGGTCTCTCTTCTTGAGGAGGCCTAGTACATACTCCACCACGCTGCTCCAGTGCGGATTGGTGGAGGGGTTAGTGGCCAACCCAAGTGTCGGACGTTTTCATGCCGCCCGAGGGCTTCCGACATGGCTTAACGACTGTTATCTTACGATAACAACCTGGACCGACGGCTTTACGTGCCGTGATAGTTACTGACATTAAATCTGTGTGAATACAGGCCCATTTTGCAAACCTTTATTGGAAGCTCTGTATGTTCTGATACTCGTACATTATACGTTGCAAAATAAAAAAAAACTAACCAAAGGCAATCGAAAAGGCTACCGTCGCGCCGCAAACATTTTATACTCGATTGGTTGAAAGATTAATATACATTGCACTTCTAAAGCTGCGGTCAAAAGCTAGTTTACAAGTCATGTGTACTTTAAACTATAGACTGAATATTGTATAGAATAGTTGTAGTCTTGTTGGACGGCTAATGAAAACATGGATCTTGTGACAGATGATGTGAAAGACGAGGGAGTTAATGAGGAGGTAGCTGATAGGGAAGAATGAAAGAAAAGAACATTGCGCTGACCCTGAAATAAAATTGGGAATTGGGCAGGATGATGATGATATTGATGAGTTGTAGTCTTGTAATAATAGTTCAATTATTTCGTAGTGCATTGACAAGTTAGCGCCGTAGTCACTGTCGTCTCAAAGAAGGAATCCCCGAACGTCGGCCAAATATTCGGGAGTCTTAACTCTCAACAAAAACTCTTTTTGTCAGAAGACACTTTTGACAGACACTAGTTAATTTTGCCCATGTGGTATCATGTGCAGCTATTAAGGTAATTTTTACTTTTTGACTGCGCTGATAGTATTATTTTTAAGGACACTAGTATTATTCATCAGACCGCAGTGTTAAATTCCATAAGATGAGTTAATAGATCAATTTATCTTACGTTTCATTTCTATCGGTCACGTGATCTATGGTTTAAACATATGTGTCGTTGAGTGGTTGAACTTGGCCCAGATTGCGCTTTCTCACTTCAGTCCGTACCGGACTTTGTTCAGGCTACAAAGCGTCAAAGCGACAAAGCAAGACATATAGCCTAGGATTATTCTGTGGACTTCAACTCACCTACGTCTTGGGGCCTTGTGAATGATGGTTGCATTTCAATCCTGTTTAAAATTGTGAGATCTTTGAATTTTTAGGCAGGTTGTACATTTTCAAATGCTAGGCATTTCCTTGGAGTCTTAGACACGTACATATGTGATAATTGCTTTTTAAGTGTCCAGCCAATAACTTCTTAATAGTAGGAATCCTAGATACTCCTACGCACAATTATGGTCATCAGGAACTTACAATTGGATAAGGTGAACGATAATTTGAGTTTGTAGCATCCCTAATTTAAACCCCATGTTATTTATGGCAAAGTTAGGAATATGTATGCATACTACATGCATATCGTACCGAGCAGGAGAGAACTTCACTGTACCTATTATTTAGATTTGCATGACGTTCCATCATGCAGCATGCTGGCTTCAACCCATTAATGGCCCACTACTGAGCACGAGTCTCTGCTCTTGAGAAGGCCTAGAGTATACTCCACCACGCTGCTCCAGTGCAAAATGGATGAGGGGTATAGTGGCCGACAATAGGGTCATCAGGGTCATCATAGGGTCAGGGTTTCATGCAACCCGAGAGCCTCCTGTGAATGGCAATACAACATTTGATTATTGTTAGTGGCAACATTGTAGAATGATGTGAACTATGATCTTGTAAAATCTTGTAATGGCTGCAATGTAGTTACTGGTGTCCTGAATAGAAACTACGAACATTAAAAATGTGTATTTATTTCAAGTCCTAACATCTCCGACATGATTTATCGACTGTTATCTTATGATAACAACCGGGATCGACGGCTTCACGTGCCCTCCGAAGCACGGAAACACTCAAGAATTTTTTTCCAATAGCGGTCACCCATCCGTTGTTGCTTAACTTTGTCGGTCACAGGATCGATCCAAGCCGCCGGGATATGAGTTCTTCAATCATACATCACATGCATGGTCATCCATCCACATGGGACCCTCTAAGGGCCCCCTTTGCGTAAAGCCTACAGAGTACAGCAATAGTACGTAGTAGTGAAGTCCCCTACTCTGTACTTAATGCACCATACTGTATCGGGGGACCGCTTTATTCATAGTCAGCCTGTATTGCATCATGCAAGCGTAATGATGCAGGATAGATGCACCGCTTGCAATAGTTTCGCTGGTTTTCACCAAGTCAGGATGGCCGAGCGGTCGAAGGCGCTGCATTCAAGTCGCAGTCCAATAAGTGGGCGTGGGTTCGAATCCCACTCCTGACAGATACTTTTATTGATAGGTACTTTTTAGGGTTCCGTGGCCAAATGGCAAAAAACGGAACCCTTATAAATTCGTCATGTCTGTCTGTCTGTCCGTCCGTATGTCACAGCCACTTTTCTCCGAAACTATAAGAACTATACTGTTGAAACTTGGTCAGTAGATGTATACCGTAAACTGCGTTAAGATTTTCACACAAAAATTAAAAAAAAAAACAATAAATTTTGGGGGTTCCCCATACATAGAACTGAAACTCAAATATATTTTTTTCATCAAACCCATACGTGTGGGGTATCTATGGATAGGTCTTCAAAAATGATATTGAGGTTTCTCATATCATTTTTTTCTAAATTGAATAGTTTGCGCGAGAGACACTTCCAAAGTGGTAAAATGTGTGTCCCCCCCCTGTAACTTCTAAAATAGTCGAATGTAAGTCAAGTGTAGCGATTTCACTATGAAATTTGACAGCTGCCTTTGAGTTGTCATCAAAAACTGAACCTCGCGATGTATGAACTTAACTTATTATATCGATTGATTCTATCGTGTCAACTATGTCAAGGGTTACTTTTCACATCGACATTACAATGGACGAAATTCTGAACAGTATATCGACATTTATTACATTTCTGGACAAAAAAAAATCTTTACGCATAGAGCAGGCAACCCACCAACTAAAATTACAGTTAAAATATAAATTATTTTAAAAAACTGCTTCGCGGAAGAAATATGTAGGTGTTGGAGTGTGTCAGCTATGGATTATGATAAACTGACTGCTTCGGAAATCATGATCGAGAATCACTAATATAATAAGCCTTAAATAATGAATTGAATGAATGCATGATTTATCATAACAGACATATTAAATTTGTATCTATAAATAATAATACCTAATATAAATTCTTCTCTCTTTCTTCGCCGTCAACGCGGCGGCAAGAGAATGATAGCTATCCAGGCGAACCCCATGAAAAAATACCTAATAGTACTACTGGCATTAATTAACTACTAAAATCAATATTCCCAATTCCTTCCGAGGAACTCTACCATCAGCTGGCCGGATTTAGTCCCCTTACTACACCCATCCGGCGTGAGACTCGGGTTAGTATTTGAATCCGTGTAGAAACGGCGAAAAATTATATTCTTATGTGTCGTCTATTTGTGCAAAAAATAGCAGACAGTCATAGGTACTTTATTTTATTCAATGTCACAGAGGATCATGTTATATATTCCTACAATAAATACGTGTGGTTATGTCGTGACTGAAAGTCCGTGAACAAACACCGTCACTATGCGTGATGTACCAACGCTTCTAATGGACCATATGGCATCATCTATTGCTTATAGAACTTAAAGCTAATGGCTTGCACTTCCATTAAGAGAAGATCTTTACCTTGTATAGGTAACATATGGAACAATATAATGAATTAAAGACCCGCTCTATAGTCAAAATTCGAGTGTCAACTGTGTCAAGGGTTACTTTTCACATCGAAATTATAATGGACGGAATTGTTGACAGTATTTCGAAATTTATGAACCGATTTGGATTTTTTTTTGTTTCAAAAGGGTATTTCCCTATAAAATTTTCAAAATAGCCCAATTTTTATTAAAATTCAACTCTGATTATAATGGACGGATCTACGAAGAATTGATGGAACATAGAATACAGAGACAATTTTAAGACTGTTTCTTTGAAGTTGAGTTAGTTTTCATTTTTTCGTTCTGTTATGTTTCTGCAGTAGAAGAAGCCCGTCTGGTTTCTTTAATTAATACAAAAACAAACATTTTTGCAGAGAAACGAGTAAAATGTGTTATACTATGTTCCGTGCGTGTTTTATAAGTGCACTACCAGATGTATTCAATGCCGGCGTACACGTGCAAGCTTTAACAAATAGGTTAATGTCGAGTGCATTCTAGATAAAAACAACCATGGAATAGTCGCTAATAATAAGCTCCTGCACATGCGGTAACGCTAATAAACATATTCCTGTAGGGCGAGCACGAATATTTGCGAGAAAGTATTCGTATGGTTAACGTAAGCAATTTGTCTTTGTATGGCATTTTAGTACCATTTACGCACGATAGGGGCGCTTTTGAAAAAATGCCATACAAATTGCTTACGTTATCCATACGAATACTTTCTCGCAAATATTCGTGCTCGAGCTACTGTTTCATTTACAGTGTTGTTATGAACGCTTTACTGCAAATAAATTGGTTTACGTTTTAAACGCTTTTATAATTAGCTTACCGTTGGAAGCTTAGTAGACCTACTTCCTCGCATCTTAAGGAAGGAAGGAGTTCTTTACATATTACGGTTTAAGATTTTTATTTCTCAAAAGAATTTTACAACAATTCACTTACAGAGAAATACATATATAGGTATTGGTTCAGTTATCCGTTAACCGTTAGGGCTATTAACTTAAAATTTCGCACACGTAGCACTCTTATGACGTATCCAATAAGAAAGGATTTTTCAAAATTCAATCCCGAAGGGGGTGAGGTAGGGGATAAATATCATAAGCATAATTTCCTCGTGCGAAGCTGCGGGCAACAGCATTGGCAACAGTATGGCTTTAATAAAATCCTCAGATATTGCTCATGTCCGCAGGCGACCGTGACCACTTAATATCAGGTGATTTGAAGCTTAAGTTCAAAAAAAATTTTTATAATGAATTAGCTCTGGTGGTTTTTATTTAAGTAAATTTACCTCCTTTGCAACTGCCTACAGTCTTTTCCAACTGGTTTACTAGCAGAGATTGGTTTTAGCATTACCTAAGTCCGCCTCTTTATCCTGTATGGTTTTAAGAAACAATAAAGTTTAAATAATAAATAAATAAAAGATGATGAATGTATGGTACTGGTCGCTAAGTGGCCGGTACCCCATGTCTGTAACTTATGGTCGTAAATCTATTAGATCAATCTTCTAGTGTCGCAACTGTTGTACTGGTGGGAAAAAAGTTGCACCAAGCTACAATTTTAATGGAATGGGTGTAATGTTAATTTTTTTAATTGGTACCTATCATACAATGATAATTATGATGCGATTTGCTAATCTACAAGCAATTAATGAGTTGCTTCATATTGTCTGACTGTGTTTTTTTATAATTATTTCCTCTCAACTATCTTATTATACTCGTAATAATAATATACTCGGACCCAGGGTATTCTTATTACTTATCTTATAATAATAAAAAATCACAAGAAAATTATTTAATAAAAAATACTATATCTTAGTGAAATTATTACGATGTTTCCAATAGGTACTAGAAAACAGGGTTAATAGGGTGTAAAAAAAATCCATACTAATATTATAAATGTGAAAGTGTGTTTGTTTGTTTGTTTGTTTGTTTGTTTGTTTGTTTGTTTGTTTGTCCGTCTTTCACGTCGTAACGGAGCGATGTTATGGTAAGATTTTTTGTGTGGAGATAGGTAGGAGGCTGGAGAGTAACGTAGGCTACTTTTTACCGCAGTAAAACAACTCATTCCCATGGAAAGATCCATTATGATGCGTATTTGTCCATACTTCTATACTTCCACTAGCTATTACCCGCGGCTTCGCCCGCGAGTTCAAAGGGAAGTAACAATGAGTTGTTTAACATGCATGACTCTTTCCTAGATATAATAACATAATCCATACTAATCCATACTAATATTATAAATGTGAAAGTGTGTTTGTTTGTTTGTTTGTTTGTCCGTCTTTCACGTCGTAACGGAGCGATGTTATGGTAAGATTTTTTGTGTGGAGATAGGTAGGAGGCTGGAGAGTAACGTAGGCTACTTTTTACCGCAGTAAAACAACTCATTCCCATGGAAAGATCCATTATGATGCGTATTTGTCCATACTTCTATACTTCCACTAGCTATTACCCGCGGCTTCGCCCGCGAGTTCAAAGGGAAGTAACAATGTGTTGTTTAACATGCATGACTCTTTCCTAGATATAATAACATAATAATTAATAACAAGCTATTACCCGCGGCTTCGCCACCGTGTTCAAAGGGAAGTAACAATGAGTTGTTTAACATGCATGACTCTTTCCTAGATATAATAACATAATAATTAATAACAAGCTATTACCCGCGGCTTCGCCACCGTGTTCAACGGGAAGTAACAATGTGTTGTTTAACATGCATGACTCTTTCCTAGATATAATAACATAATAATTACCTAATAATAATAATTCATAAATAAGTAACAGATCCAAAATCAAATTAAGTATGGAAGTTTGGAAGTATGGATAGTATGGATGGATATGGAAGTATAGAAGTATAGGCAAATACGCATCATAATGGATCTTTCCATGGGAATGAGTTGTTTTACTGCGGTAAAAGTAGCCTACGTTACTCTCCAGCCTCCTACCTATCTCCACACAAAATATCTTACCATAAAATCTCTCCGTTACGACGTGAAAGACGGTCAAACAAACAAACACACTTTCAAATTTATAATATTAGTATGTATAGTAAGGATACGCATCATAATGGATCTTTCCATGGGAATGAGTTGTTTTACTGCGGTAAAAAGAAGCCTACGTTACTCTCCAGCCTCCTAATTATCTCCACACAAAAAATCTTACCTTAACATCCCTCCGTTACGACGTGAAAGACGGACAAACAAACAAACAAACAAACAAACACACTTTCGCATTTATAATATTAGTATAGATTATGTTATTATATCTAGGAAAGAGTCATGCATGTTAAACAACTCATTGTTACTTCTCTTTGAACACGCGGGCGAAGCCGCGGGTAATAGCTAGTATATCCATAAAGTAACATCTCCGATCTTACCCCAACCCACTCACAGGTCCCATTTTACAAAATTGTTTTCCTATAGTACCTATAATCGCAAAGATTATCAAATAAGTATTTTTAAAAAGAAGGTTTTAGAACTTCTTTCGTTTCGTTTGAAACCAACCCTTAGCGTAGTATCAGGTCACAACAACAGTATAATTAAAATGCATTGTCACCGGAACCAAAGTAGTGTGTGAAATTTCAACTCCGTACGATGAGAGAAAGTATAGTTCTAATCTAAAGCTTGCAGGATTTGAACTGAACATACAAGATACAATGCAAATGCAAGTTAAATATTAGAGTGCTTACAAACGCTAGGATATAATTTTCTGTTATCTGGAAAATGGACTTGTAAGTCTGATGAAATAAATAAATAAAATATTTTTTTAAATAAAATCACATACAGATGTTTATGCTGCCAGTACTCAAGTCGAATGTGTGTCGCTGGGCGCGGCACGCGTTGCGTTGCGTATGAAATCCGCGTGTGCTGCTAGTGCTGACCCTACCCGCATACTTTGCATTTTATTTGCTAAACGTTCCTTATAACGGCCGGAGAACTGGCCAGAGACTGAGGTCAATTGGAGTACTTAAGGTAATAAGTACACACACACGTTTTTAGGGTTCCGTACGATAAAACGAAAAACGGAACCCTTAGGATCACTCGTGCTGTCTCCGTGTGCTGTGTCTCTCAGCTGTTTGGTTGGCAACGCAATGATGATGCCATGGGTGACACGTCTGTTTGTTTGTCCACATTATATTATAAAATCATTGAAATGAACAGGTATTAAGAATTTAAGTATTTAAATTTTACTTCGGATTAATTTAAATGAGAATTGAACCCTGACCCTCGCCTTGGCAACCAATGCTCACAGCCCGGTAGTATGTGCAGTTCGTGCTAAAATTGCTAATGTTTCGTTAGTATTCTCGTCTGCACTCGAATTGGCGCGGAGGTCAAAATGTAGGCGACCTACACACGTCGGATTAGCACCTCTGAGACATTTGTAGATACGACACGACTGATGGATTACTTAACCCGGTTTTAATCTGTCTGCCCTTTACTGCAGACAACTGATAAGATACCCACGGTTATTGTTATTTGTAATGTTTTTAATCCCTGACGTAAAGGGGTGTTATGGGCGCTCCATACTCGCGCGAGAATCTCGCCGAGAATCTCGGCAAGAATCTCGGCGAAAATCTCGGCGAGAACTTCCTTGGGTACACACTCGCAAGGTTCTCAGTACAGTTCTCACGCTCGATGACTATGGACGCAGAAGTAACTGCTGCGGCAAGCTTATTACTATGCGCATTTGCATATTATAATTACGCTTATATTAAAGATAAAAAACAAATTAAAAAAAAGTGGAGAAAAAGAAGACTACTTAACTACTTAATACGTGTAAACCGAACATAGCCGAGCATTTTTTTTTCTTTCTTTCTTTCTTTTTTCTTTAAATATTGAATTATCATCGGTCCTCGATAAGTCTACGAAGTTTGGAAGAAGTCTAACCGTTTAAAGCTAATATAAAACGTGTAACTAGGTTTTTTCTTTCTTTCTTTTTTTTAATATTGAATTGTCATCGCGGCATCGATCCTCGATAAGTCCACGAAGTTTTTTATGGAAACAGCCGGCAATTGAGCTGACGATCTACCTGATGGTAAGTGGCTATCGTCGCCCATGAACATCAGCAACACCAGAGGTAAAAGCGAAAAGTAAAAGTAAAAGCGAACCCCATGGAGAAATAACAATAGTAATAATGGTATTAAGTTAGTATTAGTCTACTTTGCAACAATCCGCGTTTAACATGTATGATGGTATATACTTTAAAACATGCGTGGCACCTCCCTCCCTCCCACAACGGAAACATGCACTTTCCGACTAACCATCGTAGAGTCAACTTACCCTGATGATGCTCCGTTTCGGGGCGAAACACGTGTTGGTGCTGGTATGTATGTTGGTATATACGTTTAATTATTGTAGTGCATGTTTCCGTTGTGGGAGGGAGGGAGGTGCCACGCATGTTTTAAAGTATATACCATCATACATGTTAAACGCGGATTGTTGCAAAGTAGACTAATACTAACTTAATAACAATGGATTTCCGCAAAGTAACGCCTGATACTATTAACTTTAATAGTAATAATGGTATTAATTAACAATTAAAATCAATACTACCAATATAATCCCTCCGAGGGTCCTACCACCAGCGGGCCGGATTTAGTCGCCTCTTACGACACCCATCCAGCGTGGGTTTGGGGTTAGTATTCTAAAGCCGCCCCAATACGAAGAAAAAATTTATTTGTTTTGTCCATCGAATGTTGATAGGTACGTAGTATGTACTACGTAACGCACTAGCCAAGGTCCACACACTGTCGATTCATCGTTGCGATATTCATGATTGCATGGATTTTTGTTGCGATCGCCGATATCGTCTGCGATCAAGCAAATCGTTAACAATCTTAACATACACTACCGATCCGTCGTTGCCGACCGATCGCAACGACGGATCGCACAGATCGCATCGTCAATGTAGTGATTAAGTACTCTGTGTGCAAGACTGTGCGGTTGCCTAGGTAACTAAGTAAAAAATTATCAACACAGGTTCTCGTCAGTTTCTCGCGCGAAAAAACCGAGAACACGGCGAGAACCTGCGAAGATTATGTGAATCGGTTCCACATTCATGTTCTCGTGTTTTTCTTGCCTTCTCGCGAGATTCTCGCGCGAGTGTAGAGAGCCCTTTATATGTTTGATGTGTCTGTGTGAGTTATTGTGTCTGTCTGGGTATTGTAGACTCTAAACAAGTGGACAGATTTTGATGCGATTTTTCAACCGACTTCAAAAAACGAGGTATTCAATTCGACTGTATTTTTTTATGTTTGTTACCTCAGGAATTTGGACTGGGTGAAGCGATTTTGATGATTCTTTTTTTAATCGAAAGCTAGTGCTTGTCATGTGGTCCCACTTAAATTTGAGCGAATTCTGACGTGTGGTTATTTTTTCGTTGGTAAAATTCAGATTATTGTTTAAAAGCTGATAGAAAAACACATCTGTGTGTGAGGTGGCTGTTTGGTTGAAATAAAACTGTCAGGGGTCATTGACGTACTATACATAGACAGGCTATCTCAAACAAAATGTGTGTTCCACCGCCGGCTTGCCCTCCGTTCTCTTTTCAAACTAGAAGCCTCGTTTGCACACTTGCCATAGAGTAACTTTGTATATGACACTTGTCGAACCAAGACAAGCAGTCACCGACTCCAAATCTTTACAAGCTCTTACTCCAACTTTATTTAACGTGCAAAAGCGTTTAAACGATTTCAAACGTAATTACCATTCATTCGTGTCAAAAAATCCAACACTTTAAATTGGTCACAAGCGTCACGTCGGCAAGCTTATTTAGTCCATTAACACGCTAGTGGCTTGCCAAGTTCAAACGCTCCTTATGATTTTTTCATTCAAAATGGCGGGAACATTGCTCAATAATTTAATTAAATTCGTATTAGTTGATTTAAGTTAAGATTTTGTTTTCTTACTGATGATAAAGTGATAACATTATCTTTTTTGTTTTTTGTCGTGCAATTGTGACACATTCTTATAACGCACGACGGCATTTTTTCAGTTTTTTCGTGAACAATTTTGACATGCGGCCGCAATGAGCGCAGCCGAGTGACAGAATGAAATGCAGCCGGCCGGCTGCAATGCACACCCCCGAACCCGATGTTCGCGGTGTCCCTTCTATACGCTAGTAATAATAATTCTATGTCAGGGGTCTAATAAATATTACAAATATTTATTGCGTTTTAATTCAATAAACAACCTTTGGTTATGAACACTGAAAAGCTTATCATAAAGCAGCGGCTAACAATAGATCAGACAGACAATGATCACTCAAGGGTAACGGGTTGTAACCAGTACCTTCTGGGTATGAATGAATGAATGAATGAATGAATGAATGAATGAATGAATGAATGCATTTATTTGTAATAGTATAGGTACATTATATATACTACTAGCTGCCCGGACAGACTTCGTTCTGTCAAAAAAAATTGCAATAAAATGATATTGCGACTATAAATTGAGATGTAAGCTATCCTATCTTTCAAGTTGGATCAAACTGCACACGGTGTGCAAATTTGATTAAAATCGATTAAGTAGTTTAGGAGTCCATCGCGGACAAACAACGTGACACGTAATTTATATATATTAAGAAGATTACAAATAAATGCATTCATTCATGTGCCTGTCATAGCCCCAGCTCCCCCATGCGTTGATAGCAAGTCGGCTGGTGTCGACGGAGAGCAACAGCGGGCATGGTCGGTACTGTCGGTAGTTGGATGGGTGACTGCTAGTACCGTGTTTTGAAGCTCAAGCCCCTCAATAAGATGTGGTTACGCCGGACCGCCATGCTGAGTGTCCTAGGTTTGATTCCTAGCGAGGATTTGTGGTTTTTGTCTCTGTATGTTGTCCATGGCACTCACGACAGGGATCATAGTGTGGCTATGAGTGTGTAGCTTTTTTCATATTTCCATGACCCCGTGAATAAATAACACATGTCCGGGTAAACAGCTTCTATTTCTATATTCACCCTGACATTGTTGGGTGGTCGCCAGCCTTTGTAACTGCATCATGCATGTTATCCGTTAATCCGTGTGATAAGTAGTTTCTTGTTCTCAGTTTCCTGTCGCTTAAACCGTTGACTAAAGTGTTGTTGCGGTCTATAGATCATGCAGTATGATATGCGCGGTTTCATGCAGGACTCAGGAGACGTCTTCACTGCACTATTTAGGCTGTAGTGAAAGTTTTAAAAGATGTGTAGAGGAGTTTCTTTCGCCGTTTCTTCTCTTAATAAGGCACCATTCCGAAACGGTGGTAGATTCAAAAGATTTGACGTTCATAATGGATAAATACCTACATGAAATAAATGATTTGAATTTAGAGTGCGGTAAAATTATTGATGATGATGATGATGATGATGCGTGATGGTGCAACATGCAGCATGATGAAACACGTAGCTAAATGCATGGATTGTCTAGGGGCCACTGTGCGTAAAGCGTGAACTGCAATAATCTTAAATTAAAGTACGTATAAAAAAACCTCCGATAGTTTTATTTACACTAAACATAGCTAAGAACACTCTCGATTGTCACCTTTGAAACAAAAAAAAAACTTAAGAGGTGTGAAGTCAGTACTAGGATAGCAAAAACATGCAGCAAGTGTGCCAAAACAAATCTAAGGTATTAAATTTCTCATCGGCTTTGTTCACCTAGTAGCAATTGCTTTTAGGTTTTTGCTATCCTAGTAGTCTGGCTTGCTTTCTATGTAAAAAAAACTACGACGGCAAAAAGTGTCGTTACAACTTTTCGTCCCAAAATTTACCGCCTAGCCCCCTTTCGCAACGCGCGATAAGGAAGTTCGTTCCAAAAACTGGAATAAAATCGGTTCATCCGTTTGGAAGCTACGATGCCACAGACATACCCTTCTTATGTTGTCTGTCGCATTAAGGGTTAAAAACATTGCCTGCGACTTCGAAAAGACCTTAGTGAAGATGTATGCTTGAATGTCCATGAGCATAAGTTCGCAAATTCCATACCAGTAAAATAAAGAGCCTAATGAATGGTGTTCAGTGAATGTCTAGACACTAGACTACCACACACCACGCCTTCCTACACTTACTTGAACGTATTTAATTAACAAACGCCGACAGCGGTGCCATACATCAACGCCTTCACACAACCTTCAGGTAAAGTCTACATGTGTGAGGCCTACGCTGTGGTCTGCCATCGAGATTTTGGGTAGTGCGTTTCAAGTATGTCTGCAGTTCGCTATAATGTTGCTAGTATTGAATAGTGTTTTTAAAACTTCAAAAACCTTATTTACCAATTACACGTAAGGGAGATAATAATAGCCTTGTCACGTTCATCAAAGGTAATAACAATATGGTTACAAGATAGTTTAACATTGCATTTTATAAACCATTATAATACGCTTTTATTAGCTTCAGACGTATGTTAGTATGTATGTAACGGAATCTTTCTTTGAACATGATTTTGACCCCCTTCAAAACGTCGGATTAACTAGAAATTTGGCATACATAGCCATAGCGAACTGCAGACTTACTAGAACGAAGTCGCCGTCATAGTTACTAATAGTATTCTAGTGATATACATTATATGATATCTAACGCATATTAACCCGTAGCGGTTAAACTACTGATCGGTTCAACCACAGTGCGTTAGAACTTAGATCGGTTGCAAAATCACACGTGCGTTTCGACACCCGCCGACGAGTGTTGTCGCCGAAACCAGCTGTAGTGATGTTCTTCGACAATCGATAAATCTAATTCAAGTAATAGTAGTTTCCGGTTGAAAGGAACTTCTTTTTGAGTCCAAGCTAATCTTCTGTAAAAGGTTGCTGGGTTCTGCAATCTGCACCTCCCAGCTTAATCGACGGTTCTCACATATTATTATGGTGGGGTTGGATTTTGTTCCAAGTCGTAGTGTTAGAGAGCTAGTAAACATAACGCAGTATTCTGTTTTGTCTTTTTTTTTACACAAATAAGTTAATGCTTGTCCACAATCCGCTTCGGTGATACCTTTGGAGTCTGACTGATTTCTATGTTTATAAGCGACGGCAACATCTTGCAATTTGGTGGCTGGTCAAGTAACAAAATTAACAATAAAAAATGATTTGGATATCTTCAAGAACAACGTCCCTTGGACCTTGCAATATCATCTTCACTAAGGAAAACGTTATTTAAATGCCAATTTTCATGAATGTAATGTTAGTATGATATATTCTGATATATCCGTTCAGGGATAAGAATTGGAATTAATAGTCACTTGAACCTTAAAGCTTCTAGTTTCATCAAATAATTTCACATACGATAGTAACGTAGACTTAAAAGCACGCAGTACCCTAAACATCGATATCGATAGCCACAGCACATCACTAGTAAACCAGTGCAGGGCGCGGCCGCTCGCCTTGTAGCCACACATGCTGACACATGCATTGCAGTGTACCGACAGCAATATATAATAATGAAAGGTCGTGATGTAGATATTATACTCTACATTACAGATTAAAAGCCTGTCTATATGTCTATATTACATTATTGTTATGCACGCTTGGCGGCGCGGTGTATTTGTGTCTGAGAGAGAGAAAGAGAGAAAGAGAGAAAGAGAGAGAGAGACAATAAGAGAGAGAGAGAGAGAGAGAGCGAGCGAGCGCATATAAGACTATTGCCCGGACTTTAAGTTATTTTTTATAAAATATAATATAATGGATAATGACTTAGAATTTACAGGATTAAAATATATAAAAATATTATAAAACAATAATGTATTAGCAATTTTCTTCTAAGCTTCTAGCATTAAGCCCACCTGTCGTACCATTTTTTAAAGGTATAATAAAGTTTTGATAAATAAATTTATTAGTAACTAGCTGACTCGGTAGACGTTGATCTGCAACATAACTGGTTTTGGTAGCAGATAAGTTATTGACGCGAAAAATTTATAAAAACCAAGCCGCTGGTTTTGGTACAAGATGAAAAAATAAACATTAAATCCAATTGCTTTTGTCACTGTAGCAACAGTATATAAGAATAAATTAACTGCGTTGCGAAATGGAAACCATTTGAATAAATTAAATAATAAGGTATTTGATGCTGCTGTCCGTACTCCAGTAATAACGTATCAATTTTGAGATAAGTTTGAAATTCAGAAGTTGGCACAGCGTATTTGATAACTCGCGCGTAATGGCTGAATAACTACATTTACTGATTGAAATCTGTTTATTATACACGTATTACCTAATGGTATTTGATGCAATTATAGCGTTAAGCTATTTCACGTATTCTAGGAGAGGTTTTCATAAAAGACGTGTCCATAGCTCTGAGCTTGGTAACTGGCTGCGTTGTAATCCTACTAATCTATACTAATACTAGCTGCCCGGACAGACTTCATTCTGTCAAAAGTTTTTTTCTTATTTTGAGATGTAAGCTATTCTATCTTTCAAGTTGGATCAAACTGCACACGGTGTGCAAATTTGATTAAAATCGGTTAAGTAGTTTAGGAGTCCATCGCGGACAAACAACGTGACACGTAATTTATATATATTAAGATTAAGATATAAAGAGGAAAGATTTGATTTTTTGTTTGCATTGAATAGGCTCCGAAACTACTGAACCGATTTGAAAAAATCTTTCACTGTTGGGAAGCTACACTATCCCCGGGTGATATAGGCTATATAATATTTTCAAAAAAATTAGGGATCCTTAATAAAACTCCAATAATGTAACCCAAGGTGTAAAAAAATAAGAAAACTGAAGCAAAGCGAGGACGGTTACTCGTTATTTAACAAATGTGATAGTTTGTGTACATGTTTTTTACTCTTTCACTCAACAACTACTCAATAGATTTTCATGAAAAGCACATATTTTATCCCGGAAAACGCGGGCATAGGGATAATGATTAATTTATATAAAAAAAGCAAAGCAACAACCCATACCTAATTGTCCCACTGCTGGGCTCGGGGTCTCCTCTCACAATGTGAGGGGAACAGGCCATAGTCTACCACGCTGGCCAAGTGCGGATTGGTAGACTTCACACACCTTTGAGAACTTTATGTGGAACTCTCCGGTGTGCAGGTTTCCTCACGATGTTTTCCTTCAGCGAAGCAAGTGATAATTAACTTCTAATTAATATATATACTTACCATTAACTTAACTATACTTACTGTGTGTTTTTCTCTAAATCGAACTGATTAACCGTCTGACTGAAGTGATTTAAACTTCTAAAACATACATTTGGAAAATCATAGATGCTAGCAGGGTTTGAATTTGAACTCTTTTCGTGTGAGAGCCATACTATTACCGCTAGTTATAAATAACCAATCTTATAACAAGACAAGTCGTTAGGTTATCTAATGTATGAATGCAGTCTACATATGTTATGTTTGCGGTAGATTAGCGCATTACGTATGTTAATTTAATAGCACTTACTCGAACTGGGTCGCAGTTATCATAAGGTAACTGTAATGAGTTGGTAACATAGATAGTTTGATGGGGCTTCATTATTAGGGCTCAGTCTAACTTGAGGGTTGAGATTATATGTACACGTATACCAAAAGGTAATAAAACTTTTTTTGGAAGTAATGTACAGGCTTTCATATCGATATAAAGGCCAAAACATTTTTTGTGTATTTTTTATCGATATGTCTGCCTGTCCATCTCTAAGTATTTGTTGCAAACCTAATTTTCTTCGACCGACTATGCAAAGGAGACATCTAAATTTTACTAACAAAAAATTACCGTCTTCAAAATTACTCAAAAACTGCTCGTCAGATCTCGTTCAAATTTATGTGGGACCACATGACAAGCACCTGCTTTCTATGAAAAAAAGAATCATCAAAATCGGTTTACCCAGTCGAAAGTTCTGAGGTAACAAACATAAAAAAATACAGTCGAATTGAGAACCTCCTCCCTTTTTTTGAAGTCGGTTAAAAACAAAAAGAAGCAACAAATTGAGTGGACAAAATATTTTTGTCATTATCTTTTTTAAACTTTTTTGTTTCTCAATCCAAGTCACTAATTGTACCAGAATCCTTCAAAACAACGTAAACAATGTTTTTCTCTTAAAACAAAAAGTGTTATTAATTTGTTGTTGTAGTGGAAAAATAATTATTGACCTTCGTAGTGGCTTGTGTCGGCTCCACATTCACGAGATGACGATATGACGAGAGCGCGAAAATGAGATATCTCGAACCATTGAGCTATACTGTACTAAAGTACTAGAAGAGACATCGCGAACAAAATATATGGCGCGGGGAGGATCTATGTTCAATAAATCTGCGCCGGCCGGGAATCGAACCTGGGACGCCTCGCTTCGCAGGCAGGGTCGCTACCAACTAGGTAGGCTACAGGGTCGTCAAAATGTCCTAAATACTTATTTTTTTCCAGTTAAAGTCAACTTAACAGCGAAGTTATAGCTTAACCCTCGCAGTTAACCCTGCCAACTGAAAGCCCCATCATAATGAAGTTCGAATTGATTAATACGCGACATGCGACCTTGTCCAGGTGAAATATTACTACAGCCACAGGGTTGCCACTTGCCACTGTTGGCGGGTGTCGTAATAACATTTATAGATCCTAGATCGGACGCTGAATGTTATTATTTCTTATTTTAGTTCCTGTTAATACTAAATCACTTATAATAAATATATTTGAACTTCATGAAAATTATCAAATTAAACCTTATTGTAGACATAAGACAATGGACTCAGACAATAGATATATTACTTATTTAGTTAATTAACAAGACCAAAGAAAATACTATTAAATGTAGTAAATCCGGGAAACTTTACTACAAGTTACTACCAACTTATATCATATAATACACACTACTTACACTTACTCCAATTTATTGCTGTTCAATCAAACAAGGTATAATTATGTTTTCTTTAAAATACCTGTCGCGATTTGGGCATCCCATTTTCTGTTCAGTTATTTATCCTAGCAAGTCTGGCAACACTAATCGTATGAGAGACGGTCGTATCAGTCGTATGTGGCTTGCGCTAAGATATTTCTTTTAAAAATCAGTAGTAGACCGTGACACAGTTTCGGTGCGTTGTCGCTGCATTACACATATGCAGTACACATGGTTTTAGCATTATGGATACTTAAACCGGCTCCACATACTTTTACGGACTTTCGTAGACCGGTCCTGAACCTTGTACAAGTGTCGAGACTTAGCTGGTCTATTGGGAGCACAAATAATACAGATACTAATATGTCTACTATGACGAAATTTTAAAAATTCTGACAGAACAAACTTGGTAACAGGATAAAAGCTTGAAGCAAGCGCTGCTAAATTAAATCAAATCAAAATGATTGACATTGATGCACATATGAACCGTATGCACGTAAGTTTTTAATCCTACCATAAATTCGGAAAGGTGCTTTGCCTTGGAGAAGAAATGCCAAAATACATAATAGGGTATTTGACAACATTGAGAATATACTACAAATTGTTATTATTCTATCAGATAGTAGCACTAAAAAACATATTTCACTTTATTTTCAAGTAAATCACGTATATTTTTGCAAATAACACGAAATTAAAATACTGTAATTTTAGGAAATTTTACCAGTGACCGAAACGCCCTGTGATTGGTCACAACTTTGATGACGTCACACGCTAGTAAAAAATGCCATACAAATTGCTTACGTTAACCATACGAATACTTTCTCGCAAATATTCGTGCTCGAGCTACTGATCTTTCCTCTATAGAATCTTATTAGATACTTGCGTGTGACGTCACACGTATCAGACCGCCGCCATGACAGAAACAGCGTTTTTGGCGCGGTTTTGGAAGTTTAAACTTTAACATTGATTTTTATTAACAATACTGTTAATTTTTTCGGAAATATCAATGGAGTGGGTTTATTTTGTAATAAAGAATAAATTAAAATGATTTTTAAAAATTAGTCAAATACCCTATCATATCCTACATATTGTATGGATGTTTGTTTGTAACTCTTTCACGCAAAAACTACAGAACGGAAAAACTACACACAGGTAGATTATTTTCCGAACAAAGCGGACAGAGCGCTAGGACCCTAATAAAAAATTCGGGCAAGTGCGTGTCAGGCCACGCGCAGTGTAGGGTTCCGAAGTACTAACTTTATCGACTATTACTCATTCACTACTTATGTTAACATAGCCGTGATATTTTTCCTTGTAAATTCATCATAATAAACAATTTTTGAGAATTTTTTCACTAGTCCATCTCCAACCGTTTTACTGGCAGGGGTGGGGGGGGGGGCGGACACTTGACTCCAAGCAAAATTGGCCCTTAAAGCTAAATATTTCGCAAACGGAATTGAAAAATGGTTTTAGCAGACCCATAGTATTTTTGAAAGACCTTTTCTACGATACCCCACACTACGGGGTACGTGACGAAAAACAATTCATGCTCATGTTACTTGTATGTACTTGTATGTACTTACAAAATATTTTTCAAGTCAAAATTTTCTACGATTTTGGAGTTTTAATAAATATATATTATACATCATATATTCATGCCAAATGAAAGCTTTCTAGCACTGAGGGTCTAGGCGCTATGTTTCGGACGGATGGCCGAACATGACGAAACTATGAGGGTTTCGATTTTTCTTCGGAACCCTAAAAAGTTCAAAGGTAGGGTAAATTTACAGGAGAGGCTAAAGATATAATACACACGCAAAAAATATACTATAGACCTGATGAAGGTTAGAACTTTTCTATCGTGCTGGTTTTGCATTTTGTGTTCAAGAAAATGTAAGTATTTCATATTAATGATTTTTTTTCTCATTAACAAAAGAAAATTCTGAAGCAATAGAGAAGTAAATTTTTAAATGACCTGCTAATCGCTGTTAGACCTCATTGAGAAGTCAATGAGACAAAGTAACTTTCATCAAGAGCTCCATGACGTCATAAGTCATAATAAGATCATAAGATGTGTGAGAAGTCTGCCATTCGCAATGGCCTTGAACTGTGAGCTTCACATACTTACATAAGTAGGTTTACGCATCATTGTTGTTGTTCGTCGCATTTGTCTTCAGTGTTACCTCAGAAACTATTATATATAATCTGTGGAGTATAGAGGTAAAGAGAAATACCTAACTCTATTGTGAAAAAATACCGTCAAACTCTGTTAAGTAAGATGGCGCCACGGTTGCAACATGGTTTTGGATTGGACTACGTTAACAGAAGTTTGGTTTACAGGACTGTCACTGTCAAACTTCAATCTGTCAACAACAGCTATAATCATACCACCTGAGGTCCTGTGCATCCGCCATATTGCCATTTGTTTACTGGTTACAACTGGACACTTTTTCAACTTTCCCCCTAACCTAACCTAACCAAGAAATAGTTGATGTGGAGATTTCTTATGGATATGAGTTGGTCAATGAGCGCTTTTGAAGCGATGGAATAGACTAGTTATTGACTTCGGTTTCGGTCTACAGTATAGGCCACAGGGTACCTTCGAAGCTATGTTTAAATAAATAAATGACGCGGATATAATATTTTGATGATTAGATAAAATTGAGAAGTCATAAAACGGCTAATAGGATTGTTGTCGCATAATTTTAAGTCTGAGCAAAGTCTAAACTCGGTCTGTCACGGTATGTCACCATGTGTGTGAACGTGTAATGTAACGTTAATGTATGATTACAACCAGTTCATGTCACGCTCGTCACTCCAAATGACAGTGGTTTGAGGAGGTGTTGGGGTTAATGTGACCTCAAGCCATTGTATGTAAATTGTACAAGCCGACACGTCTCTGTAGAAGACGCCGCGGACACATACGAGGAAACATTTACGTGATAAAACGCTCTAACTGACGGACAACGTATGAAACCTGTGGATCTAAAAGTATACAATATTATAATTATTATCTACGGTCCGATTCTCACAATCATTTTATCCACGCACGTGCAAACTGTGGAATGAGCTTCCTTCTAAAGTATTCCCGAAGCGCTATGACATGGGGTTCTTCAAAAACCAGGGTAAGTGCGTGTCACTTAAATAAGAATAAATACTCTTGTTTTGAATGGAATATATTACTTAATTAATATATTATTATACTTAGTTAATTAATTTTATTATTGTTATGATTGTTTACGTTGTTTACAATAACCATGCTGGGAAACCAGTGGACAGACCATCTTATGTTAATTGGTTTACAGAGAACAACCCGGATGTCATCACTGCGCTCTCATTTAAGCAACATGACACGTGATATTATGAAGAGCCACTACAGTACACTACTATCAGTGAACAAAACATTTTTCTGTGGACACTCATGCCAAACTCTGCCTTCAAAATGTATGAAAATGATGACAGTAGGTAAGTACGGAGAAACGAGCATGTGACTTTTGCCATTGTCATGTCATTTGACGACCCGTGTGGCGCAATGGTTACCATGCCGGTTCGCCGCACCAAGGGTCCTGGGTTCGATTCCATGAATGTCCAGGAATGTCCTTGTCTAGTGTGTTGTCCATGGCACCCACGACACAGGGAATCCTAGTGTGGGGCTATGAGTGTGAAGTGTTATTTATTTATTTTATTTATTTATTCCCATACATTTTGAAGACAACGTTTGTTGTGAGCTTTTACAGAAAAGAGTTTTGTCTAGAGGCTCTATCCCATTTAGTAATAGCGTCCATTCGCGTGGCGTGGCATGTGGCATTCAAGGTGTCACAAAAAATCAAGTTTCTGTCAGGTTACTCAGGTGGGCACCGGGCATAAAAGATATATTTTTTATTTGCTGTTTATTTAAGAAATATCTGATCTGAAATTACCAGAGTCATGATTTTGTATTTTGCGTCGAATTTTAGTATTCATGACTTGGCATATTAGATATCAGTTTGTATGTCTTTTGCATTATCATTGAATGTCACTATTTACATTGTTTATTATTTATCACTGACATATCGTGTAGAAATACAACTCCACTGCTATGTTTTTTGCTTAGTTATTATTGTAAACTTGATGTTTTTGTACGGTTGTTTATGATTAAAAAACCCTGTTTTGTTTAGAAATAAAAATTAAATGTAAAGGACAATTACTTGATGATTTGTTACTTTACGCCAATGTTTGTATCCCTTCGAAAAACAATTCCTATTGACTGAACGCTGCAGTAACGCACCAAGTAAAATCCCGTATGTTTCCACGTATTGTTTACGTAAAGTAATGTTTATGTCTATTTGTTTACGTGGATGTTATCTGATTTATATAACGTTGTGTGCGAGTGATGCAAACGTGTTACAGATGCATATTATAAGCTTTTAATATTATTTATCTGTAGCCATCTCGTAATATGTTACGTTGGTGGTAGTTATGGTGAAAAGTAGTTTGCATAGGATTATTACCTATAGGAAGCTATAGGCGTGTATTGTTCCTTGTTTTTTAGGTTTTTTTTCTTATACGAGAAAGATCAATCAAAGTAACAAAATGCTAAATAACAAACTGTCAAAGTAGATTTTTTTGTCAAATAATTATAAAGTTGTTGGAACCGAACTCATATTAGAATCTCTTACCTGTTGCTTCATAGCAACTTCTACGTTGCAAACTGAAACAATGGCGTGCATTACACAAAGCAATGGCGTGTACCTACTATAAACTAATTAACCGATCAATCTTATTTGCTTTCGCGATTAGTCACCCTCACAAGGCCGCCATGACAGCTGATCATATCACCAACAATTATTACATAAAGGCCTGATAACCAAAGTGTCACCCTGAAAATTACACCCACAAAGAGATCTAATTGCGATAAATTAAACAAATTATGAACCCAAATTAAAATGTTGTTATTCATAGATAAGGGTTAAGATCTTAAAAATGATGCCAAGTTAGTAATGTCGTGTGAAAACACAACAATATACCCTATTATAACGGCATAAAGTACTTCATTGAAATCTTTTAATGTTGTATTCTCAGCTGATTAAATCTGGCAATATTTGAAGTTGTGGCTTTGAGGGAATTTAAACCATATTGTTGGGTAGCAAGAGTCATGTGAGAGCAAATAGTTGTAGAGCAATTTGAGCACATAATTATTGTCGTGCGACATTGGTTAAGGTTACTAGGTACGGTCAGCAAATTAAAGAATTTTTAGTGTGACACAAAACGGACAGTAGTAAAGGGCAGTTTTAGATAGGTACCAAAATCGTTAAAAAATATGGAGAAGACTATTTTAAGAAATAAGTCATTCATTGAATTTTAGATTTTCGAAAAATCGGATTTTGCCAGATTTGAATTTGAATTTTGAATTGTCTTTAAAATGTTCCAGCAGGTATACCCATTTCTTTTTCAAATATTTTCATCAAAAATTTTTATCCTACGTACTATTAACACAGTAAAGGAATACTGTCGGCGGACAGCCCTAGCGCGCGGCTACGTTCCGCGCGGCCATAGGCAAGTTTTTGGAGAATAGGGCCTAGTTACGTTAATATTACGATAAATGTCATTTGTGTGGATATTCGTTAGTCTTTCACGCAAAAACTACTGAACCTTCATAACTTTCCTCAGTTTACTTAACAGACTTTTTTTGCAGGCAGTACTGTCTTTCACTATAGTTCCGCCCGCAAATACGTGAGGTCAGCAGCAGCTCTCGGAGGAAATGCGCCTCGTGAGGTGTTGTGCTGTGTGACCTGACGTGACGTGACTCAATGGCTCTTACTGGTGTCGCGGATTTACCCACAGATAGTTATGAGAGCCTAGTACATTGAATGTTGGTCTTTTTAACCGACTTCAAAAAAGGAGGAGGTATTCAATTTGACTGTATTTTTTTATGTTCGTTACCTCAGAACTTTCGACTGGGTGAACCGATTTTGATGATTCTTTTTTTAATCGAAAGCTGGTGCTGTCATGTGGTCCCACAAATTTGAACGAGATCTGAGTACCTACAAGTAGATTTTGAGTAATTTTGAAGTCGGTTATTTTTTGTTAGTAAAATTTAGAATATACTAGCTGCCCGGACAAACTTCGTTCTGTCAAGTTTTTTTTTTAGATGTAAGCTATCCTATCTTTCAAGTTGGACCAAACTGCACACGGTGTGCTTTGATTAAAATCGGTTCAGTAGTTTAGGAGTCCATCGCGGACAAACAACGTGACACGTAATTTTTATATATTAAGATTATGTAAAGGTCATCGTTGCTCGTGATCATCAGTTAGGTACACCAAAGGCAACACCTGGCCGGCTAAGAAAAGCTGAAGAGTTTGGTTGAACGCGCTAATCTCAGGAACTACTGGTTCGAATTGGAAAATTATTTTTGAGTTTCATAGTCTATTTATCGAGGAAGGCTATAGGCGTCATCTTATAGCAATATTAGTAGTTACTTTTTTCCACTTTAGCTAGTGTCGTATAGTAAGTCAAATAAACACCGTAGATCTCATTGTGAGGGGACACCCAAGCCTAGCAATAGAAGACTATTTTAGGGAGTTAACATGACAAGAAATAATGTCATTGAATGAAAATCCGCACTTGATCGCTTGATCACGTTGATCACTTGATCACGTTGATCACTTTGGACAGACACAAGCCAGCTCAACTGAGCTATGAGCGCCTCACCCGTGTTATTATTGTGTAAAGGTAAACATTGTGTTAAGTAAACGATTGTTAATGATAGTATCAATTAATCATGTCGCTTCATCCCTGATAGCAACTACTGTCTTCCGCAGTGCATTTCCTACTTCACGACAAACACCGTTCGTGTGAGACTACACTTATGCACTTAGATAAAGAGAATTGCTATTTTTTGCAACTAGAAAATCGTATAGTTACTTATTACTCATCAATGAAAAATTTTATCAGTTTTTGAATCAAATTCTTCGGCGATCAATAGAATAGAATTAAAAGAGTTTTTCGTCATCTACTTTTCATTTAATTTTCAGTATAATTTGATACAAGCAGAGCCCGGCAAAAATATGTTCTGCTCTTCATTTCCAAGTTTTCAGAAATGTATTGTAATGTATAAAATTCGTCCTCATCACAGCGCAGTATAGAATTTGCTCAGCGATATAGAATATGTCCACTGCTCAGTTTTTCAATTCCCTATTAAAAAATTCTAATATTACATAGATTTTCCAAACCACTCTTTATCGGAACAGTTTAAAATAAAACTTAGGTATATGTAAGTTATCATCCATTTCCTAGGCACTATAAACTCGTTAACAGTTTATTTATAGCGTTGTCTTGTCGGTAATACCCTGTTCCTAGGTCATGATGGAGCCTTGAAATTTCTTTACACGATTGCGGAATGATAATTGAGTATCTTAGCTGTTTGTTTGTATGTAAGATTGTCAGTAAATCAGCAATACAGGAAGTAGGAAGCAAATCGTTAGAGAATTGAAATGTTTGTGTTGCCTTATAAATGATCCTTATGAGGTAATTGTTTTTGCTTTATCTTTATACGAGTAACTGCCCTCGCTTTGCTTCGGTTTTCTTATTTTTTTACACCTTTGGTTACATTATTGGAGTTTTATTAAGGATCCCCATTTTTTTTGAAAATATAATATAGCCTATGTCACCTGGGGATAGTGTAGCTTCCCAACAGTGAAAGAATTTTTCAAATGGGTTCAGTAGTTTCGGAGCCTATTCAAGCAAACAAACAATCAAATCTTTCCTCTCTATAATATTAATATAGATTAATTCATTCATTCGTAAATAATAATGATGTGGATACTCAATTTTTTCACCATACAAATTATTTACTAAGGAGCTATTTGAGTAACCGTTAGTGACTCTGAGTTGGGGCATAAGTGAACTTTGGTGGTAAAAGGAGGTCAATTTAATAAGCTATAAATATTGCGAAATTCAAACAATTATTTCTTCCATACAGAATGGTAAATTTAATACGAAAAAGGTACCAATAAACTTGTCCGATTACAATCGAAAAAACTGTATTTCAACACTCATTATGTTAATTTATGAAGATAATTATGAAAATTGATTGGCATTATGATCATTTATGACACATTTTTCTTCTGCAAGAGCCAGAGGTTGACAACCAATGGCATTATTTGCAAATGCTTTCATACTTTTTACACTAATTTTGAGGTGGATCGCCCGTTTGTTGACTGGATACATTAAAAATCCTGTAATGTTTATTTATTTTTTGTAAATCAGCCCTAGCTTCACTTTGGAATACCTATGACGTTATGTTCGCGCCTTAGGGTTCAGAATTGTTTAGATAATTGCTACTAATTTTTCTTAGCCTCTTAGTCAGTCTTTTGCAAAGATCCATCTCATTATAGTTTTATAGCTACTACAGAAAAATTTTTGAATGTTTCCGACTCCTGACCTTAGTTTTCGACAGGACCCTAAAGTAACAGTTTAACGAGTATTTCGACTCATACGAGGAAGGTCACAGTGCGTATGTGTCAATCGTATGGTACCGGTTTTTCCTCAACATTGCCTCAGTTTTATCAAATGTCGCTATTTTTTTCCATGAAAAGGTTGCAACGATGTTACAACTAGTTAACTAGGTTAACCTATGCTTGAAAACTTCGTCATTGAATAATGTTTTAAAAGTAGCCTTTGACTGATTCAGGTAACATGATTACTTTTGAGCAATCAGTTTTCAGTTATGTTCAGTTCAGTTTTATCGGACAAATACAAGCAAATCGATAAAAAAATATCTGTATAAAAATGTAGAAAAAATATATCCTTCTGGTAAGCTTCATTGTTAAAAAAACCCAAGTCCAAAAAAATTATAGTCAACTGTTTCATTTGTCAACCGATTGTCGTTTCATATTTTGTAACTTGAGCGTTATCCGTTTATCAGTAAAAAAATTGGAATCTTTCCCAAGAACTTAACGAAAGCGGACGATAATTATGTAAATTCATTACATTGCTAAAAACCAAGATTCAATAAAGATATATAATTAAATTAATTGAATAAATACAATTGAAATTTCTATAAAACAAACAAAACATGAAAAGATTATTAATTTACGCATTTTTTAAAAAGGTGTTTACTTGTATCTGTGTCACGTTAACTTTTTAAATGTCTCTCGTCGCAAGGCCACATCGACATGGACTGACAAAAATAATTTCATTGTTTTGCAATTATACATATTGATATGTCAAGCCTCATGCCCTAGGGGTATACGTATGACGTAAGGTTTCAATGTAATTCACCAAAAGGCGCGCCGCGGGTTAGCTGTAGGGGCACTTGCACACTGGACTACACTGCACGAACATAAAATATTTATTTATTTAGAACACCCACGTAATGTACACTCCAAAATAGCAAATACTAGGAAAGCACAAGAAATAGATTAGTGTCATTATACTTAAAGGTGTAGACTGCATAATATGTATAAAAAGAGTGATTAAAAATATGTATATGAAAATTGGTAAACTACATAATGTTCAATATTCTACCCATCCATTATCCTCAAGTCAGTTGCCAAGGACCTGTCAAAAACTCTTGATCATGTCAATCGGTAAATTCGTTTAGGAGCTTCAATGCCTCACTCACACACACACACACACACACACACAGAGAGAGAGAAAGAAAGAGAGAGAGAGAGAGAGAGAGAGAGAGAGACCCACAGAAACCTTAAATTCCCAAATTCAACCATTTATCGACAAAAAACTCCATGAGTTTTTACGCTGTCAAGTGCGGCGTCACCTTTACCCCGCAAAGCCGAGAAAAGTTCATTGCAAGCGAAAGAAGGACATTGGACAAGTTGGACATAATTTATGTATGTAGATAACTCGATAAATATTTGTTTCGAGAGCCGATTTTATTGGCTGTCCAAAAAATCGTTTATGAAGTGCGATTAAAATTAATTTTAATTTATTGTAAGCGTTTTAATGCGGACTGTTAAATTGGTAGTTGAAAATAACTGGTTTTTGACTTGTTTTTCGCATGGGAGGCCTGAGTTTCAATGAAATCCTGAAATTATTTATTTATTGTAAGCATGAAAACAATATCATCAAAAACATCGTGAGGAAACATGCATACGTGAATTCATACCTTATTTCTCCATAATGTTCTCGAAGTTAGAAACGCACCGACAGCCGCGGTGGCCGAAAGTGGGAATGTTAATATTGGACATAATATTTAACAATAATAATAGTGTTTTTTTTTTATCATAGTATGTAGCCAATATATTGTTATTTAAGTAATAAATAAAGTGTTCATATTTGTAAACGATATTGTTTTATTTTATTTTATATGCAAAATAGGTAAGTTAGGTGTAAGTATATAAGGTTCAGACGACGTCGCGTCGTCCTGTTATTGACTCCGTCAGCCTGTTTGCTGAGACAAGGGTCCCGGATTCTATTCTCTGTAGAGGCTAACATTTTTTTATGCTCTGTGTAGGCAAACTCGCTGTCATCTGTCTTATTCTCGCTTCCATACTTTTCGTATGATGGCGAAGGAATCTTACTGGCCATGGAACCCTAAAAACAATAAAAATAAACCAAAACCACCATTCAAATGACATCCAAGTATTAAAATTTAATTTATGCGCGACAGAATAGCAGAATTTAATCACTAATTAAAATCAAAAATAAATTTTCAATTTATCACCATCGTTTTATGAATATTTGATATCTGATCAATAGCACCGCCGTGGACTCATTAACTTTGGGGAGTGACATAAACCACGTTAAGTGGACAATAAAAGAATTGTCGGCGTTCTTCAAGTGATCAAATTGTATATTACGTGTGTTTTATATGCTCACAGTGTAAACTTTGTGTTGTTTATTACCTTATATTACAATGTTATTTTGTTTTCGCACCAAAGCGTGAACTTTGAATACAAAATGTTTTCTTCTGTGCGTTAACTATTCATTATGGTATGTTATGCATGTAGCTTAGGCTATATATATACAATATGACATAATTGATGACATTTGCATATTGGTATTTGTAATACTTTTAATATTTTGCCCCGAATTACCCTTAGGGTTGACAGAAGGCAAGACTGAAATATCGGGACAAAACTTCAAAAGGTCGGGATTTGTCGGGACAAAATTTTTTTTTAGAAATAACCAGTAAACGAGCTGACGTCGAAAAAAACGGCGGCGGCAAACGCGTTCTATCGAATCGAGTGCGTTGTCGGGACATTTTGTATTTGTCGGGACTCTGGACATCATGTGAAATGTCGGGACAATCCAGACGAGTCCTAACCATCTGGCAACCTTACCTACCCTATTTTGGATAAGAGTGCTGCCCTATCAGATTTTTTAATGTTTGTTATAAGACATGTGTTCGCATTTATTCAACGAGCTATACCAACATGTATACCTATTGTAAAATACGTGTATACTTAATTGAAAGCTGCAAATACATACGGTACTGTAATATACTCAGGTACTAGTTAGGGGGCGTCCATAAATTACGTGAGGTGTTTAAGGGGGGGAGGGGGTCGAGTCCAATCTCATCTAATCTTACGTTGGAGAGAGGGGGGTCTCGGCAAATATCACGCAATTTTTTTTTCTGATTGAAACAAAAAATATATACTTTGGTCCATTTAATCCAGATTGTACATGCTTAAGATTTAATCTTAAGTGTAATCGTAATACGATTAAGATCATTCACTAAAAAAAAGCACGAAGCAATTATTTTTTTTCTTTTTACAATAACAAGCTAACGCGTTTACGTAAGAAACCCACATTTTAAAAAATCTCACGTGAGATTAGGGGATGGGGGAGGGGGTTGAATAAAATCTCACGACATCTCACCAGGGGGGGAGGGAGGGACAGAAAATTTAAAAAAACACCTCACGTAATTTATGGACGCCCCCTTATGTGTTCGCGCGTTTTATTATCAGTGAATAAACATGGTCACGAAGATTCTACTGGCTATTTCGACACAAGTCAGTCAAGTTCGGATGAGTTTATTTGTCGAATGCGCTGGGCCGAGTAGGCTGGGCTGAGTAGTTGTGCAGTCACGATCGAATCCTAATGTTTACTGATACAGGTGTTTTGATAATAGATCACTTGGTGCAAGCTACAAGCGACACGACCATCTAGTGATTGTCGAGTGGATTGGAGCGGTTATCACCGGTTGAAGCCATTATAGGTAGGTACGAGTAGTTGATGATGGTCAACCAGTGTGTTAAATTCCATGAAATTCAGTTATTGCAATAAGAGTAATTATCTATACATACAAACATAAAATTGGAGTGTCTGTTTGTAATATTAAAATAACCGCTTTTTACAAAGTGCAATTGGATGTATACACGGTACATATACCAAAATAACATTTTTTACATTTTTTGTCTGTCTGTTTGTTTCTGCTAATCTCTGAAATGGCTGGACCAATTTTGACGGGACTTTCACTGACAGATAGCTGATGTAACAACTTTTATTTTAGAAAAAAATAGGATCAATGAATAAATTAATAATATTAAATACCACGTGGACGAAGTCGCGGGTAACAGCTAGTCTTTCATATTAATAATAAAAACATTATTATTAGTAGGACTAGCAGGATTTTATGTGATTATTATATAACACTACACACTCATAGCCCCACACTAGGACACAAAGACACGTTCATACACATCCAGACGGAGAACCGAAAAATTTGAAACTCGCTGGGAACCAACTCCAGAACCCTTCAAACGCCCATCCGGTTTGATAACCCTTACTCCACGTGGGTAGTCAAAACACATGAAATTAATTGAACAACCCACAAACAACTACGCTATCAGTTACCAGCAGTTAAACCAGCCATTAAATTAATACTAATAGTTAGATTCCAAGTTATCGATGCCGATAATTATAGCTAACACAATTTTACATTTGTTTACATAATCCTTACGTAATGGCCAATCTGTCGCCCGGCTGTCTTCAATTAAATATTTATAGCTTCGGTTTTCTGAAAACTGGTCAAGTGTTCTCTATAACTTCGGGTTCTGTATAACGTCTAAATATTTCGAGACTTAAATGGAGGTGTAAAGTATCCTTTCAAATCAAATCAAAATCTTTTATTCATGTAGGTATTGTGTGGATTTTTTAACATGTTTTTTTATTCTACCAGCATTTCAGAAAGGTTTGTTATGGAGATGAATTGGAGAAAAGAAACTTCTCAGCACATCTTTACAATTCTTTCGAATTCTTACGTATCTCTCACTTAATAATTTATGTAGGTATTTACCTTATTGTTTGCATGTCACGGAACATACAAAGAAATTGGAAAAACATAAATTAAAAAAGAATGTACCTAGGTCTTATTACCACCTAACGATTACCATGAAGCATAGCAATAAAACATATGAATGAATACAAAAATAATATTTGTAGGGACGAGGATAGTACCGTACATTAAATCAGCAAAGAGCATGAAAGACACCAAAATAGTTATCATTTAAAAAAGTAATAACCAACTTTTATAATTATCCCAGTTATTATATTTTAACGTATTCAAATTGAATAAAATAATTCAGAATGCAATGGGAAAAGATGGTACAGCGCTTCGTATTAAAGTCATATAAGTAAAGTTATACCTGAATGGTTTTGTATACAAGATGCGGAACCCTAAAATTCCCTAGCTACGGGAATATTTTTAGCAGTCGAGCATTGTTAGTGGTTCGCGCTAATGGACTGTTTTTGTTGAATAAGTATCAGATAAGATATCTCGTTATACGAAATAACCTGTGCAATTAAATTATAAAGGTTTAGCTCATAAACACGAACCATCTTTGGCACGTTAGACTTAATAAGGCTGGCGACATCGACACTGGGAAATCAGGCTGTGATTCGTATAATGTTGCTTTACAAATACGTAAAAAAATTCGTAAAGTATGACCTTAGATACAAAAAGTATGGTGGTCACTCACGGTCAGTCCATCGCGTCAAATGGCGTGATATACAGCCAAAATTTGATCGTGAATGTGAAAAACTGATGGCGTGATAAAAAAATCTGTATGTCCAATCGCGCCATTTTGACATAATATGTCATTTGGAGCCACGCCAAATGGCGCGACCGTGAGTGGCCACCCTTAGGGTAGGAAACATGCTCATTACTAGCACACGAGCATGTGCAATGGACCTATAAGCATGCTAAGAATAAGCATGCTGATTTTTAGCATGCTGAAAATTCGATCATCATTCGTTACATTTATTTATTTTTATGTAAGAAACATTCTCATAAGCTACTTGCAGTAGGTACATAAGGAAATAGAAATGTAAATTATAGTACAAGAATAGCATCGCATACAATTAAATGAATAATTGACTGCTTGTTTAATTAATTCGTTCGTGTGGTATTAATGATTAATTAACAATTTCAGAATAATAGGGGTTATAAAGTATTGTTACATAAAGTTTAATAGGTAACTTGAATCGAGAATTGTTTCAAAATAGGATAAAATTGAAAAACATTAATTTATTTCCGTGATTTTTGAAGTGAAAACTTCTTTAGTACGGGGGTGACTTGAAATTTTATGAAACGAAACTGTCCAGTGGAGACTAGAAATGAGTGGAGACTGACTTGAAATTTTATGAAACGAAACAGTCCAGTGGAGACTAGAAAGGAGTGGAGACTGGAGTTGAGCGGAGACTAGAGTTGAGCGGAGCGGAGTGGAGCGGGTCGGAGCGGGGCGGAGCGGGGCGGAGCGGAGCGGAGTGAAGTAGATTAGTGAAACCTACATTTATCATCTTCCCGTTTAACATTCGTCTCATTATCTTGAAAACAAAAATTTTGAAGGTTTCACTTCTACCACGTGTGAATTGCACACATTTTAATTTTAAGTAGTACCTAATTATTGGGGTTAATCATTTAAAATAAGTACCTAAACAACTGTTTTGGATGCTGGTAGGTACCTAACTGCCTAGTTTTGCTCTACGATAAAATTGATCAAGAACTCCTTAAGTCTCAATGAAGATGTGTCCATAATCGCTCCGCTTATGACTCACGCCATGACATAAGCCGCGTATAGACCTTAAGTACAGAGTAGGTATGTTGTTGTGATCTTGACCTTATTATATTTTGGCATTGAAACTATCGCGAATGGATATCGTGAGTGACATGCCGGGTCGCTCTTTAGGGTTCCGTGAGATAAATCGTTTCGTGAAGGCTTCACTTTGAGCTTTCGAGCTTTATAAAAAAACTTTATTTTTAAAAGCATTTTATAAGATACGCGAGTACAATCAAAATGTGATAATGATACTGCGATAGTTAGGGACTGTGTGCAGTGTTCAACGCCCTCCAGTAACACAGTTTCAGAATATTTCACACACATAGCTATTGAGTTGTGCAGGTTTCCTCACGATGTTTTCCTTCACCGAAGCAAGTGATAATTAACTTCTAATACGCACATAATGTTTGATAATTAGACTGCGTGCCAGGATTTGAACTCGAGCCCCTGCGTTCGGGAGACAACGTTCAAACCGCTAGGCTGTTGCTGCTTCCTAAAGATAAAGTAAAAATGTTCTGTAAGATAGCAGTGACCTAAATCGTTTTAATTCAAGAGAAGACTTAATCCAGTAGTCTCCTAATCATAAAAGAGGAAGATAAGCTAGAAAGAGTAATAAAAGAGTTGTAGTAAAGTTTTAGCAGAACTTTAGTTCGATTCAGTTGAACATGCTAAAACAACTAAGTAGCAATTTAATGAATCAATCAAACCTCATGTGTAACATTTGATTAATGATTTAATGGTAACTGATCGCTAGAGGTGGGGCCACTTGCCTTGTGTAAACGGTTCTCAGAAGTTAATAACAGGTCAACGGTTTTATTAATAGATAAGGTGATTGCTCCAGTGATCGAAAATACTTCGTTATTTCTTAAGACTTAAATAAAAAATTAAGGTACGCTGTGTAAAAATTTCAACTGAAATAAACAAAAATTTGAAGAGATAAATTTTATTTTATATTTTATTAAAAATAAAAACGACAAAAAGAGACTTGCGTAGATTATAATAATTATTATAATATGAAAAATATTTTTTCAGGGTACCTCCGCTCAGGTAACGTGAGGAATGAGAATGATTTTTTTTTGTCACATACCACATAATGTGTATATTGTCACCCGAATTGTCACCGAAATGACTGATTAATATTCTATTTCAGGGTTTTTAAAAACAATTTTCGAAAATATTCTATTCCAACCGTTCTCTGAACTGTCCATTACCGGTACAATTACCATATAATATCTGTGTCGTAAATAATGAAGTATACGGTTTATTACCAGTAAGGGCAAAAAAGATGTTTATAATTATTAAAATTTATTTGATAATGTACAAGATGATATTGATGATTGGCACACGAGATAACTAGTTGGTGAAAAGGTGCTCATAAGGTCACGGAAAATAAAGGATACTGGTTTTTCAGAGTCCTAGAGAATTTATACTAATTAGTGAAAGGTTGCCTAGATTTTTGTTACTCTTGCACGCGAAAACTACTGAACGGATAATAACAATAAATGGTATTTATTTTCCCGGAAAACGCTGGCAGAGTGCTAGTTATCCATAACAGTGACAAAGCACACACGCTCACACACCACACCACATACACACACATAGACACAAACACACACATGCAAGAATGCATGCCGGACACTATCCTTAACTTATTGTTAGTTTAGTATTTAAGTGATGTAAAAATCTTATGAGAAATAAAGATTATTTAAACCGAACTTCATAGGTCATGCAGTTTGGACATTTGGTATAAATAATTCTTGACAAAAAAAACTGACTTCAAAATAACTCAAAAATTACTTATCAGATCTAGCTCAAATTTAAGTGGGAGCACAAGCACCAGCTTTCGATTAAAAAAAGAATCATCAAAATCGGTCCACCCAGTCGAAAGTTCTGAGGTAACAAACATAAAAATACAGTCGAACTGAATATCTCCTCCTTTTTTGAAGACGGTTAAAAATCAGAAAAATGATGGATATAACTCATGTGACACATAACGATTGGTTTGATATAATATTTATGTAATTCTGTAAATAATTTTTTTTAATACAATTCTACGCACATATTTGTATTCATTCTTATTTCTTGAGAAAAAGTGTAATTATTAGGATTCGTTGTGACTTCATGTTACACAATATAGTTGCTTGGGTGGAAATCGAACCCAGGACCCTTCGCTTTGCAAGTAGGGTCACCAACTATTTTCGTTATGATATTTTAAATATTTTGTCTGCATGTATAATGCATTAAAACTATATCTCTCAATGTCATATCTATCTACATAACATATTACAGAAAAAATGTAACGCATTCAAATAAAAAAAATGAAAAAATAATATTTTGCTACTTATTACATTTCATTATACCGTGTGTATACTTTTAATTACTTTCCCATACATGTGACTTGTTTGACCTTACTTCCTTCCGTTGTCGACATTGGGAAGCAAATGGCAGCACTACTTAAGAATTGATTCACATTGCATTCCCAAATAACATATTCAGCAAACCCAACCTTATCGCCTTGCAATACAGTGGCTGATTGTATGAATACCTCGTTTCAACTGTAAAGATAAATTGGTATTGTTGTTCATACATATGATTACCGTTTATAGGTACGAATACATACTACGAATGGTAAGGTCGGCATATGGCTCGGAAACTCGATGTGCGGCTTTTTTTGCTGTCTGTCTTGTGTCAGGAGCGTAACCTTTGCATAAATGATTGGTAAATAAATTTATTGAGCATTTGATTGTATGGCGCGTATGAGGTTTTAATAGCTTCTTCCTTCTTGGTTCTATGGTAGCGCCGCTGGCGATTGCTAGGATTGAATTACAACCCAGTTGACTAATTAACTAATTATTCAATTTAATTATTGAAATTGAAAATGAAAGTAAGCTAACGTAAGGAACAATAAGTTAACTAATAGAGGCAAATATTTAATAGGTGACAAATACGTATTGTGTGACATCGTTTAAAAAAGTGATAAAAAGACAATTTATACGTAACTGAATGAATGAAACTTTCTTTCGTTTTCTTACTTTTCTTCTCTCTTGGCAACGCATCAGTGATACCTTTAGTTTTGCTAATGTTCATAGGTGACGATACCCACTTACCATCACGTGGGTATTCAGCTCGTTTGTTGGCTATTTCCATAAAAAATAATTAAAATGTGTGCAATTCAAACGTCGTAGAAGTGAAACCTTCAAAATTTTTGTTTTCAAGATAATGAGACGAATGTAAAATTTCAGGAAGATGATAAATGTAGGTTTCACTACTCCACTCCGCTCCGCTCCGCTCCGCCCCGCTCCGCTCCGCCCCGCTCCACTCCGCTCCGCCCCACTCCGCTCCGCCCCGCTCCGCTCCGCCCCGCTCCACTCCGCCCCGCCCCGCCCCGCTCCGCTCCACTCAACTCCCCTACCCTACCCTTGTAAAATGCTTCCTATCTCACTTTAGAATTTGTGTTTGTCTCTTTTTACTGGACAGTTTCGTTTCATAAAATTTCAAATCACCCCCGTACTAAAGAAGTTTTCACTTCAAAAACGTAAAAATAACAGATGGGGAAAAAGACTGCGTAAGGAACCCTGTTGATAATAGGTGACATGTTGACATGTTAGTCATTTCTGTACTCCCTTAACGATTTCCTCCGCGGCAAGGTTCCTTCCTGCAACATTTAGTATGTCTAGGTCATCCAGATCACACACACTCACACTCACACTCACACTCACACACGCCTGTCACATCACACATGTGAGGAGGTAAATGCGCTTGCGCTTATCGGGTTCTGCGTATTCTTATTAATATGTTAAAGTGTGACTAATGTGTTTATGTCTGTAGGTAAACCTAAATACGGTACTGTAATAGACTGATAGCTGTTACTATCATACAATTCATACATATAAATAAATTGCGCTTGTGGCTTCGCCCGCGGAACAGTGGTTTCACCAACATTTTAACGTCCAAATCATCCCACAGGAATGTATCGTACATATAAACATGATAAAAGCTCTCTTGTTTTTAAAGTCCGGACATGAGTCTGTCTGTGTACCAAGTGATTGACATCTCAAATAAATAAATAATATTCTTTACTAGTCCGATGTTCCGACGAGAATCGATCGACGAAAGTAGCAATACTTTCGTCGTTATGACAATCATTGCCAATTGCAATAGCAAAATATGGCCGGGGCTTTTAGCTATTTTGGTTTTTTTGCACCGTAAACAAATCCTACGTGATTGTACAATATATCACTCCAATTTATTTATACAAGAGGTCAACTCCCGACCTTGTTTGTCCAGATTAGAACAGCTTAATAATCTTAACATCGCAAAACTAACATTATAATTAAGATTATAGTTATGTTATTGTAATGTTATTAAATGTAAATACCGATTAATGTTGATATTGTTATTGTTATTGGCAATATGTGCGGTCGATGTGGTTTTTGATATTGTAATGAGTATTATCGTGTTATCAGTAGGGGCCGTGCCAGGTACGATCACTGATAAGAAGCTGATAAGATTGATTGATAACTTCGAAGTGTGGAATGAGAATTCGGATTGTGACCTTCGATTAGTTTTAGGGTTCCCTTAGTATATTTGGTGTCTGTTTTCGTTTGTCGTATAAGATTTTCTATATTATGTACATCAATAAATTTTCACCAAAAATTATTAAGAACCATCTTGATACTTAGTTATCTTCAGCTTTCAAACAAAAACCACATCATAATCGGTATATTCGTTTGAAACTAATTATTAGGTGTTCTGTGCGTTTGAAGCTACGATGCCACGACAGACACTGAAACTTAACACATCAAAGTTTGATGATCAAACTATATATAACACATCAAACTATATTACACATAAAACTCAAACTTAAAACATCCTTTAACTATTGTTGGTTGGTTAAATTACATTGGCAATTCCCACAAGGATTTTTACTTAAAATCATTAGATACTAATACCTCATAAAAAAATATATTTTTGAAGTGAAAACTTCTTTAGTACGGGGGTGACTTGAAATTTTATGAAACGAAACTGTCCAGTGGAGACTGGAGTTGAGCGGAGCGGAGCGGAGCGGAGTGAAGTAGATTAGTGAAACCTACATTTATCATCTTCCCGAAATTTTACATTCGTCTCATTATCTTGAAAACAAAAATTTTGAAGGTTTCACTTCTACCACGTGTGAACTGCACACATTTTAATTTTTTTCTTCATAAATCAAAAACAGATACTTAATATTATTAAAACGGTTCGGTCTTGACCTATTATTTAATGAAATAAAGTCCTAGACATACACAGGACATTAAACCAAATGACATTTTATCTGGCTCGTTAATCAATTATAATTGACCAATCAATCAACAGTTTGGTAACAGCTGGTTAGGGAGCAGTTGGGCTCATAGTAGTAACTTGTCCAGTTACTGTGAAAATTAGGGTGTCTTTAACGTGTTCCGGCTAAGAAGTCTGGATATTATGTTCTGATGTTCTATCTGTGCCCCACGATTCATCAACGATTAGCGCGAGATGAAAAGCCCACTTACCATCAGCTGACTCCTCAGCTCGTTTGTCAGCTATTCACATAAAAAAGGTTTCTAGGGGACAGAGGCGTAACTACCGCCTTATCAGCCGTATCAATTATACGGGGCCCCCATACGCCCGATATACGTATCGGGCCCCCACTAACACTCCAAAAAAAAGCTCGCCAACGGCCTACGACCGCTACAGTTGACACTCATATTTTTTTAATAACGCTTCACACTAGGATTCCCTGTGTCGTGGGTGCCATGGACAACACACTAGACAAGGACATTCATACCCAGACCGAGAACAGAAATTCAAACTCATCATTCAAATTTCCGACTCGCTGAGAATCGAACCCAGGACCCTCGGTGCGGCGATCCGGCATGGTAACCATTGCGCCACACGGGTTGGCCAGCATATCAGACCATATGAGTCCTGAAGAAATTATCGGGTTTCTGCGGGATACAGAAGCCTCAGGGCCGGTCAGACTGGGAACTCAATCTGGGAATCTTAAGCAGTGAACGTATATAGGCCAGTTGATGACTGGATAGTGGATGTCAATATCGCTTATCGCGTCGACAGCCTCGGTGGCGCAGTAGGCAGCGCGTAAGTCTCATAATCTTAAGGTCGTGAGTTCGATCCTCACCCGGGGCAAGTTTTTTTATTTTCTTTTTTATAAAACCAAGGTACTTTGGTACTGCACTGGTAAATAGGAGGAAAATATTAAAATAATTA
This sequence comes from Thymelicus sylvestris, assembly GCA_911387775.1. Taxonomy (NCBI): domain Eukaryota; kingdom Metazoa; phylum Arthropoda; class Insecta; order Lepidoptera; family Hesperiidae; genus Thymelicus; species Thymelicus sylvestris. Next base: position 35,176,416 of record OU426885.1, on the reverse strand, counting down.
CTTTATAAATAAAATTCTAATATTTCAAAGTTCTAGATTTTTGTCTGTGCGTTTGATTCCGCTCATCCCAGATACATTCAACTATATTTTGAATTCGGTTTTTCCTTACGTTTTAACTGATTGGAGTAACATCAACAGAAGTTCTATTGCCTGGAGCAACACCTGAATTTTGTATCAAGTCAATGAAAAGAATTCCGTCTACTAACGGTACTTTTTAACCGACTTCAAAAAAAGGAGGAGGTTCTCAATTCGACTGTATTTTTTTAATGTTTATTACCTTAGAACTTTGGACTGGGCGAACCGATTTTGATGATTCTTTTTTTAATCGAAAGCTGGTGGCTGTCATGTGGTCCGACATAAATTTGAACGAGATCTGACAAGTAGTTTTTGAGACTTTGAAGTCGGTTATTTTTTGTTAGTAAAATTTAGATTATATGAGTATGGCTTAATAAATATAATTAAGACATTAGTTTCATCAGCGAATCGAGGTTCGTTAATTAGCTAGTAAATAAATAATATTACCTGTTAATCATCATAACATACAATTAAATTATATAAATTACTGTGTTGCGTTGATATCCATGTCAGAAAGCTATCAACCTTGCTCCCATCTAGGGTTGTCCAATTGTCCATCGCTTGTTCATTTTCGATTTCGAACTTACAATTTTGTGTCATTATTCGAGAGCAGCCGTATTACAATCCTACGGCGGATAGGTGTTGTAAGAGACGACTAAATCCGGCCCGCTGGTGGTAGGGCCCCTCAAGTATATTGGTAATATTGATTTTAATTTTTCATTAGTACCATTATTACTATTATTATTTCTCCATGGGGTTCGCCTGGTTAGCTACCACCCTTCAGCATGAGTCAGCCGCCAAACGACTCGTCGTGTTCCGGCTGGGGGCATAAAGAGCCAGTTCGTTCTTTCTTTTTTTAGGGTTCCGTAGCCAAATGGCAAAAAACGGAACCCTTATAGATTCGTCATGTCTGTCTGTCTGTCTGTCTGTCTGTCAGTCTGTCAGTCTGTCTGTCTGTCTGTCTGTCTGTCTGTCCGTCCGTATGTCACAGCCACTTTTTTCCGAAAATTGGTTTGAACGAGATCTAGTAAATAGTTTTTTTTTAATACTTTAATACGTCATAAATTGTAAACCGCAATTTACCTCGATCAAAGTTACAACGAACTTCAAGAACTTTTATATTATGTTACTTGCTGCTACGGAACCCTTCATGGGCGAGTCCGACTCGCACTTGGCCGCTTTTTCTCTTTCTTGTCTGGCAACGCATAATATGATGTGTTTGGTGTTGCTAATGTCCATGGGCGACGATAGCCACTTATCATCAGGTGGATCGTCAGCTCGTTTTCCGGCTATTTCCATTAAAAAAATCTTTATTACCTGGTATCTGTCAAAGTAACCATCATCCTGTCACCATCCAATTACCGATCACGCCTGCTGTTAATGCATAACTCGGTCGATTTTAGAGTTGACAAGTCAGACTACGAGCATTGTCAGTTACAGATTGATAACTTCGAGCCCTCTGCCCCCTCTCTACTCTGTATGTCTTATGAAACATTTTATAGCTACTCTGTAATTCTAATGCAGATAATAAGCAGTAGATATTGCACAGATTAACAAACAAGGAAGTTGCACTGCTACAGAATAAAATTAGTGACCGTTGCGTTCGTCTAACGAGCTGTCGAGTTTTATTTTTTACCGGCTAAGTTAAAAGGAGGGAAATGGTGCATTAAACGTGCTTTAAACCCTCTTGCATGATAGTTTAGCACACATGCACAAATATTTAAATACTTACATACATTGCACATGCTTGTGTGCTACTAACTAGCATGACTTGTGTAAACAGGTCATTATGATTTGAGCCTATGGCCCGTGCTAATAAACCAATCTCGGCTTAAGAGCACGATGTTTCGAATGTCACTTTTTAATATCTTAATATATATAAATTACGTGTCACGTTGTTTGTCCGCGATGGACTCCTAAACTACTTAACCGATTTTAATCAAATTTGCACACCGTGTGCAGTTTGATCCAACTTGAAAGATAGGATAGTTTACATCTCAAAATAAAGAAAAACTTTTGACAGAACGAAGTCTGTCCGGGCAGCTAGTGAATTGATATATTTCAGCATCTTATATCGAAGATTGAGATCGCAGAGATTATAAGATCGGTTTATTTATACGGGCCTAAGATTCCCTGTGTCAAAGATTGAATTTTACCACGATCATACCAATAGTCAAATAAATCGAACCTGTACTGCATTCACCACCGTTTTAAGGCCAATTATGTTTATTGTAAATATTGTTTTTACATAAGTAACTGAGGTTTTTTTTTTTAAGTGAGGTCAATGTTTACTATCACAATGCTAAAGTTCTCTATCATAATACCTGTAACGAAATCGCGGGAAACTAGCCTTCGGAGTAAGAGAAATCGGATCATTTCGCCTCGGTCACATATCAGAGTATACGGTGTTTCTTTACCTGTACTAATATTATCCTACTAATCCTACTAATATTATAAATGCGAAAGTTTGGATGTTTGGATGTTTGTGTTGCAATCACGCAAAAACGGCTGATCGGATATAGATGAAATTTGGCACACAGGTAGTTTAATACCTAGAATAATATATAGGATACTTTTTATCCCGAGACATTGATCTATTCCCGAGGGAGAAGAAGTAAACTAAATGGTAAAAGGAAAACTGTTTTGACGTTTGTCATCACAGTGACATTAGAAAACTCAACAGCTGATTATTGAATAAGTGATTAAATTAAATTGGTTCATTGTGTTTATTTACAAACATATAAAAATTTGCGGTGAGGCACATTGTGATCATTTTTATCATGCAATGGAAGCTTTAGTAACCATCGATCTCGTGTAAAATCAAGTAAAACAAACACAACATTTTTTACGCAAAATGAAGGCTGCTTACACATCAGCGTTTGTCGAGCGTTCCTAACGCTAAACGCTTGATCGATGAACTATAAAAAAAAAATTATGTTGAGTAAGTATTCGTAGCTTATCAAGGTTTTTCCTAGATTTAAATATGAAGTGCAGTTGAAATATTATATTATATCGTATCAGGTTTAATAAAAAGCAAAAAAAAATATCAAATTTGGTTTTCAATATTCGTAAATATCTGCCTATATTTTTTTATTTACCTTATAGAAATAAATATTGATTTTTTTAACTTATTTAGCAAATCATTATCCACGTGTGTCGGATGAACGCGTACGCTTATAAAATCCTAGTGTGGTGTCGGCCTTATGTCAATTCGGCCTTATGTCAATATTTCTTTATTTTTTTATTGCTGTGCATGCATATAACCAGTGCTTTAGCTGAACACTACAAACCTTAAAAAGTTTTTAATAAACAAGACCGTTACTATACAATGGTTTTAGGTAGAAATAGATTCGTTGTTTATGAAGCGATTTTCATGATTTTTTTATTGTAGGTACTGGGAATTTACTCAAGTTGGTCAATATAGTGAGACTATGGATTCTGGATGTAAAGAGTGAGCTTCTCAGTCGAAGGGAATAACTGAACCGTATTTAAATATGTTCGCTTGCCGACGGCTTTAAATATGACGATTGCATATCATAGGGATGTGAATGTTGAGGTGGATGTGTGGAGTGACGAGAATGGATAAAGTAAGGAATGAGTATATTAGAGGAAGTTTGAGAGTGGCAAAAATTACAAAAAAGTTAAAAGGGAACTGAGTATACTGTACAGCTTGCATGCCGACGAGGTAAAATAAGAGGATTGTATGTTTATATTGACCAACTATTGTAACCTTATTTGCGCAAATAAAGAATTTGAATTGAATTGAGTATCCCGGTATGGGCACGTGTTGAGGCGAGAGGAAACGCATGTGACGAGAAGAGTGATGGATATGAATGTGATGGATAGACGAAGGGGACGAGGACGACCAAAGAAAAGATGGATGGATTGTGTTACAGATGATATGAAAGATAAGAGAGTTAGTGTAAAGATGACGTCTGATAGGGAAGTGTGGAAGAGGAAAACATATAGCGCGGACCCCAAATAAAATTGGGAAATGGGCAGGATGATGATGAATATAAACACTGTAAAACCCGACGCATAGACAAATAGTTTTGAAGTGAAAATTTCTTTAGTACGGCGCGGCGGCGGTGATTTGAAATTCGATGAAACGATACTGTTCAGTGGAGACTGGAGTTGAGTGGAGACTGGAGTTGAGTGGAGACTGGAGTTGAGTGGAGACTGGAGTTGAGTGGAGACTGGAGTTGAGTGGAGACTGGAGTTGAGTGGAGACTGGAGTTGAGTGGAGACTGGAGTTGAGTGGAGACTGGAGTTGAGTGGAGGCTGGAGTTGAGTGGAGGCTGGAGTTGAGTGGAGACTGGAGTTGAGTGGAGACTGGAGTTGAGTGGAGACTGGAGTTGAGTGGAGACTGGAGTTGAGTGGAGACTGGAGTTGAGTGGAGGCTGGAGTTGAGTGGAGGCTGGAGTTGAGTGGAGGCTGGAGTTGAGTGGAGACTGGAGTTGCGTGGAGACTGGAGTTGAGGGGAGACTGGAGTTGAGTGGAGACTGGAGTTGAGTGGAGACTGGAGTTGAGTGGAGACTGGAGTTGAGTGGAGACAGACTGGAGTTGAGTGGAGACTGGAGTTGAGTGGAGACTGGAGTTGAGTGGAGACTGGAGTTGAGTGGAGACTGGAGTTGAGTGGAGACTGGAGTTGAGTTCAGACTGGAGTTGAGTGGAGACTGGAGTTGAGTGGAGACTGGAGTTGAGTGGAGACTGGAGTTGAGTGGAGACTGGAGTTGAGTGGAGACTGGAGTTGAGTGGAGACTGGAGTTGAGTGGAGACTGGAGTTGAGTGGAGACTGGAGTTGAGTGGAGACTGGAGTTGAGTGGAGACTGGAGTGGAGTGGAGACTGGAGTGGAGTGGAGACTGGAGTGGAGTGGAGACTGGAGTGGAGTGGAGACTGGAGTGGAGTGGAGACTGGAGTGGAGTGGAGAGTGGAGTGGAGACTAGAGTGGAGTGGAGTGGAGTAGTAAAACCTACAATTATCATCTTCCCGTAATTTAATTCGTCTCATTATCTTGAAACCAAATTTTTTGAAGGTTTCACTTCTACCACGTGTGAATTGCACACAACTTTTTTTTAATTTTAAGTGAATGCTTGACTACAATCCCACCTGATGGTAAGTAGCGATGTAGTCTTGGTTTATTATTGGATCTATTTAGTACATAAATATATATTTTCATACCTTTCATACTTTAAGTATGATAATGATCATGTTTCGCGATGACCCGCGATGATTGCAAGGAAAATACTTAATTTGGCATACTTTTAATTTTAAATCATAGTTTAACGGTATAACAAACTGCAACTTCATCGGCGTAAATAAGGTCCACAGACAAATGAGTCTTATTTTTGACTACGGAATCGTGTAATTTTTTAGCGATATAGTCGATATGGCTAAGACGCTATATAATTTTAGCTACTAAAAGATATGCATGGGGCAACCTCACTCTTGCCACTCTATGGAGTACATAAAACACTGAGTCTCTTCGTTTCGTTTCAATGCCCTTAATAACGATATCAATGGTTCTGCTGTTTGTTCTAATTGCGGAATAAATTTATAGTTTTCCTCCAGAATAATAGTTGTTCTTCTATTTTCTGCGCATCGCAAAATTTACACCATTTGTTAATTTTATCCCTTTTTAGAAGCTTTTGGCTATTGAGATTCGCGTGTTGTGACTCGCATCATACTCTAGCAACAGCCCGTCTCCGTCATTCTATTTCATGAGCATGTTGCTCACGTCGTTTACCTGCATGTTCCGGCGTAGCAGATCTCAAGCTTGCTGAAATTATGCCTCACGACGTTTCCTTTGATTTTTATGACCCTTACGCAGCTCGCTGGTACGCCAAATAATGAGCATGGTGCTGGTGTCGATGATGTGCCTGTTTAAGCAGCTCTTAAGGTAGCCTGCTGCTGAACTTCTTCCTCACGACACGCCCTATGATTTTTTCGAATCTTTAGCAACTTGCTAGAACACGAAATAATAAGCATATCGTCGACATCATTCTTTGGAATGAAAAGCAGGATACTGTAAGTTTAATTCCCAAACATCCAAACATCTAAACCTAACATCTAAATTTTAGTAGGATCTGGATCTAATTCTAAACTCTCGCGGACGAAGTCGCGGGTAGAAGCTAGTTATTAATAAAGAAGAAAGATTTGATTGTTTGTTTGCATTCAATAGGCTCCGAAACTATTGAACCGATTTGAAAAATTCTTTCACTGTTGGGAAGCTACACCCGGGTGACATAGCCTATGTTATTATTATATTATTTAGATTTTCATAAGAAATGGGATCCTTAGGTAATAAAACTCCAATAATGTAACCCAAGATCTAAAAAAATAAGAAAGCCCAAGCAAAGCGGGGGCGGCTATTCGTATAATATAATTATGATTTATCTAAATAACAAACATCTAGTCGCTTACTTTTATTTTCATTCTACCCCAGCTTCTCCTAAATGAAAAGATTCCCATTTTTATGGAAATAGCCAACAAATGAGCTGAAGATCCATCTATCGTCGCCCATTGACATCAGTGACACAAACTGCATTATCACGGAAAATGGATTTTATTATAATACTAGCTTCTACCCGCGACTTCGTCCGCGAGAGTTTAGAATTAGATCCAGATCCTACTAAAATTTAGATGTTAGGTTTAGATGTTTGGATGTTTGGGAATTAAACTTACAGTATCCTGCTTTTCATTCCAAAGAATGATGTCGACAATATGCTTATTATTTCGTGTTCTAGCAAGTTGCTAAAGATTCGAAAAAATCATAGGGCGTGTCGTGAGGAAGAAGTTCAGCAGCAGGCTACCTTAAGAGCTGCTTAAACAGGCACATCATCGACACCAGCACCATGCTCATTATTTGGCGTACCAGCGAGCTGCGTAAGGGTCATAAAAATCAAAGGAAACGTCGTGAGGCATAATTTCAGCAAGCTTGAGATCTGCTACGCCGGAACATGCAGGTAAACGACGTGAGCAACATGCTCATGAAATAGAATGACGGAGACGGGCTGTTGCTAGAGTATGATGCGAGTCACAACACGCGAATCTCAATAGCCAAAAGCTTCTAAAAAGGGATAAAATTAACAAATGGTGTAAATTTTGCGATGCGCAGAAAATAGAAGAACAACTATTATTCTGGAGGAAAACTATAAATTTATTCCGCAATTAGAACAAACAGCAGAACCATTGATATCGTTATTAAGGGCATTGAAACGAAACGAAACGAAGAGACTCAGTGTTTTATGTACTCCATAGAGTGGCAAGAGTGAGGTTGCCCCATGCATATCTTTTAGTAGCTAAAATTATATAGCGTCTTAGCCATATCGACTATATCGCTAAAAAATTACACGATTCCGTAGTCAAAAATAAGACTCATTTGTCTGTGGACCTTATTTACGCCGATGAAGTTGCAGTTTGTTATACCGTTAAACTATGATTTAAAATTAAAAGTATGCCAAATTAAGTATTTTCCTTGCAATCATCGCGGGTCATCGCGAAACATGATCATTATCATACTTAAAGTATGAAAGGTATGAAAATATATATTTATGTACTAAATAGATCCAATAATAAACCAAGACTACATCGCTACTTACCATCAGGTGGGATTGTAGTCAAGCATTCACTTAAAATTAAAAAAAAGTTGTGTGCAATTCACACGTGGTAGAAGTGAAACCTTCAAAAAATTTGGTTTCAAGATAATGAGACGAATTAAATTACGGGAAGATGATAATTGTAGGTTTTACTACTCCACTCCACTCCACTCCACTCTAGTCTCCACTCCACTCTCCACTCCACTCCAGTCTCCACTCCACTCCAGTCTCCACTCCACTCCAGTCTCCACTCCACTCCAGTCTCCACTCCACTCCAGTCTCCACTCAACTCCAGTCTCCACTCAACTCCAGTCTCCACTCAACTCCAGTCTCCACTCAACACCAGTCTCCACTCAACTCCAGTCTCCACTCAACTCCAGTCTCCACTCAACTCCAGTCTCCACTCAACTCCAGTCTCCACTCAACTCCAGTCTCCACTCAACTCCAGTCTCCACTCAACTCCAGTCTCCACTCAACTCCAGTCTCCACTCAACTCCAGTCTGAACTCAACTCCAGTCTCCACTCAACTCCAGTCTCCACTCAACTCCAGTCTCCACTCAACTCCAGTCTCCACTCAACTCCAGTCTCCACTCAACTCCAGTCTCCACTCAACTCCAGTCTGTCTCCACTCAACTCCAGTCTCCACTCAACTCCAGTCTCCACTCAACTCCAGTCTCCACTCAACTCCAGTCTCCACTCAACTCCAGTCTCCCCTCAACTCCAGTCTCCACTCAACTCCAGCCTCCACTCAACTCCAGCCTCCACTCAACTCCAGTCTCCACTCAACTCCAGTCTCCACTCAACTCCAGTCTCCACTCAACTCCAGTCTCCACTCAACTCCAGTCTCCACTCAACTCCAGTCTCCACTCAACTCCAGTCTCCACTCAACTCCAGTCTCCACTGAACAGTATCGTTTCGTCGAATTTCAAATCACCGCCGCCGCGCCGTACTAAAGAAATTTTCACTTCAAAACTATTTGTCTATGCGTCGGGTTTTACAGTGTTTATATTCATCATCATCCTGCCCATTTCCCAATTTTATTTGGGGTCCGCGCTATATGTTTTCCTCTTCCACACTTCCCTATCAGACGTCATCTTTACACTAACTCTCTTATCTTTCATATCATCTGTAACACAATCCATCCATCTTTTCTTTGGTCGTCCTCGTCCCCTTCGTCTATCTATCACATTCATATCCATCACTCTTCTCGTCACATGCGTTTCCTCTCGCCTCAACACGTGCCCATACCGGGATACTCAATTCAATTCAAATTCTTTATTTGCGCAAATAAGGTTACAATAGTTGGTCAATATAAACATACAATCCTCTTATTTTACCTCGTCGGCATGCAAGCTGTACAGTATACTCAGTTCCCTTTTAACTTTTTTGTAATTTTTGCCACTCTCAAACTTCCTCTAATATACTCATTCCTTACTTTATCCATTCTCGTCACTCCACACATCCACCTCAACATTCACATCCCTATGATATGCAATCGTCATATTTAAAGCCGTCGGCAAGCGAACATATTTAAATACGGTTCAGTTATTCCCTTCGACTGAGAAGCTCACTCTTTACATCCAGAATCCATAGTCTCACTATATTGACCAACTTGAGTAAATTCCCAGTACCTACAATAAAAAAATCATGAAAATCGCTTCATAAACAACGAATCTATTTTTACCTAAAACCATTGTATAGTAACGGTCTTGTTTATTAAAAACTTTTTAAGGTTTGTAGTGTTCAGCTAAAGCACTGGTTATATGCATGCACAGCAATAAAAAAATAAAGAAATATTGACATAAGGCCGAATTGACATAAGGCCGACACCACACTAGGATTTTATAAGCGTACGCGTTCATCCGACACACGTGAATAATGATTTGCTAAATAAGTTAAAAAAATCAATATTTATTTCTATAAGGTAAATAAAAAAATATAGGCAGATATTTACGAATATTGAAAACCAAATTTGATAATTTTTTTTGCTTTTTATTAAACCTGATACGATATAATATAATATTTCAACTGCACTTCATATTTAAATCTAGGAAAAACCTTGATAAGCTACGAATACTTACTCAACATATTTTTTTTTTTATAGTTCATCGATCAAGCGTTTAGCGTTAGGAACGCTCGACAAACGCTGATGTGTAAGCAGCCTTCATTTTGCGTAAAAAATGTTGTGTTTGTTTTACTTGATTTTACACGAGATCGATGGTTACTAAAGCTTCCATTGCATGATAAAAATGATCACAATGTGCCTCACCGCAAATTTTTATATGTTTGTAAATAAACACAATGAACCAATTTAATTTAATCACTTATTCAATAATCAGCTGTTGAGTTTTCTAATGTCACTGTGATGTTGTCATCACAGTCAAACAGTCAAACGTCAAAACAGTTTTCCTTTTACCATTTAGTTTACTTCTTCTCCCTCGGGAATAGATCAATATCTCGGGATAAAAAGTATCCTATATATTATTCTAGGTATTAAACTACCTGTGTGCCAAATTTCATCTATATCCGATCAGCCGTTTTTGCGTGATTGCAACACAAACATCCAAACATCCAAACATCCAAACTTTCGCATTTATAATATTAGTAGGACTAGCTGCCCGGACAGACTTCGTTCTGTCAAAAGTTTTTTACTTATTATAAAACGTAACGTGTGCCATGTGGAACATTGTAAGCTATCATATCTTTCAAGTTGGATCAAACTGCACACGGTGTGCAAATTTGATTAAAATCGGTTCAGTAGTTTAGGAGTCCATCGCGGACAAACAACGTGACACGTAATTTATATATATTAAGATTATGTACGAGTAACCGCCCTCGCTTTGCTTCGGTTTATTTATTTATTTATTTATTTATTTATTTATTTATTTATTTATTACAGGAAACTTACGGCTAGATACAAAAGAGAATTAATGAGTAGTTAGTTACTTGAAGGCCAATTACAAGTTTCCACAGATAGTTTAAAAGAAAAGTAGTAAAACAGACACATGCACAGATAGCTACACGTACTTAAAAAGAATACAAGATAAAAATATTATGTTAGGCTTACAATATTTACTTAAAAGTTCTGATTGTCCTCAAAAAATTGTGCGGCCATAAGCCGTTTTAGGCGATGACTTGAAGTATTGAACAGATCAACATCTAATATATTGGTGGTCTCATTGAAAAACCTGCTCGCTCGCAACAAATAACGGTGGTAATCATACTTAGTTTTGCTTCTCGGTATAAACACTGAACAAGGTCTCCTCAGGAAGGCATAGGGCACACTCAGACCGATACGCTCTAGCAGTTCAGGACAGTCGACCGAACCATTTGCGATACTTAGAAGATAAGCAAGATCTGCAATTCGCCTTCTCTCTTGTAGCGGGAGAATATGAAATTTTCGACAACGATTGAAATAACCGTGTACACATTTTTTTATTTTGAATTGTAGATAAGATAAGAACCGCTTCTGTAGACGTTCGATTCGAGCAATATAAGTTTTATAGACCGGGCTCCAGACTTGAGATGCGTACTCTAACTGACTTCTTACATAAGAACAGTATAGTATTTTTATTGTTTTAATTGACTTGAAGTCAGAGGACATACGTAGTATAAAGCCAAGGGATTTCGATGCTTTTTTGACCATAGAGTCAACGTGCACGTCAAAAATAAGTCTTGAGTCGAAAGTAACCCCTAGGTCGCGGATCGAGTTAACCCTAGGTATATCAGAGTTTTTTAATTTATAGTTAAATATAAGAGGGTTGGGTTTACGTGTATACGAGCATATGTTGCACTTAGAAACGTTAAGATCTAACTTATTCTCAGCACAATATGCTTCGAATCTATAAAGATCGTCTTGAAGACGTTGCGCGCATTCCATACTTTTAATCGGGCACATTATTTTCATGTCATCGGCGTATGAAAGTATTTTAGAATATATAAAACATGAAGAAATGTCATTTATAAATATGTTAAAGAGCAAAGGGCCCAACAAAGATCCCTGAGGGACGCCGGATGGGATGTAAATAGCCGAAGAAGTAAACCCCCTTAAAGCCACGGTCTGTGATCTATTGTGTATGTAGGAGGTAAACCACCTAAATAAGTTACCTCTTATACCAACCAGTTGTAACTTGCGTAAAAGTATGAGGTGGTCTATTCGATCAAAGCATTTACTGTAGTCAGTGTATATCACGTCTACTTGTGCAGGCTCTGACATATGTTGAGATAAATAATCAGCACATAAGATAAGGTTTGAGGTTGTTGATCTTCCTTTCATAAAACCGTGCTGCTCTGAGGTAAATGTATGTTTTAAGCAGGCGTGCACTTGTTTATATACAATTCTTTCTAAAACTTTAGCAAAAAGACATAACTTGGAGATAGGCCTATAATTTTCGATATTATTTTTCGCTCCAGATTTGTGTATAGGCGTGATATAAGCTGACTTCCAAATTGAGGGGACAATGCCTTCTGTTAAGGAACGTCTAAACAATAGTGAAAGAGGGAGGGCCAAACACTTTGCGCATTTGATAATGAATACGGCAGGAATGCCGTCGGGACCAGCTGATTTGCTGGTATTCAAAGATTCTAGTAATTTTTGTATTTCTAGCTGAGAGACTTCAACGTCAGCAATATCTGCAATGGCTTCGGCAGAGTAGTCTGTGGAATCAGTTTCATAATCAGCATGTGTGTTAACCAAAAATGTTGATTGAAAATATTCACTAAACATGTTGCATATTTCTTCCCCTTTATCTGACGAGTTAGGGCCGAGATTCATTACTGCCGGATAAGTATTGTGCTGGTTTTTAGATTTTATATAAGTCCAAAATGCTTTTGGGTTCTTAAATATACTTTCTTCTATATAGGAAATGTACTTTTCGAACATTTCATTTTCCAGTACCTTAACGCGATCTCTAAGTGCAACAAATGATTGATAATCGGAAAGGTTACCATAAATTTTGTATTTAGTATGAAATTTAAATTTTTCTTTTATCATTTTAATGAGAGGAGTTTTAAACCAGGGAGGATATTTTTGTGAGGGGTTAATTGTTTTAGCTGGAATGTGAGCACTTCTCATGTCATTTAAAACTGCATAGAAAAAATTCACAGCGTCCGTTAATGTTCTACTCGAAAATTCGAGATGCCAATTTATATCGTTAATTTTACTGTTGATTAATTCGTAGTCACCGTAGTTATATAAGTATTTTGTGTAAGAACTTGGTCTAAGAGTGTGTAGTTGAACAAATTCGGCTGACATACATAGTGCAGGATGGTGTGAATCTTCCGGCAATAATGGATTACGGCAACGAGTGACGTTTACACTGCTATTGCAAAATATTAAATCTAGAATCCTATCGTTAGCGTTCTGAATAAAATTGTACTGAGAAAGATTACAAATATTTATACAGTCTAAGAAGTCAAATTGATGTGAACCTTGAATGTTAGTAGCAGTGTACGTGTAGTCTGCTGACTGTACCCATGATAAATTCGGTAAATTAAAGTCTCCAATTATTAAAAATTTGTCACATGGATTTTTCAAGGCTTTCTCTGGGAGGTTTTCGGAGAAGGTAGTTAGCTGAGTTGCCAATGAACAAGCCGTACCTTGATTACAAATGTAAACAACGCCTATGTGCAGCTTGTATTTAATAATTGGTTTCCGGCATTGGAGTGTTACTGATACCCACAAGTCTTCAGCGTTTGAGGACCATTCTCCTTGATGTTGTGCGGCAAGCTCCTTGCGAGTTGCAATTAAAACTCCGCCTCCCATTGATTGGTTGGTTTTGACGTAGTCACGGTCCCTTCTCCACACAATGTAACGCTCATCAAATAATTCGCTGTCTCTGATACCGTCGATTAACCATGTTTCAGTTAGACAAATTACATCGTAATTACTAAGACAGATATTTCGATAAAACGTGGACGTTTTGGTCCGTAGTCCACGGACATTCTGACAACGAGTTTTCCTGTTTTTTGCACCTTGGGTTACATTATTGGAGTTTTATTAAGGATCCCTAATTTTTTTAAATATAGCCTATGTTCACCGGGGATAGTGTAGCTTTCTAACAGTGAAAGAATTTTTCAAATCGGTTCAGTAGTTTCGGAGGACGGAGCCTATTCAATGCAAACAAAAAATCAAATCTTTCCTCTTTATATATTAGTACTAGCTGCCCGGACAGACTTCGTTCTGTCAAAAGTTTTCTTTTATTTTGAGATTTAAGCTATCCTATCTTTCAAGTTGCATCAAACTGCACACGGTGTGCAAATTTGATTAAAATCGGTTCAGTAGTTTAGGAGTCCATCGCGGACAAACAACGTGACACGTAATTTATATATATTAAGATAGATATAGAAGTATAGATGATTTATAGTGCGATTTAATCAATTAAAGCTACTCATAGCGTGTGGTAAGTGGCCGTTTTGGATAGCTCCGTTGATATCCTTGGATTAAGTTAACGCTTTCCATAAAGGGAAGAGAAAGGAAGGAACTTGTTATTGTCAATTGACATTGAGCCCTGGGAAGTTATTTATTTTTATTTTGAACTAGCTGTGCCACGCGGTTTCACCGGCGGTAATTTGTGGATAAAACTAACTACTAAAATATATGATGTTATATACGTATAGCCTTCCTTGATAAATAGATTATCAAACACCAAAATAATTTTTGAATTCGAACCAGTAGTTCCTGAGATTAGCGCGTTCAACCAAACAAACTCTTCAGGTTTATAATAATTAGTATGATTATTTCTTCGATATTTTTTGTCTTGTTGAAATAAATACTGCAATAATAATATAACGCAATGAAATTGCATCAGTCAGTACTTAATTTATATTCAGGCACGCTTTGTTATCGATGTAGATAAACAATGCTAATATTAAAGAGGATTTAAATGTGTGTGACGGTTAACATTGTGTATTCGAATTATGAATAAAGAAAAATATCACTATAGACAGGCACGTCTAAAAGAGCGTTTTAGAACAATACAATTTTATCTCAATTTATACAGTACATCTTATCTAATGATGTTTGTTATCTTCATCCTAGGAATAATGATATTATAATGTAAAAAGCGGCCAAGTGCGAGTCGGACTCGCCCATGAAGGGTTCCGTAGTAACAAGTAACATAATATAAAAGTTCTTGAAGTTCGTTGTAACTTTGATCGAGGTAAATTGCGGTTTACAATTTATGACGTATTAAAAAAAACTACTTACTAGATCTCGTTCAAACCAATTTTCGTTGGAAGTTTGCATGGTAATGTACATCATATATTTTTTTTAGTTTTTTCATTCTCTTATTTTAGAAGTTACAGGGGGGGTGACACACTTTTTACCACTTTGGAAGTGTCTCTCGCGCAAACTATTCAGTTTAGAAAAAAATGATACTAGAAACCTCTCAAACCTCAGTATCATTTTTAAAGACCTATTCATAGATACCCCACACGTATGATGAAAAAAAAAACTTTTGAGTTTCAGTTCTAAGTATGGGGAACCCCCAAAATTTATTGTTTTTTTTTTCTATTTTTGTGTGAAAATCTTAATGCGGTTCACAGAATACATCTACTTACCAAGTTTCAACCGTATAGTTCCTATAGTTTCGGAAAAAAGTGGCTGTGACATACGGACGGACAGACAGACAGACAGACATAAGACAGAATCTATAAGGGTTCCGTTTTTTGCCATTTGGCTATGGAACCCTAAAAAGAGGTAGATAATTATAAAGAGTGTAAGAACAGGCAAATGTCCTAGTTAAGTAACTGAAAATTTAGCAGGATTCGAACCCAGGTAGAAGACTAACTACTCAACATTCAGTATTAACTATTAGTATAATTTAAAGTGGTTACAACACGCGACGAGATAGCAGAGTAGTATAACAACGTAGCCCTGACTGAAATCATTGCTCTCGAAGATTCGCGCGCGAGGGCGTAGCTCGCTCATAGTAACACGAAGGTATAGACGTGCCACTACATTAAATATACTGAATCAATTAACTGACTAACACTGACTAACAGAATAGATTGAGGTTCTCACTTCGGGTGTTTTTTTTTGTATGTATACTCAGAACAGAACTCCGGCATCTATCAACAGTTTTGGAATATATTTTTTCATTTGAAATTCTTCGAATTGGTCCAATTCAAATCAAAATTTTATTATATTCTCATGATTTTTGTTATGTAAATTATGTTTTTTCTTAGGCATTTTAAACAATTCCGGGAAATCCCGGAAGCCATCATAATCAAAGCCCGTGTGAGAAAGTTTCATAATATTACAGATTAAATAGGCATTAACGTTATTCAGCACAGATACCTACTTGGTGCTTGGTTTGTCGCTCATCTGCATAGAATAGTGATCAAGAAGTCCAGATTAATTTTAATCGCGTAAAGTATAATGTTCCTAGAACACTGTAGCTACGTCAAAGTTATTTGTTTACTATCTACTTACAATGAAGCTGTTACTAACTGATAGATAATAGCGTGAATCAGTTGACCCAGAAACATAAACTTTGTATAATACGTCGAGCGCTAACATTTTTTTTACCCCCTAAAGGTAGATAATGGGCATCATAGGCGATAACGTCATGTCGTAAGATACTAGTGTTGCCAGATGAGAGCAAAGCATTGTTTCTTTTCTTTTCTTTAATAATAATAAATAAGACTACATACTATAGCCCCACACTGAGATCACCTGTGTCGTGGATGACATGGACAAATACAAAGACAGAGGGACACTCCCAGATCGACAACAGAAATCAAACTCTTTTTTTACGACCGCCAAACGACTCGTCGTGACTCGTGTCCAGATTGGGAGCTTGAGAGCCAGTTCTTTGTTTTTCTTTTCCTTCTTAGCTGCGATGCATCAGTGATGCCTTTGGTGTCAGCTCGTATGTGGGATATTTCCATAAAAAACAGCATTCAAACTGCCCAACTGGAATTGGAATGGTAACCATTAACTAGACACACGATCTATGAGCGATAAAATCACTTACTCGTACGATTAGGTGGATCGTCTGCCCGTTTATTCACAAAGAGACCGATCGTCAACTGTTCATTCCTCCACTTCTCCAATCATAGCAACTACTGAATGAATGTTCTTCATTCAGTTCTCCAATCGGGGCAGCTACAAAGTTATTGAACTTCGGGTCGCGGTAATTGTTGTGTAATAATCCGGTCAATCTCATTAGTGGCCATCGTTCGATGTCTGTGATCCAGTTACCGGAATATAATCCCACACTGGCTTGTGGGGTGATGGCAGATGTGTTACGTATACAGTTTGGTAACTATTTAATAATTTCAGAACCGATAACTTAACCAACTTACACATTTAAAATTACAACTTTTAACATTAAAAACGACTTGAATAATAAAGTAACATCATCAGCGATCGATGGAAATAGCAACAAGCTCGAAATGACAATGAAAAGAAACACAATTAAAATATCAATTTGATTGATATAACAAATGATTTAATTAAAATAACAACTTAAACAATCCAATTAAAGTTAAAATAACAAAAATAAAGCAATTAATATGCAAAAATTATAATTTATGTCAATGGCAAAAATGCAAGAAATATAACTATCTACACTCTAAGCCCCACACTAATTCCCTCTGTCATGTCGTGGATAGCATGTACAACACACAAGAAAGAAGAAAGAAAGAAAGAAAACATTTATTTCTGGCTAAACACACACACACACACACAACATATTTATACTAAACTACATAATTATATAAATGAACTATACATGTTACAAGGAACACATACATCCAGACCGAGAACAGAAATTCAAATTCATCATTCAAACTGCCTCGCTGGGAATCAAACCCAGGACCCTTGGCACGGTGTTACAAATTCACGCATGGTAACCATTGTACCACACGGATCGTCAGTGGTTGCTGACCAGGCATGCTGCACAGAAGAAGAAGTGAAATGAATTGTTCTTCCTTCAGTCCAACCAAGGCTGACAACCAGCTCAACGTTGCTGAACGTACTATGGCTCTGTCGGAAGCCCCTCGGCCTTGAGTCAGTTTAACTCCGTGACCCAGTTAGTGGAAACCTGAGCCGAGGAGTCGCTTCGACTTCCAGCCATCATCGGAATCTATGTGAAGAATGATTTTTCTTTGGTTAATAATATCTATATCAACAATAAGTAATATCTTGAGCTACACTGTTGCCTCAAATTGTTACAATTCTCTTTGTTCTTTATTTATAAGCTGTGCCACGCTGTTTCACCCGCGTTAATTTGTAGAAAAAAGTAACTACTAAAATATATGATGTTATATAGCCTAAAGTCTTCCTCGATAAATGGACTATTCAACACAAAAAGATTTTTCCAATTCGAACCAGTAGTTCTTGAGATTAGCGCGCTCAACCAAATAAACTCTTCAGCTTTATAATATTATAGTATAGATTGGTAGTTATTATAATAGTTATATTTGGTTTAAAGATCTTTATTTCTCATTGAGATACAATATAAATATCACTTAATACATGAGAAACTTAAAACTAAAAGTACAGGTTACAATAATTGTATTTTATAAAATCCCGGTGTGGGTAATTTTGCATTACATGCCAAGTAAGTATTTAAAAGTAAGACATGTTGTATTCATCAAGCACAAATTAAAATTAGTAATGTGGGTAGATCAATCGGATTTGCTAGCGCTTGTATAGAATGGGTAGTGGTCCAAACTAAAAGCGATTTTATGGGAGGTACAAAATTATAAAAAAGCGGCCAAGTGCGAGTCGGACTCGCCCATGAAGGGTTCCGTAGCAGCTAGTAACATGATATAAAAGTTCTTGAAGTTCGTTGTAACTTTGATCGAGGTAAATTGCGGTTTACGATTTATGACGTATTAAAAAAAAACTACTTACTAGATCTCGTTCAAACCAATTTTCGTTGGAAGTTTGCATGGTAATGTACATCATATATTTTTTTTAGTTTTATCATTCTCTTATTTTAGAAGTTACGGGGGGGGGGGGGGGACACACATTTTTCCACTTTGGAAGTGTCTCTCGCGCAAACTATTCAGTTTAGAATAAAATGATATTAGAAACCTCAATATCATTTTTAAAGACCTATTCATAGATACCCCACATGTATGGGTTTGATGAAAAAAAATTTTTGAGTTTCAGTTCTAAGTATGGGCAACCCCCAAAATTTATTGTTTTTTTTCTATTTTTGTGTGAAAATCTTAATGCGGTTCACAGAAAACATCTACTTACCAAGTTTCAACAGTGTAGTTCTTATAGTTTCGGAGAAAAGTGGCTGTGACATACGGACGGACAGACAGACAGACAGACAGACAGACAGACAGACAGACAGACAGACAGACAGACAGACATGACGAATCTATAAGGGTTCCGTTTTTTGCCATTTGGCTACGGAACCCTAAAAATGGAAGTTAATTAAATTGAGTAAAAGATTAACTTTATACCTAACATGCAGATAATTGTAATTGGCATAATTATATTAATTAAATTTCAAAATTGTATTTTGTAATAAACGCTGTTTTCCTGAACAAAACAAAAAAAACAGAAAAGTTTGTAATTAAAATTTTTCATAGGAACCATTGCGATGAAATGAGTTAACGTGTACCTAACTAACTACCTACCTATTACATATTCGTTATTTTTTTCATTGATATTTTAAAAATATGTAAAATAAGTAAGTTAACTAGGATGACAAATATGAATACATATTCAAATTAAAACGAATACTTAAATTTATTTTGAAATGACTGAGTCGCGATCATTTAAAACCATCAAACGTTACAAAGAGATTTCACTTCGAATACCGGAGAGGCTAGATCTGGGAGTTACATGTCTGTGTGTCTAGGTATGTATGTGTGTGTGTGTGTGTGTGTGTGTTTGTATCATTATGTATTCGCTTTGCACCGCGTGCAGGAAGTAATGTCGCCCGCAGACGATGTCGTGGAAATGTTTTTCCGCAACTATGACCTCTGCGGTGTTTTCCTTGTAAACAACTAAACACTGTAGTGTCGTGTAGAAAGTGTATCTGTGGCTCTGCTACACCTGCGTCCTAATGCGTTAGTTAACGCGCTAAGAAGTAAGAATGACATTATGCGGGTGTAGCCAACGGATAGCACGCTAAAAGGTGGTCGTAACTCGTAATGCCATTACACGTTAAGCAATATTTGATGGTTTCATCGACACATCAAAGGCTGTTGGCGGCTACGGTCTAACGCGTAATGCGTTAACATTAATTTTGATGCAGCTGACGAGAGAAAAAAGAGCTGACGATCTATCTGACGGTATGTGGCCACCATTGCCCATGGAAATGAGTAACACCAAAGGTATCACAAATGCACTGTCGGCAACGCATCGATGTATCATAGAAAGGTTTTTAAAAGCCTTTTGTCAATCGTAACATGAGTAATTTTATATTTTTAGTTTTTTACTAACAACTGACTGACGACCTGTAGCCTAGTAGGTAGCGACCCTGCCTGCGAACAAAAGTTCGATTACTTCATATAGTCTACTCGATAAGTTCAAAATGGTTGAAATTAGAGATACTGCTCTTAAAAATACGTGCGATAGCTCATTCTGTTCGGAATGATGTCTAGAAAAATGTTTCGGAAGCGTATACCAGCACGTAAAAAATTGCAAAAGTTATTGACAAAATAAAGTTGAAAAAAATAGGATTTTGTTTTTGGTAATCACTTCGAAACTATTAATATTTAAGAAATTTTAAAACAAGATTCTTAAAGTAGAGGAAATTTCCAAACAATGACTCGCGACTCTCGGAACTCTATCTCCATTATTTATAACTTTAATTTAACGCTGAAAATGGGTCTCCACGCTGCATTTTTAGGTTGCGCGTGCGGCGTCAAAACCGAGTTCGTCACACTCAATAATTTTTTAAGGTATTAATTATTAATTTAAAAAAATAAAAAAAATATGGTGTATTCGAAACACTTCAAAGAATTTGCTCCCGTAGGAAACTTTGCTTAAAGTTAATTTTTCAACAAGTTAGACGATTGTTAATTAACTAAATTTTCTCGAACTTCCATTTTCATTGTACATTAAAAAAAATGTTTAAGTAATTGTCCTATAAATTTTTCGCTTCGTGGAGCCCTTCTTATATACATGCTTAACGAGATCACGTCATAAAAGTTTAAAAAGTTTTAATACTTTGTGTATAATAATTTTATAAGTTGAACAAACAATTTTTTCGTTTTTTTATCGAATCGAAATTAAAAAATTGAAAAATGTTTTTATCTGTACTTTGTTATACATCGTTGTTTTTTTTTATTTTTAGGTGTTTCAGAAAAAAATTATAAAAAAGTTGAGAATTTGTTTATAAAAAATTGTTAAGTTAAAAAACAATGAAATTGTTGATAAAAAATTTTTTTTTTACATTTCTATTAAAGATGGTTAATTATAATTTTTAAGAAAAAAAAATTATTAACTAATTATTCAAACAATAGAAATATTAAAAAACAATTATAAACAATTAAATATCATTATTAAGAAAAAAATTTTTTTTTCAAAAATCATAATGTTTTGTAAAGAATAAGATATTTAGAAATTTTTTCTTGAAAGCATTGAAATAGTCTATTTGTTTATAAAAAAAAATTATAAAAAAATGAGGGAATTTTTTTTTTCAAGTCATTAAATGTCTTTTATGAATGCCAAAACGATTATGTAATAATAAATTGAGAAAAAAATATTTTCAATAATATTATTTGGATTTTGCATTTTTTGTTCAACTTATAAAATTATTATACACAAAGTATTAAAACTTTTTAAACTTTTATGACGTGATCTCGTTAAGCATGTATATAAGAAGGGCTCCACGAAGCGAAAAATTTATAGGACAATTACTTAAACATTTTTTTTAATGTACAATGAAAATGGAAGTTCGAGAAAATTTAGTTAATTAACAATCGTCTAACTTGTTGAAAAATTAACTTTAAGCAAAGTTTCCTACGGGAGCAAATTCTTTGAAGTGTTTCGAATACACCATATTTTTTTTATTTTTTTAAATTAATAATTAATACCTTAAAAAATTATTGAGTGTGACGAACTCGGTTTTGACGCCGCACGCGCAACCTAAAAATGCAGCGTGGAGACCCATTTTCAGCGTTAAATTAAAGTTATAAATAATGGAGATAGAGTTCCGAGAGTCGCGAGTCATTGTTTGGAAATTTCCTCTACTTTAAGAATCTTGTTTTAAAATTTCTTAAATATTAATAGTTTCGAAGTGATTACCAAAAACAAAATACTTTTTTTTTTCAACTTTATTTTGTCAATAACTTTTGCAATTTTTTACGTGCTGGTAAACGCTTCCGAAACATTTTTCTAGACATCATTCCGAACAGAATGAGCTATCGCACGTATTTTTAAGAGCAGTATCTCTAATTTCAACCATTTTGAACTTATCGAGTAGACTAATAATAAATCTAAAATCTAATCGATAAATATTTGTACTCTTGTCATGGGTATGATTGTGATGTGTTATATGTGTCGTCCAACTCGTCCATGCCACCCGCGACACAGGAAAAAATCTACTGCGGGTATGAGTGTGTAAGCGTTTATTTATTTATTCGTTTATAGTCCAAGAGCTAGTGAACCCTCCAAGTAACGGTCTTCCTGTAAGGTTAGAAAGTACACTTATGATTTATAGCGTGCTAAGGGCAATAGCCATGACCTGTTAGGTGTCAGCCCTGCACGTCATCAACCCCTTTATTTTTTAAATTGTAAAATAAATAGATTATAAAAACTTTTTTCTGTAAGCTTAAAAAATTAATAGGATGTAGTTTATTTATTGTAAATCTTTGAAAAAAATTGACAGGCAATTACAATGAGCAAAAGCATGTGACAGTTGAATTGACAGTTGATGAGGTAAAATAAAATTTCTCTTGTATAGTTGAAATTTGGATATGTTTTTGAGTAAACGTTTTGGAATGAATATGTACAATGACAGGCGGTTTTTGAAAAGCATAAGACCTTAACAGGCGAGCGGAAAGCTGCTAAGGGCGTGCGAGTAAGAGGTGATATTGTACTTTATATTAACATTTCAGTAAATAGTGTGCAGGATGGAATCTGAACACGTGGTTTGTGTGATTAGTAGCGAAACTGGTGAAAAACTGTACGATTCACAGCGACCATGTTAGATAAAAGCAAATCAATATTAAAAATAAGAAAAGACAATAATTTAAAATCTTATATTTATTTGCCACAGAAAATTAACGCAAATCATCAGTGTACAAATTTTTAACCTTACAGGAAGACCGTTACTCGGAGGGTTCACTAGCTCTTGGACTATTAACTGTTCATAGCATACATTAAGTACCTATATTATTAGGTCATTACAATTAAATATGATGAGATGAAGTACATCTTGTACATTATTAAATATCAATCAAATCATTTATAGCGTTTATTGTTTTGTTTAGATGTGTTGTACTATTATTATGGATTTAAGGTAATAACCTTAAATTACTTTAACCTTATTGGTTTTGTTTGATTTTTAAGCAGTGATAGCCTAGCAGTTAGAACGTTGGTGTCCCGAACGCGGGGGTCCGAGTTCAAATCCTGGCACGCACCTCTAATTTTCAAATATTATGGGCTTATTAGTAGCTAATTATCACTTGCTCCGGTGAAGGAAAACATCGTGAGGAAACCTGTACACTGGAGTGTTCTCCACAAAGTTCTCAAAGGTGTATGAAGTGTACCAATCCGCACTTGGCCATCGTGGCTAACTGTGGCCTGTACCACTCACATTCTGAGAGGAGACCCCGAGCCCAGCAGTGGGACAGTTATGGGTTGTTGATTTGCTTCTATTGTTTCTGATAATACCTACCTAACGTATAAAACAAGACAACAAGTGTATGATGATAATGTAATACCATTTTACAAATATTGTATTGTGTTTAACTGCAATTAAGTCCCGTATAATATGTAGAAGCATTGTTTATAAACTCATACAATCTTTTAGGCGCTCCACCCACTGAAGACGCGTCCCGCCGCGGTGCGCGGAGCGACGGATAACGCGCGCGGCGACGGAGGCGCAGATCTGCCTTACTTAGCGGTGTAATCTGCTCCCCCGCGCGGTGTAGCAGATTACGACGGCCTCGCGCTAAATAAACGCATGTGTTCACTGTGTTGTCGATCGTCGTGGAGAATGGACGAACTTATTCAATTTCAGGATGTTGCAGTTATATTGTCATTTTGGTTTTTGTATACAAGAATTAAAATACACTGCGTCCATAGAAGATTTTGGATACATCCCTATTTACGATCGAGATCTATAAATGGATCTTTTGCACTGAATTACAAAGACTTAAGAAAATATGAAGATAAATTCTTATGTCAATTGCATCTTTTGATTATTTATTAAGCAAAATTCGAGTGACCATTACTGGAACAGATACAAATTTTCGTCCTTGCATTACGCGGGAAGAAAAACTTATTGGAATTCATTTAGATGGCCATACCCACGGGCAAGTCTGCAGACATGTCCGCCGGGCCACGCTACTATAGGTCTGTGCAATGTTTGCTAGTGTAGGACCGTTGCAGTCAGTCTGGCAGACTTGCCTGTTGCAAGTCCGCGCGATCTCATTTTGTCGTTGTAGCCTAAGCAATAAGTTCAAAATTCCGGTAAAGGTCAGACATGCCCGGTCGTACCGCCAGTGAATTCCCCGCTTTAGATACATCACGTCTGTTACACAGTATCAAATCACGCCCGGTACTGCGGAGCCGGTGTGCCATACCCCGCGGCACGCGCCGCGCTCCCGCGCAGATTGGCAGAAAACGCGCGCGGGCCGCCTTCCCGCGCGGTGCCGCGTCGGCAGTGTGTTGTGCTAGGCGTGATTTCTATATAAATTGAGATATTTGCATACAATGGTAAAATCTGCCATCCCGCGCCCCGTCGCGGTGCGCGGTGCAGTGGGTGGAGCGCCTTACCCTCCATTTAACCGCCTAGAGGTAGGTATGGTTTTTCAAAATTCATGAAAATCTCTTTACTTGTTGACTTTATTTTATTGCTTCAGTAAAGAAGACTGATGATCAATTTTCAAGTAAATTGGACGAAATTTATTTTTAGCCCCTTTTTCGCCTACAGTAAAAAATCAAGATCAATTGAAAGAATGCAGTCCTTAACACTCTTTCGAGTATGTGTACCTACTATAATACTTACAGAAAATATATTTTAATACAGAAAAGGTTTTCCGAAGCAAAGCATTACCATCACTAGTCTACAATGTTAACTTAAAAATTATAATTCAAAAGAATATTCAAATTATGCAAGACTTAGATAACGCGATAATTGAAATAATCATTCTATTGTGCTACTTAGCATATTATGTAAATATCGAACCCAGTTTTGCGAACCACTTCTGCAAGTAGATATTCCGTGCATTGCATCGGTGCGATCTTACTAACCTACCGTGCTATCGTGATATTATATCGCGTGTGTATTCCAGCAATAATAGAAACAATTCCCAACCACTGCGTGTCTTGTTTACTTCTCATTTCAATACGACCGCTAAATATAGTCGAGTAGATTCGCGATCTGAATCGTTCCGCGTATAACTACACTTGTTAAATAAATACCTAATTAACGCACAGCGCCTCTCGGTCTACAATGTCATCTCACTTCGTTTCCGAACGCCTTTTACCGCACAATCCGCACATCCCCCCGATATTATAAAAGAGCACTGCCACCTGGCGCGCGCTCGCAGTCCGATCCGCGCTACCGAGCGAGTCGCACGCTCCTGTAATGCAATAGTGGCAATCCCACGCGCTAAAGACATGGAGGAGATATCTCTAAACCAGGGCGTGACCGAGCCGGACGAGGGCATCGCCTCCGACCGCCGACCCTCATCCGACGACCACGCCGATCTGTCCGACTCCGCTTCTGAAACCGGGTCCGGAGGCGGGAAGGACTCGGGCTGTGAAGTCGCTCCCGAGACACAGGAACCGCCGTACAACCCACCGGACGAGGAGTTAGCCAACCGAATAGTGTCGCAAGTGGAATTTTACTTCTCCGATGCCAATATCACGAAGGATGCCTTCCTGCTCAAACACGTCAGGAGAAACAAGGAGGGGTACGTCTCCCTCAAGTTGATATCGAGCTTCAAACGCGTCAAGCACTTGACGAAGGATTGGAGGGTGGTTGCGGAGGCGCTGAAGAAGTCAACTAAGTTGGAGATCAACGAACAGGGAACGAAGCTTCGGAGAATCGACCCCCTGCCCGCTTACGATGAGACTACTCCGTCCAGGACTGTGGTGGCCGTCAAGATGCCAATAGACCGTCCGACAGTTGAAAATGTGTCGAGATTGTTCGCAAGTTGTGGCGAGATCGCTCTAGTTAGGGTTCTGCGGCCCGGAAACCCGGTGCCGGCTGATGTGCGCCAATTCCTTAACAAGAATCCCAGTTTGGTGAATTGTGTGTGTGCTTTGGTAGAATTCACTGAGTCGGAAGCGGCTCGAGGGGCCCTCCGACTCCAGAGCTCCGACGAGGAGGGCATGAGAGTGTACGAACTGAACGGGGTGCCTCGGGAGCCGAAGAGGAAGACGCAGGTACGTCGTCCGCCGGCCCGACGTCACGAATGCGAATACTCATCCTGCTGTAGCGGTTCAGAGCCAGAATATGATATCAGATACGCCACGCCTTACTACAGAAGGAATTCCAGCGGGTTCTTCGCGCCTCGCTCGCCTGAAATCCAGACGTGGGTGCCTCGAAGACAATCCGCATGCAGTCACAGCTCAGATTCTGGAGTGTCCTTCTTCTGCGGGTCGAGGCGGGCGTCCCAAGCTAGCACGGGAAGTGCTAGCAGTGCGGAAGGATGGTTATCGAGAAGGTTGTCGGGTTGTTCCCTGACGGGCACGGAGTGCGGGGGACGGAGGCTGTCCTGCGCGCCCCGGTTCGAGCCCCGGACCCCCCAGGTCCCGGACGGCACCAGGGGCTTCCACGCCGCCGCTCGCCAGCGAAGAATCTCGGACCTCGCGTTGTATTCGCGCTAGAAAGCGGCCGCCAACCGTGACACCTTTCTAATCACGTTGGATAACTACCTTTCACATTATGGCCACTAGTTTTTAATACAAGGAAGCGATTTGTGTTCGCGTGCGTTATTATTAAGTACTGTATAAGGTTTTGGGGCAACTGGTAATTGAGATGTTACCAGTTGTTCTGAGACATTCTTTTTGTATTTACGATTGTGATCGAAGGGCTCATATAGGTTAAGATAGCCGGTTAGTTTATTTAATTTATGATGCTGTTTTTAAATGTAATTTATTGATATTTATTTTCGCGTTGCGGTTAGTGCGAGCAGTGGTAGAGTTTTCATCCACGAATGTCCGAGTTGTGAGCACAAAATTAATAAACAAAGTCGACATCCAGAGCGATCGTAGACTCCAATTGAACAGTTAAAAGAGTCGCGGACCGGTGAGATTTCCCTAGTTTTCTAAGCAATTAATACGAGCCATATCTCACCGGCAAGAATAAAACCACGCGCTGGAACCAACCGTTGATTTCGACAGTTTTATGTTAATGTATGTAAGTCAGTCGCCATGTCATTATGTTACTTTCACGATTCGAATTACTTTATAAGTTTTGTTGTGATTTTATTATGTAGTGGTTGCGTAAGCAGTGTTTGGTCGGAAGTGGGCGAGTTTTGCTTCTTGTCGGCATTGCGTCCACTTTCGCCCGTCGCATGCTATACGCATACTTTTGTATTTATTTCCTTTCTATCGAGGGGATTGCTTTGCATGTTGCTTACGAACGATTCTATCTGCCTCCGCTGTGACGGTCCCCTTTTACTTTAGTTGTTTATTAAATATAAGTTTTTGAAATGACGAGTTTGATTCATTGACCTTCGAGATGGAAAGTAGGTTCTTTTTTGACCCCCGTTCACCTTGGCGAATCGTTTCTGACGCTGCGACCGAATCGATTGCTTAACGTTAGGGCGGGTTTGCACTTGCGATTGGTTTGCTGACTTCGTGTATTGATTGGTTTCGACATAATGATTTTATCTTAAATGGAGCTTAATAAATATTTATTTTGTTCATTTTTGTACAAATATCTGCAATCGATGGAGTTGGACTTGAAGATATTTTTTACTAGATCAATCAGGTGCTAGTGAGGTCAGGGCAAGTGGGAATTTTTATTATCACTTTAGTACTTGTTTATGTTCTTAGTTTTTTATAATTACACAATTCATTTGACTTAATTTTAAACATAGAAGTCACTATAAATATCTCCATGTTATGTCATGCAAGCGAATTAGTATAAAAATAAACGTATTTAATAAGTTATTCAATTCAATATAACATAACAATGGTAGACTTGATTCAGGTTAGTTACTTATTTTATTATTGCTTCCGGATATTGCTTTTAATTTACAATAATTATATTCAAAAAAGGAAATTTTATCTTAATTGACTGTTATGATATAACTTTGTAGAGATGATAGATAGTAGGTATTCTTATTATATATATACGAGTATATTACACTGAATTTCGAACAAATTCTTAAACGATTTCTGTTTATTTTTTCTGCTTTGCGTTTTATAACTTTTATTAAATTCCTTAGTATTTCAATAGCGGTGCGTATAACAATAGTTTAATTATTGAAATAACAATCAGATTAGCGTTTTGCAAAAATATCACTACAAGTTATTTTACTACTACGTTCACTATTCTGTTATAATTTTCCTTTTTTATCGCACTACTTACTACTTCTGCCGACATTTAATTCCAGTACTTTGTTAATTTTAATGTTAATTAAAGATACAAAATAAAATAAAATATTTCGTAATTATCTTACGAAGGTTAAGAAGCGTAAGTTGTATTTCCTAGATCCCGCGTACATTGTGCTATTGAATTAATTGTGTAGGTTTTAAAAATTATAATATACTCGTATCTATTTAATAATTAAGTACCTAACTTTGATTGGCTTTGATTGACAGACTAACCTTGATTTTAGTAACCTTTTGCTAAGGTTGTCGGGTGTCAGAAGGGTTGGCACACCACACCCTGCCTCATATGTTAGTCACTTTTC
Source organism: Thymelicus sylvestris (assembly GCA_911387775.1). Taxonomy (NCBI): domain Eukaryota; kingdom Metazoa; phylum Arthropoda; class Insecta; order Lepidoptera; family Hesperiidae; genus Thymelicus; species Thymelicus sylvestris. The sequence goes on along the minus strand of OU426885.1, from coordinate 35,147,724 downwards.
ATTGCCAAAGCCGATTTGACCTTCCTATCTCCAATATACATAGGTACTCCAAAATCCGAAAGCAATTTTCTGTTGGTAGGTATATCAGTGTTACATTAAATTACTAAACTTTTATCGTGGACACTAAATAATAAATATGTATGTTGAATGCTAAAGGTATTTCTTGGATCAATAATAGAAGACTAATAATCTTTAACATTGAAAGCACAATTCCTTACATATTATGGTAACCGTGATTTTGATTTTGTACGTTCCGCGACGCGTGATGTACCGATTGTGGTCTCTTACCATCACTTAGGTACGTCGACTTATAAGTTTTTTTAAGCCGGCAAACGAGCTGACGATCCACCTGATGGTAAGTGGCTATCGTCGCTCATGGACATAAGCAACACCAAAGACATCACTGACGCGTTGCCAGCCAAGAAAGAGAGAAGAAAAAGAAAGAAGAGGCGAGTCATTTTAAATCAGTTTTGATTCCGATCACGGTACAAATTTAAACTACCCACTTTCTGTAAGTACTCTTAAGTAATTCTTGTTTCTTAGAAAGTGATTTATAAAATCTTTTGAGAAATAAATGATCTTAAACCTTAAAAAGAAAGAAAGAAGGAAAGAAAGAAGGAACGATAAGAATTAATAACAAAACGATCGTCCCTGCGACTTTTGTCGTGGATATATCTTAGGTATGGGTACGAACTTTTACTACCCTCACAGACTCGACAATTTTCCTCCTTCCTTTTTGGGGATGAATTTTCCTGTATAAAGTTTAATGCTTCCGATTCCACTGGTTTATCTTGTGCGTTGTTTGCTTGTCTGTCTGTCAGTCAGTACAGTAACGTCCGCTCCACCTAATGATTTACCTAATAAACCTCGGGCGTAGCAACTGGTAATTATATAGAATAAACTAAGTATCAAATTAACTCGTTTCTAGACACTATTCAATTTGCTATAATATAATTATAATAACTATTTAACTATATTAATGAGAAAACCTTTTATTATGGTAATAAGAAATCTTTTTGGCTGTTGCAAAAAATTATGAAACAGAAAATTTAATTCAATATTGTTGTAGTCATTTATTACTATTATTATTTACTGGGGGCAGTTTTTGTCAGGAGAAAAGGTTTGTTTAACAATAACTAGCATCAGTTCTCTGCATCTGAATAGATAACATCTAATTACATCCAGTGGAACTGTAGTCAAGTTTATTACAATTATCATACCTCATCAAAGATACTAAAAAGACAATATTATCGTAGCTACCTTCAGATTTCATCACACAATGAATGATCATCTGAATAGAAATAAACGAGCTGACGACATTGAAGTATTATTACTAGCGTATAGAAAAGACACCGCGAACACAATGTATGTTCCAATGAATTGACGCCGCGCGGCTTCAATGTCCAATGGATTCGTTCGATTTTGAAAGGAGAACAGGGGCTCAATTTTGAAAATAGAACCTCCCGGCGTGGACACACATTTTGTTTGAGATGTCTTTTCTATGTATACTTATACCTCAATGGCTGACGATCCACCTGATGGTCGAATTGAGAACCTCCTCCTTTGTTTTGAAGTCTGTTAAAAATAGGTTCGTTTATTGGATATGAATGAACGTAAAGATTAGGTACAATGTACGTCGACTTCACCTGAAGCGCTTATAGTCAGGGATTTATGGCTGCCATAAGAAATTAATTGAGTTATGAACGTGGGCGCGGTTTAACTTGGATGGGTTTAGATGTCAATGTCTCGATATCATATATTTCGATTGTTCGGCTTCAATTGTTAGCGGTAGATCGTTATCTACCTGTCCGATATTTGTATCGCTAGCAACTATTGTTTCAATTAAAACTAAATTTAACAAAAAAAAATCGACTTTAATGAAATAGCGTTCGATAAGAACCACTAAAATTATTATCGTTAAATATACTATACTACTAGCTGCCCGGACAGACTTCGTCCTGTCAAAAGTTTTTTTATTTTGAGATGTAAGCTATCCTATCTTTCAAGTTGGAACAAACTGCACACGGTGTGCAAATTGGATTAAAATCGGTTAAGTACCTAGTTTAGGAGTCCATCGCGGACAAACAACGTGACACGTAATTTATATACCTATATTAAGACTAACTACCCGGACAGACTTCGTTCTGTCAAAAGTTTTTTTTTTATTAAAACCTTCCGTTTGCTATAAGGAACATTGTAAGCTATCCTATCATTCAAGTTGGATCAAACTGCACACGGTGTGCAAAAATGATTAAAATCGATTCAGTAGTTTAGGAGTTCAACGCGGACAAACAACGTGACACGTAATTTATATATATTAAGATTTGATATTATAATATTTGAGGATTTCTCTAGATTCCATCTTAAATCATCATCAGAACGGACTTACGGGACCAAGCTGGGATTATCCTTTCAGATAAAAAAATCCAAATGTGTTCACAAAATAAAAAAATTAAATATATTTAGTCATATTACACTATTATTATTGTTCTTAAAAAAGAATGTAGACCTAAATATCTCTCCACTTAATTCGTAGGTGATTTCATAATGATAATTATGTAGTCATTACAAGTGTTGCTGAGGTCAGTATAAGGTGGACCGCATGGCTCGCCATTTCAAAGTAATAAAAGCTGTATACGCGTTGTGAACGAATATTTTGTTTACAGGTTTAAAAGATCAACCAAAATCTACTGACCTTTCCTCTTGGATGCTAAAATTGCTCAGTTTTAATGAGACTTCATTAATACACGCATATAATATTATATTTAAGCTTTAATGAAAGCTTATAATATCGCGCTATTCGTGATAATGATTTGATTAATGAAATATTTATTTTAATGAAAGGTCAAGGTTCCAAATCGAACCCTGCTTTAATTTTTGAAAATGTCAAAAATGTACTATGTTAGACTGTAAGTTATATTATCTGTGGTGTTAGTTAAAAATTAAATACTTTGCAATTGGTACTTTTATAAGGATCTCTGATCAGCTGAGAGATCTTTCATGTTTTTACAGAATGGTTGTGGTACAATTATGACGCGTTTTGGTAAATAAAGACAACATGAAGAAATCTGTATACCTGGCAATTTTTTGTAGATAAGGTAAGTCGGTGCCGGCTATCGATAGACAGCAGTTGTTTGGCCACGGTTTTTTATAGAAACAGCCGAAAACGAGTTGACATTCTAATCCGCGTTGGAGCGACTTTAGAGTTATAAGAAAGACCCGTCCCCTGTAAACCGCATGTGTTGAAGCCATGATACTTCATTTCATTTATAATAGCGTACATAAACTGTGTAATAGCATGTTTAGCACACAAATAACATAATATAGTAGCTGTCAACCGCTGACAAATTGGCTTTTCAATTAGATTTACTCCTACGTAATCTTACGGCGTATAGTTACCTACGTCGGGGTTACGCGTACGCCTACGAACTAAGTAGGTACTCGTAATGTGATCTGTGTGGTTCGATCAATGATATTTAAAAAATATAGATACGTTATGCACTTACAAACCAACCAAAAAATCTGTTCCAAAAAGTGCTACGACATACACACATCTTTTGTTTCACTACAAAAATCCCATTGGTATAATACACGAAGGCATTTTAATGCTGTATGTCAAATGTCAAGCACTTCTGACAACAACAAAAGCGTGCGTATCGTTTTGTATTGACAGAGCGACAACGAAAAGAACGGTCAATTGCCTGTTGCTACTCTCTTCATCGTCGTCGGCGCGATCTACCTCTTTTTTACATTATAATATCATTGGGTACGATGTAATTTATTACTAGTACAGATTTGATTAGTTTTTTGTTACTTCATCCATCCACTAGCACTTGGAGGTCCACTGTTGGACAGGCCTCCCGTAACTTGCGCCAGTAGCGCCAGGTTTCTTCAGGTCCTCAGTCCACCTGGTCGGTAATATATCGCACCTTCGGTGGTACAAGGGCACATCTTACAAAAAATCGTAAAATGACAATTTAACAAAAACATATTTGACGCCTGCAAAGTACATGGGCATATTCATAAATAAATTTGACGTATCTCATGCAAAGAACAAACACTTTGAAGCAATACAAAGACGAATAATACGACTCGGAATGCAAAAAAAAAACTTTAAAATGGCTCTCCTTTAAAATTACAAAAGTGCAGTTGAGCCCTTGTACCACCGAAGGTGCGATATAGGTCCTGATCGGTAAATAGTGCCTCGAGCCTATTTCCCGTGTCCGTTCTACACTTTGCTGAATTACGGCCAAAGCCATAGTGCCTTTTGAAGGTTGTTGAGTTACTTACCATACAGTTTTATCCCAACACGGTACTTACATAAAGTGAAGAGCCACAATCCTTCGGGCGGCATGAAAACTTCCGACACTTGGGCTGGCCACTAACCCCTCCACCAATTCGCACTGGAGCAGCGTGGTGGAGTATGCTCTAGGGTTCCTCAAGAGGAGAGACCTGTGCGCTGATGGCCATTAATGTGTTGAATTGGTTGAAGCCAGAAGAGCCGTGATACTTGTGCATCAATCTTTAGTTTAGCGCAAGAATAAACAGAAGTATACCGACTTTGTTTTGTATTATTACCAGAAATACAGTCATATTTAGATACTATTACCTAAGTAAGAAATAAAATGAAATATTGGATTGAAACAAATTGCACAAAAACGCGCTAATTGATACAGCTGATTATTTTCAATATTAAAAACCTTTACTGTAAAGTAGCAATTTTATTGTGGTTTGTTTTTAGCGTTCTGTTTAATTGATACAGTTCTTAGAGATAGCGCTCAGACTTAGGTACATCTTAATATATATAAATTACGTGTCACGTTGTTTGTCCGCGATGGACTCCTAAACTACTGAACCGATTTTACTAAAACTTGCACACCGTGTGCAGTTTGATCCAACTTGAAAGATAGGATAGCTTACATCTCAAAATAATAAAAAAACTTTTCACAGAACGAAGTCTGTCCGGGCAGCTAGTTATAATTTATAACCATTTTATCTGAAGATTATTGACCCGCTGAAAACTTACAACGTTCGTTTTTCGTTACATTATGTAAAGGTCGCCCAGAAAACCAGCCAAGGGGCTTACAAATTACCACTATCATTGCTGAAAAGTATTGTTTCGGAAGTAGGCATATTTGTTTTTAATATTAATTGTAAGTTTAAATCGTGTCTATGTAGCTATTTTGTAACCGTAGGTTTAAATTATTTAGTTAAAATTTCGTCTTTATTTCCTGTCAATTTCTATAACTTTGCGATTTTCAAAATAAAATTTATATAACTATAGAGAATATACTTAATGTTAACTCGCTTTAATGTTAATCTCGAGCTCATAATAATCTTTCACTAGATACAAAATAATCTAAATTTTACTAACAAAAAATAACCGACTTCAATATTACTCAAAAAGTACTCATCAAATCTCATTCAAATTTATGTGGGACCACATGACAAGCACCTGTTTCTATTAAAAAAAGAATCATCAAAATCGGTTCACCCAGTCCAAAGTTCTGAGGCAACAAACATAAAAAAATACAGTCGAATTGAGAACCTCCTCCTTTTTTTGAAGTCGGTTAAAAAAAGAATTGTATGGTTTTATGAAACCACGATGCAAAGGAAACTTTTTTTCAGATTGTAGGCATTTAACTAAAAACTTTTAGAAAATTATTTGTAGATATGTTCGCAGATTTGTAGTATAATGCATGTTACTCAGTATGAGGGTAGTTGGGATTAGGTTGTTAAAAATCCACCCGCGAAGGGAGTTATGGCTGATTCACGTGAATTCTTGTGCCGTCGTTTCTAATACTTACATATTTACATTATTCGATTAGGGTATTAAAATTGCGTTTTATATCTTAACTTAAATTATTGAAAAATGGGAATGATAATGGGAAATCAATAGTAGACAAAATATTCAATTATAAAATTTAATTTCAATTTGCGTATTACTGCAGTACGCAATGCATAATTAATACAATCATTTAGTTGATAGACGTACCTATATTAATAATCTAAATTTTACTAACAAAAAATAACAGACTTCAATTACTCAAAAACTACTTGTCAGATCTAGTTCAAATTTATGTGGGATTACATGACAAGCACCTGCTTTCGAATAAAAAAAGATTCATCGAAATCAGTTGGCGCGATATTGAGTTATTCGTCCATTTGTCGCGCACATACTTAATACTTTAAGACTTATATGGTTTTATCATGGATGCCATTGTCAGATCTCAATAAAATTTATACGGGACCACATGACAGCCACCAGCTTTCGATTAAAAAATCGAAAAAAGAATCATCAAAATCGGCTCGCCCAGTCCAAAGTTCTGAGGTAACGAACATAAAAAAAAATACAGTTGAATTGAGAACCTTCTCCTTTTTTTGAAGCCGGTTAAAAAGTAAGAGCAATATTTATTTAAATAATTGAATCTCCATTATTTATTCTTACTCCAGGGCCGGCTGTAATGCAACATGCGATAGATGGACGAAAAATTTTGGGGCGACAGAATAAAAGTTTCACTTTAAAAGAATTACAAAATACTTCAATACCCTTAATTACACTCCCACTTACTGTATAATTTGCATTAGGTACTGTCTATTACTCCGATTCTTACAGTAAGCTTGCGGAAATGTGTACCAATTTGAGTACAATTACTTTAATTTTGTAACAGACGCTGTCAGCATCGCAGAGTATTTTCCGCTACTTGGAAATTATTTTTTTCCATTTGTTACCTAACATTTTCTAATACTTTAGGGTTTAAATATAAAATTGATGTAATTTTATTATACATAATTAAAATTTGAAGTTTTTGTCCCTTTGTTAAACAAGAATTATTTTAAAAACTTTTATTTTGTAGGTAGTAAGTACCTGTCTGTAATCAAATTTTGAAAGTTGAATTTTACCCACTTCCCTGTGTTCGATAGGGATGAAACTTTGTACAGTGTATAATTTTATATTGTACTATCCTATCCTATCTTATCCTATTCTATCCTACATCACCCATCGCTAACAGCCACCTTCTGGCTGTATCTTTAGACCAGCCCTATGACAACATTATATAACATTGCCATCCGATTTGGTTATTCCCATTTGTCCCCCCATAGACGCCTGCACTGGTGACAATTACCTAAGTCAATTCGCTGCTCGTCATAAATTGATATACATAATATAGAAGATGTTCTGAGGATCTTTAACGAACTAATATTCATTTTTATACTATGGTTATTTTTATATTACAGTTTAACATTAGAATAACATATTATCACAATACACTTTCACTTTTCGCGTTGTCATAAACAATTTTAGAAAAAAAAAATCCTTAGAACAAACACAACGTTGAAATTAAAAAAATAAATAAAACAAGTTAATATTGTCGACAGTTATTTTATACAGTAATTGTTCCGTTAATTTAATAAAGTAATAAAAGTGTTAACTTTACATAACGATGTAACAAAACAAGTTAGGTACCTACCTATCTACAATTTAATTAATTTTAGCATGCGATGTAACAACGATTAGATAACTCGATACGGGTCGTTAGATATTTGTATTAATGTATTACGTTACTCGTACGTTTGATGTTAGTAATTAGTTGCTTCTAGAACGGCCTTTGAAATGTTTTCATCTGAAATTTGACGGAAACGATTAAATCTCGCTGCATATGTAACGTGGACGGGACGGGGACGGGACGTGGACGGGACATAAATAAAATACGTATACATGTGCTTGCCCCGTTCCCGTCCCGTCCGTGCCTCCGTGGCTTATAAGCTATCGTTTACATTTTTTATGGAACGATGTTTCTAAAACTTCACGTATGCATCGACCTTAATTTAACTACTGAACCGATTTGAAAAATTCTTTCACTGTTGGGAAGCTACGCTATCCCCGGATGACATTGGCTATATTATATTTTCAAAAATATAGGGATCTTTAATAAAACTCCAATAATGTAACCCAAGGTGTAAAAAAATAAGAAAACCGAAGCAAAGCGAGGGCGGTTACTCATAATTCGCACCTTTGGTGGAACAAGGGCTCAACTGCACTTTTGTAATTTTACAGGAGAGCCATTTCAAAGTTTTTTTTTGCATTCCGAGTCGTATTATTCGTCTTTTTATTGCTTCAAAGTGTTTGTTCTTTGCATGAGATACGACCCATTTATTTGTGAATATGGCCATGTACTTTGCAGGTGTAAAATATTTTTTTGTTTAATTTTTGTCATTTCACGATTTTTTGTAAGATGTGCCCTTGTTCCACCAAAGGTGCGATATAATGTCATAAATTTTTTTTTTCACGTGATTGATTCATAAGCGTACAGAAATGAAATGAAATGAAAGGAAAATTTTGAGTACTAAGTCGATTTTATGGATTAGAAAAGGATTTCGGGAAATTATTATAACTATAGACCGCTGTGCGATCAAAATTCGACCGTTATTAAATTTGTCAAAGAGTTACTTCACACTGATCACATTTCATTTTTTATCCCCGTAAATATGTATTTGTAAAATACAATTATTTAGCTCATTCTCCATTTAAGGTACAGCTAGACCAAAATACCATCAAGTGGCTCTTCTGCTTTGACGGCTACTTGGCTGGAGGAAAGCACTTTGACGAAAGCACCTGGCTCACGCTTTTGTAGAAAATCCATCTAAAAAACAGAAAATAAATTTTAATTAAAAATCGTGTAATTGTAAAAAAGGTGCTTTTTAAGATATTATCACAATGATAATCCCTCTACTCATTGACACCATGCACCGCACGCTTTTATATGTTTTCATTTATATTTTCATTTTTAGTTTGATTTTTTGAAATGAAATTAAGGTTTTTTTTCTTTCTTTTTTTTAATATTTAATTGTCAACGGTCTTCGATAAGCCTACGAAGTTTGAATGAAATCTGACCGTTTGAAGTGGGTCAAAATCAAGCCCAAAGGAGTCAGTTACAAACTTAAAAGTGAAGCTATTATAAAGCGTGTAAAAAGAAAGATAATGTTGTAAAATCATTATGGCCTTCTTTACTTGAATTACTACTAGTCAACGTTACAACAATACAATAGTAACTTGTTTCTTCAACTGTTTCGTTGATAACAATAATGCAAAGATTTAAACACAAAGTTAATTTCTTCATCTCGCAGCAGTGTCCAAGGATTTCATGATTGTTATCTAATTATTTACCAGAACTCATTATCATATTTTTTTACTCCAGAAACGTAAAGAGATGTTAAAAAAATTTAAAAGGCAAAGTCCTGTTAAATAATTGAGTTTTACGACGGTTTGCGATTAAAGTAACAACTGCTACTAAACTTTGTTATTCCAAGTATTGTACAGGTACTAAAGTAACTATTTTTATTTGTAAATAGCTGACAGAGGAGCAGAGATGCCATCTGATAGAAATTGATGACCATCGTCGCCCATGGACATGGACATTGGACAATAGGCATCATCCACTCTTTGCTGGTCACGAGAAAAGAAAGAAGAAAGAAAGAGCTGGCTCCCGAGCCCACAGTCGAAACAAGATGATTAAGTTAGGTACTATGTAGATATTATTTTCAAAAGAAAAATTGTTATAAGTATAATTTTTCTCGAATTATAAGACATCCTAAAACGAACGGAGAAGCAAAGTGTCTCTTGTAATTTATTATAGCTATTTAAATATCCGTGCTTCGGAGGGCACGTAAAGCCGTCGGTCTGGTTGTTGTGCTAAGATAACAGTCGTTAAGTCATGTCGGAGGCCCTCGGACGGCATGAAACTTCCGACACTCGGGTTGGCCTCTAAACTTTACCCAATTCACGCTGGAGCAGCGTGGTGGAGTATGCTCTAGGCCTTCTCAAGAGGAGAGACCCGTGCCAAGTAGCGGGCCATTAATGGGCTGAACCCATATGAATATGTATATTCGTTGGTAGATAGATAGTAGATTTTGATCTACTATACACTTAACAATTAGATCACAATAAATATACTACGCACAACAATGCGAAATGGACACTTGACATTTAATTTTAAACACGTTTTTATTTAGAATAAATTAATACAAACGTTTAAATAAATCTACAACAGTTCACAAGTACCGCGCGATGTCTATCAAATCCATTATAATGAATGATGATAATATTTTATTTGTGCGAATAACGTGGAGTAACGGCAACTATAACTACGTATCCAGTAGTTCAATATGGTAAAATGTTAGCTGAGAAAAAAAGAGTATTACATATGAAAAATTATTTAATAAGAATAATTATTGACAAAAAATAACTGACTTCAAAATCAGGGATAACTTAAAAACTACTACTATACTACTAAAACTATCATTTAAATGTTTCGTATTTAAAAATATAACTGATCGATTTACATGGAAGATGTTTATGATTATGAATTTTACCAAGAAAAAAATAACCGACTTCAATATAACTCAAAAACCACTAGTCATATTTCGCTCAAATTTAAGTAGGATCATGACCAGCACCAGCTTTCGATTAAAAATAATCATCAAAATCGGTTCCCCCAGTCGAAAGTTCTGAGGTAACAAACGTAAAAAAATACAGTCGATTTGAATACCTCCTCCTTTTTTGAAGTCGGTTAAAAATTGAGATATCGTAATTAAGGTTTGTGACACTAACTGTCGCATCAAGTCCGCTGCTAACTTTATAGGTAAACTTGATCGTGTATGGCCAGCTTGATACCATCACCACTGCACACAGTTCGTCCCATGACAGCCGGTCACCGTGCCACGGAACTTTGAAAAATAATTATGGGATCTTTGCATTAATTAATACAGAATTTCAATCGCAGTCCCCAATAATAGATAGATTTTCATAAACATCTTCCGTGTAAATCGATCAGTTATATTTTTAAATGCGAATAATCTAAATTTTACTAACAAAAAATAACCAACTTCAAAGTTACTCAAAAACTACTTGTCAAACTTTGTTCAAATTTATGTGTGACCACATGACAAACGCCTGCTTTCGATTAAAAAAAGAATCATCGAAGTAGGTTGGCGTGATATTGAGTTATTCATCCATTTGTCGTGCACATACTTAATACAAATTTAAGAATATGGCTTTCTCATGGATGCCATTGTCAGATCTCAATAAAATTTATGTGGGACCACATGACAGGCACCAGCTTTCGATTAAAAATAATCATCAAAATCGGTTCCCCCAGTCGAAAGTTCTGAGGTAACAAACATAAAAAAATACAGTCGAATTGAGAACCTCCTCCTTTTTTTTGAAGTTGGTTAAAAATATTTAATTTAAATTCTAGTTTTAAATACTTTAAAACTTCCTCGCCATTTTATCCGCATTTTCCGGGATTTTAAGTATACATGTAACCTATATCTTATTACAGAACATGGACCACCGGTGTGCTAAACTTGAAAATCCATTCTGTAGTATTTACGTGTATGAGTTACAAAAATCCATCCATCTTCATAAACTTTCCTTGTAACATTAGTGGAATAAACTACTTATCAAAGAAGATTGTTCCACGAAGCTTTCGGTAATTTATAGATACCGTAACCACTGCACGTTGTCCACTCCGTGACTGCCTGAGTGCCGGTCGCCGTGTCACGGACGCGCGTGACGCGAGAGGTCACGTCCTGAGGAAGTCAGGAAGTGAAGCGATGTGCAATCGTTTTATTAACGTACACTGATATGGAAACTAAACTACAGTGTGTAGTACACGTTATTGGATATTGATTTAAATTGTATAAGGATTCTCTTTATTGTGGTGATAAGTTGGTTGGTTATTAATTGCGATGTTATTTTACTGCCTTTCGTATTCCTCCTTATGTCGCCAGATCTTGGTTTCCCAGCAAGGCAGATATTTAATTGAATTTTGTTTGAATTTCTGTTTTAGGTCTGGTTGTGTGTGTTCTTGTCTTTATGTGTGCCCATGGCATCCACGACACAGAATTTTTGTGTTGGGCTATGAGTGTGAAAGCGTTTATTTACTAAAGTAAGTAGTATGGTACCGATTGTTCTAAGATTACTGGAAACATTTTAAAATTCTTTAGAATAAAAAAAAAACTAGACATGTCACAGATTTAGAAGCTGATATGAATGATATGATTATGCTGATATGATTTAGAAATGTTAGCGAATTGTCGCACGTAGAGATATCTCGAAAAAAAGCCGCTCATGAGCTAAACATTACACGTAAGATTAGGTTATGTCTAAAAGTAATTTAATAATAGAGTTATTTATTATCCAAGTAATGTAAAAATAGAGGTAAATAAAACAGTTTTCATAATGCAAACGGAACAAAAAGATTCAGCTTTTCTTTTAAATACAATGAATAATCTCGGTTGATGACGATATATTTATTTCTCAAAAAGAATATTCATATTATATACAATTCACTTGCATAAGAAATACATTGTATAAGCAAAGAAGGACGGTTTGCATAAAACATTTGTCTTTAAAAACATTCGGTTGTTAAAGACGAATAACAAAAACATATTGTTCAAGATATAACTACCTACAATTTGTCTTCGAAAAAAATTAGAATCTTTGAGGGTATTTAGAGAAACAAGGTGTTCTATTACATGTCGGTTAGCTGATGGCAATTGGATGGCAATTATAATCCTATTCATGGTACAATGATAAGTCAGTTTAAGCTGTTACACACAATTTTTTTCACACATAATATAAGTACATACATATATCACCATATTATATCACATATACTTACGATTTGTTGCAGTTAATACTCCATGTCAAAACTTTTACGTGCTTTAAGCGTTATTTGTAAAAAGGCTTTCTCGTTTTTAACCGACTTCAAAAGGAGGTATTCAATTCGACTCTATATTTTTTATATCTGTTACCTCAGAACTTTCGACTGGGTAAACCGATTTTGATGATTCTCTTTTTAATCGAAAGCTGTTGCTTGTCATGTAGTCCCATTTAAATTTGAGCTAGATCTGACGAGTTGTTTTTGAGTTATTTTGAAGTCGGTTATTTTTTTCTTGGTAAAATTCAGATTATTAAGTATTCAGAAATCTTGGCATCGTAAGATCAAAGATTAGTATTTTTTAAGGATGATAGGGTGATAGCTATTTATGAAGAGCGGCCAAATATCACCATGCGAAATATTAGCAATGAAAACGAAATATTTAGCAATGCTATTTTTTACTTATGGTGGACTATTTACTGAATTATGAAAACTATTTATGCCTACTTCAAATTGACCTAGTCTTGAAACATAAGTATTAAGGAAAAAGTCAATTGTATCTTATTTTGCGCAGTTCAATAATTCCTACTGAACAATTTTCCTTTTAGCGCAATTAAGCTTATATTGTCCTGTTTTAAAGCAAAATAATTAAGTATAATGCATTCGATTTGTAAGATACTTAGTAGGCTTGTATTAGAAGAAATAGAAGACGTAACTTCCATGCATACGACATGGTTTTATATATCCATATAGCTGTACGTTAAAAACCCCAGTAGTCTAGTAGGTAAGTAATGACTGACACAAGTGGCGAAACAACGGGTCAACAACAGTTTGACTCCCGGCCGTGGCATAATAATATTTTAGCAGATAAATGTATATGTTGTTCTTGGCACCTGCGTGTCAAATATCTTACAACTTATAACACAATGTTGTCCATGGCTTCAACCTATTAACCCAACTGAAGCCTAGAGAAATTACCAGTGTTGCCAGATATTTTTTTCTCGAGAAGCCTTGCCGGAGTGCGCGTGTAGCCCCGAGATAGCCCCATGTAGGGTTCAAAGTAAAGGAGCTAAAAAAAAAGGTCATCGGCTGTCAATTTCATATCACTTTGTTGAGAAAGCCAAGCCCAATGACCTTTTTTTTCTCTTTTTAGTCCGAGCACTGAAATATAGCCCCTTGGCTACACGTAGCCGAAACCTAACCTAACCTAACCGAAATAGCCCCATTGGCGCTTAATAGCACCATCTGGCAACACTGGAAATTACCCACTTAAAAATACGACCGAATTAGAAAGCTACCTCCTGTTATGAACTTGGAATATCCACACCCACAAAAGATTCAATCTGTATAAGTATAGATTTTTACAGTATTTCATATTACTGTTACCAGCCATTTGAAAGGTCCCCTTTGGTGCCAACAACGTCACTAATAACCAAACCGCGAAAGTTAAAAAAACAGCTTGAAAACAAGATAATAGGTATATTTTCATGATGCAATCCGCCACGTAATCCAATTTACTCGTAGTGTGGCGTTACGTTGGATCGTTACGTATGAGTACTTATTTACAATGTATTTTATTACATGGGACAGTTGCTAACATGCTTAACATGGCAAGTTATCGGCTCTAGAAGATGGCTAAGAGCCAGGGGCGTAGCTAACACCGTATCAGCCGTATCAATTATACGGGGTCCCCAGCGTACAGGGGCCCCCAATAACACTCCCAAAAAAAAGCTAGCCAGCGCTAGTTGGCACTCCTTTTATGTTTGTCAGCTAATGTCGAGGGGGCCCCACAACAAAAAGGCCTCTATATGGGGCCTCCTTAGGGCTAGCTACGCCACTGCCAAGAGCTATAGTTTGTAATTATCTTTTACATGACAAAATTAGCGTATTATGTTAATGTTTTATTCGCTATCATTCAATGTCAAATAACAAAGGATATCATCATTTTGCACACGAGGCGCCATGAGGATGAATGCTAAAGGGAATTCAACTGCTCCACGGCCGCTTCAAGGAAAACAGCATCATTATCGGCACAGGAAGGGAAATTGTAAGCGATGTCGATGTGTTTCCACACTGATATTTATTACTGTAATTGAAGTTATTGTTAGTTAGTGATACCTGCGCCAATTAAATCGTTTACTGATGTTAAGGTAAAGTGAAAATCGTTGTGAGACCTTTGTTTCACTTTTTCTTTTTTATTGAATAAACTGTTGTTGGGACTTCGTGTTGATTAAAAATAATTAGTTAATTAATTAAAGGTGTAATGCAACGTTCAAAGAAGTAAGGCATCGCACCGTGGAATTACAAATCCGAGGGTAGATAAAAGATAGATATACGACCCGACGACATTAATTAATTCATTCGTAAATTATTATATTAGATTGATCAATAAATTATAAGATTGTCTAATATGTAGTTAATTTATAAGATTGTCTAATAAATTATTAGATTGACTAATAAATCAATTAATTATTTGTTACGGCCAAAATCATTTTTTATAATATAATAATTAGTTAACTAAATGCTTGACAACAATCCCATCTGATGGTGATAGGTGATACTGCGGATAACCAAGTTGGTGAGCAATTAACGAACAAAAATTTATCTTTAACAAGTCAATAACGTCTGATCTCGCCGGAAATGAATCCAGGACCCCACGATCGGCATTTAAGGTCACAATCTCGCCTACGGTGAATCAATCAGGAATTTAATTTCATTTTAATTAAAACTAACCTCTAACGCAACTTCTGTAGTACAATACAAACTACCTTATTGAGATAAAAAAGAAAGAATGGTCTGTATAAATTTCATTGCGTATTTTGCGTTTGTCTCCCTTATGTAAGGCTGCGTCTATGCAGATCAATGGTGTGCGGTAATCGCAGGGGCGATCCTTCGATGTATGTAATGTGGACTGTATAAATGTATGTATGTATTTATGAAGCAGTAGGTTGGTAGTATGTCCAATCCAATACCAAAATCAGTAAGAAAGAACCCACCAACCTTAACATCCAATGTCGCAGGATTGCGCTGCGCACGACTGCTTCTTTGTTTCACGGCACGGCCGGAGGACAGCACCATAAACGTTATGGTCTTCTTAAGATGGAAACTCCACGAACGTCGTGAATTCAACCGATCTTTTTCAACGGAGTTGACGCAACTCGCGATATTTTTCCTTTGACATTAAGTGTCAATTTTGGAAGGGTTTTACTTTTTCTTTCACACCGACCAGTGATAAAGGATTGAACATACCCCCCACCGAAATCAGTGTGATGATTTCCTAATAGTGTCGGTGTGTGAAGAATGAGTGTGTTAATAATTTGTGTTAATGAATATTTACGAAATAATTCAAAAGAAAATAAAGAAACTTGTTAGTGTTAAGTAAAAAAATTGAGTGTATGTGCCTAATCTAAGTCCTAACCTAATAACCTAATTTTATATTTAGTTTGCATATGGCAATGGGCAGATTTTATTTACCGGTCTTTTATAAACCCCGGTTTGCGTGCGTACAGTAACTACACGTACAATGTTATCAAAACCAGGGTGAACCTCTTCTATTCTGCCAAGAGGCCACTGCAAAGGTTTGGTTAAGTTAGATTTAAGAAGCACTAAATCACCCTTCTTAACATTTGGAATTGAGGTGAACCACTTTTCTCTTTGCTGTAAAGTGTGCAAATAATCATTTGACCATCGCTTCCAAAATGATTGTGATGCCTTTTGAATACATTGCCAACGTGACAATCGATTCATCTGTACATCTTCAAAATTATACTCCGGAACAGTTAATAGATTCTGTCCAATTAAAAAATGACCCGCAGTCAGAACTTCAAATTCATTAGGATTATTTGAAAGGGAGCATAATGGTCGCGAGTTCATAATTGCCTCAATTTTACAAAATAAGGTACTTAACTCCTCAAAAGTCAAGGACCTATCACCTACTACACGGTAGAGATGATGTTTGGCTGATTTTATGCCTGCTTCCCACAGACCACCCATGGAAGCTGCGTTAGGCGGGTTCGTACGCCATTGGACGCCTCGTGAGGATAATCCAGAAAGAATTTCATCAGAATTAGACGTAGAATTAAAATAATTAGTAACGTTTTTTAAATGTTTAGCCGCTGCAATAAAGTTTTTTCCACAATCGGAATATAAGCAACTGCAGAGACCGCGGCGTGCCACAAAACGATCAAATGTGGCCAGAAAACATTCGCAAGATAAATCTGAGAGCACTTCTAGGTGCACTGCTTTTGTAGAGAAACATACAAATAAACACAAATATGCCTTAGTAACCTTTGCATTTCGCCGCATACCTTCTTTTATAAAGAATGGACCACCAATATCGCAACCAACATGGTCAAACACCTTGTTGGCCTTAAGCCTAGTTGCAGGTAACGTACCCATCATAGGCTGTGTGGAGTATGGACGAAATTTAAAACAATCCCGACATTTCGACAAAACTGAACGAATTACACTACGAGCGTTTATTATCCAGTATTTATTATTCAAAATGCCTTGCAAGGTGCGCGGTCCTACATGCATGTACAATTTATGAAAATAATCAATTATTAAATTTGTTATGTGGCACTTCTTAGGTAATAGTGCCGGGTGTTTTATATTATATGGTAAATCCGACTGTTGTATTCGACCCCCCACCCTGAGGAAATTATCAGGGTCTATAAAGGGAGATAGTTTGCGAAGGGATGATACATGAGTTCCCTTTGCTAGCATTTGCATTTCAGAATAAAAATAATTATTTTGAATGACTTTTATAATTAAATCATGTCCCTGCTTTAACTCAGAAGACTTCAATGAACCAAATGGTCGATCTGATTTTTTACATTTTAAATTATTTATAAAACGAAGGCACCACGCTGTTACGCGCTCAAGTTTACTAAACGATGAAATATTATTAAAGGAATGTTCAAGATCATTGAAGTTATTTAAATTGTAAGAATTAAAGGTAAATGTGTCTACGTTAGTTTTAAGTTCTGGAATAATATCATTTTCTTTTAAAATTAAAGTACTTCTTGGCCAACTACGCGGATCTCCAGCAAGCCATGCAGGGCCACTAAACCATTCGTCCGCTACTGCTATAAGTTGTTCAGGCAGCGCGCCTCGAGAACAGAGGTCGGCTGCGTTGTTCTCACTGTTTACATGAAACCAGCAATTGGGCGGAATCACGTCAACAATCTCACTAACACGGTTAGCCACGAATACTTTTAGCTTGTAAGGCGGAGTCTGTAGCCACGACAAAACCACACTCGAGTCGCTAAAGGCAACTATTGGTAAATTAAAATCTTTAACGTTTTGTACGACAAAACGAACTAGCTTCGATAACAGCACGGCTGCCATAAGTTCAAGCCTAGGGATAGACATTAACGGTTTCAATGGAGCAACTCTAGATTTGCTCGTCAATAGTTTGACTTTGACGTTCCCATCCTTGTCAGTACTACGAAGATATATGCAAGCTGCGTAACCCAGTGATGACGCATCACAGAAACCGATTAATTGTACGTTTACAAACGAATTTACTAGAAGGTGTCGCTCAATGCGAAGTTGTGAAAGGATCGGTAATTGACCGATAAATTTATCCCATTTTTGTAACAATTCGTATGGTAAACGGTCATTCCAGCCGAGGCTCAGTTTCCAAAGATCCTGCATGATACATTTGGCAACGAAAGTACACGGCGAAATAAAACCAACCGGATCGTAAATACTAGCAAGCAGCTTAAGTACTGAACGTTTCGTTCCGTCATTATCTTTTAAATTATAATTAAATGAAAAGAAGTCGCATGAGGGCAACCATGTCAATCCCAGGACTTTTAAGGATGATGATAACGTATCATCTTGAAAATTTATTTGCGTTATTTGTTCTGATTTCATTCGTGTCAGTAGCTCGGGACAGTTGCTAGCCCACTTACGTAATTCAAACCCGCCTTTTTTCAGAAGACTCATTAAGCCGTCTTGTAAGGTACAAGCTTCGTCTACAGATTGACATGACCACAAAAAGTCATCGACGTAGACACCCTCTTCTAGAACTCGGGAAGCCTTACAGTCTGACCGTTCGTCTTGGGCAAGTTGAAGCAGCGTGCGAATAGCCGTGTAAGGCGCGCTACGCAGTCCGTAAGTGACCGTTTTCAACTCGTAAACTTGTACTGGGTCTGACGGTGTATCACGCCATAATATGTGTTGATAACACCTATCAGCGGGGTCGATGAGCACGGCTCGATACATCTTTGACACATCCGCCGTAAAACATATGTCGTAGAGACGAAAGTTAATAATAATTTTTAAAATATTTGGAAGTAATTTACGGCCGGTCAAAAGGTTGTCATTTAGTGACACCCCAGTACTAGTTTTCTGTGATCCATCAAAGACCACACGCAACGGTGTTGTGGAGCTAGAAGGCCGTAACACACAGTGATGTGGTATAAAATATTTAGACGGCTCCGTACCACGATATAGCTCCATATGCCCCAGTGACTCGTACTCCTTCAGAAAATCAGAATAAGCCTTCCGGAACTCGGGTGAGTGCGCAAGTCGGCGCTCGACATGCGTGAGTCTCCTAAAGGCTATGTCATACGAATTACCTAACGGTTCGTGATTTGGCTTTAATAAAATAGGTGAAACATATCGGCCACTCTCGTCACGATAATGTTTCTCAATATATAGTTTTTCAGCGACTTCATCATCGGGATTTAAAGGAACATCGCACGGCGAGGATTCTATTTCCCAAAATCGCTTAAGAGTATCATTTAAATGATCATCAGTGGTGTACGACACCAACGTTGTAGACGCTACAACGTTCACATCCGTGACGTCATTAGTCGACGGTGTAACTAATTTACCTGTTATAATATACCCAAATATGCTGTCCAGCACGGCTGGCATATTGGGACCCATAATAATTTTCTTCCCACTATAAATATGGGGAAAAACGTCACCGCCTAAAATTAAATCAATTGGCGATTGCTTATAGAAATGAGGATCAGCTAAAAATAAATTATCATACTGTTTTATTATATGCTCAGGAATTTTAATGGTAGGTAGATTTGAAGTTACTTTCTGAAGAATAACAGCATCAATATTAAAAGCAGGTTTATCAGTGTGACGCGGCCTTAAGCTACATGACGTCATGCCGTAGTTCTTAACTAAACCATCAGCTAATCCGCAAATGCTAAACGGACATTTACGTTGAGATAAACCTAAACGTTGTAAGCATGCAGCGGAAATAAAATTGGATTGTGCACCGGAATCAATTAATACGCGACATGGTTGATAGACGTTAAAGTTGTCTAAAATATAAACAATCGCGGTACCCAACAAAACCGTACTGTAACTGTTATTATTATCAGTTGAAGGGCCTCCCGACTGGGCGGGCGCGCTTGCAGGAATCGATGCATTACCGGAGTCATAAGAGGAAGCGAGAAACGTTTTCGTTACGTCCTGATGCAATAATAAGTTATGTGGTCGCTCACAAATAATGCATTTAAATTCACTCCTGCACTGTTCAACAGTGTGATTAGGTTTAAGACAATTATGACATAACTTCAACTCATCAGCACGGCTGATTCGTAGCGAAGCACTCAATTTACGAAATTGAGCACAGCGATATATCATGTGATTGTCTCCGCAATGCAAACAAGATAAATTATTTTTTGAGTTTGCTGACGATGCATGCGCGTAGTTTTTCTGTGCACTATTTCTAGTTCGCGCCGTAAACCTACTTACATCTGGTTGACGTTTATTTTGTACGACGTTTTGGTTGCTTGTACTAGCACCATAAGAACTAGAATGATCCAACACTTTTATTTGATTAGTAACATAAGTAATCAATTCAGAGAATTTTGGAATCGACTTCTGATTGATACTTTGTTCAAATGACCTACGAGTGTATGGATCCAAGGCTCGTAATGCTATATGAGACAGAATGTAACTATTCAAATCTTCAATATTAAGAGATTGTATAGCTTTGTATGAGTTATCAAAGGTTTCCAAGAAATTATTCAAATGAAAGGATGATTCCTTCGTAATAGGTGTAAAGTTTAACATTTTATCTAAATAATTCCCGACTAACATTCGGTTATCTTGATACCTGTCGAGTAAAGCTTGCCAAACAATGTCGTAATTATTAGAAGATATCGGAATACTTTTGACTATGTTCAAAGCGGAACCTTTGATACATGAGAGTAAATAGTGAAATTTATCTATATTAGGTATCTGAGGCTGATTATGAACCAACGAACAGAATGTCTCGTAAAAAGTATTAAAATTCTCAATATTTCCATCGAAACAAAACAACTCCAATTTTGGAAGACGTGGTCTAGATTCGATGCACGACTGTGTTTTTTCAGTTTTAACGTTCTTATCATTCGCTAATAATTTTGAAGAAATCAATTTTATACGGTAATACAACTCATCAAAACTATTCAATTCCTGACTTTGAAATATGGTTTTCATACCAGCTTGTAACTGACATTTATAAATTTCAAAAATACATAATTCGAAAGATGAACGTAGCTCATCTATATCCGTGACGCGCAATAGAAACATTTCACGAATATTGCTGTCAGTTACATTTAATGACATGTCAGATATTATTTGTAATTGTTCAAAAATTCTTTGCTTTTTGTTGATTAAAACGTTTAATTCAACATCAGCGATGCACTCCTCGTACACTTCCTGAACCTTCTGACCCTTTTTAGTAGCCATTGCAACGTGCGAACTAAATATAATATTATGTCACATAAAATAAATGAATAAAGAATTGCCTACTCTATATCCGGCTCGAAGGACCACAAAAAATTGTGCGGTAATCGCAGGGGCGATCCTTCGATGTATGTAATGTGGACTGTATAAATGTATGTATGTATTTATGAAGCAGTAGGTTGGTAGTATGTCCAATCCAATACCAAAATCAGTAAGAAAGAACCCACCAACCTTAACATCCAATGTCGCAGGATTGCGCTGCGCACGACTGCTTCTTTGTTTCACGGCACGGCCGGAGGACAGCACCATAAACGTTATGGTCTTCTTAAGATGGAAACTCCACGAACGTCGTGAATTCAACCGATCTTTTTCAACGGAGTTGACGCAACTCGCGATATTTTTCCTTTGACATTAAGTGTCAATTTTGGAAGGGTTTTACTTTTTCTTTCACACCGACCAGTGATAAAGGATTGAACAAATGGCTTTCGTGTTTTTATGGTTTTTTTGCCGTAAAATCGACTGTAGAAATTGATCTTTTGTTTGTTAAGGCGATGGTAAATTAGTTGAGCAAATTATGATGAAATAGGTGCGATAGGATCGTACTTCTTATAGACAATAGGATGTTTATTTTTTAAGTTCATTTATTTTTATAGTAGTGGATGAGCAGAGAGGAATGGAGGTTGAGGAATGTAGGTACCTACTTCACGTCACGGCCGTAAGCTTTTCTTAATCACAGTTCAAGATGGACATAGTACAGTCTCGCTGTGAAAGGAGGAGATGATACAGTGACTTCACGGTTATCTTAGCACGCTATTGGAGCCTTGGTTAATTTAACTATCGCTTCTATCGACTTCGATAATTTAACTATCGCTATGATACTGTATACGCAAGGTACGAGTTAACATTGATAATAACACAAAGTAATATTAAACATTACAGAAGGTTTTAGAATCATGCCCTGCATACCTAATAAACATGACGATCAATGACTAATAATGACGTATAATGCCGAATTGCGTGTATACGCAAATGACCAACTTAGCCTTAAAACGCACAACCATTGATCAGCAGTCATTTTTATGTAACAAAGAAAAATCTTACTTTCGCTGTAACGCAAGTCGCAACGTACTGATCGATGAACTAGTTTAGGGTTTTGAATATTTTTATTACTTGTGATTAAATTTGAAATGCCAGCTCTATTCATTCTTGATGCTAATCCCGCTCGACCTGTTGTCTGTGACCTGAGCAACCAAGAAGATTTGGAATCACCTTATGGTAAGTGGACATCGTCATGGAAATCGGTACTTAACATCAACGGCGTTACCGGTGCGGTTTTTTACACAAAATAAATAAGTTATTACTGATGGTAAGTGGAGATGTGGTCCAAGGTGATGAGCACATTAACTTATTGTTAGTAAAAGCCAATTCACTCTTTTCTTGAAGACATCCATGTCATAGGCTGGCGGCAAGTTATTCCAGTCCTTCGCGGTGCGTATAAAGAATGACGAGGCAAACCGCGTCGTCCGTACCGGCGTTACTGGAGGAAAAGCTGTAGACTTGGCTTTCCGAAAATGTAAAAAACCTACAACCAAAGGTATCAGTACTATCAGTGTGTAACTTCGACCAATGACAGGGCGAAGATATTCATCCAATGTCACGTGATCCCTCTTCAGGTCTCTCTTCTAAGTTGCAGTCCAGATGTATAATATAAAGTCCTTGGTTTTACATATAATGGCTCGTGTGAAAAATCGATCATTCCGTTACGCTATTGACCTGATTGTTGACAATAGGCAAAGTTTGAATGGACAGTACTGATTGTGTAAATTACTCTGTCAAAGTAAGTAGGAATAAACTAAGAGAACATTTCGTTACAGATGAAATAGAAATGAAAACAACTGTTCATTTCAATAACCTTAAAAATCGGACAAGCGCGAGTCAGGTCACGCGCTAAGGATCGACTATTACTTCCCTACTACCTACTAGCCGTCATAGTTTTCTATTTAAATTCATCATAATAATTGTAAAATAATTTCACATGCCCTACTACCTACAACAACTTTACTACAGATAAGTTTAAGTACTACCTACATTATTGCAATCACTTTCATTAATCATATCATACGTGAAGGTAGGTCCACCCCTCCCTCGGTTAAAACAGAATAATAATGAATGGCAAAATGAAAGTTTTCATAATTTCGCCTTTCCTTTCACAGAAATTGATCGTATTATTCGCTTTCCGTACTACCTACCAACTTATAAATTGTTGATCGGAAGGGAATCGGAAGTGATGCCGGCTTTTATTGTTTGGGCTACTTCGTTGGGATAATTAATAAGTTTTTTATACTGTATGCAACGTGATCTTTGCCTGATTAGATGAAATCAGAAGGGAAAAATGTTTAGCTGAAAAATGCAAGAAACCTTTTCTATCCCGTCTCGTCCCGAACACAATATTTTACTGTGAAGCGTGTTGTTGTGATGATGTGAATCGGGACTTGTTTATTTTTTACATGAATAGTGCCATCTATTGTGCAGTAGCAATTAGAATATTTATTTCAGCGCCATCTAGAGTTCAAGTGAAAAATCGCGAGTTCTTTTTAGTCTACTAGCCAACAGATGTCACAGTAACTTAAAGTTAAATCAAAATGATAAATAAACTTTTTTAATAAAATTATTTAAACATTTCATACATACTATAATCACGTAATAATTAATACCAATTGTTTTGCGTATAAATTAAATTATTGTTTATGGAGGCTGCAGATGTTACATCCGTTGCGTTGCTTGATAACAAAATTAAAAAATTGTGTTAGTTTATGGCATAGGTTTATGGCGCTCTGGCCGCATGACAGTTGTGTAGAAAATTGGGAAATTATGAAGTGAGATTTTTCCAAATTATTGCGTTTAAATGACAGCAGGAAAAGAAACCATGGGGTGAGTTTATAATAATGAGACATGTTTGATTTGATTTGCCATAAAATATGCATATCAATAACGGAGAAAGTTGTTGAAATCGAGTTTCGCCAATGTCTTGGTATTTTTAGGGAGGGGATGCACTTTACCCATGCGAAGGGTTAATTTTAGTTTTTTTTTGTGATAAAGCTGAGGATGTTTTAATTATAAACTGAAGTACATTTCATTATTACTTGAAAAATTTTTTTATATACAATTTAACCCTTAAATTGACACTGTATGTCGCACCATACACAACATTCAACAAAATCTACAGTCTAACATAAGACTCGATTTAAAGTTTTCTACTTTTATTCCGATGGTAATATTATTGCACATTTGGTAAAAAAATAAATCCTAGACCTAGAAACATTTCGGTTATTGTAAAATTCAAAATTGCAACGATGAAGAAACAATTGACGTTCGTCAAAGTAAAAATCAATTGTTTTGTTTTGGTTTTGACTGTTTAATATGTGTCTTTCGTTGTTATTTTGTGCTTGAACTGTCAAGAAATACTAATACACGCTAATTTGTACTAAAATAACAAAATAACATATTTTTATTGGGCAACAATCTTGATGTATTTCACCACATACTCTGCCAATTTCATAGAAAGTTATACCTATATTTGCTTGTATGACGACGCATACATTGCCAATTTAAGGGTATTTTCTTTTGCCCATTTATATTTTTTGTTGCGTTGCCTACTTGCATTTGCTTAGGGGTTTTGTTTTTTTTTCCTGCAGCAAAAGCAACTAACATGCAGTGATAGAATAATTGCATACGTGTCTGCTAAAACAGCACCTTCTGAGTGTAGCGAAACATCTGCCGAAGAAGAAAATTAACACCCATGTCTCTTATTCTTCTTCACCACCTCCTTCTCTTAATAGTTCTCTACAAAGATGCATACTATATTCTGAAGAGGAGAGTAACAATGATCAAAGCGAATGCATCCGTTTTATACCCGATGTTTAATAAACGATGAAGTTTATCCCAGCTCTTCACAAGAGCCTAATTGCAGCAATGTACCAATTTTATTCAATTTATCCTCACTGCCTCGATTATAAACGAATCACCTGCATCTATTGAGAATCCTGCAACTCCATTTGCTCATACTCCTGTTTCTTTTATTAGGAAAACCAGGTCAAAAGACCCCGTACAGTACCAATATCTCAACGAAGTTTACTCTGAACTATGAGAAAAGACAGCCCACCCAGAGTGCACCGATTGAGGGTGCCAGGATCCAGGATCCAGGATTCAGGATCCAGGATCCAGGGACCACAATAACGTAGGTCATTTCATGGATATGACGCATCAGGGTCGATGCCGCCATTTCTCCAAAATGACCTCGGTTATTTGTGTAAAGTGCTGGTACGGTTGTGTTTTGTAACTGGCAGAAACGCGCGCAATTGTCAATTACATTACCATATAAAAAATAATTGTTTTGTTATTGCTTGCTTAGTTAAAATACTTTTTCCCCTGTTTTTTTAAGTTTTTTTCACTTATTTATCCCTACCGTACATTGGCAAAGTATGCCACAACATACATCTATTTCACTATGTTTTATTTTAAGCAATTGCCAGTGTATACCAGGTCATACATGGTTTTTTTTATTAGTTAGTACATATAGATTTTTTTAAGTATTTTTTCTTAGCCTTTATACACATATACAATCCAAAACTATTCAAAAAATTTATATTTTTAACAATTTTTTTGTCTGCCAATTTAAGGGTTAATATAATTGAGTAATAACGTGATACATATCTTTTTACGGTCGGTTCGTTCGAGTTCTTGAATAGTGATCATTGATTGCACCCGACCCAACGCTTTTACCGTGAGGACGTCGAGGGAAGGTGGGTGACCTGCTATTTATAATGCTCTTGTTCCATGAACGGTATTTTCGTCTACTAGTAGCTCGAGCGCAATAGCGTAATTGTAGTCATTATCGCCAATAAAGACGAAAATATGTTAAGCTGTTTATTTATCTGAATTTCATGCTCAAATAAGGTTCTACACAGCGTACCCCATTACTGTCCCCAGTAGCGGCGATAGGGTAGGGCGGGCAGGGCGCTAGGTTTGAAGGGGCGCCGCAGGTAGTTATGACAGAACCCTTATAGTTTCGTCATGTCTGTCCGTCCGTCCGTCCGCAATATAGCGTCGAGATCCTTATAGTGCTGAAAAGCTGTAACTTGGCAATTCGCATGGATTTACATATTTATTATTTTTGTATGGGTTTCAATGGCAGATAGGGGCGCGTACAATTCTCGCCCAGGGCGCTGGTAGTGCTAAAACCGGCATGCTGCAAGATGATGGAATAATGAGCATGAGTTAGCCACCAAACAACTCGTCGTGTTCTGGCTGGGGGCTTGAGAGCCAGTTCTTTCTTTCTTTTTCTTCTCTCTTTCTTGGCTGACAACACATCAGTGATGCCTTTGGTGTTGCTCCATGGGCGACGGTAGCCACTTACCATGAGGTTGATTGTCAGTTTGTTTGCTGGCTATTTCCATAAAAAAATAAGGCATCTTCCTTGCATGGAAACAATATGCTAACATTTATTTCTCATTCACTATTAAATGTTTTCAAAAAACAAATATTTTTCTACTCTTCATCGAAATAAATAAATAACTGTTGTTTAACGAAGACACAGCCAATCTGCACTTGATTTGTGTGATTTAGAAGGGACTACCATACCTGGAGGAGTCTCGAAC
Organism: Thymelicus sylvestris; assembly: GCA_911387775.1. Taxonomy (NCBI): domain Eukaryota; kingdom Metazoa; phylum Arthropoda; class Insecta; order Lepidoptera; family Hesperiidae; genus Thymelicus; species Thymelicus sylvestris. Next base: position 35,120,696 of record OU426885.1, on the reverse strand, counting down.
CCAGCAGTGGGACCGTAATGGGACCGTGATGATTACGAGAACTACGACAAGCTTTGGCTCTGAATACTCACAATGAAGTAAAGAGTATTTGATGGGTACAATATTAAATCATTTATTGACGTGATAACGTCTATTGAAACGAAAAACGCCGGGCGCACGCACGAGAAAATGTAGCGTTCCGCGAGCGAGAGAGCGCCAAAAGCGATAGAGAGGCACGATCGGCTACGATCGGCCGAAGCGCTCAATTTTATCTATAAAAGTATGCAATCATTTCATCAATGTTTTGTCATGACGTTGTCATGTTCAACTACCGTCTGTAAACCGAATTTTCAGGCCACCATTTTTAGTTTTTTTTACTCGTTGGTAGGGCAGTTAATTTAGAATACAAATAACTGAATATAGTTTGTACTGATCTTCACAATGAATCACCGAGCTGATAGTTGTATAGGTTAAAGCTTTTGAGTACAATCTTTCACCACTTTAACTATTCCAAATCCAATCTGATACGTGAACCCATTAGTAGCTCAATGCGGTTTGGCTTTCTAGGTTTAATATAAAAACTCACGAGTTGCAAATTAAGTATCAGAACTAGGTATTTGATGACCTGTGTGGTCCTGGGTTCCCAACGAGGCGTCCATGTCCATGGCACCCACGATAATATGATAGTAAAAAAAATTCATTGAATAGTTCTGCATCAGCTGAGAATCTAGGAGCCTTGGCAGGTTAAAAAAAAATCTCATTAAAATTCAAAATTAATTTCAATTATTTAAATATTGACCAAAATGCAGGGTTTGAAGCGATAATAATAATTATCATTGATGATTATCATGATAAATATATTCTGATAATTATCTTTCATAAATATAATCCGCCTCTTTTATACCAATATTTTTTTTAAATTATTAACACAAATATTGTATTGTATTAAACTAAGGATTGAAAAGTTTATTAAATGTTTGATAATTTTATCAGACAACACTAGTCCTTACACGCTTTATATTAGTTTCACCTGTATGTTTTTTTTAACAAATGTTTTCTTACTGCCAAAAGCCAATATGTATTTGTTGACACAATCTTATCAAAAAAATCCTCTATTCAAGTGTCTCACACTTGTCACAGTATTGATTGTTTTATCAAATGCCCTAAATTTCAATTTGATTGCTAAACAAAAATATTCTTTAGGATGTATGGTTAAGACACAAATTCACTTGTTGTTATTACATATTGGCACATTATATCCAAATTGTTGCAATATTATCAGTACAGTATCTGTCGAGTTGTGTGTGGGAACTATTGTGTTGGGATGGAGTTCAAATTCGATAATAAGTAAGATTTATTTGCTTTGTGTTATTGTTATCATATTGTATGAATTAGTGTTTATTTATTTATAACTCTGTTGAACACCCCGAATAGAACAACAATAAAAATGTGATAAACCAAAAGTAAAGCATACTGGTCTATTATGTACATAGTTGTCCATCAATATATGTAAGGCCAGTGGCTTTTTTTATTTTGCCTTTTCAAACTCGCTGTCCTCTCTGTTTACGTAAAGATGTAAAGAGCCAACAGCAACTTTCCATTTGAAAAAAGCTACAGAGTTATCTTAAAAAACCCATCCGAGTTATGTTTTTTATGTTTTTTTCGAACATTTGAAAAGACCGAAGTCTTCCCACTTCGAAAAGCCCCTAATTTACCTTGCAAAAGGATCGATCTTACTTATGTGAGGGTTTTCGGCCACACGTGGAAACACTGAGGCATTCCCCCTTCGAAATGCCCTCAATTTAACCTGTGAAAAACCGATCCAACTTATGTGGGGGTTTTCAGCCACACGTGGAAACACCGAGGCCTATGTCCTTCGAAATACCCTCAATTTACCCTGTGAAAGGGCCGAAGTCTTCCCCCTTCATAATGCCCTAAATTCACCCAAGCTTCTGTTGTGTGTTGTGCAGAGAGCAGCCGATTTTCACGTGTAAGGCGCACGTGTTCCACATAGATCCGAAGACGAAGCGCTCGTGGATGTCGGCCAGCTCGGCAGCGGTGTCCGTCTCCTTCTTCTACGACTCCTCGCGGAACCTCTACAGGATCATCAGCGTCGAGGGTACCAAGGTATGGTCTTCTTTGTGTTAATGATAAGAATCGACGTAGGAACATGCGCTACCTATGCATCGGAGAGAGTTATCAGACTATGTATGAAATCCTGCTCGAAGGACCATTGATTTTTTTTTGCGGTAGCAGGAGCTGCGTGACAAATCTTATATCACTTGCTAGTAAATATGCAAATAAGTCAGACGATCGTAAGTGATTGAATGGAAGAGTTCGGTATTGGGCTGTAAAGGAATCCATCCATCTTAACGCCAAGCAAACGTCTGTTGAATTGAAATTATACCACCCAGTTTATTGCCGACTGTACTCATGTATGGTTGCGGGATTTTTACCCACCTGGCTTTGGTGGTCACGCGTTGATGCCTTGTTACAAGTGCATTCATCTATATTCTAGCTCATGCCGCATGGTTATCATAATTATTTTATACACACAATATCACTGATAATTATTTATTCAGTTGCTAATGAGATTATTCGTCAGCTTAAATATTGACAGATGTCCGTATCAGTGAATACGGATATTGATTAATTCATGTTATGGGGATACTTAAATGTAGTAGGTGTCATTTATATACAGAATGTTTTTTTTTAATGATGTTGATATTATATAGCCTGGAAAGAAATTATTTTGAAAGGCTAACGTTTTCCATAAATTCCATAAGTCCGTACCATGTTCCTGTAATAACTTTAATACATAACTAGTCTAAAGTACGGGACTTCGTCTGCGTAGACTTCAGAATTCGGTCCAGAACTGCAAAGTTGAGTCTTAAAAAAATATTTAAAGTTATGCATACTTAGGAATACATAAACGCAGTTAGAACATTAATTTCTGATCTCGCTACTATCTGTACGTCCGTTTTAAATGATATCTCTTTATCCTCGGGAACACATCCATTTCCCAGGCTAAAAATTATTCTTTTATTTAATCCAGATAAACTAGCAGTGTGCCATATCATTCATCGACAGGTCATGTGACAGGTGGGATTGTTATCAAGTAGGTACTTTTAGCCGCGCCATTAAAGAAACGAATCTAAAATGGCGGACGGTACTTCTCATGATAGGTTAGGACCGTCAGCAAAACAGAGTTGCTAGATAGGTGATATTTTGTTATTTGAAAATAAATATTAGCAAAAAATTTAAAAACCCCACCAAGTGGTAATCGGTATTGCGAACCACGATTTCCGTATGTTTTTTGTCGTTTTTTAAAGTGATACCGGTAGAGTCCAACCAGCACCGGATCTTGCAAAGCTTGGTCGGCGAAACATGTCACTGTCAAAGCCCTCTTAAATATTATAATTTACCGGAAGTGGTGGAATCCTAATGGTGGCCACTCACGGTCAGTCCATCGCGTCAAATGGCGTGATATACAGCCAAAATTTGATCGTGAATGTGAAAAACTGATGGCGTGATTTAAAAAATTTGTATGTCCAATCGCGCCATTTTGATATGTCGTTTGGTGTGGCTCCAAAAATGACGCGATGGAATGACCGTGAGTGACCACCATTAGAGAAGTAGTTAAGCAACTTCTCATGCTCCGGAAGCAAAGTACGAGGGTCGAGGCAAGTCATCTCTTACATGCTATTAAGTACTTTTAATTTTGGTATTGTCCTTGAGCCTATTCTGCCAAATAAACGAATTCCGAAGTGCAAAAAACAATTTGATGTGAATGATGAGATGTGTGATGACGAATCACGAATACTTCAACCTGCTCAACTCTTTTCTAAGGAAACAGTTCAATTCTGCCAGGAACTCTACGCTTTTAAAGAGCAAGCTCCACTTTGGTTTGGAAATATCAAAAATGCTAGCGCTTTTAATCTCTTGCAACAGATCTATACGCATGATTTGCAGGATGCCTTTCCTAATATTTGTATTGCTCTGCGAATTTACACTAGCTTCCTACTAGCCTACTACATCTGCAAGCTGCGAGCGAAGTTTTAGCAAACTTATACTTACTCGTATTAAAAATTATCTGCGATCGTCGATGAGCCAGAAACGTTTATCGAGTCGCGCAATATTAGTTAAATTATGACAAGACTGCTCATGAGTTTAATTATAACAAGGCCATAGATTTGTTTTCTGAACAAAAGGCTCGAAGGGTAAAATTGTAATTTAAATGTGCAATATAATAACTATTTTAAACATCACGTTTCATTTCAGACGCTATACTGTTAGTCCAATGCCGATAGCTCTAAAAACGGTAAAAAGTGGAAGAAAATTATAGTAGAATGAAACCTATTGCAAAAGGAAGAGAATATAACGAAGATTATAGGAAAAATAAATAAATAGGTTTTTATATACCATTAGAAAGTAGAGATTCCAACGAACAAAAGGACTAGCGACTTTTTAAAAAAATCAGATATTTTGACGTGAGATTTTTCGACTGAAAATAAGGGTTTTTTTGATTTAAGGTCAAAATAAGGTGAAAAAAAATATTTTTTTGAATCAAAAAAATTACAGTATGTTAAGGACATACAAAGGTAAGTTTATACCAAATTTCGTGAAAAAAAAAAATTTTTCTTAAAAGATAAAAATAAAAAACCAAAAACGTGTTTTTTTGAGGTTATGTAAAAAAGTGTAAATACAAAAGTTGTAGATCTTTTTATTACCTACAACTTTGTCATTCAACTTTTTTCAATAGGACTTGTAGTTTTTCCGGAAATCGAGATAAACCATTTTTTTCCCTTAAACCCCCCCTCCCCCTCCCCCCCTTCCCGAGCTCAGATCGCCCGTAATTTATTTTTCCTATAATCTTCGTTATATTCTCTTCCTTTTGCAATAGGTTTCATTCTACTATAATTTTTTTTCGTTTCAAAAATTATCGGCACTGGACTATGTCCTATCCTAATTAAAATATATGCCCGACACACCATGTATTTTTTAATAAAAGTTTAGGGTTATCAGAGAAAAAACAGTCATTGTGGTGTTCTTTGCGGGAGGCCTATGTCTGTCAGTGGGTGTCTTCTGGTTGAAATGATGATGATGATGGTGAAGGTAAAAATATTGGCGGGCGGGAGCGGCATTTTTCAGTTTTTGATCCGCCTCGAAAAAATTCAAGATAGGAAGCTGAGTCCAAATGACACTTGGTCAGTTTTTACTACGTATATAATTATTGTAATCATTATTACTCCACAAGAATATTACAATTTATAAATATCGTAAAACAAGAAACTAACAGAACTAGTATATTAAAACTTTATTGTTTAGACTCTGGCGAAGGGACACCAGGTTCAATTTGTTTTGCGTGCTGTACCGACAGTGTATGACTAAAGACAGGAATAACGTGCGAGTGAGAGGACATTTACATGGGGGACATTTTAGATTCGTTTCTTGGCGTGGCTGTGAAGTGTCGAAAATTGGAACTAATGCCGCGTCATTCATAAGTTCTTGGTGCTCATTCATCTGTCATTTACTACCTCTCGAATTGCGTCCAATGATTGGTCCAATGCCTCCGACAGCGCCCTCCTTAAATTCATAGGTAAGTTGGTTTCACTTTAGCATTCGATGCGTTGCCGGCCAAAAAAGATAGAAGAAAAAATAGAGCCGCTGCACATGGTGCATTTCGAAACGCGTGTATATGCCGCCGCACAGATGCCGTTTGAGCGTATACGCACTGCAAACGCAATTCGAACGCAAAACGCAAAATCTGCACACGCTCAAAGATTTTGTTCGCGCTACAAACGCGCGTTTGTGTCGATACAAACGAAACAATGCTTTTTCGTCATCGCCGTGAGCGCGCTTTTTGAAACCGTGCGTCGTCGGCGCGTACAAAATATGGCGTGTGCATACATCTTACTCAGTGATGCTACATACAGTGTGGGCGGCGAATAAGGTGAAATGACGCCGACTCCTAGCTCTCCGGTCAATCGATTTGATAAATACATAGGCAAATATCAATAGCTTGATAACTGCGAACAAATTTTATAACGTCAAAAATTATGAACTTCCAGAACATACTACAGAATAAGATGTTAGCTTAGCTATGAGTACCTTATAAGCTAGTGAAGCTATAGCAGTATCATAGCTACCTTGTTAGCTTGTCGAAAATTTTTTTCATATCTTAGCCTTAAATACATGGGCGTACCCAGTTATTGGCTTAGGGTAGGGTTGCCATCCGTCCTGTTTTCCCAGGACATGTCCTGGTTTTTGTAGTGTCCTGGGACGTCCTGGATAGTTTTTAAGCAGCGTCCTGGGTTTTTAAATTTAAAAATTCGTGCGCCTCTTGTAAAAAAATTTACGTTACGGGTGGCCTCACGACTCGCAAGTAGGGCATAGATACCGGAATTCCGAGATTTCGCAATTCCGGAATCTCGGACAATTTTTCAGTTCCAGAACTGAGTGTTTCAATATCGTAACTCCGGTATTCATTGTTACTATAAAACAGAATAGATATTTCGAGCGTTTATTTATTTCTGAACGCACCCTATTGGATGTTGCAAAGGCCTTCGATAGGGTGTGGCACAAGGCGTTACTCTCTAAGCTGCCTTCCTATGGAGTACCTACCTGAGAAATTGTGCAAATGGATTGCCAGTTTTTTATCGGAGCGGAGCATCAAGGTCGTTCTTGACGGAGCATGCTCGGATACGAAGCCCATAAATGCTGGCGTCCCTCAAGGCTCTGTCCTCTCACCTACACTGTTCATCATACATATCAATGATATGCTTGACATCAGGAATATCCATTGCTATGCTGATGACAGTAAGGGTGATGCTCGTTATACATGCCGAGCAAATCTTTCTCGGGTGCAGATTGAGGAGAAGAGGATGAAACTTGTGTCTGAAGTCGAGACATCTCTGGAGCGGGTCTCGGAATGGGGCAGGCTAAATTTAGTCCAGTTCAACCCCGAGAAGACACAAGTTTGCGCGTTAACCGCTAAGAAAACCCCATTCGTCATAGCACCTCGGTTCCAGAACACTCCTCTTAACATCTCCAAAAGCATTGGGATCCTTGGTGTCGACATTTCGAATGAAGTTCAGTTTCGGGACCACTTGGTTAGTAAGGCCAAACTAGCTGCAAGGAAATTGGGTATGCTCAATAGAGCTAAACAGTAATTCATGCCTAAGCACAGGTTGGTGCTCTATAAGGCACAAATTCAACCACACATGGAGTACTGTTCCCATCTATGGGCCGGAGCCCCAGCTGGCCTAGTGGACACGTTTGACCGAATTCAACGACGAGCCATTCGTCTTGTCGACGATCCCAAGCTAACAGACGGATTAGAGTCGCTTAATATGAGGAGAGACGTAGGCTCGCTATGCGTATTCTACCGTCTGAATAACGGGGAGTGTTCTGAAGAACTGTTTGGTTTAATACCTGCGGTGTATTTCCGTCACCGCACATCACGTACCAGGTTCCATCAACACCACCTAAATACCTGGCGTTCGTCCACAGTTCGGTTTTCACGTAATTTCCTGCCACGGACATGTAAACTGTGGAAAGAACTTCCTGCATCGGTGTTCCCGCTAAGCTATGACATGGGGTCCTTCAAGAAGCGGGTCTTTTCTTTTCGAGGCCGGCAACGCATTGGTGACGCCCCTAATGTTGCTAATGTCCATGGGCGGCGGTGATCACTTACCATCAGGTGACCCGTCTGCTCGTTTGCCTACTTAAGGCATAAAAAACCCACAAACCCAATAATTATCCAATTCTCTCTATCCCTTGCTACCCCTAGCGCCACCATTATTACCTTTATAGATAAGCTGACTAAGAAATTGTAATATTTATGAAATCAATCTTTTTGTTGTGTTCAAAAGCAGCATTTGATTCAGAAAGATTTAGTTGTAATCCGTAAATATTCAAAAATATGCTATGATGAACATATCTGATGAAACTTTAATCAAATTTAATCGCTGTGAGATTCCATTGTTTGAATTATCAAAAAATAAAAATAAATAAAATAATGCAATATGGGTATCAAACTAAAGAGCTCTTCATAAGGTTTTCAAAAAAGTGTATCATAATACCTTTTTTGATAGCAGGCGGGTTTTTTTTTTTAATTTTTAATTTCAACAACCAATATCGTAACTAACTCCGGAATTCCGAAATCTGGGGTCAATATCGAAAACCAATTCCGGTATTGAGAATAGTTCCGATATCACATGGCCTAATTGCAACTCTATTACTGCGTCCTGTTTTTAAACTGAGTTGTCCTGGTTTCTCCAACTTCAAATCCTGGTTTTTTAAATTTGAGGTTGGCAACCCTAGCTTAGGGGGAAGCAAATCAGATTTTTTGGGCCGATGGGGAAGTTCTCAGAACCTGTAAATAAACATAAAATAAATAAATAAAATCTTTTATGGATAATAATGGGTACGTACCGGTAAGCATACAAAATATGGTACGGTTCAAGCCCATGCTTAATTAGTTGTATTATCAGTAACTGTGAATCAGAAAAAAATTCTTGGGAGTTTATGCCGCTTCCATATCCACTCATGGAAGGTATGGCGTAGATTTGAAAATTGTAAAAACCAACGTAGCTTTCATTTCCTTTCATACTATTTCAGTCTGCAGTATGAATCCCGAAGTTATTTTAAATTTCGACAGGGTAATCTGCAATGGTCGTACTGTGAGACGCAATAGTAGGTACCTAATATCTGTGTAACCGTGAGTAGGAAAAAACTTTCTTGTTTCTTGCTGCTTCTCAATTTCCACTCATGGAAGTCATGGAAAGGATTTATTGACGCGATGGCGTACATTTGATTTTTTTCAAAACTCTGCTTTTCATTTCCTTTCATTCCATTTCAATCGCGAAGTTTAAATATCGACACGGTACCTGCAACGGCTGCAACGGTCGTACTGTTCCCCTTGCATTGCAACACAACGAGTCAAACACGAGTCGTGTAATGAGCCAAGCGGAAACGCAGCATCCGGTCTGCTACCGGATTTAGGATTTCCAAGTCACTTGCCACCAGTTGTACGCTGTTTTTACATGTTATTTATATATTTTATGCTGTCGTGTTTTACGGGATAATAAGTACGCTAACTACGCTATATCTTATTACAAATAATAGTCTACATGTGGGTTAAATTTCATGATAATCCGTTCAGTAGTTTTTGCGTGGAAGAGTTAGAAACATCCATAAAAACGTTCACATTTGTAATATTAGTATGGTAGGAAGTAGGATTTATTGTGTATTTTCGGAGGTATTCAAACTACAGTCAGTCAAAAGTCTTCTTCTAAAAAATAACTGACTTCAAAATAACTCAAAAATTACTCGCCAGATCTAGCTCAAATTTAAGTGGGACCACATGATAAGGAGTAGGATATTTTCTGTACTTTCCCGTAAATATTTCCATTAAAAATATTGCTTAATGGCTTTCTGTTAGAGCGAACAATGCAGGTTGGTAGTTCTGATATTAGACGAGCATTTTCTCCCATTTTAGTATCCCTACGTAGGTTTTGTTCGCAGAAACATATCGATCCACCCGGGCTGACGGGTTACATAATTGGCTCTCCGAGACTGCAACGGAGAAACGTTACAATGATTTCACGTTGGATTTTATAAAGGAGGTTAGCTGATAACCTAATTAAAAGCCATTTACGTAGGGGTTTATTACAATAACTTTGTATATACACCTGGATGGCAAGCTTTGAGGAGATGCCTGAAGACGGATCATTGAATGAACAATTTCGAAAAACATAGGCCTGATTGACGTCAATCTTAAGACTCGTAGATACTCGTAGGGTGTTGGTGTGTAACTTCGGTGTCTATCGTCGAAGTTAGCCCTCCAGATGTATATTATAAAAAAAAAGTTTATTAAAACGCTTGGTTATTTAAAAAAATATGTGGAGTAAGGGGGTTATTCTACGGTATTGGTTACTTAAATCTCCTCGCGACATATTTTTTTCCTAAACATTTAGGTTTCCTTCATTCCGTCGCTGATCCTCTACTGGAGATTCACGGCGGCACCAACATATCCAAGCCATGTAGTATAAATGATAAAACGAGTGTGTTGTCGGCAGGCGGTGATCAACAGTACCATCACGGCGAACATGACGTTCACGAAGACGTCGCAGAAGTTCGGCCAATGGAGCGATGTTCGCGCCAATACCGTCTACGGACTGGGCTTCGCTAGCGAGAATGAGTTGGGAAAGGTGGGTACAATACAATACTTACAACACAATACACTTTTAGTCTAGTCAGCAAGTTGAAATTGTAGGAAAATAATGAATTTACAAAAAACTAGAACATCAAAACCCCTAAAAAACAATACAACATTGTATTAGTGTTATGTATTTTACAATTTTTGCCGTGCAAATATGATGTTAACAACATCAAATTAATTATTAAAATTTTAAAATTTTATTTACATATTGAGTTCATTTTATCATTAAACATATCATAATTATCTAATTTTGTAAGAAACATTCGACCATAAAAGTAGTGTCTTTGAAATACTCATCTTGTTTATGGTACTTTTTGTCATAACAAAAGAATGTCTTTGACTCGAGCTTAGAATTTACAATGGAATTTCTGATATCAAAGGTGTTATGAATGTTTCTTATGAATTTTTACACAATATAGCAATATTGTTAAGAAATTCCTAGTTGAATTTTGCGTTAATTGTGTGATTATATTTACGTTCTAAATAAATTACTCAAACTCGTCAACAATATTGACAAGGCTTCAATATGATTTCTTCGCTCATTATAAACGTGACTATTTTTAGACCATGAAAAGCTGAAGTCAACCATTTCAAGTGCTCACTTATTCATAATAATTTTATTGTGGTTTAATTTGCGTGACATTTGGCGACAGTGTAACGAATTTTAGCTCTTAATTAATGTCAATGTCTTTGTAGCCTAGTTGGCAGCAACTTTCGTGAGCCACAGGTTTTAGGATCGATAGGGGCAAACTTTCAGATATGTTTTCGAGTAGTAGTTTTATCTGATGTGTCATTCATAATTATTATTTCTAGGATGTCTCAACGCAAATAATTGTAGTGCAATCGTGGGTGTTCATTATTTATTTTTTACTGGTAATCGGCCTCTCTTTGCTTCGGTTTTCGTATAGATCCCTATTTTTTAAATTAAAATATAGCCTATGTTACTCGGAAACAATAAAGCATTTTAAACGTAAAATAATTTTTGCAATCGGTCTAGTCGTTTTTAGGTTCATCCGTTACAAACAAACAAAAATCAAAACATTCTTCTTTATAACATTAGTTGAGACTAGCAACTGCCGCCGGCTACGCTTGTGTTGCCCTAATATCGTTTCGGAAATGAAGCGACTTGAAAACAAAAATATTTTATCTCTTTATTTCCTATTCCGTGGGGATTGAAATATTAGGGCCAGTAGGTACTCACGGACGGCGTGGCATGGTAACGGATTTTTTGCCACGCATAGAAATATAAGTTTAAAGTATGACGATAAAGTTCTTTTTTTAATCGAAAGCTCACGAGTAGTGTTTGTGTTATTTTGAAGTCGATTATTTATTTCTTGATAAAATTCAGAATATGGTTATATGAAATACGATTTATTTTCATCTGCATGTTTGTACTTAATTTGAAGTGTTCGTGTGTGTGTTACCGTTGAAACAAAATTCCTTCTATTGTATACTAAACAACAAACTCCACTCCAGTTCATAGAGAAGTTCCAAGAGGTGAAAGAAGCGATCCAAGCGCAGCAGTGCGGGTCGAGCAAGGCTGCCAATGGCTCGGGCGCGGCGACACCAGTGGCCAGCGCTACCGCCAGTCCGTTGCTCGCTGCCCGCACTAACAACCCGGACGATGCGCCGCCGGCACCGACCCCGGCACAGGTGAGAATATCAGTAAGGTGCAGCGCAGACGGCACACTGTCTGTGACGCTCTTTTAAGTCTGTGAAAATAGAACCTTTGCAATTATATGCAGTAACGCATACGACGCGCAATAATTACGGCGCATACAAAATACGTGTAATTCGGGCAGCCCGCGCGGCACCGCGTCGCGCAGCTCCGCACAAATGGTGTGCGAAAGAAATACAACGTTTGCTTCAACACGCGCTAACGCAGACGGCGCACACTTCAGTCTGCAATCTGCATTCGTTAGTGGTGGGCGTAACGTATGCGATATTAGCATGGCGCCAGAGATCGATTGAAATACAAAACAGACCAGCACTTTCTCATTGTTTCCGAATGAGTCAAAGCTGGTCTTAAAATAGATAACAGTTCATTAAATGTTGTAACAGATATTTTATAGAATTTGAAAAATTTATCCGGATATTGTTTCAGAATTGAATGTTTAATATGGAACTGTCCTTTCAGTAATCTCTCCGAAAGTATAGAATGTACCCAAAATTCTCTATTTCTTCTTTTTTTCTGTACTTCAAGTACAAAATAATGCATCGCGATCTCTGCGTGATTTCCATAGCGTGTACGTCACTACAGTTCTGCCGACAGAGTGATCAAAGGTGTGCGTCGTGTGCTTTGAGTCTGCGAAAAATCCGAGATAGACTGTTGGCGCGCCATGTAGTCATTTGTGCGCCCGCAGTCTCGATCGCTCAAGAAGAGTGTCGTCTGCGCTGCACCTAAAGCCTAATGCACACGTAATGGGTTTTTTCCCGTCCCGTACGTACGTTCCGTACAGGATTCCGCTGCGTATGTACTATCGTATACATTTTCTATGAAACGATGTTTCCAAAACTTCACGTCCCGTCCCGTACGGGAAAAGCCCCGTTACTTATGCATTGGGCTTTAGGCTAAGTTAAAAATATACGGCCTTATACATAAACACTTAATAAATCTATTTTAGTTGAAAATTGGTTTGATTTACAAACACTTTTTGAAAGTCATGCAAGCTACGCCAATGCTTCAACAAGGCCCTACTGTGAGAGGGCCCGGGAGAAAAAGCAACAAGAAACTACCGGGGTTTTTTTTCCTACTCACAGTTCTCGATAGCACTTATTAACTACTTACAATCTATATTTATAAAAGTCATGTCCCAGCAGTCTTGTCATTAAAATAATCATCTAATTTGAGTTTTACTATTATACATGTTTTGTCTTTATCATGTTTCATAAGAGTAAAAGAAACAAAACATTTTGTACGCATTCTATATCTTTGCTTGTTTTTACGAAGGATAGTTTGTCGGATATATGTGAATACATGTCAACATTACCACATCATATAGGGCAACACTCTTATCTGAAGTCGGGGGCAAAGTGTGACAGATAAGACTAATACAAATAATCCTGCAAATGACATATGTGCCCCACCTTACTCTATGTAAGGGCATTAGTGATATCTTATTTATATTGTCCATGTCCTGGAAACCACAGGTTGTAAGCGTTTTAAAGTTAAAGCCAAGTTGGCTACAATTAAGTAAGTTTGAAAGCAAGTCATGATCGTGGTAAAGATGTCACAGTAAAATGTTTATAAAGGCAAGTTTTTGAGAGACAACTTAAAAATACTTCGGACTTTATGAAAACGGTGATTTCGCACGACAAAATGGCCGCTCTCACACAAAAGGCGTTTTGGCGGGAAAGTGACGACCGCTGTTGGCGCCATTGTGCTCTCATCAATGTCAAGGGGTGGACACAAAAGTGTTATTGTTTAAATGAAGACCTCAATTTGGTAAACTCCGAGATTAATTTGCAAGTTTTTATAGGTATTCCAATAAAAATAATAAAGTTATATGAGTTGGCTATGTTTGGCGTGCTTTCTAAGCGAATAGGTAAAATTTTACTTCGGTACCCTAAAAACTACTGGTTAAGAATGGAATAGAGTTGTCTAGTTTGGGTTCCGCACTATAATAATTATTTTTGTACATAATATGACAAAAGTTACCAGGTGTTATAAGTTATTATAAATCATAAGAGTCTATAAACACCTATCAGATTTCTCACCGATTCGTTGCCGATCATTAAGTTCCTACCATTTGATAGGAGCATGTTTGAGATTGTAGTTTAATAACGTGCTATTGTTTCAGCCCAAGCAAGAAAATGATGAGATGATGGTGCATCAACGAGCTCATTCCGTCTCTTCTACGCTTCAGGTATGTTATCCATCCATCCATCACCCCTTGGAGGTCCACTACTAGATATAGGCCTCACCTAACAAGCGCCATTCTGAGCTTTCTGAATCCAGCGGATATTCGCTGTCTTCATCAGTACATCTGGTGGGGGTAGGGGGGGGGGGGGGGTTGGCGTCCTATATCTAATCTTATATCATTTCATATATAATCATATATCATATCAATACATAATATCTTATATCGTACATAAAAATGTAGCTGGTCGTAATTTATTAATACTATGGGCCTCTTTCACCACCATCAAGTAAAGTCCCGAGTAGGCTAATTGCCGATTAAAGTGACGAGTAACTATGCATACGCATTTCACAATGGTTGAGTAGCGCTAACCGACACATAAAGTAGCCTGTAACTTACTTCTTACTTCATCTGTCAATTAGCTTGTTTAATTGACGAGTAACTAATTTGGGTTCTATATGCTCTGTCCTAAACGTCACCAAATTCCAAATATTGAAACATAAGATTGTTGAATTTGTTCATAAAAATGGATTTATTTGATTTGATCGAACATCAGCTAAATGAATTAGAAAATGAAGAACTATCTCTGCGAAGAATTCCGAGAATTCGTGTATTTAAAATTCGTGTTGATTATTTTGACGAACTTGACGAAAATGATTTTTTTGCTAGATTTCGTCTATCTAAAAATGCTGTTAACCAAGTGCATACTTTAATACAACATAAAATAATGTCCAAAACGCAAAGGTGAGTGGTGAGACGGTATTTTACTTTATTTTGTTGTATCTTTCCTATAAAGACATGCAATGATATGATCCTAGGTCCTAATATAGGCGCTACTTATAGAATATCATCGCTATGTATTTGCCTTAACATGGCACCTATAAAAATGTACATGCAATTTAGTTTTACAATATATTAATTATCTAATGCTTCTTTGTAATTTCAGGAATCAAGCAGTTTCAACCAAAATAAGATTATTATTAACATTAAGGTATTTAGCAACTGGATCATATCTTAGGAGTGCAGCTGATTTCTGTGGTGTTAGCCCACCAACTGCAAGTCGTATCGTGAAAAAAGTAACTGTAGCTATTGCAGAGCTATGTCCACTGGTAATTAAGTTTCCTGATGATCAAAGTTCACTTAAAGAGGGCTTTTATAAGATAGCAAAATTTCCCAGGGTTATAGCAACCATTGATTGCACCCATGTTACAATAAAATCCCCAGGTTGGTGTATTATTATTAAGTTGCTACCTTGTTAGTACCTAAGTAGAAAATGGTAGATCATATTTTTGCAATACAATAATCACCTTTGTTTTCCATTTCAGGCGGTGATTCAGCAGAAAATTATAGAAACAGAAAATCAAATTTTTCTATTAATGTGCAAGTAGCTTGCGACAGCAAATTAAGATGTATGAATATTGTTGCAAGGTGGCCAGGATCAGTCCATGACCAGACCATTTTTAATAATTGCTCATTGAAACAAAAATTAGAAACTGGACACTTTGGAAATGGCTTACTTCTTGGTGATAGTGGATATGAGTTGAAGCCTTACCTTTTAACACCATTTTTGAACCCAACATCAGCAGCAGAAAATTTATATAATGAATCACACATTAGAACAAGAAATACAGTTGAAAGATGTTTTGGGGTGTGCAAAAATAGATTTCCTGTCCTTCGGCGACAGATAACATTGAAATTAAATCAAGTTCAACCTATTATAGTTGCCTGCTTCGTACTTCATAATATCGCTATTGACACCAACGATAGAAACTTTGGGGATAACAACTTAGATGACACCAATAATGATTTGGAACAATTAGCTGTGACAAATTCACAATTTAATGTTGATCCAAGGAACAGATTGGTGCAAGAATATTTTTTACCATTACTTAATAGTTCATAAATAAAACAAATATGCGAATTCAGTTTAATCATTTAATTCCCTTCTTAACTTTTCTAATTTTAATTTGTGTTCTTCTTCTAGCCATTTTCGCTGCATCTCTTTAAATTCCCACTCCTTCCTTTTTTCTATGATTTCTGCTTCTAACAGTTTTTTTTGAAGTTCTACCAACTCCAGCTTTGCTTGAGTTAGTTCATCAAGACGTGACTTCTTGTTAACTGTAAGCAATATAATTTACATAAGTTATACAGATGAATAGCATAACCTGGAACTTGACATTAGTTTTAAAATATTACTCATCTACATGATGATATTAAGTTGTTCATGTAAGATTTGAACATAGTTTTATTTATCATAACAAATAAAACACATTTTACACACACACGCCTGTTCATACTAGGATTCCCTGTGGTGTAGACGGCAGACACAAATTAACACAGAAGTCCAAAGTACAAAGATTTATTTGCATAAAATGTCTGCCCCAACCCGGAATCGAACCTAAGATTCACAGTCACACAGACATTCAGTGTATACCCACATACGGACAGGTAAAACTAATAAGTGATATAAAATCCTCTTACCTGTTAATGCAGCATGCTTTCTGGATTTTAAATTTTTCCTTGTAAAAGTAAAATCTTGCTTTGCATATTTTAAAGTTGGAGTATCCAGAGTTACATCTGTAATCGTTGTAGGGACATATTTTAAAGTTGGAGTATCCAGAGTTACATCTGTAATTGTTGTAGGGACATATTTTAAAGTTGGAGTATCCAGAGTTACATCTGTAATCGTTGTAGGGGCATATTTTAAAGTTGGAGTATCCGGAGTTACATCTGTAATTGTTGTAGGGACATATTTTGAAGTTGAGGTATCCAGAGTTACATCTGTAACAATAATGATTTATTTAAGCACAATATCATTCACTATGGAGGTTTGAGATAATAATATTAAATTATGCCTGAAAGCAACATACCAAGTTTATTATTTTCTATTTTAAGTTCTCCAGCGGCAGCAGGAGGAAATGTATCAACTATATATACATTTTGCACAACCGGTGGCAAATCATCTGTAAAGTAGAATGTAGGATTGTATATAATTATTGTATTTAATCGATGTAATTCAATAAATAGGAAATTTCTTATGTCATCATCTTATTACTTTATTAAGGCAAATTATATTGGTTTGTAATGAATAGCTTATTATACACTTACTGATCTCAGTTTTTTCACTTTCTGTGTGTGCGGTTAATGGCGGTAATATTTCATTTTTATGAGGTTGAGCATTAAATCCATCTGCAATGAAGTAAACCCCAGTTAATATTAGCTTGATCGAGACTGAAAACCTCATGATTAGAGATACAATAATATTATACACAACATACCTTGGTTTTGAGGTAGAATATCAGAGTCATAAATACTCTCCATGCCATCGGTACTTAATTTAATTAAATCTTTTATTTGTTCTTCAACTCCATCCAGTGGAACTGCCGTACTTACTCCTCCTCCAGTACGATAGAGTTCAGATCTCAGTAATGCCGATTTTTTCCTGACCAAACGTTTGAGGCCCTCATATTTTATTCGCAGTGTTTTTGCGTTTCGGAATACTCCACCAGAACAAGCATTGAATTCTTTTTCAACACTACTCCAAGCAGCTTCCTTCATTTTCCATGTTGCCGAATCACTCTGCTTGTTTTCGATAATGTTTTTATGTTTTTGGATAAGAGATATTAAAATATCTCTTTCCGAAACATTGAAGTTTGCACTTCTTTCCCTTTTTTTATCCATATCTTTGATATTATTGAGAAAATTATAACGCAAATGTAAATTTCACCACGTTCAAGTATTATTTGCAATGCAAGCACACAAATAACGATTATGAAATGACACATGAAAGCTGTCAATGGTTACTGACAGCGACATTTGACGTTGTTATCAGCTACTATTGAACGAATGTTTGAATGTATTTCGAAGATCATTCCCCTAACCATTGAGTAGTTAATTGTAACTCTATTTTATGTTGTGAAACTGGTAAAAGCTAATTGTGACTTTTACTTGCCGATTAACGTTACTTAGCAAGTAACTAATTGTGACTTTACTTGACGATCGTGAAAGAGGCCCTATGAGTATTAGGTATTATAGTACACTTACGAAAGTTACTTATGTAAATTTTATGAACGTAACTTTCAAGTGTAATGTGGCCTTCCGCCTTAGTCTATTTATTACACTTACAGAGTTACAGCCGTACTTACTACAAGCACTTACTTGCGCAAGGCCTGCGTTTCCAGGAACAATAAGTACCTACCCTATGTATTATTATATCATGAAAATCCGTTCAGTAGTTTTTCTTGAAAGAGTAACAAATAAACATAGTTAATAGTATCAGGCGTTACTTTGCGGAAATCCATTGTTATTAAGTTGTATTAGTATTAACATTAAGTTAGTATTAACAATCCGGATTGTTGCAAAGTAGACTAATACTAACTTAATAACAAATAAACAATCACATTTACAATATTAGTAAAACTAGTGGATACCTGGCGTGTTCCACTACGCTCTAGTATTTCTGATGACAAAGACAGGTCAGTGGTTTTGTGGTGACAGTCTGTTTATTCTATTTACCTTTTTCATTATAATATCGTCAATTTTTTTTATGGGAAATGTTTTAGTGGTTTCAAACAATTTTGAGGCATATCAGTTGGATGGTTTAAGAGTGTATAAAGGACATACGTGCAAACATTTTTTGTGTTTTATATATATATAGAAGATGAAACTCGAGGGTTTTTTAAATAATTTAATTTTATTCCGAGACGTGGGCGCCATTTGAGGATCTTTCTTCCCTAATTGGATAACTGTCTCATCTCTCTTTTTTGGGTCAGTTTTAACTGCTCATATTTTTATTTTCTGTTAACCAATATACCGTACCAATGTACCCTTCTGTACCGTTTTAATAATTTGTCATTAACTTGACAATAATTTGACGTTTATTACTAACTAGTTTTTGCCCGCGGCTTCACGCGCGTGGATATCGATTTATCCACGAAAGTAGCCTATGTATTAATCCAGGATATAGGCTATCTCCATTCCAAACAGCCAAATCGGTTAAGTAGTTGTGGCGTGATTGAGGAACCAACATCGAAACATCTTCAAAAACTTTCACGTTTATAATATTAGTAGTATTATTAAATCATCATGTGTACCCAGGGCGGCTACGCGACAGTGGGGCGCGCGCCCCGCGGGCCTCTGGTGTCGTCGGGGGCGCCGGCGGAGCCCCCCGTCGCGGAGACCGCCGAGCAACAGTTGCGCTACGAGAACGATCGGCTCAAACTCGCGTTGGCTCAGAGGTCAGTACATTACTAACTCATTAAAATTAGGATTAACTCACACTGATGTCAACTTTACAGATCTGTCAAATGAATATAATAAATACATAAATGCTTACACTCTCGTATGAATGTCGGTTTTTACCTGTGGCATGGACGACACATATAACTCATCACAATAAGTAAAAATATTTATCTGTCACATAAATCCGGAATCGAACCCGGGACCCCTTGCTTTGCAGGCAGGGTCGCTAGCAACTAGGCGACACTCGACAGGGTCGAAAAACATTGGGTTTCTGAAATGTTAATTTTAGTGCTACGAGAATAGTACATAGAGTTCAGCTCACTTGCCTAAACTAAGCCGGTTATTGAAAGGCTGATCGAAAGCTTTAGCTACTAATTTAACATCAACTGACACGTATGTTAACTTAACAGTTCTGTCAATTTAAATCGAGTTTCTGAAACGTTAATTACAAAAAAGTTAATCATACATGTTATGACAATGATCGGCTCAAACTTGCAAAGGTCAGAATCTGATCAAAATAAAAATCAACTACGGTTTAGTTGATCAGCCTTTTAAAAACAGCTGTTACAGCAGTTTTTTTGATAGAATTCAAAAAGGTATTCTATGCGACGGAGATGATGATTCGAAGACAATTTTGTGAACGGAGGGGTCTCCATCCAGAGCGATGAATGAACATATAAGCCTACTGGAAATAAAAGCAACATTTATAAAACACCAAAAAACTCGTATGCACTTAATTTAATACCTCAGTAAACTGATATCAAACGAAAATATGACATTTTACTCCCATTTTCCGCCTTAAATGAAACAGCGGTTTTCATAACAAAGTTTATTTCATCGCAAGATTTTTGTACAATACTTACGTCTAAACATAGTAAAAATCTATACAGTCTCATTAAGATGATAAGCGGTACAAGTCATAGCTACTGATTTTGCTGTATATAACAAGATTCATACAATAAATAACAAATCACATTGTAACATTTGTATAAATCATTGAATAACAATAACAAATCAGTTTTATAAAGCATTATAAGCAAACAGGATGATAAGATACTATGGTAACAATTGTTTAGGACTCATTATAACAAAAAAACAATCCCTTTGAAATTTTTTAAATTCAAATCTATGTCAAATTTTATTCTGGGTTTGGTTAGTATAATGATGTTCTTATTTTAACCACTGACACACATACAATTTAATCTTACACTCCCAATATGTTCTTTTATTTTAATCTCTTTTATTGCCGATAATAATTATTCTTATTCAAATAATACTATACAACACATTAACAATAGTATTCAACACACAAATAAACAATAGAACATAATATAACAGGTACAATTCTGCATAAAACAATAATTCTGCATAAGATTCAGCTTATTTGCTGCCAAGTTAACGCTTACTCTAATAATATTAAATTCATATGTTGCCATTAAGGAATATTATCTTAGGGTATAAATACACTATCTTCCATTTTAACTAGGCTTGGTTTAAATCATTTGTATGAACCGTCGTAAAATCTCATATGAAATCGAATAAAATGAATCGTGCAGGTAAAAATGACACAAATATACATTTTAGTGACGATTAAAAAAAGTATCTAATTTATCAACTTTACAAAGAGTTTTTTTTTAAACTTATACGTCCTGTATTATTCCTGAAAACGGTCTTACTCATCAATATTGAACCCAAATACCATGTCCATAGTGTATATTTTACCCTTTCTCTTTAATGCTCGTATCCCCCCACTACGGGTACGAAGCCACCTTCATCGTAATGGTGTTGGTATTCTGGTTGGTAATGTTGAACGGCTTCATATACCGGTTTTGCTAGCTGAAAATGAATAGATATATAATTATAGTTAAAAAAACTAATATATAATCTGAATTTCACCAAGAAAAAGTAACCGACTTCAAAATAACTCAAAAACTACTCGTCAGATCTAGCTCAAATTTAAGTGGAACCACATGACAAGCACCAGCTTTCGTTTAAAAAAAATCATCAAAATCGTTTCACCAAGTGGAAAGTTCTGAGGTAACAAACATAAAAAAATACAGTCGAATTGAATACGTCCTCCTTTTTTGAAGTCGGTTAAAAAAACACGCTGAAACTATAAAATGATTGTCTTGCAAATTTTCAAGCTGATCAGACGTCTTGAAATTGGTAAAAATTACGTTGAAAGATTCCGTTACATACATACATGTCAAGCTAAAAAAAGCGTGTTAAAAACATAATTTAAGCTAGTGGGAAACATTTCGTGAGATCGTAAGATAACAGTCGTTAAGCCATATCGGAGGCTTTTGGTATGAAAACTTCCGAGACTTGGGTTGGCCACTAACCCCTTCTCTAATCCGTACTGGAGCAGCGTGGTGGAGTATGCCCTAGGCCTTCTCAAGAGCAGAGACCTATGCTCTGTAGTGGGCTATGGATTTATATGTAACAATATTGAAAGCCCTGACATAGGTACAGTCAGCGTCAAATATATGTAAGCGGTTAGGGCAGTCAAATTGATCTCACATACATAAATTCTTATAGATGTACGCAGTCAGAGTATTCATATAGTTGTCAACATCTAAAGTGATCATTAGAACTAAGCAACATAGCTTCCAAATACTTGTATCTAAGCCTTCAGGATGTTCAATTTTATGTTTGCGAACAAAACGGTCAATGGTATCTAGGCACTGATAGCTGTTGTCAAATAGTAGGTACCTAATCAAAATACATTTTAATACATTTCATCAAAGTGATTACTCATTTGAAACATTGACAAGATAAGTCATGATGACTAATGACAATGAGACTAATGACGACTGTCAGTGTCATCTTCATAATTTCTATTTTCTATATTTATTAAAGAAGTGACCACAGAGTACTTAATCACTACGTGACCACAGAGTACTTAATCACTACGCATAGAACATTGGAAGTGACTACCATATTGCGATTCATAAACCATTTACGTTTAATAGATAATTAATTACATATCGCCGTATATAATTCATAACATTTAGGTACAGGCTGCTGTCTTTCAGATGTGCAAACTTGTTGATTATTCAAGAACAATCCGGATTTTAATTGAAATTATTTTCGTTATAATTTACTGATTTTTATCAAATAAATGATTAGCACTAATTAATAATAATAAATAAAGATACCCGATAATAAATAAAGGTACCGATTTTTTTCTTATGGTGATATTTTATCCCCTTTGCCATTTCCATATTGTCAAAAATGGCGTCACCGCTGCAAGGGACACTATCGTTTGCAAAAGCTATTTACGAACAGCCGCAATTTTCAGATTTTACAGCTGTCTTTTACATGCTGTCGACAAGAACAAGATAGCCTTTGCGTTTTTGTTGCAAAATCGACCATAACGTAAGAAGTTACAGTGCACGCTTGTAAAAGTTGACATACATCATTATTAAAATAAGTAGTTCTCTGTTCATTGAAAATTCTGAAGGAAAATTGTATTACTATCAGTGCCTAGATACTATTGACCGCTTTGTTCGCAAACATAAAATTGAACATCCTGAAGGCTTACAAGAATTTGGAAACTATGTTGCCTAGTTCTTATGATCACTTTAGATGTTGACAACTATATGAATACTCTGACTGCGTACATCTTTACGAATTTATGTATGTGAGATCAATTTGACTGCCCTAACCGCTTATATATATTTGATGCTGACTGTACAAGAGTTTATTTACAGAATTTGCGTTATCCGGGATAATAAATATCCTATGTCCTATCCCGGATCATGGTTTAACTGTGTGCTAAATTAAATGGAAATCCGTTCAGTAGTTTTTGTTACCTTGTATTCTTCGATGTGATGTTCCTCCTTGGGCGTGCCGATTTTGTGCACGACTGCGTTGAACCCGTTCTTATCGTCCGCCTCGTATTCCACTACGCGTTTCGTTCCGTCCGTCTCGACCAGGGTGTAGGTTCCTGAAGCAATGGAATCGTGTTAATGGTGAACCGGTACTTGGCGTTTGTTCATTGGATGACAGGATAAATACGAGTATCTCTATGATTGAAGTTGCCACAGTGCAGATATACGACATTACTTGACACAATAACATTTACTAGTGTGGCAGCACCTTTATGTTGCACGTCTTTTGCAGTTTGTTTGTATACATAATGGATTGCTAGAACTCAGGGGTTCAGATTTATACTCTGTTATAACTGCTTGTATTGGTGAAAAGTTGTAACAGGCTTCATACATTCCTATGCCTAAAGAGTTACTGATTTAATGTTTTTAGTCGACTTCAAAAAAGAAAGAGGTGAATTATTATATTTAAGGGATTTAGCGGTATATCCATTTCATTCACTAACATAACAGAAGTCAAGTTTGTAACAAGAAGCACATCATCGTAAGCCAGCTTCGTAATACCATTAAAGCCTCAAGTCGCACTAACGCGTTGTTTGTTAATGTGGTGTTGACTGAGCAATGTGGATCACTAGCAATTAGTCTAATTAACATCCTTGCTGTTCCGCTAACGGAT
Source organism: Thymelicus sylvestris (assembly GCA_911387775.1). Lineage (NCBI taxonomy): Eukaryota > Metazoa > Arthropoda > Insecta > Lepidoptera > Hesperiidae > Thymelicus > Thymelicus sylvestris. The sequence goes on along the minus strand of OU426885.1, from coordinate 35,096,885 downwards.
AGACGTCGAGTTAGTAGTGTAATTTGCACGTTAAGATCCTGAGGGGAGTAGAATATGAACACAATGGGTGGGTTATTTGTGTAGTCCATGCCACTACCGACACGGGGTTTACTGCTGTTGCAACCCCAAATAAACGACCATTCTTCGTTGGCGCATTTATTGTCTATTGCTTTTTATTGAGGTTTCAATGCACTATGCCTTAAAAAGTACCGTGAAATCGATAATTTATGAGTTAACCTAACTCAACAATCAACAACACATTAACATATACTTCATGCTTTTAATGTTGCTTATGACCATGCTGGTGACGAACGGTTCCATCGGAAGAGCCATTAAAAAAAAAATAACGTCGCAATGTTGCAAAATCGTCATTTTTAAATAATAATATTGAATTCCCATTAGCGAAATCACCGCCCGCCAGCGCAATCAATAACGATTTCAGCATTGTGCGGCTTCGCTTGTAATTAGCTAATGGAACAGTTTGTTTTATCCTTTTGTCAGGGAACGGGTTTCGAAGCATTTTTTAACGAATTCTGTTCATTGGAAATAGCCAATTAATATGTTTGTTCGGTTGCGTTGAACTAACTTTTCGTTTTGGTTTATACGCTTAAGTAATGAATTTTGATTAAAGCTGAAACAAATGTTTTTGGTTGGGTTAAACAGTCTAGCTATAAAATTTTATTTCAAGACAAAAAAATATACAAACTTAACCCTCATTTTGCACCAAGATACCTACCATTTCCTATCTTGCCTAGTCCATAAACGGAATTTACTCTTCAAATTTCTTCGTTCTGGCGCTTTATAACATTTGTAGCCATTTTATTTTGACTTTTTATTTCGTTTGGTAGTGATTTGTTAGCGGGCGCAGAGTTCCGGATTAGATTTCCTGTGGCGAGGGACATTTTATGTAATCATTTCTTCAGATAGAAATTCGTTGATTGAATATGACGAACTCGTAGCTCAGTTGATACATGGTAGAAGCTACGTGCACAATTAGGGTCCCGTGTTCAATTTCTCGGTCGGTAGACTATATGTATATAAATACCATGCCATACGGGGCATGGGGAGTTTTAGTGCGGTGATATGACGAGTGCTTATTTATTGATTTTTTATGGGATGGTATCTGAGGATTTACGTCTGTTAACATGGTGTCAGTATGGTGTTTTAAAGGCTGGGTAGCTACCACCCTCCTAACAACATACACACATATAGTCTTGTAACATATGTATGTATGTGTAACATAATGTTTTTTCATCGGATATTAAATAAAATACGTAGTAAAGCCAAGTCGGTGATTAATTAATTCCAATTAAGTGATTTAAGTGAGAATTTTCCTAGTAATTTGAAACCAATCAAAGTAATGACGTTGATTTCAGATTGATTCGGGAAATGTCCCGATTGGATTCAGCGTCGATCTACTGATTAATTTCAGTGTACAATTTCCGTTTCAATATCTGATGTCTGTTTACAAATGAGACATGTTTCGATATCATAGCTATTTCGTTTTATAATGAACTAATTACTCCTGCTCTGTAGTCGAAATTCGACGGTAATTCATATTGTTAAATTTATACTTTGAATAATTTATACTTATCAGTGGTTTATTTTATGTTATTAGCAAAAAAGCGGTGCTTTAGGAGGGCTCGCGAAGTTTTCTACCTAATAATTTTGAAGGCAGTTTTCTAATGAGAATTTTGACATTAAGTTATGCTCCATTCATACTACATATTTTTTTAATTTTCTTACAGATGGCGTTAAAATTACTTTAAAAGTATTTTTTTAGTTTTCTTACAGATGGCGTTAAAATTACTATAAAAGTTTTTTTTTTAGTTTTCTTACATACATAAGGCGTTAGTAATACAATTAAAATCTCAATAATAATTGTTATAACTTCTATTTTTTTAATGTGGACATAATAATATTTTTATGATTGATAACACATGAAAGCTCAAACCTGAAAGTGTGATAGTTTCTCAGTAAAGTGTACCACAAAAACGCATAGATTGTGGGATAGTGTAGTAGTTGCATTATTACGTATGCCTACTTAATAACAATTCCTATATAACGATAACGATAACATAATATTTATTTATTTAACTGTAATAGCTCACGATTTTTGTACCGATATCGATCCATTGTTAGTGCCATAGTTGGAATTAAATTCACGTGATAATATCCAGATAACATTCAGGCTTGAAACCCAATACTTTTCAGAGAAACCACTGGCGTTACTGATGGACTGTCCCTGGACTTCGCTGGTCGTTACAATGAGGCTCGTCTGCTCGTGTATTTACACAAAAGAAATCATATTTTAGGGCTTTCTACTGTCTGAAGCACAGAAGCACTTACGAATTTATCATAAGCGATAATATGCTGCAATAGCCTTACATCAACATTTAAGACCGATACAACGTGCATCCGAAGTAACCTAACATCATTTAAGACCGTTCGCGTTGAAACAATCATAGCGTCGTGTATCGAACTATCGATCATGATGATACAGCGGTCGTATGAGGATCGCTTCATTAATCTGTGTGTATCTGTATATAACTGTGTATCGAGTTCCGTTGATCGCTAGTTCTCGACATGATTGTCGCTCGAGCGGTCAGTTGATTGGGTATTGGTTATTAATGAAGTCGTATTCACTGATTGCTTGATAGTTGGGATGTTGAATATCTATTGTTGGGAGAGTGACTCAAATGACTAACGTACAGCTCAAAATGTTTGTTTATTTACACGAAATATAATAGTTTAAAAGATCGTTTTTGAAAATTCCTTTCAAATTTAGCTCCAAAACCTTTCTATTATTTTTAAAAGTTGACGTTGTTTTAGAGGCGTTGGCAGTATCGTTAAAGTTAAAAATAAATTATACTTTAGTATATACGATACTACTTATTTTCTCGCAGTTAGTAATGAAAAAATAGAGAATATAGTTCCTGGAAATCAATTTAATCTCGGCTTCTCATTTTATTCTTTTCACCGAGGAATCCTAGAATCCTTCGCTGTAGTCGGAACCTAACTTTGTCCCAGTTCGCAGAACTAGGTTGCGTTTCTTCTCACTTGTTATTTAATCTACTTTTCAGCGAATAAAAGTGAGACCTTTTTCAATTTAAAGCTAAAATTTCAAAGCGATGACGGTAACTCGATAAGTTTAATTTTGTTTGTTTTAACATCAAAACATTTCCCATCTAGGTTTGTTAGTTGGACAAGTCTGGTCTTGTTGTCCCTTTATGTTTGGAATAGTACAAAATCGTAAGTTATCCAATCCAATCGATTAAAATCAACAAAAAAGTGTGAGTGTTCTTGTCCTTGTGTGTTGTCGATGGCACCCACGACATGGAATCCTAGCGTGAGGCTGAGTGTCTAGCGTTATTAATTATTATACATACCTTTAACCTTATCTCCATCTCTGGTCTCCCAGTGCTCCTTGTCATCTCCCGTGTGAGGGTCCTTCACTGAGTAATCGAAGGAGTATTTAGGGTGCGCCTGGAAAATAAAAAAACCCACAATTACAATTGCATGGACCTGTCCACTTAACAGGTGATGCTTTCATTTCTTTGTTAAAGGAAAACATCATGAGAAAACCTGAGCGATATAAAAGGTGTCTGAATATCTGGATCACCTTTAGCTAGTTTTGAGACTACTACATAGGATAAAAGGTAAATTGATAAGTTTTTTCACGAGTCTTATTTGGTTCACAATCTTCTTGTCTTGCAAAAAAGAATTCAGGGAAAAAAAATTTCATTTAATGCTTAAACAAATTTCTGTTTGCTTTTTATTCTTTTTTAAAGTATTATTTCATAAAAATATTATAACACACAAATAGGGTAATACAAATGAAAGCATTTAATAATAATTGCGTTTTTATTGTCACTACTCCATAGTTTTTATTATAACTTGGTCATTGTAACTTACATGATAGTCGAGTTCATATTCGTCTCCGTGATGGTCATCTAGGTGGTTGGCGATCTGGTGCTTGAAGTAACCCTCGTAGCCGTGGTCCTCCACGCCGTAGCCTTCGTATTGGGCCAGGGTTGATGCCAGGAGGAAAAATAGGGGGAAGATTCGCTGGAAAGACAACGTTTTAATCAGTCTCATTTAGCTATGTTTTGCGGCTAAACTAGATTCATATTGGTTTTTTTCATAAAATATTATTAGTAGATGAAATCGATACCCGCTTCCTTTCGTTCGGAAACGTGTTGGTGATGCCTAAGGTGTTTCTGATAACGTGATAATTCTGATATTTTGTATTTTTGTATTTCTGCTCTTGTCGACGAGTTATACTAGTAAACAAGAAATAGGTATTGCACATTGTATTCTATTCTTAACCTTTTATTGCGAATTAATATTTGTGTGAATTAGCCTACAACATGTGGTCATGATGTGGTGAATACTAGATCTGTCCTAGTCCTGAAGGATTTGTTGCAGTAGTACCTATTTCAGACCACGTAGTACTAAACGATAAGTGGTCTTTATTACATTAAACCTGGCCGTTGCGCGTAAACCAATTAATTCTAACAGTAAAGCCGGTATCCTCTGCGCAAGGATTTTTTTTCTCCTTACGATGCGTATCGTATGTCATCCAATTATACTATCTGTTTAATCTCCGGTATCGGCCGCTTCATAATTGGACGATATGACAGCGACATCTTATGTATGTATGTAGGAATGTGATAGTTACATTTTTAGTATTTTTTTAATTTTTTTTAGTGAAAAAGTCACCTAAACTTCATCATTAAAAAAAAGTAGGTACTTGAAATTGACACGTGGATGTTTTACGGCCGGTCTCAATAATGTACTAACAGATGGAAGACTGTGGATAGGGCCGTCATCTGTCATATTTGTCAATTTTTCAGAGGCAAAAATTGACAAATATGACAGATAACATACTAATGGTAGCCCTATTCACAGCCTTCCATCTGTTAGTACATTATTGAGACCGGCCGTTACTCGTGCATTTTAAATGCATCCCTTGATCGATGGATAAAATATAAACAGCAGAGGGATTTTTTTTCATCAAATGGAACACTGAGTTACTATTAGTATGACGGCGAAGGAAACTTTTATGTAAAACGCATTATAGTGTGTTTCGGACATTCGTTGATCGATTTAAAAGGCCATATTAAATCGATTAAAACTTCTTCATAAATAAAATCGATTGTTATACAAAATCGAATCGGAATAACATTCCAACATCACTAATTGCATTGACTAAAATGATAGGTGAATTAAGTCTACTTAAATCAATTCACCTGCGGCCAGTAGATTTAAATCACCTGGGTGCATAGGTGAATAAAGTACACTAAAAGTAGACTTAAGACACCTAGGTGAATTAACTCAGGTGAATAAAGTCGACGTCACCCCGATATATTTGTCAGGATGCGGTTATCGAATGAATTTCGTTCAGTCTGCGGTCGGGATGGTAATTATGTCACAATTGACAATTAAAATCACGCCTGAATTCGTCACAAACAATTTCACAGTGGAATAAACCCAAAAATATGTTAATAGTGAATAATTTAATTGTTACATTATTCAGGATTTTAAATATTTTGTTAGCCAACACATTCTTTTATGATTGTGTAGTTGTGTACGGACTGCACTCCATTATTTTGTCAGTCACTAGGTTGGTTGTTGCGAGAATATGAAATTATCAGCTATACCTATTATTAACGAAAATGTGTTTTTAACGTATCAATAGAAAAAAATCTGTTAGCCCGATCGCTACTAAAAACAGTCCCCCGGTGGGTTAATGTGAAGATTGCCTGAAATGTCATCAAAATCGACTAGTTTTGGCAATGATTAGGGTAACCAGGATATATTCTTAAAATATTTAGATTAAAAAAGTCAACATCTCAATTATTTAAGGGCAGGGTGTGTCTTTGCGGAATATGTCCTTATTTACGTCGCAAATCCGTCTCAATTTACATGCCTGCCAAATTTAGAAAGATTAGAAAATGTACTATCATGAATTACCTTATACGTGGTCTGATTCATCTCTGGCGTCACATTTTACCCTGCGTGACGTCGTTACCTTATACGTATTACACTTTACGCACGGTAATGACATGCCATTATTTATTTATCGTATAAAAATTATAATATTATATCTCCTTCACAGCAAGTAGACAGATGTCTACTTAAGAAAACGAATATGGGTACTTTGGGGTAGTATGAGTACAAAAATAATTTTCTTCCGATTTATTTGAAGCTTGATATTTAGTCATTATTTAATGTCTTAATAAAATAAGTGCAACATATTTTTTTTAATTTTAAATCTATCCCATATTCGCAAGTGCGTAATTAAATTTTTAACAGTCACACATTTCTACGGTAATAATCGCGTTAATACAATTCTCAGTGCGGGGTAGCTAACTCTTTCACAATTTCATCATAATTACTTCCGGTTTAACATAAATAAGTTAAGGGAACGGTAATAAAGCAGCGACATAATTAAGAAAGACGTTAATGAAAAATTGAACTTACTCCGTGGACTTTTTAATAGGGTAACTGAAAAAGAAACCTATTCAACGGACTTCTTAAAAACTCCATTAAATTCTCGACTCGTTTCAACTTTTATGTTTGATTACGTAATTTTGAAGTATCTTTGCAATAGACTGTTAGAAGTGATGAAAGCTTTTTTGCTTAAATACGAAAGTTATCCTTAGGATGATATTTTTTATGTAACATAATTATTTTTACATCTTAAAAAGTCATTCCTTTGTTCTATGGCCAATTAATTAGCTCTGGAAATTTGGAAATAAATAAATAATCGCAATCAAAACGGTTTAAGACAAAAAAACGGTTTCCACAAAGAAATGCTTATTAGCTATTGATAACTAAAGCTTCGATACATTGGTAAACTACGGTCTTTTTCTTTAGGCTCAGTGAAAATGTAAGTATATTATTATGTATCAATCAATACTGAAAAAGGACACCTAATGTTATTATGTGTCACATATAATTATTTATCAAATCTGTTTAAAAGCTTATTTATTCTTAGGTTAGGACTATATAGTATTCGTTAATCTATCCTAATTCATTGAGTTTACTTAAACCACAAGCAAATCTGTTTATTCACACACACCAAAAAAAAATATTAATAGGTTTAATACTACTATGCGTATGTTTCCTAATGTATTTCTAACTTAATAAAAATTCCCAGCTTGAGCGTAATACGTGAGCTTTTGCAACAGAGTGCTTTGAGTTTAGGGTTTAGCTTTTACTTCGTATAATCTTAGAGGTACAGTACGGCCGACGTATCTTAGCGAGTCAGAACATAGGCTCTGCGAGCTTTAGCGCATGTATGACAGAGATAGCGGAACGAAACACTACACAAATGCTAACGTGTGACTGAGACATAATACGCCGCGTACCGAGCATTGCCGAATGTTAAGTTACCGCGAAGCCTTCTGCGCGAAGTTCAGACTCGCCAAGATACGTCGGCAGCACTGTATGTAAATTGTAACTTGGTGTCGTCACAGTGTTGTTTAGATAAGGATGTTTGCCCAAACGCCGATATGTTAATGCGAGTTGCGGTATGTGAAGCTTTTACCATCGCGTGGTAAGTGCATGAAAGGTTAAAAGGTAAAGGGATTTTAATTGCTGTCTTTTTACCTTTCACTTGAGGTATGATTTTTTTATCCTTGCGTATTATTTTTGGGAGATTTTTTATTTGTTACGTCACAGTCGTCTTTAGTGATTCAAGAGGACTGTCAGAGAAACTTAATTTCATAGTTCTTGAGTAGTTAGTTAATCATTTATTTCACGGGCGTTAGTTTAGAAGTAACATAAGGGAATTAAAGTTACAGGTATGTATATCAAAATAATATGAATTGTAATTATGATCCATTTATCTGGGTCAAAATCGAATGATTTACTATTGGGTATTTATTAACGCAACAGATCCCATAAAAATGATTTTTAGAATTTTTGTTTCTTTGTCCCACTGCTGGGCTCGGGGCCTCCTCTCACAATGTGAGGGGTACAGGCCATAGTCTACCACGCTGGCCAAGTGCGGATTGGTAGACAGTTCGGTAATAAAATCTAAAAAAAAACTACTCATGCTCATGCCCATAATTTGTTTAAATGTTAAATGATTAAATGCTAAGTCAGAAGAAATATATCGGAAAGTCATCTCACTAACGAGAATGATGAAGTATTATTTTTAATAAAAGCGTATTTGACACCATAAGTGGATTTCAGCTTATCATTGCATAAGGCTTTATCGATCTTTGACTTACAGCGAAAGTTATAACGTAAGCTTGAAGTGCTATCTATGATATCCTAGTAGAGATCGTCTACTAAAGAATGAACGTGCCTCACTAAATATTATTGTTACAAAAGGTTTATTCATATTTATTTAATAAGTAGTAGTGGATACCCGGCGTGTGCTACTATAATTCGAAAATGTGCCTAAGGCATTGGTTTAGTGGTCTCAATTGTCTCAAAACCATCTTCGGATTATTGCCTTTCAAATGAAACCAGTCTGGGGCATATCGGTTGGATGGTTTCAAAGTCTATAGAAGGACATCCGTACAAAAAATTTTTTTATTATATATATATATAGATAACAATGTTTCCTTGATATTGCCACTTGCACACAATTTTTAAAGAAGACATCTCTAATCCTAGTAGGTAATGATTGTTCGCATCTGGGTAAATAGATGGGGATAATTCCGAAATTAGACATGTCATGTCACACAAATATTATAACATCAATAGTCATAAACTCTAAACCATTTCAATTGCCAATGAAGTGTTCTCGCATTAAGCTAACATATTACACTGTGTACAAATATTGTGTCATTTGTGTCACGATTTGGTGTGACACCGTAACATTTCTCGCTTTCATTAAGTGAAAATAACTTGGCTTTAGCAAGTCACTGTATACAATTATGAGCTTATTTGTACGAGAATATTAAAACGGTCTTCTATCGTGTGTGAGATTACTGTGGTCAATATGATTCGTCATGTAATGTTTATTTATTAGATTGTTTATTCTTAGCTTTTTTTACAGTAGCTGACAAGTTAAATTGTAATATTTATAACTTCTTGATGTTACAACTGCATAAACGAAATATTGTTCATTTCATTGAATTATTTAGAATTTTTCGAAATCCTAAATTGAGGTACATAATTATACATATCTTCCAAGAATGTTATCCTTTTGTCATTTGTTTAAGAATATGAAAACTTGTAGGATTTTTGTTACATTCACTTCACAATAATATCGCACCAATGCAGCAATGCTTCTTTATCGTATTTTCAGATATTGCGTAAAAGTTGTCAAGAATTTTTTAATGTTTTATGAATACTGTGTTTATATTTACAACATCTCTCATCGCGTCCACGCAGTCATTCTTATCGCTGATATAAGTATCTGGATCGCGTGTGATATGCTCACGCGAACATATGCGTACACGTAGCGTTTTCACTAGTTTTCGCCACAGTATCTCAATTCTCAGTCATCGACATTGGAAGTTACGTAGCGTAGGACTGACTTTATGTTTTCGTTATATTTAATTACATGACTTACGCCCCAACTCAAGAGTCACTAACGTTTACTTTAATCGCTCCTTGGTAATCACCATACAAATTTTGTTCTAAGGAGCGAATTCTAGTGACTCTGAGTTCGGGCGTTTTAAAGTCATTTTTCTCTTCTCGCTTCCTTCCTTCCTTCCTGTTTTCCTTTTGTAACAATATTGACATGAGTAGGTATTACTGTTCATCAAACTTCCGTACTAGTGTACATCTTAATATATATAAATTACGTGTCACGTTGTTTGTCCGCGATGGACTCCTAAACTACTTAACCGATTTTAATCAAATTTGCACACCGTGTGCATTTTGATCTAACTTGAAAGATAGGATAGCTTACATCTAAAAAAAAAACTTTTCACAGAACGAAGTCTGTCCGGGCAGCTAGTATGTATATATGCATTAAAAAGTTTTTATTCATACGATTATAGCTGACAGATGAATCACCAGTTGAATTGATCCATTTAGATCTGTATAAATTTCACCATGATAAAACCGTAACCGTAAAATTACGCAACTACATAGGAATCATACAGTTCGCTGCAACCGATTTGCATGCAACAAGTAAAACGTATTAGCGGAAGAGTACAATTTCCTCGCGTGTGGCCGTTCAGTAACTGTCCTCAATTATGCTTTTTCTACGCATCATCGTCCATGTATTTTTTAATAACGCGGGAAGTAGCGAGTTTTCTTCCACTGTTATTTATCGCCAATACTGACAGGTAATGAAGGGTTTTGCTATCAAGTGCATACGTTTACATACGCATACGCATACGGTCTCAGAAAGGATTGTTGATTTTTACGGAATGACTAAAAATATATGATTTTTAAAATTTTTATACAATTTTTCGTTGTACAACAATATTGTTCATTTCTATTTTTATTCAGTGTTTGAACTTAGGTAAACCATAACAGTGTTTTTTATGGCGTTCGTTATGGTGAGCCTTCTGTTTCACAGTTAACACTTAAGTATTACTTGGCTGCTCAAACGTATGATGCTGTATACAACGCTCTAATTGGTCCATTTGATGCGGTGAACTTCACCCTAGTTATTTGGCAAAGGCAAAATCAATAGTTTTTAATAACACGATGCACTCGCAAGTGCTTATATTGGTAAGTAATTGTTTTGAAACATTATACGTATCACCCTTTACTTATGACATCTCATAATTGGACATACTAATTGGACCAATATCCAATTAGTGGCCAGACGGTAGCCAATACGGCGTCAGCACCTCACTTTGCATACACTTGCGGTTTAGTTGCGGTCAGATCGTCGTTACAGTAGTTCATGGGCTACAGAAACCGTTTAACATCAAGTTGATTTGCATGTTTGATTGCTAGGTACTTTAACATACATAATTGTACAAAGTATATTTAAGTACATATGTTATCATCTTTTATTATTGAGTGCACGCTGTCTACCTTTCTGTCACCTCTCCAGTCGCTGGAAGTAATTTCGTTAGAGATAAGCAAAACCTTTGCAGGTACATTATTGACGTGATAACGTCTATTAAAACGATGAACGCCGGGTGCACGTACGAAAAAACATGACTCACTGTCGCGTTCCGCGCAAGCGAGAGCGCGGAACAAGCGATAGAGAGGCACGATCGGCTACGATCGGCCGAAGTGCTCAATTTTATCTATATAAGTATTAAATCATTTCATCAATGTTTTGTCATGACGTTGTCACGTTAAACTACCGTCCGTAAACCGACTTTACAGATAAGCATTTTTTATTTTAATTGCTCTCATGTTATTTTGTATTTGTACATAAACAATAATTAAATTAATTTTATTATTATTTATTATTTGTTGGTGAATTAAATCTTTGTACAACCAATATAAAATATAGTTGCTGATCCGTGGCAAGACAGGTTGTGTCACATGGTCGCTGGTTCCGTAAAGGTTAAGAACCATTGTCTATGCAAATAGGACTCCAAATACAGATTATATAAAATAAAGTTACATAGATGAGAAGTAAATTGGAGTTACTAATCGAAGTTCTAAAAAACAAATGATCTCTAAGACCGTATAAAGTTACGTGGATGATATACGACCACAATATCCATTACGACTGCCCATTACTGACGAGGAAGCGGCGTGGAAACGTCGGGTTGCATCAATCAGTTGGCAGTAGGCAGTGCACCCTGTTATATTGTTGAGGTTATGATTTTATTGGTTAACGAGTAACCGCCCCCGCTTTGCTTCGGTTTTCTTATTATTTACACCTTGGGTTACATATTGGAGTTTTACGAAGGATCCCTAATTTTTTTGAAAATATAATATAGCCGATGTCACCCGGGGATAGTGTAGCTTCCCAACAGTGAAAGAATTTTTCAAATCGGTTCAGTTGTTTCGGAGCCTATTCAATGCAAACAAACAATCAAATCATTCCTCTTTATAATATTAGTATAGATTAATACTTATTTCATGATTTACAAGCGACCGGCTCTGGATTCACGTGGGTACAAAATACCCTTAAAAATCAGTTGGTACGCTCGCCGCTAAGCTTAGAAGAAAACTTAGAATATTTCCTTAAAATTTTATCAATATCGGTCCAGGGGGCATATTAAATTTAGGGAGATACATAGACTTTTATTTATGTAGATAAATCGACACCTTTTATGTTGCTTACTCGCTTCAAAGCGGAATTAGCAAGTGTGTTACAGGGAAGCTCTCTAAATACGTGTATGTATAGCCTATACCTTTTATGTTTTTTTTGTTTCTGTGATACTGATAGTTGCTTGTCAATATTTTGACCCAATTTTGTTGTTGTCATGGTATAACTGTTAATATATGTTGTTTATTTTAACGGAGATGGTAATGACAGAACTGCTTATCTATACTTCTATACTAATATATAAAGAGGAAAGATTTGATTTTTTGTTTGCATTAAATAGGCTCCGAAACTACTGAACCGATTTGAAAAATTCTTTCACTGTTAGAAATCTACACTATCCCCGGTGAACATAGGCTATATTTAAAAAAAATCGGGGATCCTTAATAGAACTCCAATAATGTAACCCAAGGTGTAAAAAAATAGGAAAACCGAAGCAAAGCGAGGGCGATTACTCGTTACCAATAAATTTAACATTATCATTATCGTACGAAGAAACAGCTTACAGAACTATTCATCATAGCCAATTCGCCGTCTTGTCAGTAATGTTGTACACGAAACATTTTACGTAGTCTGTACAATTTTGTTATCAACGTGTACGTTAATGTACCATAATTTTACATCAATCTACTTATGTATTGATTGCCCGTCTAATTGCTTGGTTCCACTGGTATTGTTATGAAACAAATGCACTTGTCCTACCAATAGTTCCTTTTTTAACCCCTGAGCATAGATTACCCGCAAACAGAGGGATGTTATAACTTTGACGTGTCTGTACTCTGTGTATCTGTAGAGCTGTCAGAGTGTCTGTGACATCGTAGCTCCGGACGGATCATAGACATAGTACTACTAGACTTGGCAAGGTATCTGAGCATATTATGTAATTGAAACCGTCACGCTGCGAAGAAAGGCAGGAGGTAAATCTATCCTTGTCTTACTTACGAGTTACGCGAGTCTCCTTGGTCTCTTTCTCTTTCTGAATATACCTATGGTTTTGAACTAGTTTTTTGTTTGAAAGTTGACTTAATCGAGAGTGTTTTCAGCTATGTTTAGTGTAGTCCTGTCCAGGGTTTTTTTTTAATTTTAACTACAGAAACAGTAGCGGCACAGAAAAAAAGAGAAACATTAAATTACAGAAATGTCGAGTTTATTTCTAGATTTTTAGATTCAGTGTTGAAGTATTGTTAGTATCAAGTGCTGTAGATCGAAGGTTGTGACGAACGCTGTTTCAGTTATTGGGTCAGTCGGTGCATTAATAAAAAAGGTCAAGATGCTCAATCGCTGTATATTTTAATTTAATACAATATCAAGTTTTTTGAACAGTTTTATTTAGCTTCAGTACTCTGTTAATGTGGGTCGAATCTCGCATGCCTAATTAGACCTACATTATTTTATCTTAAGGAGTTGTTTAACATATTGCTTCAGTTTTGGTGACTTTACATTTTTGTGATAAGCGTGATGTAATACTACGCAACGGTTTGGCTTCAGGAGAGGGAACTCTTCAACGGGTTACAGATTCATACTAAGCACATGCCATATTCATGTAAATCTATGGTCCATATTAATAAACGGATCTCGGTTCAATTGCGCGATATCTAACATAATCAGATACAATGTCATTTTAACATACGATTTGATGTATGTTAATCATACGGGCCTAAGTCACCTTCTAGGAAATCTTAGTGTGGGTTATCGTTTGATGGTGTGAAACACGTTAGCTCCTGTACTTATTAGTAAAATTGTAACAATATTGAAAGGGAAATTGAAAAATAATAACTTGTAACTTTTATAGTAGCAATACTCGTATAAGCCAAAATAGTATTGTAGGAGATACTAAAAAGATATGGCCTTTATAATCAAAACAATCATCTTTGTAATTTTTGTATGTGTGTGGCAGGCGCATCACGTAAACATTAGTATTAAATATTAAAAAAAATGCCACACTTCATTACCGTTCTAGGAAACTGCCCATACGTCAAGTCGGTCCCTGTCTTGAGTTAATGATCTTTGTACATGCACATGTTACACAGTTTGTAGTATTGTTGATTGGCAAGGAGGTTTATGTAAAACTTGTTACCGTAATCGCTTGGCTTCGGGAAATATGTATACGTGGGTATTAGTAGTCAGCAAAAGATATATACGCAGGGCATGATATAAAAATGTTACAATCGACAAAGACGGGATCATTTTAATTACAGTTACGTCTTATTATTTATGAACCAATTAATATAAAATAACACTAAATGTTACCCCATGCGTCCTATAATAAATCAGTGAAAACAGCATGAAATTTGGTAAAGCCGTTTCTGGGATTCGCAGCAACAAACGCACAGACAAATGAGGCGAAAATTAAAAGTCATTGGGATTTATCACGTTTTAGTCGCAATAGTAGGTTTATTCAATTATCGTTTTTATATTAGGATCCATTTACTACCTATTTCAAGCTTTGCATTTGACAGAGAACATTGTAATGTTCCTTATAAAAGTAAGTAGATTTTTATATTTTTTTTTGTATTGTAACAAACAAACTAAAACAAAACCAAAAAAACGCTTGTAAAGAAAATCCAACTAAAAAATTTAAAATATGATAAATTTTAATAAATTTGAATTATGAATAGTGTAATTGTAAAAAAATTATATTGAACAATATCCCTTAATATTCCGCACAACACATCACTGAAAATATTTGTACTTGTACTCACGATCGAAAACTCCATGTTCAACAATTCACTTGTTTTATGTAATAAAAGTATAGGCACTCCCAACTCGTCCAACTTTCAAATGTAAATTATTTCTTTACGCGTGCTCACTTATACCCGAGAAATAGTTAATTCTGACCATCCCTCCACGCCACCTCTACTATTACTATTTGTAGAAAGAGAAATTTAGCTCTAAAGTCATTGGTGTAAGGTCGAGAGTGAAATGTCGGAGCTTCGCAGGGTAGGGGGCATACGAAAGTTCTGTTAGTAATCCAAGTTGTATGTAGCGAGACGAATATCCTTTGACGATTTTCCTTGATGCTAAATGGAAATAATTTTCATAGGAATCGGTTTATTGATCTTTGGACTGTGTTAGTCTTAAGATGGGTTTCGTTTAGAAAACAAACGAACTTGGACCAAGAGTTGGATAAAGAGCGTTCTTTAATTATAATTTGTTTGTGTTCATAAAAAACCTACGCTCTGAAGATTTGTGATTAATTCCTGAAGTCCCCGTGAAGTCCTCACTGAGGAAAATTTATATTTTTTCCCCAGCAGCAAAAATATGTGCCCCATAGACATTACCAACATCAAAGACGTGACAATTTGTCGATGCATGGGGACGACAGATGGAAAATTAACTTTGTTTTATCTTTTTGATACAGCAATTTTCGGTTCTGTAAGTTTGTACGAACACTAGGAACCCTTGCTTCGCAACTGCAACTCACACTTGTCAGGTATTTCTAGAAGTCTTCACTACGC
Source organism: Thymelicus sylvestris (assembly GCA_911387775.1). NCBI lineage: Eukaryota > Metazoa > Arthropoda > Insecta > Lepidoptera > Hesperiidae > Thymelicus > Thymelicus sylvestris. The sequence continues at coordinate 35,081,267 of OU426885.1, read as the reverse complement.
TAGTTTATTTTGCTGATGAGAATTTCAGGAAAAAATCTTTAAATCCCTACCAGTGGGGACATCTTGATGGGAAATTCAAGAATAACCCGTTTTAGTGATGTCCTTTTTATGGGTCCCCGGACAAATTTTACGTCCCTTAACAACTTTGTTTCATGTGGAGTGCATAAAATTGATGTACGTAATATAAATGTTCTGGAGATGAAAGCGTCGGGAAGAGCTTATATTGCAATATATTTGGCGCATGCATCGTAAACTCGCTACTACGCTGTCTTGCGGAGATGGGGGTTGAACAAAATTTATTCTGCATTACATTGAATCTGTACAAAGATACGTTTTTTAGGTTTATAACTTTAAAGAGCCTTTGCACCCGACGTATTTTTAACGCGGTTGTAATATACTTATTTTTAACAGGAAGTTTGCGTTAAGAAATGGGTAAAATTACTAATCCACTGACTCGAAAGTTGTGCTTTGTGTCAAAAAGTTTTAAAATAATGCACCAGAAAATAATTATGTTTTACGGTTCCATAGTCAGAGGAAGAGGTGGTACCTACGTTGTAATATGACGTCACACGTGTGTCCGCCCGCCCAATATTAAAATTATTGCAACTTCAAAACTATTTGTTAGATTGATGAAATATAAACTGGCTATTTCTAGGCATTAAGGATAAGCGATCATAAAGTTTCAACTGTTTTAGTGAACCTGCTGAAATTGCTTATTGGTGTGACTACAACTTTACAATCGACGCACGTGTAAACAAATGTGACATTTCATTGGTGAGGGGAAGTAAGTAGTTTTAGGTCAATATTACTGTGGTAACAGTGTAGTAAATAAGTTGAAAAAGGATAAAAAATACCCTCGTCAAAACAATCCTATCTCAAAAATACTGATCTACCTCTAAATGTTAGCCCGAGCTAGTAAAAATGCACTCTGAATTTTACATGAATATAAAGTTAGGATAAGCCTTTGCGAATCGCGAGGCACGTGTGTTGGGCACATTACTCAATACCCTCTCTCCCACCCGTTTCCCTTCCCCCTAACTCTCACCCCTTTTATATTCATATCGCTCTCGAGCTGTATGCATTGCCATCTGTTAGCACTAACTGTACAGTTTGAATTCAGGAATTTTGGAATTTTATTATGGAACTAGATTTTGTCTGCGACCGTGCGAGGGTTTAGTCACGTCCGTCAGTATAGAATCTCTGTTGACATTCCAAATGCATTGAGTGATTATGCATACATATACGGTGATCCATGTATGTAGGTAGGTAGGTACCTGGGTTGAAAAATCGGTATTAAATCCAGATAATCGTAAGTACCTGTTGCAAAAGATGTTGATTGCCTGCAAGTACTAAGTTATAATAAAACAATATCTAAACGTTTACACACTCATACCCCCGCAGTAGGTTTTTACCTGTGTTGCGGTTGGCATAGACGACACATACACATCACAATAACATCCGTGATCCGGGTACAAATATTTATCTGTCACATAAACATCTGCCTTGGCCGGGAATCGAACCTGGGACCCCTCGCTTCTCAGGCAGGGTCGCTACCGACTAGGCTTCAGGGTTGTCAAATGCAATGACATTATTTAATTGTATATTTATTAGTGATGGGCCGACTACAACCGACTAGTCGGGAAAACCGACTATTCGGCATGTTTTCTAGTCGCCGACTATTCGCCGAATAGTCGGCATTTATTTTCGCTACTAAAAATAAAGTTAAAGAAAACTCCAAAATTATAAAATCAACATAGTTAACTAGATTTATTATTTTAATAAATCAGATAATAACAAAAAAATATTGAAGTGAGTGACAATGCGCCTTGATTTTGCTTCAACGCCTCTTTGATCGATAATTCCAATCTATACTATAAATCAGATAATAACAAAAAAAAATGTGTGCAATTCACACGTGGTAGAAGTGAAACCTTCAAAATGTTTGTTTTCAAGATAATGAGAAGAATGTAAAATTTCGGGAAGATGATAAATGTAGGTTTCACTAATCTACTTCACTCCGCTCCGCCCCGCTCCGCTCCACCCCGCCACGCTCCGCTCCGCTCCCCTACCCCTCACTCCCCTACCCTATCCCTGTACAATGCTTCCTATCTCACTTTAGAATTTATGTGTTTGTCTCTTTTTACTGGACAGTTTCGTTTCCTAAAATTTCAAGTCACCCACGTACTAAAGAAGTTTTCACTTCAAAAAATATTGAAGTGAGTGTGACAATGCGCCTTGATTTTGCTTCAACGCCTCTTTGATCGATAATTCCAATCTATCCATACTCCATACTAATATTATAAATGTGAAAGTGTGTTTGTTTGTTTGTTTGTCCGTCTTTCACGTCGCAACGAAGCTGTTATATGGTATGGTTTTTGTTTGTGGAGATAGTGAGGAGGGTGGAGAGTAACGTAGGCTACTTTTTATCGCGGTAAAACATCCCCATGGGAAGATCGATATTTTGTTAGTTGTTAGATATTTAGTTCCGGATTACAATAATAAAACTCAAAGGGCAAATTTTCGGTACATTGAGTATTTTTTTTTAATTTTGATTAGGGGGCACTTCAATAACGTGGTAACTTCGTATCGCCTAAATAGTCAGTGATTCATGTACTTTTAACTTTTGTGTTTTGGTAGGTTTAACAAATCAGAGACCATTAAATTCCTTCTCCCTCCCGCTCCTTCTCCCGCTCCCTCGTTTCCCTTCCCATACCCCACCCCTCGCTCTCCCCCTCCCCTTCACACTTGATAATAAGTTGTGAGGAATCTAAAAACTTCGACATAAAACATACACAGAACAATCCCGCTATTCTACGATCTCATTAGCACAACGCGGCAACGGGAACAAACTCAATGCATTGTTGTATGCTTTAGTATTAAATCCCGCAGTTGGTTAATTAGCACAGTACTTGGCAAGTGGCACTTCATCTCTTGTTCTATCATCTCATTCTCTTCAGGTTTTGTACTAGATTCCCTCTAGTCTCTGTTCAACTGTTTTAACTGCCTACTCTTGAATACAAATGCACTATTTCTTGTAGTGTGTTTCCAGTAAAAGCGTTGTTGTGTGACTTGTGGAAAACTACACATATAAGAGTTCTCCATAGTGTTCCCAAAGGTGTGAGAAACCTGCCAATCCGCACTTGGCCAGTTGGGACTGTAGCCTCCTCACATGGTGAAAGGAGACCTAATCATCCATTACTGACTGTGACCGTCCTTAAGATGACTATCGTGTTGATGCGGTGATGATGATGATGAATAAGCGTATCTACTAATAAAACGTTATCGTTTAGTATAAACACAATTTTTAGACGAAGACATCCTCGGAAATACGCGCGTCTTTAACATAACGTCTTCAAACACTCAAAATCGTTCACAAATCGCAACTTGTTACATGAATTACATAACAAGCTGTGGTGACTGGTGATAATCACTCGCTAAATTCTCACTAAACTGTACGAGAACGACCGGTAAATAACAAAATATTAGCAACGTGACGTACTTAAGTGGTCTTAGTGAGTGTTCACACTGAACTCGCGGGCGCGGGCGCGGGCGCGGTCGCGGGCGCGGGCGCGGTGGCGGATTCGTGTTCACACTGGCCGCCAGGCGTTTGCGCGATTGTGACATGTTGTCAGAGGTTGAAAACATGGACGACGATCTTTTTTTAACCGAAAATTCATACCTAAAGTTCCATTTAGGTACTCACCCTCCTTATCAGGAAACAATTCAGCAATTTCCTTCCATAGTTTATTAAGAATGTTTCTGTTCATAAGATGCCTGTGTTTACTCTGCCAAATCTGAGTTCAAATCAAATCAGTTCTAGCCTGAATAGTACTAATAAACTCTTCTGTATTGAAGGACATGATCTTAGATGAAAGAACAACCCTTTAATCTGGGGACATAATGAATTCATGTGCTATCGTTTCTAGCGACAAGTTCAAAATGGTTGAACTTACCTGACATAATCGCGCGTTCCGCCGCTAGTTCAGTGTGAACACACTCATACATTCTCATGCGTTTGATATTGCCGCTAGCGGGCCGCGCGCGGTTGTCGCTAGCGTGCCCGCTACTTACACCGCACGTGCGTTTTGTATGTGAACACTTCCATAGTAGTTCATAATATGTTTGAAATTTCGCGACCGCGCCCGCGACCGCGCCCGCGAGTCAGTATGAACAAGCACTTACGTTTAGTGATCGTAAAATTAATTCTAGGTTGTGTACTCTTAAATGCCAACGACTTTGTCCGCATGTTGGGGGTTAGGATTAGGTGGGTGGGTGTGTGTAAGTGTGTGTGTGTGTTCAAAATTCTTACGAATCATATACATAACAATCAATAGAAACAGAACTTCTCAACCTCAAATTGCATCACCGTAATGTATAAATATTAGTGATGGGCCGACTATGGGTTTTGCCGATCAGCCGACTAGCCGACTAGTCGGCAAAAAAATTGCCGACTATTCGGCCGACTAGTCGGCAATGCCGATCATCCTTACTTCGATCAAATTTTTACTCTTTACCATCATAATTCATCCTATTGTGCGAGATAACGGTAGAAATGTTTCAAAAGCTATCGATGACTCCTGTTTTAAAGTAGCACCCTGTTTTATACATACACTAGCTGTTAGCCCGCAGCTTCGCATACGGAAATTATTTTACCTTATTTGTACCTCTTGCAGAAGGAAATTTAAAAAACGGTGAATTTATATTGAACTACTTACATATTCACATTAATTTGTATTTTTTTTCTATTGTTTTCAAAATTTTGAACAACTGAAAAATATGTGTTCCATAAATTTAAGCAAGGAACATTTGTTGCTTTGAAGCAAATCGGTTGATGTTTTAAAACTATTCCATACAAACTTTCACTACGTTTTAATTTTAATTTTCCGGGATAAAAAGTATCTTAAAATATGACCCGGAGTATTAGTAACAACTTTACCAAATTTTCATCGAAATCCGTTCAAGGGTTTTCATGTGATGCCCGGACAGACAAACAGACAGACAGACAATAATTCTGAAAAATATATTTTTGTGCTCTACCACGTTATTGAAGTGCCCCCTAATCAAAATTAAAAAAAAATACTCAATGTACCGAAAATTTGCCGAAATAAATGCCGACTATTCGGCGAATAGTCGGCATTTATTTTCGCTACTAAAAATAAAGTTAAAGAAAACTCCAAAATTATAAAATCAACATAGTTAACTAGATTTATTATTTTAATAAATCAGATAATAACAAAAAAATATTGAAGTGAGTGACAATGCGCCTTGATTTTGCTTCAACGCCTCTTTGATCGATAATTCCAATCTATACTATAAATCAGATAATAACAAAAAAAAATGTGTGCAATTCACACGTGGTAGAAGTGAAACCTTCAAAATGTTTGTTTTCAAGATAATGAGAAGAATGTAAAATTTCGGGAAGATGATAAATGTAGGTTTCACTAATCTACTTCACTCCGCTCCGCCCCGCTCCGCTCCACCCCGCCACGCTCCGCTCCGCTCCCCTACCCCTCACTCCCCTACCCTATCCCTGTACAATGCTTCCTATCTCACTTAAGAATTTATGTGTTTGTCTCTTTTTACTGGACAGTTTCGTTTCCTAAAATTTCAAGTCACCCACGTACTAAAGAAGTTTTCACTTCAAAAAATATTGAAGTGAGTGTGACAATGCGCCTTGATTTTGCTTCAACGCCTCTTTGATCGATAATTCCAATCTATCCATACTCCATACTAATATTATAAATGTGAAAGTGTGTTTGTTTGTTTGTTTGTCCGTCTTTCACGTCGCAACGAAGCTGTTATATGGTATGGTTTTTGTTTGTGGAGATAGTGAGGAGGGTGGAGAGTAACGTAGGCTACTTTTTATCGCGGTAAAACATCCCCATGGGAAGATCGATATTTTGTTAGTTGTTAGATATTTAGTTCCGGATTACAATAATAAAACTCAAAGGGCAAATTTTCGGTACATTGAGTATTTTTTTTTAATTTTGATTAGGGGGCACTTCAATAACGTGGTAGAGCACAAAAATATATTTTTCAGAATTATTGTCTGTCTGTCTGTTTGTCTGTCCGGGCATCACATGAAAACCCTTGAACGGATTTCGATGAAAATTTGGTAAAGTTGTTACTAATACTCCGGGTCATATTTTAAGATACTTTTTATCCCGGAAAATTAAAATTAAAACGTAGTGAAAGTTTGTATGGAATAGTTTTAAAACATCAACCGATTTGCTTCAAAGCAACAAATGTTCCTTGCTTAAATTTATGGAACACATATTTTTCAGTTGTTCAAAATTTTGAAAACAATAGAAAAAAAATACAAATTAATGTGAATATGTAAGTAGTTCAATATAAATTCACCGTTTTTTAAATTTCCTTCTGCAAGAGGTACAAATAAGGTAAAATAATTTCCGTATGCGAAGCTGCGGGCTAACAGCTAGTGTATGTATAAAACAGGGTGCTACTTTAAAACAGGAGTCATCGATAGCTTTTGAAACATTTCTACCGTTATCTCGCACAATAGGATGAATTATGATGGTAAAGAGTAAAAATTTGATCGAAGTAAGGATGATCGGCATTGCCGACTAGTCGGCCGAATAGTCGGCAATTTTTTTGCCGACTAGTCGGCTAGTCGGCTGATCGGCAAAACCCATAGTCGGCCCATCACTAATATTTATACATTACGGTGATGCAATTTGAGGTTGAGAAGTTCTGTTTCTATTGATTGTTATGTATATGATTCGTAAGAATTTTGAACACACACACACACTTACACACACCCACCCACCTAATCCTAACCCCCAACATGCGGACAAAGTCGTTGGCATTTAAGAGTACACAACCTAGAATTAATTTTACGATCACTAAACGTAAGTGCTTGTTCATACTGACTCGCGGGCGCGGTCGCGGGCGCGGTCGCGAAATTTCAAACATATTATGAACTACTATGGAAGTGTTCACATACAAAACGCACGTGCGGTGTAAGTAGCGGGCACGCTAGCGACAACCGCGCGCGGCCCGCTAGCGGCAATATCAAACGCATGAGAATGTATGAGTGTGTTCACACTGAACTAGCGGCGGAACGCGCGATTATGTCAGGTAAGTTCAACCATTTTGAACTTGTCGCTAGAAACGATAGCACATGAATTCATTATGTCCCCAGATTAAAGGGTTGTTCTTTCATCTAAGATCATGTCCTTCAATACAGAAGAGTTTATTAGTACTATTCAGGCTAGAACTGATTTGATTTGAACTCAGATTTGGCAGAGTAAACACAGGCATCTTATGAACAGAAACATTCTTAATAAACTATGGAAGGAAATTGCTGAATTGTTTCCTGATAAGGAGGGTGAGTACCTAAATGGAACTTTAGGTATGAATTTTCGGTTAAAAAAAGATCGTCGTCCATGTTTTCAACCTCTGACAACATGTCACAATCGCGCAAACGCCTGGCGGCCAGTGTGAACACGAATCCGCCACCGCGCCCGCGCCCGCGACCGCGCCCGCGCCCGCGCCCGCGAGTTCAGTGTGAACACTCACTAAGACCACTTAAGTACGTCACGTTGCTAATATTTTGTTATTTACCGGTCGTTCTCGTACAGTTTAGTGAGAATTTAGCGAGTGATTATCACCAGTCACCACAGCTTGTTATGTAATTCATGTAACAAGTTGCGATTTGTGAACGATTTTGAGTGTTTGAAGACGTTATGTTAAAGACGCGCGTATTTCCGAGGATGTCTTCGTCTAAAAATTGTGTTTATACTAAACGATAACGTTTTATTAGTAGATACGCTTATTCATCATCATCATCACCGCATCAACACGATAGTCATCTTAAGGACGGTCACAGTCAGTAATGGATGATTAGGTCTCCTTTCACCATGTGAGGAGGCTACAGTCCCAACTGGCCAAGTGCGGATTGGCAGGTTTCTCACACCTTTGGGAACACTATGGAGAACTCTTATATGTGTAGTTTTCCACAAGTCACACAACAACGCTTTTACTGGAAACACACTACAAGAAATAGTGCATTTGTATTCAAGAGTAGGCAGTTAAAACAGTTGAACAGAGACTAGAGGGAATCTAGTACAAAACCTGAAGAGAATGAGATGATAGAACAAGAGATGAAGTGCCACTTGCCAAGTACTGTGCTAATTAACCAACTGCGGGATTTAATACTAAAGCATACAACAATGCATTGAGTTTGTTCCCGTTGCCGCGTTGTGCTAATGAGATCGTAGAATAGCGGGATTGTTCTGTGTATGTTTTATGTCGAAGTTTTTAGATTCCTCACAACTTATTATCAAGTGTGAAGGGGAGGGGGAGAGCGAGGGGTGGGGTATGGGAAGGGAAACGAGGGAGCGGGAGAAGGAGCGGGAGGGAGAAGGAATTTAATGGTCTCTGATTTGTTAAACCTACCAAAACACAAAAGTTAAAAGTACATGAATCACTGACTATTTAGGCGATACGAAGTTCGCCAAGACAGCTAGTGTTAAATATTTATTTAATGATGCCAAAGAAGTAGGTATAACTTTTCACGCGCGTACATAAGTACCTACACGTTTATGTTTAGTACAAAATAGTTTTTGAAAGATAATTAAAACTGATACACGATATTAAATTAATACCTTTATTTTTAAAGGTTTCACTTCTACCACGTGTGAATTTTATACATTTTTTTATGTTTGTTTCCTCAGAACTTTCGACTGGGTGAACCGATTTTGTGGATTCTTTTTTTAATCGAAAGCTGGTGCTTTTCATGTAGTCCCACTTAAAGAACTAGATAATAATATAACGATTAGTTTTTTAGTTATTTTGAAGTCGCTTATTTTTTTCATGGTAAAATTCAGATTACTGTACCACCGAGCTTCCTTAATACGGTAATATGTATCGGTAAACCGCACTCGTATATCACTTCTATGCCGATAAAATATTATGAAGCTCATGAACATAAGCTCACGAACTAACATTATAATTTATGAGCAAACCAATTTTGTTTGATTTCCCATTATTAAACAAAAGAAAACTTTTATGACTGCTGTTTCCTTTTGTATTTCTACTAAATATGTACATACTACAGTTCCACAAAATATGTATAATATTGTCACAAACTACACTTTGACGTTTCGCGTTGAATTCTGAAAACTCACTTAATAGAAAGTTATATTGATGACTTTTCAGAATTCAGTAAGAGTAGTTGAATTTTGGCGAATATCATTCAGAGAAGTGCATCGATGTTTGTTACATTTCGATAAATACGTCGTCATTATCTTCAATTGCATTACAATTTCAATTTTGCGATTTTGAACATATCAAACTACTTATTGAAACTAGTATTCGAGCAGAAGTCCCTTTATTTGAGGTTGGTTAAATTAGTTTATTATGTTTTATATTCTAGTAGATATATAGTCTGAAGTGCTGCAATGCTACAGTAGCCACGGGTGGATTGTATCTTATTTTCATATGAAATAACAAGAAATTGGAACAAATTACGGAATATGTTGGGAAAGAAACACAGCAGTTAAAACGGAAAAGATACAATTTCTTCTCGTAGACGTAGTCGTGTTATTACCGTCGTATTTTATGTTACGTGCGTGTCATGAGAATTATTGGCGGTTATATAGGGCTGTCAGTCTGCAAAATGATGTGCTTCTAGCGTAGTTGTATGTAGCTTGTAATACGGGGTTAGAGTGTTTGAGCCATACCGTCCAATGCTTGGTAAACTGCTGAGAAGTTTCTTTTCGGTATTTCTTCTCCTCCATGACAAAGCACGTTACCGAAATGCTGGTAGAAAAGAACTTACGTGTATCAGTGATACCTATCTGAATAAATCATTTTTTAAATTTGAATTTTTAAGGGTATAGGATTGGAATGGATTCTCGGAACAAAGAAAATAAAATCAAATAGCGGTTACCATCCTGGACTTCTCCTCCACTTATCATCAGCTGGATTGAAATTATAAATACTCACTACTCATGCGTTAACTTATTGAATGTAAAAACATTTGGGTTGCATAAAGTATAATGTAATTTTTCCTAATTGTGCATGTTGGCATCATGCCATTTTAGTTAGCATCATGATTCCAATCCTAATCCTATTTAGCTATCCTTTTTGTCCTTGGTATTTAAGATTTGTAGTCCATAGAGAGTAAACAAGCACGACCTCCTTTTTCCTCAGCACAGCTTTGAGCTCATTTATGGGAATTTTGCTAATTCTTAAGGTTATTCTGAGTTCGTATTCATCTGACTGCCGTCTTCCGGGTTTGGCAAAAGGTGGCCAAGGTGCCAAGATTCATTCACCTGACCGCTCACAATAAGACATTTCTTAATGCAAATTTGAATTCCTTTCCTCGCTGTTTATCGATTCGGAGCGTGACATTTCGTTAAAATGCGCGCGAAGCTCTCTTTTTACGGTAAAATTTGCAAAAATAGAAGTTATTTCTTCTATGGAATACATGATGTCAGGCAACGTGTCATACGAATCTTTGATGTTTGATTCCGGTAGAAGTTAAGATCTCGTAATATCATTCCTCGCAACTACAAAGGATTAGTTCTGCCCTTGAGTCTCGCCGCAAATTTTCTCCCCTTGTATTTACAAAGACATTTGGGACTGCGTGCCAAACAGTGCGTGTTATATTAATCCTGGCCGCTCCTGTCGGATTAATTCAATAGGTAACACCGTCCTTTGTCACTATTTTTTGTGGCTCACGTTATTAGAAAGCTAAATTACTGTTCAGACCTTTTGTAGTGTATTTCCTCTCTTAACAGATAAATATACGACATGTTATTGATGGTGGTTCTGTTGGGCCGTTGGGTGGTTGGCATAGATAACCATGGTGGTTGGTCACCGTTGGGTGAAGTCAGTGGGTGCACTGGTATTTTGTCTTTACCCGTTCACCCACTGCATCAAGGTTGGAATTTTTAAAATATCGATAATTTTAAAATTAAAAATAACATGATAAGTCAATTTACATATGTTCGCTTCTCTCTTATTATCTGCTATGATACTTTCGATCTTATATGACCGAAATATGACTGAAGTAATGTTATCAGAGTTAATAGTGTTTCTCTGTGTAATATTTTCTTAATTTCTTAAAGAATTTTTTAACGAACCAAGATCAGCTCTGACGCTTTAAATTGGTTGAAGTGATAATGTGTAAGTCGTTGGAGAAACTGATAATGGTTGAGAAAGAATAGCGCCTCTGTTTGGCAATAAACACTGCCCACAGAAAGTGTCTGGCAGTATTGATTTCAAATTGCTTACAATATTCCTCACAACATACGTAAGAATCAGTTCTGAGACTGTAAGGGGATATCTAAGAATTGGCCGTATGCATATGATAGCGGGTATGTGTACGTTCACTGTACACACTAGATAATACTACTCTATTGTATATATTTTGTCCATTAGAAAATAAGTAAGGTCTGGGGGCCCTGGAATCTTGGACCAATAGATGGTAAAGTTGGTAAACACAGTTGAGTAATTGAACATTTACCTACATTATAAACATTGCATGTCAACGTTTATACATTTATCTTACAACCTAAATACCTATTTTCGCCGGATGTACAGAACAAAAAACTTTCGGAAATCACATGTCATTATGAACCGTATCTAAGGTGTAGATGATTTGTAACTCACGCATAAGTTACGTAAAAAATTAGTTTCGTTTCGAACACAATTCCTGTGTTTTAGATACTAGCTTTCGCTTTGGGAAACTGTGTGTTGTATGGTAATTATTATTGTTTTAAATAGCTCAAATTAAGGCTAGAGCCACACTGATTTTACTGTAAACAAGATGGAATTTTATATGAAAATCCATCCTTTAGTTTAGTTCCTTAGGATTTGCATTTCCTAAATTCCTTTCTTAGTAAATGTCCATGTTGGAAATGTTATTTACAGTACATCTTTCGTTTTAATATGGTGTCTAAGTCTTCGGATTTTTGTATGATCTATTTTGTCTTCGAAAACAAAGTATTGTTTTCGAAGACAAAATAGATCATAACAACAACAATATTTAATGTTTTACCCTCTTTTTAATAGTAACGGGTCCATTAAAATATCTACATTTTTTTTTGTTGTAACATAAGTCTATGTTAGCTCCATTATATCTCCATCTTATCCTATCTAGCTCCATTTTCTGTGCAATTGTTTATTTAAAAATTATGGAGTGTCTCATGCGCGCTCCACACTCACGCGAGAATCTCGCGAGAAGGCGAGAAAAACACGAGAAACGTGAATGTGGAACCGATTCACATAATTTTCGCAGGTTCTTTTTTCAGGCGCCGAGATTCTTGCCGAGATTCTCGGCGAGATTCTCGCGTGAGTGTGGAGCGCGCATCAGAGGTATCTATTTGGTACAACAACACAGCGCATTACCTTTGATGTTATTGATTTACATTGATGACGGCACCCACCTGCCATCAGGTAGCGTTTTTGTTTTATACAAATCACGTCTTGCTATTCATTAGTCTTACAATAACTTGAATAATAGACTTTGATATGAGTATAATAATCGTTCGTCGCGTCGTTTCAATCCAACGCGCATGGAGTTTTTACGCTTGAATCTAATTACATGTCCATTGGTTATTTATCGATCCAATCAGCCTAATGGGATGGAACTATGTATTGATCCTTCCTGTTGATCAAGTGATTAATTGGACTTTCATAATAATTTCCGGGAAGTGTGAATGAGTTGAGCATTGTAGTCCATAGTGTGTCGACTGTCGATAAATTGATGTATTATGTCGCAGGGAGATGAAGGAGTACGTGATTTGATCAATTCTCTAAGGGCTTTGATCCAATCCCGCAAGATGATAGAATGACGATTCATAGGCATTCCATTCCTTTTCCACCTTCCAGTTTCCAACTTCAGGTGAAATGAATACAGCATACAGAAGAGTCTAATGTGCACAAACTTGAACCATCTAATCGATGTTATTTAACGAATGGTTATTACATTTGATAATTAAATAATGCTACAACACGCAAATATGCAACTGTTAACGTCGTTACCTTATTTCATAATTTCCCTAACACAGCTTAATGATTTTTACTAAAATTATCTAGTGAAAGGACCGAACGTATTTCTTATCATCTTGCGGGATTTGATCAAATCCCTTAGGGAATTGATCAGATCACGGATTCTTTCTTTTCCCTGTGACATAGGTACATAATATAATTGCTGTTTTGTCTCTGTTTTGTCTTTGTATTAGACTGATTACAAATGATCCATAATTATATATTTCATCTAAGTAGCCGCCCTCGCTTCACTAAATACACACGTCCGCGATGATATAAGTTTAATGAGGTTTAAAATCACATGAAATTTACATTTACAAGACGTTTGAAGTGAAAAGCCTTTAGTTCGTGACCCAGCGACAAGAATAGGCGTTACTATAAACTTTACTTTCCTCCATATTATATGCATACTGGTGGCGCAATAGAATTGTTTGCGCCCGAGCCTGAGTGGTGTGGACACTACAAACATGGAAGACCCGAACAAACGGGTCCCCCAGACCCCCATTGTCGCTTGTTCCCCCGTCCGACCCCCTAACCGGGAGGCTAGGCTACGAGGTTAGCAAATAGGATTTACGAAGCTGGTTACTCGTACATACATTTCACTATGTTCCTAACTGAATATTGTTAGAGTGACAGACATAACATGAGCCTGAAATATTCATGTATCTACCAATTGTTTAAAATTGAAGTTGAACGGCTTGAAAAATATGCAACTAATTAATTATATTTTTATAATAAAACTTTTATCGGGGATATTGTTGACTGTTTGATTGTCTGTGCGTTCCTTTATGAATAGCTTACTGTTTTATAGCTTTTTAACTGATGTATTGGAAGCTTAAGCTAATTAATTAAGATTGTTTTATTGCAGTCAGTTCACAAATATAAACGGTATCTATTTATGTCAATTCAAAGAATACCGTATACATTTTTGTAATGGGAGCTAAGCCATAAATGAAATGAAGTGAGGACGGTTAGCCGGTTACTATTATGTACTATAATATGAGTTGTATCGTATGTTATAGCTTATGTAACGAACCAAAGTTATAACAACATTTTCAAGTCCCTTCAATCTTCATATTACCTCAAAAGATAAAATCACTTGTCTACGCCACATAATATGTTTAAGGGTCGCTCTTTGTGTAGGGACGGTATTGGCGTGTAACCTAACAAGATCGTCATAAAAGCAGCGTGTGAACGGTCTTGTCCATTTATAGACCAGAGCGACCTTTTCGACCCATTTGCTGGACGTTTGCAATGCCTTTGATGTTTAGAAAATATCTCGGAGTCTGCGCTAAAAAATGTCCTAGAGTACTCGTATAATTGTTTTCGAACAAGGTTTTGGGCAATGCTAAGGTCAAAAGACGCAATAATTTAATGGATTTGTGTCCAAAATGTCTGGTATATGAAGCTTTGTGCATTTATAGACTTGAGTGATCTCTCCGACCTATGTATTTGCTGGACGTTTGATGTTTAAGAAATGTCCTACAGTACGCGTACCTATATTTTTTGACGAAAAAGTAATTGTATAAGGGTTTTGGGTAATGCTTATAAGGTCAAAAGGCATACTTACACTCATATACACTTATACACGTCTGCACGCCGTGCTTCGGGAGGCTTGATGGTGGAAAGAGGAGGGGGAATCAAATCGTGTAATTTAGTATGTGACAGATAATTAGTGTTTGTTCTCACTGGATGTTCGTATTGTCTTATTTGTGTGTATTCATCTCTCACGCACAGAATCCTAGTGTTAGTGTAGGTACACACGCATACACATTTAATTGGTTATTTATTCCTTGGAACACTTAAGTAAGGCACTGAGGTATAATTGATGCGATATCAGATCATGTGTTGTTGCAAAAATTGTGTATAGCTAATGCGTTTCAAACGCAATACTTGTTGTTTCTATGGTTGCGTAAGTCGCGAGAGAACAGCTTATTGTTCAAGAATAATAACATCTAGAATCGTACAGAATATACCAAACGCACCATGAGTCATGGGTAAATTAAATTTATTGCATAAGTATCGAAGTGCTACACGCAGTTTCTCAAAATATTCATTATTGACAACTCTGTTGTTGCTAATGTCTATAGTCGGCGGAGACTTCTTGCAAAGACAGATAAGTCTTCCTGTAAGTTTTTTTGTCAGATTATAACAAAAGTTATCAAAGTTCTGACTTCATGTTTTGCTTTTTAACAGACTTCAAAAAAGGAGGACGTTCTCAATTCGACTGTATTTTTTTTATGTTTGTTACCTCAGAACTTTGGACTGGGCGAACCGATTTTGATGATTCTGTTTTTAATCGAAAGCAGGTGCTTGTCATGTGGTCCCACATAAATTTGAACGAGATCTAACAAGTAGTTTTTGAGTAACTTTGAAGTAGGTTATTTTTTGTTAGTAAATTTTTTTATAGACACGGTCATGATGAGTTACGATGAAGAGTCGGACACGTTTGGGCGGGAGAGCCAATAATGCCTGTCAGTATTTCTTTCAGTTGCAATGTGTCGATGATGCCTCTAGTGTCACTGACATCCATGGGCGACGGTAGTTACCAGGTAGCTCGTCTGCTCGTTGGTCAACTATTTACATAAAATACGTAAGTCCCTTAAACAGTATCAATAAAATGAACTGTTGTGCTGTTAACCATTAAGGAGTTCCATCGGCTGGAGCCAAACCTGAGCATAGTATCAGGTCCATCCATCCATCCATCCAGGTACAGGTATCATGTTAAGCTTATACAATTACAAGGATTTAACCCACCCAAATGAGGCAGCCTATCCAGTGTTTCGTGAGTCTTTGACGATTACGCGATTTTGTATAAAGTTCGTTTCTATTTGTTATTATTCTAAGTTTACAATAATTGCGTTCAGCACGCCGCGACTGATACGCGCAATAGATTAGGGTTGCCAGTTGCCAGATAGTGGGCATCTGGTAATTTTCCAGGCATTTTATGATGTCTAGACGACCGAAAAATATTAGATCCTTACGAACATTTGCCATTTCCTTTACGAAAAGGTTTCATTGAAAATTAACTTTCATTTAGTTTTCTGTCGTAAGGTGTGGGTCAATCCGTTGAACAGTATTAAAGTTATTGATTCAAAGATAAACAGTACAATTTTGATTTCTTGTAAGTTTCACCCAACAGAAAGTTAGAATAGTTTCCCGGCGTAAAAGTGTAAAAAAAGATTCCAGAATAAAAAGTTATCCCGATATATTCGGTTTGGTTTCACAAAAACCTACATTTGCAAACAGATGTTCGCAACTTCGTCCGCGGAAATTTTGCTCTTCTGTGAGGGTGTTTTATCTCTTATTTTGCTCTTTCAGGGCTTTTACTATTTTCAAATATCATTACACCTCCCCCACACTAAATAAACAATCTTAGTAAGAAGTTTTATGAACTTATGCTTTTTAGTCTGCCTGGTTCAGGCTTTGCGTCGTTTATGAGCCAACATTACAGAGTTTTATTTCAATTTTCAGTACATTTTTATAAAAATAGCTGGCAAACGAGCTGACGATCCACCTGATAGTAGGTGACTATCGTCACTCATGGACATCAGTGACACAAAAGGCGTCACTGATGCGTTGCCGACCAAGAAAGAGACAAGACTAGAAAAACAAATATGACTCGTGGTGTTCCGGCTGGGAGCTTGAGAGCCAGTTCTATCTTTCTTTTTCTTTTCTCTTTCTTGGTCGACAACGCATCGGTGATGTCTTTGGTGTTGCTAATGTCCATGGGCGACGATAGCCACTTACCATCAGGTGGATCGTCAGCTCGTTTGCCGGCTATTTCCATAAAAAAATAAAGATTTTCCATCGTGGCAACCCTAGCACCGCGCATCGGTTGCCCAAGCGTCGGCGCTCGTTATGATCGATAGGAGTGCATTTTCCGGATATTTCTATGAGCGGCGTGAAGATCGAACGATTTCCCTGTGCGTTGCTGCCTGACGGCTGACGGCCGCTCCATATTATATTATTATGTGCGCATGCGCATTGTTGCATAAACGTTGATCGGTGTTGTGTTGTGTATGGAGGTCTGTTGAGGAATGCACAGAGTTAAATAAAGTGTGTAACACTTGCAACTCAATGAGACATTACATATTAACAACCTAGACTCGAGGATAAACATGTTTTTCTCCCATAAATGGCTGTCCATGCAGTGGTGTCCTGTTAGATTTAAACCTTGGAATCCAATTACTCTAAAATCTAACTGTACAAAGATGAAACCTGCATTTTTTACTTAATTCTGAAGTGATTGAAATAAACTAAACACAAAAAACACAAAGCTTACTAAAATATAGCAATGGAAACCGCATATGAATTGGCTTACCCGTTTCTTAGACGCGAACAACATGGCGTGAATTACTGATTACTTAAAATCTTGAGTTACATATTGTCGGTTCCCACCGTTATCAGAAGCACTTAGGCAGTATGGAAGCGCTTATTTGGTATTGAAGAGCAGTAAGAGATATGCCCAGTGCATATTAGTAAAGTACTATCGTTATGTTTCATTACATAGATAGAACTAATGTACAGCTAATGGCTTAAAGCAATAAGCTGTATTTCTAATCCAATAAACGGGCTTCAATACTACATAATGTACACCAAAGGCTCGAATTCCTGCTAGCGTGCATTTAGCCAACATAGCTTTGGCTTTAATTCCTTGATACCTTGTGATTAATATTGAGACCAATCGCAGTTCGATTGTGGATAGTCATGATGTGCATTTGAATTGAAATAAACCTGATAATATCATTGTGTTAATATTATTTTTAAAGACGAGTAAAAATTGTGGAATTCTCCTCGAATTTCACTTAAATTGCTTTCAAAGTTCGTAGAAAAAGTCAAATGATTTTACAGCGCATTTATAAAACCTTTCAAAGTTTCCGTAATGCTTCAAATAAAAAGTAGAAAGAGACGACCTTCAAAACGAGAAAAAGTTTCGCGTTCCGCGGGCGTAGTTACATAAATAAGCAGCTTACAAATTCAGAAGCGGAATTTTCTTTGAAAGCGAGAACTGTATACTATTCTTTTCAGCCGCAAGTTGACAAGGTGACACGAATAACATGTCTGGCGGCGCGAGGCAACTCGACATATACAGGGTGTATTCGTTAATGTAACATTTTACTTTGAGTTTGTATTAAATCGAAGATAATTTTTTAAATTTTCAGCACTCCGCCGGGTAAATAACCCTACATCCTATTCCAGATCGTACCTGTGCGCTAAGTTGCATGTACCTATGGAAGTTTATTACTCTTTCAAGCAAGAACTATTGAACGGATTTTCATTAAATTTAGAACAAAAGTAGACAATGATGTGGAAAAACATTATAGGGTACTTACGATCCCTGAAAACGCGAGCGAAGTTACAAATGATAGTAAATAAAACGATAATGACGAATAAAATGATATTAAAAAAATACAAATTACTGTTCAAGAATTCTGGATGTCAGCTGGAAAGGAGGAGGTATGAGAATTTAGCACCTATGGCTCGCTAACTTTAATTAGAACTATCAGTGATACTCTTTGTCAAAGTGCTTTAATTTCGACATTCTATTCGATTTGGAATTTAGGAATATGTATCGAGTTTGGATTTTTTTACTCTTTAAATTCGGTAAAAATGACAATTCGTTAAGTGATCGACCGAGTTGAGCAACATCAGTGTTAAGGACAATGGAAGATATTCAGTAGTCGTAGTAGTATAATACAGCTTAGGGTCTGTGTTTATAGGTGTAGTGTAGTTTTTCTTAAAAATGGCTATAACCCTTCTGTACGCTAAAGACATTAATGGGGGTGTTTAGAAGCGTTGAAGTGATCTAAGCGAAAAACTAAAAGTGCTGTTTTACTGTCCAAACCATACAGAACTTTTTTTTTTAATTGTTTTTCAAAGGGCTTTTGCTTGAAATAAGTTTCAGCAACTCTAATCTACTTCTATTAGGTGCATTACTCGATCACCAACCGTAAAACAGTCGATAATATACTCGTGGTAACAAGAAAAAGTTTGATGATTTTATCACCGTGAGTTCGTCGAGCGTTAAGCTGAAACTTTACGATCGAAAGTGTTTGTTTCGGGTGTTTTCACACTATGCTCGAGCGCGCAACGGGTCGATGACTCGTCGAGGAGCTAGCTTTGACGACGAAACGCAGAAAATATCGCAATAAACGTCTATATGTGATGTGGAGAACGCTTCTTGGGGTGTAATGGGATTTTGCTTATTACTAGCGCTCCATTTGTCCGCGTTTTTCAGGATAATAAGCACGCTATGTCGTATGATCCGTTCAGCAGTTTTTCGTGAGGGTGTAACAAACATACACGTTCACGTTTATGAAGTTAGTAGGATAAGTGAATGTTTGGATACAATCCCGAAAGCTACAGTTATAGTAGACGACTTAAAAATAAATAATTATAAATATTAATAAATAATTATAGCAATAGCGAAATAGCGAAAGGTACTCTTCAGCACATCTTATAAATTACTAAGTTAGTAAAGGCCTATTCACTCTTTTCTTGAAGATTTAAGTCATTTATGTGAGCGGATACGCGATATATAGTTTTGTTTCGTAACTTAAGAGGGTAGTATTAAAAAGTGGGCCAAAATATTTGTGAATTTTAATCAAGGACCTCAACACTTGGGTGGTTTTTGTCTTAACGTCACCTATTATTTTACTGAAGTCCTTATGTTTATTCCCTCTTGTACATAAAATCTCAAATATAATCTCGTTAATAATATCTGACCAGTCCATTTCGATTGGAAAGTAAATAGCACAAAGGATTATTGGCAAAATGGCGGATAAAGTATTATTAGGAGCGCCTTCTGTCTGATGGTAGAATCTTTTGTAGCCAACGAGCTTAGTGGGATTACAATTTATGAAAGTCATACGAAGCAGTATTAGAAGTTTTATTTTGTGAATGAGATGTCAATACTTGTCTGGATCAGAAAATTGAACTATCTAGTTGGGTTGTCATTGTTACTTTATTTAGATGTAGAAATTGGGCCATCTACAGAGTAAAATATACCATTTTTCGCTTTTTACCTTCCCGATTATAGGTATACTCGTATACGTATTATAGATCGAAATCAGTTTTTTTTTAGATATATAAAATGTAAATTGTACGTATTTCATCAACTAATTATCGTATCGTAATTCATCAACTAATTATCGTATCGTAATTCATCAACTACATATAGCTATTGTTTACGAACAAATTCAGTGGTGATAATCTGTTTTTTATCAATAAAAAACTTTAAATTCAACAGCTAATAATCCTGTTGACAAACGACATTGCATCAATTGCATGCAAATACACGCAACGTACATATTATCGCGATTATGCGTATTTGAAGCATGTCGTATGCAGTAATGAAATCGAATGGCGGCTAGCATTGCGTGGGATCGAACGAGAAATTGTTTTACGCTGCGTTAGGATAACTCGCGTCGTTGGTTTGTTGCGTCATATTGCACTCTTTACATCTTTACTATTACTGTTTTGTAATAACATTTTATTGCACAACAATTGGTCGAATTATCTTCTATACTATAATAAAACTCAAAGGGCAAATTTACTGTACATTGAATATTTTTTAAAAATTTTGACTAGGGGGCACTTCAATAACGTGTTAGAGCATAAAAATATTTTTTTTAGAATTATTGTCTGTCTGTCTGTCTGTCTGTCCGGGCATCACATGAAAACCCTTGAACGGATTTCGATGAAAATTGGTAAAGTTGTTACTAATACTCCGGGTCATATTTTAGGATACTTTTTATCCCGGAAAATTAAAAGGTTTCCCCGGGAAACGGAATGAAAGTTTGTATGGAATATTTTTAAAACATCAACCGATTTGCTTCAAATTTGCCACAAATGTTCCTTGCTTAAATTAATGGAACACGTATTTTTCAGTTTTTCAAAATTTTGCAAAAAAAAAAGAAAAAAATACAAATTAATGTGAATATTGCTTATTTTTCAAAACCCGCTCCTGGAGGAATCCTTTGTGATTTTATCGTGGGTTTCAGTACATAAATTACTAAATATAAGTACTTCAATATAAATTCACCGTTTTTTAAATTTCCTTCTACAAGAGGTACAAATAAGGTAAAACATAATTTCCGTATGCGAAGCTGCGGGCAACAGCTAGTATATTATATGATTGTGGGAGATTCTCATAATTTATGTTTTGAGGAGAGGTAGGTACATTCATCGACACCAATAAGGATTATTATTATAATCAGGAATTACGGCTTCAATAGGGATTGTACACGCAAAGCCGCCGTTCTCGATCTTGATCGTTACACAGCAGTCGTTAAGTTATGCCAGAGCCTCTAGCAGTAATAAAAGCTTCTGACACTTAGGTTAGCCACTAACTAACAGCTCTCTGCCAAACAAATTCTAAGCGCGTCTCGCCTGGCGGCTTGTGTCGGTCCTAAGTAATCAACTGAGTTAAGCAACAGCGGGCGCGGTCGGTAGTTGGATGGGTGACCGCTAGTAGCAAACATTTCTTGAGCGGTTCCCTGATGAAGAGGGCACATTAAGCCGATACAAGTCATTATTATAAAATATCAGTGGTCTTGCCATGTCGGAGGCCTTCGGGCGGCATGCAATCTTCCGACGCAGCCAATCAATCCTCCGACTTATCCGCACTGGAGCAGCGTGTTCAGTAGTAGGCCATTAGACGTCGACCCAAAGTATTTTCAGCCGGAATTATATCTATGTTGTATTGTGCAACCATCCACTACAACTAAAACCCACGCCTCCCCCACCAGCTCCGCCAACGCGAAGAAGTGGGAGGTGGAACTGGCGACGCTGAAGAGCAACAACCTGCGGCTGACGGCCGCGCTGCAGGAGAGCACCGCCAACGTGGACGAGTGGAAGCGGCAGCTGCATCAGTACAGAGAGGAGGTGGCTCGCGCGCGGCATTATGCTGGGAAAGGTGAGGCTGTATTAACAACTTTCTTTCTTTTTCTTCTTTCTTTCTTGGCCGGTAACGCATCAGTGATGCCTTTGGTGTTGCTGATGTCCATGGGTGACGATAACCACTTACCATCAGGTGGATCGTCAGCTCGTTTGCCGGCTATTTCCATAAAGAAACAACCTTTTATTTAGCTCACTCTGTTCATGTGTCATATCATGCTAGCCTGATTAAATCTACTTCCTCTTATCCTAGGAAGTTGAAATTTTACAATTTCGATTTGTTTCCGACCTTAATGCATTTGTTTAATAATGTTAAACTGATATTTACCTGGTACTACAGGGTTGACTCCAGATGAGGAAATTTCTCAGCAACAAGCAGCACAAACACAAAATTTTAAAAGCTTGTGTGTTCTTTGTCTGGGTGTGTTTCTATGTCTTTGTGTGTTGTCCATGGCAACCACGACAAAGGGAATCCTTGTGTGGGGCTATTTGTGTGTAGCGGCTCGGTGTTAACATAGCTCGGTGAACGTTCTAGGTGGCGACGCAAACGAAGTAGAACAGCTGAGGCAACGCGTCGCTCAGCTGGAAGCCGAACTGGCTCAGAAGAATGAAGAACTGGCTCAGATCACCAAGTCCAAGAAGAGTGAGCAGGTAATGTTTACAGTTTTTATCTGAGGGTACATAGTCTATAGCAGTGATAGCCTAGCGGTTTGTTTGGTCTCCCGAATGCAGGGGCCCGAGTTCGAATGCTGACACTCACCTCTAATTTTCAAATCAAGTATGTCATATATTCATCTAAATTCAGTTCATTCTGGTGGAATTAATGAGGAATTTGGGGAAACTTCTTCATTGTTGTAGCGATAATTTTAGTCGTTCATTTTCCAAGACTATTTCTTTGCAGTCGGTTATTTTTAGAAAGTTAAAAGTTATTAGTAACCTCATTATAGGTAAAGTTTTGACCGTTCCATTCCAGGACGCCGAAGCTAAACTGGCCCAGAGCCAGCTAGAGCTCGCTCTGGCCGCGCAGGACGGTCAACGACAGGTCATACAGGCGCTGAATGACCAACTCGCGCGTCAGCTCGAGGAG
Organism: Thymelicus sylvestris; assembly: GCA_911387775.1. Classification (NCBI taxonomy): domain Eukaryota; kingdom Metazoa; phylum Arthropoda; class Insecta; order Lepidoptera; family Hesperiidae; genus Thymelicus; species Thymelicus sylvestris. The sequence goes on along the minus strand of OU426885.1, from coordinate 35,058,259 downwards.
TTGGTGAGTGATTTGTGTTGTCAGTAATTTCTAGTTGAATAGGGGTGAGTTTTTTATTTTTATTATTTTAAATTTATTTTGATTATTTATGTCACCACCGATCGCTTGATTGATAAATGTATTGAATGCTTCAAAAATTTATTTTAAATTGTGAAAGCTTATTCATTCTTCAAGAACTTTTTAATTTATTATTTTTTTCTACCAAATTTAATGAAAATCCATTTATAATATTAGTAGGATAAAGCTTCAAATTAATAAAAGTGACTCCATAAAAATATCAAACTTCGTTTCCAGAGCACAATCCACCGCGAGATAAACACGGCGTTGCAAACATGAGATGAGGCCTCCCCTCCGCCGATATACGCGAGCGTGGCGAAGGACCGGCGGCCGCAGCCCCTCCCCGTCCCCCTGCCCCTCCCCCTGCTGCTGCGCACCTTGCCCCCCCTCCCCCAGCTGCCCCCCGCCCCGCCCGAGCCTGCGTACGTCACGGTGAAGGCGAGGAAATGAACAGTGCTGTCGGTGTTTCGTAAGGTGCACGAGTTTTTTTAAAAACACTTGTCATATGTCTCGCAAAGTTATAATTGGTGGGTAGTTGTGGAATAAATCTGTGGGTAGTTGTGTTTTTTGGGTTTTCGAAGGTTTTGCCGCTTTTTTTGGAGATACCGTAAAGTAAGGGATACAAAATCCCTCCTGGACTTAAATTGTGGATTTTGTTGACTTATGACTGCTCGAAATTGATTGCAGTAATAAATAAATCATTGAAACTTTTCTTTTAGTTTTACAAGTGAGAAAATGTTACTTTTCTTGATTTTGTATCCAAGATTTAAGAAGGGATTTAAATTTTTTTGGAGGGGGGGGGGGGGTCGGTTGTACTATTTGAAATGTATTTCAGTCTCGAATAATTTTCTTAATTTTTTTTGTAAGTTATGATCTTTCCTGTTTTTGTACGTGGAGACCGGATTTTACTGAATTTTCTCGAATTTTACTATTTCTTTTTAAATAAAGATTTTATAGGTGGGCTTTTTTTGCTAAAAGCGAAAAATCCATTGTGCCATCTTATTAAATTACTTTGAAAATACTTTTAAGATCTCGAATTTATTATAGATATCAATATCAATTTCAACAGCGTTAATTTTACAAACCTTTTGCAAATGTACTATTGTTACAAATTTATAGTTGCCTCAAATTTACCCCTATTTAGCATAGCTATTATTATTTTTTAAATTAATTAATTAGTTTGAAATATTGAATTTTACCGGAACTCCACATAATTGTTAATTAATTTACAAATTTTTATTAATTTTATTGAACGACATGCTGAATTCTCGATTCATCTATTTATAGTTTTAAACAGTTTTAATTTAGTAATAATATTTGATTATTTATATGTCTTCATTATTAGAGCATAATAATATGTTATGTATTAGATTCATAGCAGTTGTTTTCTAAACGAGCTTTGAGTAATGTTTGATCTTATTGAGGTGCAATATATGAGGTTAAATTATATTGTTTATAAGTGAAATTCGTATAATTTAATGTTTTTATTATTAAGAATAATGTAAACTTATTTTAAACATTCCATTTTGATTGTGAATTTATTTCATAAAACATGACAAATTGAATGAAAAGAGAAGTCAAGACTTCTCTCTTCTTCATGAAAGTTAAATAAATAATGAAATTATACATTTATGTTTGAGCGATGAATATGATTTTTTTATCCCTATGTAAAATAATTGTCAGTAACTTTTATTGTTTTAATATACTTTTATATAGATACGTTTTAATATAAAAAAGAAAAAAAATATTATTTCGTGGAAACATCGTCCAATTAACCATAACAAACATAATAATATGACATACATAGCCTTTACAACAACATATAACACGTGGCATATGACTTTATATTTCAATACAATTATGAACATTATAATATAGTATCGCAGCTATAATATAATAACTTAACGATGCATAAAATTCCACACACTTGCCGATCTAATAAGCTATTTCACAATGTTACAAGACTAGCGTTAGATAATAATATTAAGACGTTGGTATTAACGTTGCATTATAAGTAATTGTGGATTGAAATGCGGTTAATACGGATTTATACTATAGCGATCTATTAAATTTTTAATAATGAACTTTCTTGCAATACACATTGCATTTTATTGATTCAGTTAGAAAGACTAAATTGCATTTTACAAATACCTAAATATGGTGAAATTTCAACATTTTTCATGTAAAAACTATCAAGGAACGCAGGGATTTAAGCATTCATATATTTATCTATTAATTTCTAAAAGAAATATTATTATGAAAGTAAATGTTATACTGAATGGCGAATTTGAATGGAATGTTTAAAATAAGTATTGTATGAACTGTTATGCATTAAGTATAGAAGAATTCGATGAAAAATAAAATTACGCTTTACTTTAGTTTGTTAGTGTCCGACACTGAAACATGACATCTTGTAGTCCTTGTAAGATGACACTAAAACAAAAAGCTAATATAACAGCTATAATGAGACGGTAATAAAGATTTAATATCTAAAGTTATTGTTGAAAACACCTTTGAAGATTGTGTTTCTTCTATACTTATAGCCATAACAGTAACAATGTATGTAATATTATACCAGTCTATGTGATTAATTTATCAATCCATATAAGTATTATTGAATCATCACAATATTGTAAATTTTAATATTGTATTATTGAATTTTATTTACTGATTGTATATTTGAGATTGGTGCGTTTGGAAGGAAACAATAAGAACAATAAAAAGAAATTTAAAAGGAGATCTTATAATTATTGTTAGCGAATTCGACCGAACAGTTAATCAAAGAATATTAAAAAAAATCGTTCGCTTGTTATAAGGCTTAGCACGCATTGCGAATTTTATTACCACGATTTTTTTCTGACTGTTTATAAATTGCGTACTGAATCATAACCAACACGCTTGGCGAATAAAATTACTTGCGATTTTTGTCTGTTTCTTCCCAGTTCTCAGCAGAGTCGCACGTACCCAAATGGACAATGGAACAAAAATCTTCTTACCAGAAAATTCATAAGGGCTGTCACATGTTCGTAATCCATTACACTTCACGTCGTCACCCATGTCACACTTTAGTTCGATACAACGCGCTGCGTCGTGCTAAAAGATAATAACTCAAATGAAGGCAAAAGCATATTGCATCGCATTCCGTTACCCAAACAATAACGAGGATCCGAATCTCTCGTTTTTCTCGTATGTCATTCCAGATTTCATTCGCATACTTTCTTAAAAACCTAAGAGACAATATTTGCTTCAGAGACAAGGTAAGTAACATACCAACATACTGCCGTATGGCCATCTTCTTGAGTTAAATTATCTATACAGACATTGTCAAATAAAATAGTTTTTTGATCTACATACTACTAGTTTAATTTTTTCTACTTACTTCCATCCATCCATCCATCCATTCAAATTAATTTTATTCTTTCAAAAAACACAATCTTGACATTGCCAGAGAGGATAAGCGATAGTGTTAGAAAGGAAGGCAACTCATTACGCGTTTTTGATTAGCGCTTTGCGACCTGAATTACACTTTATTGCGTTGGAGCGAGAGTCGCTATTTATTTAAATGATTTTGCGGATTACTCCTTCTGTACTATTATAAGTACTATTATGTCTTCTGTGCTACGGCGTAAAAGACATGTCAAAAGATGTTACCAATACTGGATTCACCCTTTTACGGCACTAAGACCTTTTTATAAAGATTTTTTTTATGTAAAATACCATGCCTTGCGAGAATATATCAAAAAGTTTTTCGGGTATTTTAGAATTACTATAAAAACATTCGATAAAATTTACTACGGTCCTGCAATACAATATCATGAATCAAGATCCACTTGATAATGTATAGCAGGACCAACTAAGTAGTAAATTATCGAGAAAAACAAAGAAAAAAGCAACTTCAATAATTGAAGAGTAAAATTACTTGTGAATTTCAACAACTTTTTTTTGCGGGGCGGTGAGATTTATACACCTCTTTTTTTCCACAAAATATTCGTGCGAATTTATATCTCGTCGCGGCGCGATGGTATCTGTGGTGAAACACAGATTTAGTTAGGAAATTATTTTCGTGTGATTTTTTTCCCAAGTGCGTGCTTGATACAATTTCCATATCTTACAGAATTTTGCAGAAAAAATCGCGCTGTGGAAATCCGTAATGCGTGCTAAGCCTAAATGCACCTTTATTTATTTAGAAATTTCATAAAAGTATTGCATACTTTTGTTCTGAGATTTTTATTAATTTAAGTCTCTTTGTAATGAAAGTAATGAACAAAATTATTTTTATTTTAATAGTAAGCATATCGGAATAAAGCCCCACCCTAGGTTTTGTCACACAGATGTTATCACGATGTAATGCCAAAAACGTAATGTAATTATAAATAAATTTTTAATTAAGTTTTAATTTTAAGATTAAAAAACTCTGGATGCACTTAGAAATTCCGAGTCGAAATTATTTTGCATTCATTTCGCTTAAGTTTGGCAAATGACAGCCGTCATTTGTTGTCCTGTAGCGTAAAGACAGTAAAAATTATTCCTATAGTAATTTTCTACAATAAGCGAATACGCTCACTTCATACGATCATAGATATAAAGCTCAAATAAAGCGAACTTAAATCACAGAGTAATTTGGTGTTCAGTGAAAAAACACAAGTGTGTAACAAGTATTACACATGGAGTAATGTGTAAATGATAGTGACGACTAAGAGAGACAAAATATGTGTAAAATAAACCAAAACTAAACTTCCTTTAATTTTTTTGTTTATTGCTCGCAACGCTGCTGCTGAATGTTATGTGGGAATAGATAATACAAAAATTAAGATACATACGAGTAACATATTTACTGCCGCATTCAGATTCAATTAACGGTTACTTATATAGCTCCTTAGTACAGAATCACAATACATATTTTTGTACTAAGGAGCGACGTTATGTAAGGTTAGCGTATTTTTAGACAAGTCTTATTTAGTAAATAAACAATGTTACGGGGTCTTTTTGTCGTAATTTGTTATTAAAAAGTCATAAAATGAAAAGAATTTAAGGATATATAATTATTTTAAGCTAAAACTGATTTTATTTTTTTAAACCAATATTTGAATAAAGCCAGATTGCTTACTCAATAGGACTCGTCCAAAAAACTCAACTACATAATTATACGAGCTGTTAATCCACTTCTGACTTCGTCGTAGTCGAGAAAAAAGAACGAATTATCACAAATAATGCAATTCTATGAGCGTTAATGATGATGATCGTATGACAAGAGCGTATTCTTAAGCGATTCTTATACGAAGTGAAACCGTTTATGACGTCCATATAAAGAGTGTAAAGTATGTCCATGTAAAGAGTGGAAGAATGCCTTACTCTATGTTATGGATCTCATGTCATACACATTTCATAACACTACTTTTTACTATCACAAAACTTGATAAGAATCGCGTTAGTATATTGGCCCGATTGAAAAAACTTATTACAAATCGGGTGCAGAATATTTTATTTCTTAATAATTCTATGTATGTACGCGCCATTTTGAGACTCGGAAGACCGAAAGACCGACAGACTGTTAGGTTGTAAAGGTAAAATATGATATGGAGGGTAGCTTAAAAAATATTTGGAGGGTATTTGTTAATGTCAATGTCTTCGCATTTCCCATTCGTTGCGTGAGTCGTTCGCCTTTGAATGGAAATAATCATTCACTATTTTATCATTAACATTATCATCATCGTTATCATTATTATTATCATTATCATAGCGATCTCCATCAAAGGATACTTGAGGCGATAACGCAATAATTTAGCGCAAACACGTCAATGTTATAAATAATATTTACCATTGATATTTCAGTGTTAAATTAAAATGCAATGACGTATTTACGTATACTTAGCTAATTATAAGTATTTTATATATAGATGTTGTAACTTTTGATGTATAATTATTAATTAATATATAACAAACAATGATTCCTCGAAACTCGATCTGCAATTGCATTTCTTCTTACTCGAATGTTTTTTTCTATTCAATGTTTACTCGATGTGGTGGTGATATGTTTTATTAGATGTCTTGGTTCGTATGTCCTGTCGCGATTAGAGCTGTTCTTTCAAATGCACGCTTAGTAGTGGAATAACTGGAACCTAAAAAGTTTAAGACAAACGAAAAAAAAAAGATTTAAAGGGATCTATTTATTTTGCCGGCAATGCATTGGTGAAATCATTGAATCTGTGAATCGTATATCCCGTGCTACTTCTGCGTTAGCGGTTGCCAGAATGCGTTAGTGTTACGGTCAACGTTATGGTCAACAGAATAAAAAACCTTTGATGTGTAATGTCATTAAAACGGTCACATCTCTAGCGCGCTAATTGTTACCCGTTAGGAAGCACTAAGCAGGTATTGCAGAGACATAGGGAAAAAGTATCCTGCAAAGATTTATACTAAATCTTCTCTAATTGTATCGACACATTACAAAATGTAACATTAATTTACTGTTAAGCGTGCAGCTATTCCTACTTACTGATTAAAATAAGAAAATGTCTCTTCCAAAGTATTATACTAGTAACTAAATCTTATACCACACTTTAAAACGTATTTTGTATCGGAGTATAATAATTATGGTAACGGTGAACGAAAGTAATGATTATGTTGAAGATAAATTGTCTGCAATTGAGTTTTTTTTTGTGTAGTCTTAAATCGTGTTTGGATGTTTCTTTTCAATACTAAAAAAGTTTAATGATTCCTCAAATCAATATTACTTACTACAGAAATATGTAGTGAAATTTTTGTTTTCTATTTAGGATTTGATAAAGCATGGTAGCTTTGTCGTGCCTTTATTTAAAATATCTTGAAAAGTTCTTTTGTTCGCTAGTCGATATTAACGTACGACATAATTCTTTTTATCGTACTATCACTGTTTCTAACGTCTTATAAAAGTTGTTTTGTTGTACTTCAATACGGTTAGTCCAATGATATTGTAATGTAAAAAGAGGTAGATTATGTCACTAGCGCGCCGATGATGAAGAGCGTGAACAGGCAATTGACCGTTCTGCTTTGTTGTTGTCAGAATTGCTTGACATTTGACATACAACGTTAAAATGCCTTCGTGTATTTTATCAATGTGATTGGTGAAGTACCTAAGACAAAAGATAAACGTGTGTGTGTTGTAGCTCTTTTCGGAACAGATTTTTTTCGTTGATTTGTAAGGGCATAACGTATCTATATTTTTTAAATATCATTGGGATAGTCTGAATTTGTTGTTATGTCGGGAATATCGTACTTACTATACTTATTATATTTCGATAGTGTCGTGCAATTACCATTCCTAGTCTTAAGATTAACTAAAATCGTCATAGTATCCGTCTACTGTTTCCCGGTTTAATATTAGCGTGTAAATGTTTGTATGAGTTTATGGTTTATATTTTTTATGTTCCCTTCTTTCGAAACCCTGTATTGCATAGATCCCTTAGCAAATTAGTGTTGAATTTTCGACAGATAATGATTGACGTTCAAGTTTTTGAGGTTTTTGTTTACAATAGCTATTTGTATATGCCGCGACTTATATCCATTCTCTTACATACAAATAAATTAGACAGTTTTACATTATGAAACGTTAAAAAAATGAATGTGTAGTGCGACGTCACTATTATCTGTCGAAGATTGAAAAAAAATGAAGGAAAAAAAAAGGCTGAGGACACAATTTTTAAAATATACAATGTCTTCTAACAGGGTAATTTGGTTTACTGTTGTGTACTTTTGACTAGTGACGTTGTTGTTCGATTTCTACTCGACAACAAAGTACATTTTCGTAGTGGCATTGCCAGCGATGATTCCTTATTAGAACGCTCGATTTCTTGTACGCGATTTTTAATGCCGCTCTTTTCTTAACTACACGTTTATATGTATTTATAAAAAATAAATGTAATCGATTCATAGACACATGACACTTTACTTTCTTTGAACAGTTGTTGCATTATTAAATAAAATAGGTAGATAACGGTGGACATAATTTGCTAGTTAAATAAATAATTACCTAGGATTTAGCGGATTAAATTGATGTTTTATAGTGATTCACTGTTTATTTGTACGTGTAAATCTATTTATCACAATATTGTAATGATTATGTAGTTGAAATTAAGTAGAACCGAATGATCTGTTGGTGTTTGACATTTGTAATATACTTAGATTAGGCGGATAAGTGTTATTTTCCCCAAATAATTTGTGAACCGAATCTGTTACGTGTGATTACAATATAATACACATTATTAATTATTATATATAAAAATACTATTATAATTAATAAAAATGGATTATTATTAATTAGTTGTTCATAGTCAAACTCTTAAAGGTTAAATTTAAATTGTCTGCAATTATTGTAGTCTAATATTGGATATAATTCTCTATAATATGTCTATTGGATAATAGTCTTGAAGTGACATTTTTTCTTTAAATAAATAATGATATTGTAATATAATAAAGAACGAATCGTTCAATTTAAATGTTAATATACAATTAGAGAGCGGATTCGATCAATCTTAAGTGTTATCCTTATATCCGACTGTCATAATAACAGGATATTATTAAAATCCGGCAAAATTAAGTGACATTCACTGTTCAAAGGATGTTACTTGTTATTATTAGTTGGCTTACATGTCCATTTAATTTAATTCCTTAACTATTTAAATATAGTTATTCTGATATAGCAAGATATTTGGTCGAGTCCGCCCAAAACGTGTATCCAGTAATTTCGGCCCGAAGTGTACGTCTCCCACCGATTATTCCTTCGATTGGAGTGCCAATGTTTACCAATTATTTTCCACTAAGTATATCTAATAATTATTAATAGTTGTAATGTAGATGAATTCGGACCGCTGTTATTGGATACTGAAATAAAATTGTTGTATTGTAATCGCATTATATAATATAATTATTCAATATTATTATGGTATAGTCTGCATTGCGATTGTCTTTACGTAAATAAACTCCATAATGAAGATAATGGTTTGTGTAGTATCCCATTGATATTTGTAATATAACATCATTGAAGTATTATTACTAGCGTATAGAACAGACACCGCGAACATCGGTTTCGGGGGTGTGCATTGCAACTTGCAGCCGGCCGGCTTCATTACATTCTGTCATTCGGCTGCGCTCATGGCGGTCACATGTCAAAAATGTGACAAAATAACATTTCAAAAATGGCGTAGTAGGTACGTTATAAGAATGTGTAAAAATAAGTCAACTACGAAAAAAAGATAGTTGTTACTTACCATCGGCAAGAAAACAAAACATTAACTTAAATCATTTTTGAATGAAAAAATCATAAGGCGCGTTTACATACTTGGCAAGCCGCAAGCGTGTTAAACTAAATAGACTTGCTTAAGTTTGCCGACGCTTGAGACTAATTTAAGCGGTGTTGGTTTTTTGATACGAATCAATGGTAATAATAAATTATATTACTTTAATCTGTGAATTAAATTAAATATTAAATAAAACAATTGGAAGACCTTGTAAAGGTTTGGTGACGGCTTGTCGTGGTTCAATGTTACTTTGTGGCCAGTGTACTGTGTGAATACGCCCTTCTAGAGTTTGAAAAAAGATAGGAGGGGGAGGGGTCATCCATGCGGTGGGACCATTTTGTTCGAGATGTCTGTTCTATGTCATTATACTTCAATGTATAACATACAGAAATTAATTTAAAAAAATAATTAAAAGCTGGGTCTTTGTTTCGATTCTCGGCCGAGGCAATTGATGTGACAAGCAAATGTTAGTTTTTATGTCTTGTTATTTGTGTCCATGACACATTTGACAGTGAATTCTATAGCCAAGGCATGTCGATGTAAAAGGTATTGAACCTATTAATAGGCATACCCACAAGTACCGCCATTTTGAAAAAATTTTGTTCGGCGGCCAGTGATGAAAAATGTGTCAATCGACAAAGTAAGTGATAACAATCAAAAAGTATTCAGTGATGAAATGTCGTAAGTGATATACTTTCGCACTTAATTGAGTTGAAATGAGTTTTTTTCAAAATGGCGAACCTTTAGGTATGCCAGGTTCCATACAAAAATATTCGATCCCCTTTCTTTATAGTGATTTCTTGCATTTAATTTGACAAATGCAAGGCAGACTATGGTACGTGTATGTTATATCTTCCACTAGAAGCGTAGTCGCTGTGCTACAATAATAAATACATTAATATGAAATTCTATGTGACGTTTTATTTGTAACTGACCTTCATGTAAAATACTATAGATTGGATCTTCATGGATCATCAAAATATGGAGTAGGTTCAAAATCAAAGTATGAAGAATATATAAAAAAAAATACTTATAAAAGTTTGACGACTCCGTAGCCTTGTGACCTTGCCTGCAGAACGAAGGGTCCAAGGTTCGATTTAGCCAGACAGGCATAACTAATAAGAAGCCGCGGCCTGCCATGCGGGGTGACTGTTTGTGCGGCAAAGCCGGCGGCGTAGTGTGTAGGAGCCATTAGGGTCAGTAAAAATAGAGACTTGAACTTATTTTTATTTTTGAGCAAATTTCAGAATACATACCTAATAAGTCTAGGTAGACGAAAATAGGGATGTTGACACTATCAGTAAATTAAAATAAATTTATGTTTAAAGTATGAAGGAAAACATTTAATCACCTAAAATATTATTCTTTTGTCGAAATCAATCAATATAAATTAAATATAATTATTTTAAAATGTTAAAAATAGTACTCACTGTCACGTGACCTCAAACGCCGTTTGGAGCTTATGACGTCATTGTTCCTATTTTATATGAAAGTGCAACTAACTTCAGTCGACAGATAGTATTGAATATCGGCTAGTGACGTCACGTGACGTTTTTGGCGGGAAATTTGAAAATGATTTTTATTTATCAATTTTTGTTTTTAAATTGAAGATTAATATTTTTTTAATATTTTTTTCGTGAATCTTAAGGTTCTATCTATAAAAAGAAATTGAATCCTAAAATTAGTCAACATCCCTATTAAAATGTGTGCAATTCACACGTGTTAGAAGTGAAACCTTGAAAAATTTTGTTTTCAAGATAATGAGACGAATGTAAAATTTCGGGAAGATGATAATTGTAGGTTTTACTACTCCACTCCACTCCACAAATTTTGACTTTTGACTTTTTTGACTCTTTTGACTTCAACTCAAGTCAAGTCAGTCTCCACTCATCTCTAGTCTCCACCGACAGTTTCGTTTCATAAAATTTCAAGTCACCCCCGTACTAAAGAAGTTTTCACTTCAAAAAAATCATCCCCACTCTGTAGTGGGAAGGTACCCTGAAAATATTTTCATTATTCATATTTCTACTACATTGTACTTTTAAGAAATATGCATACCTATCCATGCCAAATTACTGATTTCTATCACCTATGCTAGGAACAGGCGTGACGAAACCGTTAGTATAAAGTTTCCATTTGGACTAGGTACCGCACGGAACTTACTATATTTTTAGATATGTCAGGAAATTATTCTTTTAAAAACAAATTTTTATAACCTAAAATTTTGTTTTAATGAATTTATCAAAAGAAACAATTTCACACAATAAGAATTTAATCAATTACGAATTAAATGAATTTAACAATAATTTAGCAGCGATTCGACAATAAAAATGGCAGAGTAACGTCCCGGACAATAGCTGAATATGAACTGAACTCGGAGGCGATCTGCTCCGCGTTTTATACCTCCGGTTCTTCATAATTTTCATATCTACAATATAGTATTTCGACCCGTATGCATGTATTCCCGGGATTTTCTCAAAAAGTGCTGATCTCATTTTGATTTAATTTATGCAATGTAATTGCCTCGCTCGCGATTGCAGCGAGCGCACACTACACTACCTTACCTACACTAACGACATCTTTGCATAATGAATGGCACTGTTTTCGTTTTTTCTTGACCACATAATATCACGGGTTTTCCCGAGTGCGCTAATTTATAAAGAGTGTTTTCTCGTGGTTGCACTAGTGGACTACCAGGGTATATTATTTCTCGTGGTCGTACTGTATCAACATACCTACAGTGTATCTAGCAACTAACGAGGTTTCCTCGTGGACCAACTACCTACGTAGATATGCACAACTTGAGACCTTATTATGAAGAATTAGCTCGGTGTCATACGCTGTTAAGCACGTCGTTATGCTTCTCCTAGCTATAAAATTCAAATTCAAAATAATTTATTCATGTAGGTATCATTGATACACTTATGCACGTCATTTTTTTAATGAACCAGCTTTTCGCAAAGGTGCTTGTCATGGAGGAGAAGAAAAGCCGAAAGAAACTCCTCAGCACATCTTTTAAAAATAAATTACATTGGTATATTTATTACAAAAAAGTATCACTAGCCTGTACGGAACTGGTTGCAGATCTGGTCATTTCCATGCGTCTTTGTCATTTATGTACCTACTCATCTACAGTATAGTAGCCTTTGCCTAAAAGTTGAGATTTTACATGCACTGGCAAATCACGTATTAACTTTGGGATTTTATTATAGAACTGTACACCACGGCCCATAAAAAATCGCTTCACTTTAGAAAGACGGTAAGATGGCGTTACTAACTTTTGCATTCTTCTTGTTTGGCGATTATTGATATCACAATTTTGTTTATACGCGCTTATATTATTCCGTATAAAAACCACATTACTATAAATATGTAGCTAGGATTCCTCCCATAATATCTCCTTATACTCTCCGATAATCTTACGGATTCGCTCCGGAAATTAAAATTCCAAGCTCCCGGAAGGAATTTAGAAAGAAAGAAAGAAATAGTTTATTTTGTTAAGCAGCAATGCGACAAGTTATAAAGAGCTATTTAACAATAATGCGATTAACAGCTACATTACATAACAAGCTGCAGATCCGCTCAACAAAAAAGGGACGCACTCAGCATACGCCGCGGTGAACCACGGCTACTGGACCTACTGGTGTATTTAAAATAAAATTTTCCTCGTACACGTTACCGTAGGTAGGGTCAGAGGCGGATTAAAATATGTCTACAGCACTCGAGGTCAACGTCGCGCGACTAGTGGCAAGCACCCTTTTATCAACGTACTTCGCAATAATTCAATCGAAGCGCCCCCTGCATTTTTTCCCAGAATTTTACAGTTAAAATGTGGTGCAGATAACTACTAGAGCAACCCCTAATTATTATGAGATAAACACAATTCGGTCCGATTAAAAAAAAACATGAATTATAAATGATCACACATATAGGGCAAACTTGTACAATTTAGGTGGGCGCGGTCGCGAAATATCAAACATATGGCGTACCATACAAGTGTTCCCATACAAAACGCACGTGCGGTGTAAGTAGCGGGCACGCTAGCGACAATATCAAACGCGTGAGATGTTTGAGTGTGTTCACATTGAACTAGCGGCGTCAGGTGAGTTCAACCAGTTTGAACTTGTCGCTAGAAACGATAGCACATGAATTCATCATGTCCCCAGATTAAAGGTTTCTTCTTTCATCTAAGATCATGTCCTTTATTACAGAAGAGTTTATTAGTGCTATTCAGGCTAGAACTGATTTGATTTGAACTCAGATTTGGCAGAGTAAACACAGGCATCTTATGAACAGAAACATTCTTAATAAACTATGGAAGGAAATTGCTGAATTGTTTCCTGATATGGAGGGTGAGTACCTAAATGAAACTTTAGGTATGAATTTTCGGTTAAAAAAAGATCGTCTTTCATGTTTTCAACCTCTGACAACACTTCACACTCGCCGCTCGCGCAAACGCCTGGCGGCCAGTGTGAATTGTGAACACGAATCCGCCACGTCTACCGCGCCCGCACCCGCGCCCGCACCCGCACCCGCGCCCGCACCCGCACCCGCGCCCGCGCGTACAATGTGAACAAGCACTTATAGTTCTACATCGTACTTTTTTTAACACTTTTGAAAATTGCTTATTTCAAAGAAGTTTGAAATTGATTTGAAATTTGAAAATAAAAATTATGTAAAACAAAAAAGCGGCCAAGTGCGAGTCGGACTCGCCCATGAAGGGTTCCGTAGCAGCAAGTAACATAATATAAAAGTTCTTGTAGTTCGTTGTAACTTTGATCGAGGTAAATTGCAGTTTACGATTTATGACGTATTAAAAAAAAGTACTTACTAGGTAGATCTCGTTCAAACCAATTTTCGGTGTAATTATGCATGGTAATGTACATCATATATTTTTTTAGTGTTACCATTCTCTTAATTTAGAAGTTAGGTACAGGGGGGACACACATTTTACCATTTTGGAAGTGTCTCTTGCGCAAACTATTCAGTTTAGAAAAAAAATATATTAGAAACCTCAATATCATTTTTGAAGACCTATCCATATACACCCAAAATTTATTGTTTTTTTTTCTATTTTTATGTAAAAATCTTAATGCGGTTAATAGAATACATCTACTTACCAAGTTTCAACAGTATAGTTCTTATTGTTTCGGAAAAAAGTGGCTGTGACATACGGACGGACAGACAGACATGACGAATCTATAAGGGTTCCGCTTTTTGCTATTGGCTACGGAACCCTAAAAATAGTATGTCTATTAATTTCCTAAATATTTGGGATTTTCCTTAAGGGGTACAAATTAGGCAAATTTACCCTACACGTGCGCATAAAAAAGTTAAAAAACGCAATTCCCATTTATGGCCCATTACTCTACAGGCAATAGCTTCAGTCATAGCTGAAAAGCGGAGTAGGTATACTTCGTAACGCTACTCTAGTGCGGATTGGTAGAGGGGAGAGGCGAGGAACTCAAGTGTTGGAAGACTTGGAAGTTTTAAGCCGCATGAAGATCTTCGACATGGATAAACGACTGATATCTTATAAAAGCCGGGACCGACGGATTTAAGTGTCATGGCGAAGCACAGAAGCGCTCAAGTTTTTTTTTTCACTAGCATTCACCCATCCCACTACTGGAGGGCTATTCAGATTTGTAAATTGACAGCGGAATGCGCGATGAGTTTCAAAATTGAAGTTTGAGTCCGAGATCTTGATATGTGATTCTCTAATCATCTGGCACGCACTTGCGAGGTGAAGGGAGTCTCGAACTCTAACTTCAATTTAGAAACTCATCGTGTATTCCGCTGTCAAGTTACAAAACAAAAGCGAACTTGCATCATATTGACATGTCATTATCTAATCATCTAGTACGCACTTGCGAAGTGAAGTGATCCTAGAACTCGAACGTCAATTTTGAAACTCCGCTGTCAAGTTACAAAAGTGAATAGCCTTCCTGATCTTAGATCTTTCTTACGACGCGACGACGCGACGTCGCGCCATGCGCCGTGGCACTAAACGTTGCGACGCGGACGTCGCGTGAATTTTTACGTTGCAGCGTCGTATATTTGCACGACGCGACGTCGAAACGTGTTTTTGTGTAAGAGCCCATACGCTGAACTTCGTCGATTACTCAGGAATCTCATTCTTATCGGATGAACCGATATTGATTTAGTTTTTGATTTTAGTGTAAATTAAACTGTCGGGTTTTTTTAATTTTAATTCATTTAATTTAAATTTTAATAAATTAATAGTTTTCGTGTTATACATATTTTTTTTAATTGTGACATGAAAACTATTATAAATTAACAATGTTTGTCTTACTAAAATAATAAGAGGTGCTTTTTACGTATTGAATGTGGAGTTTAATGTTTTATTTAAAGTAATAACACAGAAGAAACAATAGTACCTACTTATAAATAAGTAGTAATAAATAAGTCACTATTGTAATTTAGTGTTGTTTGGTAACATCGATACGAAATATTCGCAGCTACTAGTACCATCCCTGTCGCCTAAGGTGGAAAGGCCCGGCTCCTAGAGCCGGAGATTGTGGGTTCAAATCCCACCAGGGTTCCGTAATGGAAATACTCTTTTGCATATTTTTTTGTTAATGTTTTATTTTATGAAAGGTACATTTATTTTATAGTTACTTATTCTTTTTTTTAAACATTTAAAATGGTGGAAAACTTTCTTGCGCATAATTTTAACATTCTTATGTAACTGAATAATAAAATAAATAATAATACATAAAAATTATTTATTTCAGGCAATTTTAGCCCATAGAGTTAGTAACCTTACTTATTAAAACTATGTTACTATAATTACTTATATAGAATTTAATACATTGAATTTCATTATTTCGTTATTCAAATTAGTTACTTTAGTTCTAATGACAATACATTTTTTATAAGCATGACTTGAGATACTCAGCTTGGCTCCAGAGGAGGGAACTTCAACAATTCTTTGATTTTATACTTTAAAATCGTATATTTTTAACGACATCCAAATTAAAAAGGAACTGTTTGGTAAACCGTATCGTGTGGCATGTCAAATGAAAGTGCTTATTGTAAGGATCTTAAATGTATTTTTGTTATAGTTCTACAATGGATACTTTTAAAATAATTATTCAAGAAAGAACGTAAATTGGAGACGAAAATTGACCTTTCCCCGCGCCCTTATCTCCTTAACTACTGAGGCTAGAATTTTGAGAAAAATACAGAAAATATTTTTTTAGTTATAACTATGTAAGTATTACAGGATGGATATACATATATATCTAAATTACGTGTCACGTTGTTTGTCCACGATGGACTCCTAAACTACTGAACCGATTTTAATCAAATTTCCACACCGTGTGCAGTTTGATTCAACTTGAAAGATAGGATAGCTTACATCTCAAAATAAGAAAAAAAACTTTTGACAGAACGAAGTATGTCCGAGCAGCTAGTAATAATATAAATTTTCACTGACGAAGTTTCCATACTGACTTACGCCGCCATAATTAACCCTTTATGGGATGATTTGCCAAAAAAAAACATAATTCTTCTGAATTTTGTTTTTAATTTGGAGCTTGTATGTAAATTTTCATGTTTTTTACTTCAAAAATGACGAAGTTGCCTACTAAGTTCCATTCAGTGAATTAACCCTTTAAGGAATGATTTTCCAAAAAAAAAAAAAAAGTTTAAAGTTACCTTTTTAACCGACTTCAAAAAAGGAGGAGGTTCTCAATTCGACTGTATTTTTTTTTTTTTTTTTTATGTTTGTTACATCAGAACTTTGGACTGGGCGAACCGATTTTGATGATTCTTTTTTTAATCGAAAGCTGGAGGCTGTCATGTGGTCCCATATAAATTTTATTGAGATCTGACAATGGCATCCGTGAGAAAACCACATAAGTCGTAAATTTGTGTTAAGATGTGCGCGACAAATTGACGAATAACTCAATATCACGCCAACCGATTTCGATGATTCTTTTTTTAATCGAAAGCAGGCACTTGTCATGTGGTCTCACATAAATTTGAACGAGATCTGACAACTATGTAGTTTTTGAGACTTTGAAGTCGGTTATTTTTTGTTAGTAAAATTTAGATTATGTTTATTACTATAAACTTAAATAAAAATTTCAAATTTATAAATCTAAAACTGACAAAGTTGGTTTGTATGAAAGTGACTTCTAACCCTTATTTGTACCCTTTAGGAGATGAATTTCCAAAAATCCGTTCTTAGTGAACGTCTCCTTAGCATAAACTATCGCCCTGCCAAATTTCATCTTAATCGGTTAGGCAGTTTCTGAGATTTTTTGTTTAATCAGCGGTGTGTCGCTTTTCAATTATATATATATAGACTAGCTGCCTGGACAGACTTCGTTCTGTCAAAAGTTTTTTTTTATTTTGAGATGTAAGCTATTTGTAAGCTTTCAAGTTGGATCAAACTGCAAATGGCGTGTAAATTTGATTAAAATCGGTTAAGTAGTTTAGGAGTCCATCGCGGACAAACAACGTGACACGTAATTTATATATATTAAGATATATAACTGCACCAGTATTCATTCACTATCGATTTTGCTATTTATCCCCTTATTACTTAAATACCTATGTCATTTCCGGAAAGCCCCAATTTTCGAATGGGGCGCGTTTTGGGCTATTTCCCATCGATTTCCTAAAGCGCATGTCAGTTTTCCCGCCATTTCGTCAGTACCGCGCCGCCATCGCGAAGTGAGGGCGTATTGCGTTCGCGTACATTCTGCCAAAAAAAAAAATACAAAAAAGATTTCTTTTAGCCAAGTTGCTCCTACAAAGTAAGAAAGAAAGGATATCTTTTCTCAGTTTCGTAATAAAGACTGCGTGCTTACGTGTTACTGTCAGTTATAAAACTCAGTTTTTGTGTGTGATTCAGGACGAATTTCCCATACCCAACCATTTTACTTAAATTCAAGATAAATTATTTATAAATTCGGTAAGTACCTGTATGATTATGGCTGGAACAATATTTATTTCTGTGGTTTTTCTTTTAATTTTGCTATGCTTATAAATATACGTTATCTATTTTGTGGCTCATATCTTTAAATTCCATTGTTTTGCACCATTCAACAATAACATTTGTTTTTGTCATTTCTCATTATTTTCTTTCTGAACTTCATGTGAATAAACCATAAGTTTGTCTTGCATAAAGAGTAAATCATAATTTTTGAAATTTAACTAAAAATAATAAGTATATTCATGTTTCGAATAACAAAATTAAGATGTAAATAGGGTCCGTATCTAGTAAAATAGTTAATTTCTAATGCGGTCTTATCTTACATCATCCCTTCGAATACAGCTTCCGAAAGCTTGGTGCTACTGAATACTAATGTGCCTTTAATAAAAGTATTATGCGACGTTTTATATAATACTAGCTGTTGCCCGCAGCTTCGCACGCGGAAATTATTTTTATCACCCCCTTGGGCTTTACACCCCCCTGGGGGTTGAATTTTGAAAAATCCTTCCTTAGTGGATGCATACGTCATAAGAGGAATACGTGTGCGAAATTTAAAGTTTCTAGCCCTAAGGGTTTGGCCTGTGCGTTGATACATATCAGTCATTCACTTTTGCGTTTTATATATATATAGACTAGCTGACTTGGCAAACGTTGTTCTGCCAAAAATTTAGGGGTGGAGGGGGATGAAAAATAGATGTTGTCTGATTCTCCACCCTAGCCGATATGCACACAAAGATTCACGAAAATCGGTCGAGCCGTTTCGGAGGAGTTCAACTTCAAAATACCGTGACGCGAGAATTTTATATATTAGACTGGGCAAACTTTGTTCTGCCAAAAATTTAGGGGTGGAAGGGGATGAAAAATAGATGTTGTCCGATTCTCCACCCTAGCCGATATGCACGCTAAGATTCACGAAAATCGGTCGAGCTGTTTCGGAGGAGTTAAACTTCTAACACCGTGACACGAGAATTTTATATGTATATTACGAGTAGAAGAAGATATACGATACTAGCTGAACCGTACCCACTTCGCAGGGCGTCAAATATTTTTACTTATGATGAAGTAAAAAATATTATTAATCACAAGAAAATGTAGCCTATCGATGGTCATACGTTGACAACTCGTAACCCACATTTTTTTGCAAAATGAATAAATGCATGAGTTACATTATGTGTAACTCATTTTACGAAAAAATGTGGGTTACGAGTTGTCAACGTATGACCATCGCTATGTTACTCAGGATAATGTAGGTTTCTATCGACGAAACTATTTTTGAAATCGGTCCAGTAGATTTTTCGTTTTCGTTACAAACATACAAAAATACAAATCTTTCCTCTATAAAATATTAGTGTAGATCAAAGAGGAAAAATAACGTAACAATTACAGTGGCAACGTGTTTTGTGTCGCTTAATTACTCTGTCATGGTAAACATCAACAAATTAAGTGTCGATTATCCTTATCGGATAAACGCCAATTATAAAGAGTTATTTCTATTTAATGTCATTCAATTTAGTACACGTTACCTTTAATAAAATTTTACTTTGATGTAATTACGCCCCAACTCAGAGTCACTAACGGTTACTTAAATCGCTCCTTAGTACAGGATTTTTATTGAGATTCTTTACTGAGGAGCGATTAAAGTAACCGTTAGTAGCTCTGAGTTGGGGCCCGGGCGTTAAGCATCGTCTTACAATTTAGTGCCAATGTTTGGTACAGTTAGTTTTCATACGAGTAACCGCCCTCGCTTTGCTTCGGTTTTCCTATTTTTTTACACCTTGGGTTACATTATTGGAGTTTTATTAAGGATCCCTAATTTTTTTTAAATATAGCCTATGTTCACCGGGGATAGTGTAGCTTTCTAACAGTGAAAGAATTTTTCAAATCGGGTCAGTAGTTTCGGAGCCTATTCAATGCAAACAAAAAATCAAATCTTTCCTCTTTATATATTAGTATAGACTAGCAGTCTGCCCGCGGCTTTTCCCGCGTTTTAATAAGTATTATCTAATTCTCGATTATGGTCCATCTGTGCTAAATTTCAGGAAAATCCATTTAGTACTTTTTGCGTGAAAGTAATAATCATCTATAAGTACAAACTTTCACATTTATAAAGTGCTAGGAATATTGCATTACAATCTACTTATTATTATTAAATCTCCAAATAATTTTCAGATTAATGTAATCACTGAAATTGATGTTTTTATAATTAATAAAGTAATTAACGCTCAACTACAAAATTTAATCAACGAACCCTTCATCTACTCCAGTGGGAGAGCGAATACAATAATTCGTTATCCCAATATTAATCGGCATATTATAATATGTTGATTAAATTCTATGTTAATACTTCAGTAGATATACAGGGTGGAAATAAAAGACGGTACTTGGAGGAAAAGTACCCTGAATATTGATGATGGCAAATTTTATTGAAAGGAAACAAGGAATGTTCATTTACAAAAATAAATAAAACTGCATTTAAAGATTTTTGAAAAAGCCGGGAATCGAACCGTTGAAACATCGGTTCAAACAACAAAACCTGTTTCTTTCAGGCAACATAAAATCTTAAATTTTGGTGTTCACCAAGAAAAATATGAGTTAGTTGAAAATGTGTTGTAAAATTTACTATCTAATGTCATAGACCTATATGTATTAGGTAATGTAAATAAAACTATCGGGGGTTTTTAAATTTCCAAATTTGTAGTTTTATTAAGTACTTTGCGGTGAAGGTCTTGCACTGGCAATGTCATCTTAAGCATTGTATCTTAAGCTATATATATCTTATGCTTAGAATCGTATAATGATATTATTATGTGATTTGCACAAAGCCATTTTTAACGGACTACCTATCGGGAAGCACAACTTTTAAACTTCCTACGTAACATTATTGGACAAAAGGCATCGTTCTTCGACAAATTAGCATATTTATTAGCCCTTTTAGAAGCTTTTCAGAGCGGTATTTTTATTATGTTGGTAGTCAGGTTGTAGTTTTTAAATTAATTTAGAATTATAATGGGGAGTATGACCACCGAAACCGATAGGTACAAACTATTCTCGGTGGTCATATCAGTATGACATGATAGTATGACCACCGAGAAACGCCCTTTTTAAAGTGGTCTTGTTGATTATTACTACTGGAAAAGCATTTCGTTTCGACGCTTGGAAGGCAAAAATTACCAAGCGACATGTTGGCAATTTTACACTAGAGCATTTTAAAGATTTTAATTTTAGAAAAAAAAAATCGTAAAAAATCGCTGAAATTGTTTTTAAGTTACCAAGCGGCAAAAAACTCTTCCTAGCATCAATCAATCATATGATCAATCGACGCAGAATTTTTTGCTGATTTCAGTGTTGTATATAACTCAATATCACCCAACATGTCGCTTGGTAATTTATGCTTTTCGAGCGTCGATTTATACCGTCTTTTCCTGTAGGAGCTGTAGGTGTGCTCGTGGGAGGCCCTACACTACCTACGCTACCCTACTAATTTTGTCCCTATCCTAGAAATGCGACGTTAGGGGATTGCTAGCTATGCTATGCCATTTCATTTAGTTTGAAATTTGTTGTCACCAGACGAAATTGCATACGAGACTAGATAGGAATTGAACGCACTGGAGCTTTCTCTATTATTGGCACACACCGGCGCTTACTTTGTAGATACTACTCACTTCTGTCGCAATTACAATTTAAGCAAAATCTACATAATCTAAAGGACTATGTACCTAATATACATATCTTACTGATCGATCTCTATTATTAGAGGTATATATAAAAGTTATTTGGCTTCAACCCATTAATGGCCCACTACTGGGCACGGGTCTCTTCTCTTGAGGAGGCCTAGAGCATACTCCACCACGCTGCTCCAGTGCGGATTGGTGGAGGGGTTAGTGGCCAACCCGAGTGTCGGAAGTTTTCAAACCGCCCGAGGGCCTCCGACATGGCTTAACGACTGTTATCTTATGATAACAACCGGGACCGACGGCTTTACGTGCCCTCCGAAGCACGGAAACGCTCAAGAATTTTTTACCACTAGCGGTCACCCATCCAACTACCGACCGCGCCCGCTGTTGCTTAACTTTGTCGATCACATAGGATCGACGCAAGCCGCCGGGATATGAGCGCTTCGATATAAAAGTTATTTATTAGCATTAAATAATATTATATTTTTAAAAAACATACACCTAAATTACAGTATTTTAATACTAATAGTAGAATGTAGGTACGTGTACGGTAACCGAAAGAAATACCAGTGGGTAACATATCAATAATTCAATACAATTAAAGTTCTATTAATTATAATATTGGTAGCTGTGGAAAAGAGGAAATTTTGTAGCGAGGCCAGTTTGCGGTCTGTGGCTGCTATGTCTGTAGCTATAGGTACTGCTATTACACTCACGAGATATTTTAATAAATTCAGCCAGTAATTTTAACAGCTTTTATTATACGGTAATTTTTTATAAAAAACTTGTGAAACAATATTTCACAGTAGGTTTAAAATTTAGCAAGCCTGATATCTCATTTTGAATGCAATCTTGGTACCTAAATGGGTATTGTTTTTCGGATAAATGTGAGAACATGTCATTTTTTAATAAATTTTATGAAATTGGTTACGGCGACACTCTTATTCTGATGTATGTATGTAGGATTCTGATAGGTCAACCTTCAAGCTATCTGCCACCTTCAGTTGATCCACCACTTACGGGACACCCTGTATATATTGCGATAAATAAAATTAAATTAGAAGGCAAGTTGATAGCCTAGGATGGCTTACCATACATAACATACCAGTCTAATGGATTGTAATTACAGATTCGATAATAGGTATCTATTTGCTAATTATTGTGTGCAGTCCGGTAGCCACTCACTGAACTCTCGAAGCCCATCAATACATATATGTATTAGTATGTACCTACTCTAGTTAATTACATCGAAACCGCAATGGATTGATTTTTAAGAGCGAACGTATGTTACGACTACGAGAGCTAACGTTTCACAATTTCTTTCTATAGGTTGGCGCAAAAGTTGTTACCCGATGTTCTTTGACTGTAATTTTTTAATAAATGAAAAACTACTTTTGCGATTGGATTGTGTTTATTCTGTCTAATTTTTTTTTCATTAAATACAAAAAATAAAGCCAAGTAACCGCCGCCGCGTCTTCAGAATTGATGATCATAAGAGCCCGATTTATTGTATTTTCTATCACTCTAGCTAGAACTTCCGGCGGTAGGTTCTTGCATTTATGACGGATATTCTCTTTGAGGGCTTTAAGATTGAGGCTTGTTGACGCAGACATTTGACTTCAAAAACCCCACCAAGAACCCAAAAGAAGTCTAGAACGGTTAAATCGGGCGATTTTGTCAGCTAGTGCCAATTACCAAAACGAGAGATTATTATGATTATTCTACGTTCTTGAGGAGTAGGTATAGCGATTAATGTCTTATTGATGTGTATTTTGTATCTGTTCCGTTTTGTATCTATTGATACCAGATAGTTGCCGGATATCCATTACATCTCTAATCGTAATCTCCTTAACTGCGTATGCATGCACAATGTCTGCGATGTACCTATGTATTAAATGCGCCTCAGTTTGGGCTTAAGCTTAAGTGCTCGATAATTACTGATTTAATCGTGAGAATATCTCTACAATTGACAATTACGCTATCTGGGAGTTGAAACAACTTTCACTTGTTTTTATTTTCTCATAGGTCACATTCGGTGGAACTGATTACTAGTAGTTTATGTATATATTTCTATTTAGGCTGTGTTCCCAGTAGGCAAACTGTTAGCGGCCGACTGATGTATCAACCTTTAAAATTGGGAAACATTGTTTTTTCAGGGTAGCTCCTCTACAGGTAACGTGAGGATGAATTTTCATTCAGGATGAATTCATAATGCCATAAAATGCTAGTTGTTATATTTTCAAGCCATTATTCTCGCAGGTCATACCGCTACGAAAATTTTTCTTTGTCGTTTATCTGTTACAATTTTATATCATAAACGCACCAACAAAGTCACTAAACTGTTACTTAAATCGCTCTTTAGTAAAGAATCACCAAACAAATTCCGTACTAAGGAGCGATTTAAATAACCGTTAGTGACTCTGAGTTTGGGCGTAAGTCATTAAGCGCCAGGTACTAAATAAATGGACTACAATTTTATTATTGTGTACGCGTGCCGAGAAGTTCATTAATCATCCGAGTTCGTTCCCTTTGAACCGATCGCGATGTTTACTTCAGTAGAGTAGAAGGAGGGCAAGTTGCAATATAGCCATAAAAACATCTCACGGCGCTCCCAAATTAGGTTATATGGCTCATGTGACTTTGTTTGCATCGTAAATAACAGCTGACGGTCGGTTCTGTATTCTTGATTCGTTTATATTCATGCTAACCGACAATTTAGGCACGTATTTATTTTGTTGTAAACTTTTCATAGCAGGGAAATAATGTTAGGTACGGTAGATTAAAGCTAATTGTTCAAGTTAGGTAAGTATTATTTTACTAAAATAAATTTAAAACAGCTTATTGCTAGGTCAGGTTAGGTTAAAGGTCTGTGTCAATTGAAAATGATTGACGTAAACAATCTACAGAGGGCGCATTTGGAGCTCGTATAAAAATCGATTCTAGATAGCATTCTTTATGTCATTTCAGAGGCCTTCGTACGTCAAAAGACCTTTCAATAAACACTTCCAGTAATAAAACACTGGAGTTCCTTGGTACAGAGATACAGTAGGTATGTTCTACATATAGTCATTGCATACATTTTGTTTACATGTGGAATTGCCCCAAAATATAATTTATGGTGTGGTTGTTTTATTTATCGTTTGATATACGCTTGATGGTTAATAACTGCGCCATTTATCACACCGTTTGACGTCAGAGGCTCGTAGTGCCATAACACTTAGCTGTTAACATCAGCTGTGGATATAAAGAGAAATCCCATGAAAATATTAAAGATATTGATAGACATTGTTATTGATATATTGATGATATTAAAGTTTTATCTTTTATTAACGCACAGAGAAAGTTAATGAATAACATATTTAACAAGTCTTTATTTAACATTTATCTAGATTCGGTTGTTAGGCTGTAATTTTTTTACATGGAATAAGTGCTTGACAACAAACCCAAGCTGGGGAGGGCTCTATCTTAGGAAACTGAGTTTGTTTAGGTCAAATATTCCGATTAAAAAGTTTTATGATAAGCGTACTCTTCAACGGTTGAAGCATCGTATCGTAAGAGAGCTCGTTCTAAAGTTCACTGAAAGTTGTGTGATTCAAGAATGAACAGAGGAATTCATATCGGTAAACAGCACGAAAACATATATATTTTTTTCTTAGTACATGAGTATTTGTTTCATGAAATGAATATTTAATGATTTAAAGACATGTTAAAAATGCTTAAGCGCCATTTTGTAACAGACCCGTGCCATTATGATATTTTCTTTCTGTCTTCAAAAGTCGTGAATGCGAAATTTGCGTGATACCTTGGGCTTTTAACGGCGATGTGCGTAATGTGATTGATTTTAGGAAATGGCTTCGTGACTCGTTACTTTGGCGCTTCACGAAAAAATATTCAATTCACACATCAGAAAATGAGTTGTTTTCATTAACTAATGGCAAAAATGCCTTAGTTAATGGCTTTTTTAAATTGTGAAATTATCAAATCAATATATGTGTAACAAAAACTAGTAGTTACTTCTTCAAATAAATAATCATAAAATTATATATAAAACTTTGGTACCTTTCTAGACTTTTGTACTATTTAGCTAGGTCTAAAAACTCCCGAGATTGCATTCCCTGAGTCCAATACATCCACAGACACTCATTCTCTCTTTCTCTTTCTCTCTCTATCTCTCTCTCACACACAGGCATACATCTCTTTTTTGCGTCGAGGGTTAAAAACTTATCGAAAACCGATAACCGAAGTATGAGGCATTGCCAGATTTGCCAGCCAAGACGAAAGCGCGGTCCTGCTTATTCTGCCTCACCGACACTGCAACTGAAACAAAAAAAAATACAGGTCGGAAAACACTTCCGGTAAAATTAATAAGTGTGGTTTCTATTTATAATTATGTATTAGCCTTAGTAAAATGCAACATTGTTACCGTCCCGTCTCGAGTTATCGCTGTACTAGAAATCCTAGGATCAATTTTTTCCGTGTCCCTCTTCCCTATGGCTCCTAAAGACCATTAGCCATTAGCCAGACCATTAGCTGGGAACGCATTGATACAAAATTTAGCTTTCTTTCACTTGTCCGGTGTAAACTTTAACTGCGGGTACCACATTCGAACTCCTACGTGCGTGCATTATTCATTAAAAAATATAATATTATTTATTAAATCTACTTATCTCAAACCCTCAAACTCTCAAACCTTGAGAGATGAATCATTCATACATGAGGTATTGCATATGACTAGTACATTCTAGGCGAGTAATATCGGAATCTACCTGCGCGTATTGGGAATTAACTAGAGCAAACACTTCGACATAACACGATGTATCCATATTGATAGCTTGCCAACATTTTATTACTTTGCAACTAGAAGGCTGTTTTTCTCTCAGTTTTTTGCAAATAGGTAAGTACAAAAGTGGGTTATTGAATTTGTGCTATATCTCTGACTTTGATAATTATAATGTTTACTACACCGTAAGATCTTAATGAATAAATCATATTTTATTTTTCCGCATTTTTAGTAACTAAAAGTAATTTTCCTACTTAAATCACTTAAAATTATTTAACTTTTTACATTTTACAGAATTTGCGTTATTTTTTTTACCTTTTGCATCCAACATAAGATTCTTTACGAGATCTGTATAAGTTTCTTTACTATCTACCAAAGGACGAAGTTGATAAGTCAGATCCTCAACCATCAATCAGCTTTTTCCTACCATTAAAGTTATGGAAGTCAAGCTTATTCTTGAAGCACTTCAAATTAAAATTTATGAAGTCAAATCGATGTTTCTCGCTGAACGAGATGCGATTTGTTTCAGTTGAAATTCGTGTGGTAAAATTCAGGTTTGAAATTTTTACAATCGAAACGTCGTTTGCATGCATGAGCCGGGCAACCGTGTGAAACATTTTGACTCAATATTATATATCGCTCTGTTGCAGATTATTTATTTATTCAACATTAGACGAAGCAGCGCATTTTATCGATTGTATAAAGGGGACAGATGTGACGAAACAGCTGATTGATTACCTCAAGTTATGAATATGAGATAGCTGATCTGATGAGATAACTTCGCTTTTTTACGTCACAGCCCTTCTACATACAAATAATATAACTATTGTTACTTTTTGCTAAGCACCTATTATTCGTAGATAGGTACCTACGTAGTTTTTGAGATTATCGTGTTAAAATTAACACAACTAGCATACTATTACTGTGTAGTATTAGCATAAATTATATTATCCCCTCATTTCCCGGAACGTAATCTAGTAATAAGTACTCTCAGCATATTAAGTCTAATCACTAATCTGGTTTCACCATCATGATGGATCGCGGTGGGGAATTATGGTGCTAATTTTTAATCATATCGCCGGAACGTTATTACGTGCTACGGTGATATAGATTGTCATGTTTCCGGAGTTGGTTGTGACCAGCTTTTAGCTTGTTGCTGGTTATTAGCTGGTGAAGCTGGTGGTATTAGCGGGTTTGAACCGATTTTTGTTTTATCCACCAGTGCTAGCTAAGCTAACGATGTTTTAATACACATTTTGTGACTAATAAAATGAAATCGTACCATGACGTACTTCAACATACTGGAGCAAAACAAAAAATACGTTTTACACGCTGTCTTCTTTTATTTCTTTTTCTTGTCTATTTCTTGGCCGGCAACGCATCGGTGATGCCTTCGGTGTTGCTAATGTTCATGGGCGACGATAGCCACTTACCATCAGATGGATCGTCAGTTCGTTTGCCGACTATTTCCATAAAAAATGTCTTTTGCGCCTCAAATTAGCTCGGTGAAATGGACAAAGCGAATGAAGTAAGTTATTTGTCCGTTATTTGATATGAAACGTTTAACGGTGAGTTTTACCGTAGAAGTCAGTTTCTATAACTTATAAAAATATCAAAAAAGTATATTTTTCCAAAAATCCTCCCATCCAAGAAGTAGCACTGCTGAGAATCGAAACTCATTTCAATACTCTTAAGTTCCGTGTCGCTTAGTACGAACTGCCTTCCTTTGAATCTCAGCGACCTCAAGTGAGACAGCGAAGACACTCATATGAGTCCTATGCTAATAAATCACTCACAGAACTCCGAAGACATCTTCAACTAGTTTCCGATCCCTCTAGCTTAATGTTTCAGCGATGCAAATATCAAGTGTGCCATTCTCCAACTCATTATACAGACGCTCAAAGCTATTAACCGACGGAATGACGTCACCGCTAGCTATCTCGTATTTTCACTTTATGTAAATAAGTACGATGAAGGAATTTATTGTGAGTGACTTTTACGCTCTGGCAAGCGATTGTTCGGTCAATAATCACATTTCTCTTCTTCAGTCAGGGTTGGTGTAGGTACAGAATGCCATGGGAATTTTCAGGTTATGATCCTTGACATTAGGAAATAATAGTATTATGAAATACTAGTGGATACCCGGCGTGTGATACTACGCAAAAAAAAAATTGTATGGAAAATCGTAAATGGGCAGTGGTCTCAACTCTCAAACCATCTTCGCATTATTGCCTTTTGCCTTTCAAATGAAACCATTTTGGGGCATATCGGTTGGACGGTTTCAAAGTCTATAAAGGACATTCATACAAACATTTTTTTTGTGTTTTATATAAAAAATATAGCTACCCGGACAGACTTCGTTCTGTCAAAAATATGTATAAATCTTTGAAAGAGAGTCACCATTTTTAACCGACTTCAAAAAAAAGAAGAGGAGGTTTTCAACTCGACTGTATTTTTTATGTTTGTTACCTCAGAACTTTCAACTGGGTGAACCGATTGTGATGATTCTTTTTTATCGAAAGCTTGTCATGTGGTCCCACTTTGAGCTTGACGCTAAAATGAAGTCTGGTTATGCATTGTTCAGTTAATAATTAATATCGATGTATCTATCTGAAGCTTGTCATTCATACAATTAGCTCTCTCACCTTCTTTCTACATCTATTACTTATGGTCCGTGAGCTAGCGACAGATTTTCATGACCAATTTCCTCTCAAGCGATAACTCGTGAAATACTTCAGAGAGTTGCATTATATAGCATGGTGAACGTCAGCTGCCGCTCCAAGGGTGGGTAGGGGGGCGGCAGCCTTTCAATCATGTAAAAAAAAATTGTTTTCAGTCATTTCCTCCCGACTGAAAATTTGTTAGATGATAGATAACGTAATTATTTAAAGGTAAAAAAAAGTCAGCTGGCCATACCTAGGTGGATTATACGTCAGCTGGGCCCGCGAACATGCAAAAAAAATTTTTTGTTCAGTGATATCCTCTCACTTGAAAATGCGACAGATGATACTTTACATGTTATTTTGAGTAAATAAAAACGTCAGCTGGCTGTATGTTGGTGGAAAGGTCGTCAGCTGATGCAGTGAAAGGTGGAGATCGCTTATTTACATTCGTCAGCTGACGGGTTTTCCACCAACTTAGAGCCAGCTGATGTTTTTGTTTATTCAAAATAGCACGTAAACTATCACCTGACACAATTTCAAGTGAGAGGAAATTACGTAACTACAATTATTTTACTTTTTGCATGTTCGCGTGCCCAGCTGACGTATAATCCACCACGGTATGGCCAGCTGACTTTTTTTTACCTTTAAATAATTACGTTATCTATCATCTAACAAATTTTCAGACGGGAGGAAATGACTGAAAACAATTTTTTTTTTACATGATTGAAAGGCTGCCGCCCCCGTACCCACCCTTGGAGCGGCAGCTGACGTTCACCATGCTATATAATGTAACTCTCTGAAGTATTTCACGAGTTATCGCTTGAGAGGAAATGACTGACAAAAAATACTATCTGGCTCACGGACTATTATGCTTCTACGTCCTTCTTCGCTGTTCTTCTCTTATTAGTCTATAGTCGCCTATCAGTCTTCATAATTTTATTCTCCTTCGATATTGCCTGACAACAGATTAATTGGCAAATTCTGTTCCTCTGTAGTACCTAGATGTCAAGGGGAACTCGCGACCATCACAAAACATCAAGCTATTTTATTTTAAAACTTAGACAGGAAATTGATTTTGTATCATAATTTAATAGCACTCTAATAGTTATACGTTCGCTAGTTACTGGGAACATTGGAAACCTTGATTGTTATTATGTAGCTAAGTTAATAATTGGCTCGTCATCAATAGATATTAGACAGACTATTGTGTTGTCTCATCGAAGTGATTGACAAGGTTCATTACGTCACTTATTAGCTTGATGGTTACATAGGTAGTTGTAGTGAAATAAATAGGTAATAATAACATACAAGGATTTCATGGCACTATGGTTAACACACAAGAAAATACCCAGGACCAAGGAAAGAATCTCAAACTCATTCAAATTACCGCCGCACTGGGAATCGAACCTAGGACCCTGGGCTCAGCGGTCTAATATGGTAACCGTTTACGTCATACGGGTCACCAGGTGGTACCTACTGGTTATTTTAATTATCCAAAGATTTAAACACGTTAAAGCTTTTCACATTATTTCAACGTTGAAATTACTATCTAAGTTAGCTTTAATTATACCTAATTATAATTTATTGCCAATTGTTTTCAAAACACATTTTTATACTCAAACGATAAATTAGGGCAGATATTGTTAGCTTATGTAATACCTATGTGATTCTGATACTTATTAAATGAATTATTATTAACTTGTATGTATTTTTCGTGGTGATGCAGTCATCATGACGCGACGCCGCGCCGCACAACATTTGGTTGCACTTTACAAACTTGATCTTTTGTTATTTTCACACCTTCATTCTTCAACTATTGAGAGATACTCTGAAATACGATATTTGGTCGAATCCGCCCTCAGAGCCATACATATCTGATAGATGACACCAATAACACTGGCAGCTTCCGAAAACAATTCGGCGATCGATATGCTCGTCCGTTTGCGACAAACACATCGTTAACTTTTTATGGCGATCGGCATGACTTTATGGCGTTATTATGCAAAGGATTATTCCAATGGATTTGCAGATATTAGTTAGTACCTTTTATGTAGTAGATATGCCTAGGGGACCTAGAGGGGACCCGTGCTCAGTGGCCCATTGACGCCAATGTAATTTGCAATGGGTGTCCCTAGAAAAAGAAATATTTGAACTTGCCACCATTTTTGTGGTAGTGTTGCAAACAGAAAGAAAAGTTTGCCTGTTTTATAGCTGCCAGTTTAGGGTTAGTAATAATGGAAGATGTTAAGAACAGATCATTTTCATTGTTTCAATGACAATTTCGTGGATTACAGTTTTCGAACAAATTATGGTCGGAGTATTGATATCACCTCACACCTTCGAGCATGAAGCTAGTAGAGCAGTGACATTGTGATGAATATTGTGGACATCACATCATGCATGACACATAATAACAAAACTGTAACTGATCGAAGTCTGTACATGGAAGATATTTGAGAAAAACAACTTAAATAGTAACGTCAATTTAAAGAATACCGTCCATATATCGATCGTCCATTTATCGAGTGTGGGCTTACCGCAAGGCTTAGCGAAGCAAAGCGAGGGCATACTACTAGTGGTTGTCCACGGTAAGACAGAAATTTTGTCACGTCATGGTCCCTCATCAATGAAAGGTTAAGAACCACTGAGCTAGACAGTTGAATAAAAAAATGGTTGTTTGTAAAGTCGGTTTATGGACGGTAGTTTAATGTGACAACGTCATGACAAAGCTCCACTCCGCTCCGCCCCGCCCCGCTCTGCTCCACTCAACTACGATCGCCTACGGCTCGCCTACGGCATCGGCTACGATACGCCGATCGTGCCTCTCTCTCGCTTTTGCCGCTCTCTCGCTCGCGGAAAGCGACATTTTTTCATAGATGCGCCCGGCGCTCCTCGTTTTAATAGACGTTATCACGTCAAAAAATGTTCTACCATGAGCATGAGTAGGTAACGTCGGGATTGAACCGAGTGGTATAGAGTCCTGGAACCTGCAACAGGAACAGGAGGGATATATCTATTATCTAAGATCTAAGATATACCTATTTTATCGAAGATGTACCTGAAGGCAGGACACGTGACATTGGATGAATATCTTCTCCATGTAAATTTGAACTGTGCCAACTTTCATACTCCTCCATCCGCGTAAATATCGCAAAAATGGATACTTACAAAGTTTTTGTTTCAAGTATATTAATATGTGTATAGGTACCTACTTTAGTTACTAACAGGAATAGAGTCGCGCAATATTCTAGTTATAACACAGTTATAAATAAATAAAGTTTCAACGAGAGAACTCATCGGTCAAGTACTTGATGAATATACTTGGTACTTATATTATCAGGATTAATTTGAAAACTACGGATATCTATAGAGGAGATCTGAAGCACTCTCCGCATAGGGTTGCTAGCACAATTTTTTCTAAACATAATGTTCCAGAATAAAATTGTATTTCGGTTTGAAATCGTATTTAGATTTTATAAAGTAACTGATTCATCTTCAGTAACTGAGTCTGATTATGAGGAAGGTAAAATATTTTTACACACCCGGCCGAAATCATAGAAGCTCAGAGCACCAAAAACTCAAACATGCCAGCCCTATCGTCAATTGTACAGACTGACAACAAATCGGACAATACGACCTTAATTAGAATGTCCTGTCCGGCACAGGGGTACGGGGTATGACGCAATTAGTCGCTCAACTATTGCCGACGACAGGTTTGATTGGATTTTGTTTGATTCAACAACTTCGCCAGTGATGAATCGGTTCGATAATCTAGACAGCGGTAGCGTATCAAACCAATTTCATGCTAACAGAACTGGCTAGCATTACCGTGTGCGAATTACATGCTCTAGTGACTAAAATTTTAGGCTTTTCTACACAGAACTTGGCAACCATTTAGATCTCAATTTTTTAATTGGCTCTCATTTCACATTTATGTTTTTGATGATATTATATTTTGCACATTTGCGTGCTAGTACTTTGTTCATGGCTTTGCCTGCGTCTTCCGATATAATAAGTAGGTACCTAACCTATTTGTTATTCCAAACGCTTTTCATAAAAATCGTTCAGCAGTTTTTGTGTGAAGTAGTCAAAACATACATCCTTACAAACTTTCGCATTTGTAATATATTTTATTTATTTTTTTTATTTTTTTATTTATTTATTAGCAGGATTTGTAATAATGCCTTGCTAATAATAGTCGTTCCAATGAAGGATGTATTAGAATACGCACAGATACAAATAATAATGGGATAATGGGATGAATGTTGAATCTTAGAAACCTCTTTTTCAAATTGTAAGAAATTTACCTAAACCTTCGGATCGAAAAAAAATATAAGTGTGCACTGTTTTACAGACAGAATACCAAATAGACATGCGATTTAACCCATAACATTGACAGTTTCGTTTATTCATCGAATGTACGGAAATCTAAAATCCATTATGTAAAAGAGACCAAAAAAGCTGTTTTGGCGGTTCTGTTCAGTTTTCACCATCATGGCTCCCAAACCTCGAAACGTTCGCTTTTAGATTATCGTATTAAGAAGGAATCAGATTTACCCGCAAATTTCCCTAGAGCTTGTTCCCTTTGTGCTAAAATGTATACTAAAATTATACGTGAACGATGCATTGTTTGATGTTTAAGGTTAAGGGAAAGTGATGCAAATTAATTATCTTTGATTACGACGCTTTGTGTCCGTTCAGGGACACGGAATGACACAAAATAAAATATGACAAAGACGCATGGAAATGACCAGATCTGCAACCAGTTCCGTACAGGCTAGTGATACTTTTTTGTAATAAATATACCAATGTATTTTATTTTTAAAAGATGTGCTGAGGAGTTTCTTTTGGCTTTTCTTCTCCTCCATGACAAAGCACCTTTGCGAAAAGCTGGTTCATTAAGAAATGACGTGCATAAGTGTATCAATGATACCTACATGAATAAATGATTTTGAATTTTGAATTTTGAATTGAATGAACACGTATGCAATTTTGGAAAATCGAATGTGTGTGCGTGCAACGCGCGTTTTTGTGTGTTGGCGTGTGTATGTGTCGTAGTAGAAAAATGTCAACAATCATGTTTGTTAACCGAGTTCAAAAAAAGGAGGAGGTTCTCAATTTGTCTGTATTTTTTTTATATGTGTTACTTTGATGATTCTTTTTATATTCAAATCTAGCGCTTCATCATCATAAGGTCTCATTTAAATGTGAGCGAGATGTGACTTGAGTTATCCCAAATTTTTAAGTCGGTAATTTTTTTAGAAGAATTTTTTTTCCATTATGGTTGTTTGTGATTATGTTAAAGTATCTATTTTTATACAAATGAATAACAACAATGACGTCAGTTTAATAATACCGGTCTAACATTTACCGATAGTCCCCTAAATACCGGTACTAAGCATAACTTTAGTAACTGAATAATACGGCTAGTATAACTGAACTTAAATGTTAAATCGATGTTACCAACCACAAGTCTATGTTCCCAACTAACTCCCGACTGACACCGAAGTTGCTAACTCGGTCGATCAGTTACAAATTACTTGAACTGTCGCGATATGAAATCCTTTAGTATACATTGGCAGAAGTATTTGTATTTGTGTTATCTGTCATATTTTAAACCAACTATATTGATTTTTTATGTTTTTTATTTTACTTGTATCAATAATAGTATGTATAATAATTCTTGACAAAAATAACCGACTTTAAAATGAGGGATAACTCAAAAACTAATCGACAGATGTCGCTAAAATTTAAGTGGGACTACGTGACAAGCACCAGCTTTCGACTACAAAAAGAATCATCAAAATTGGTTCACCCAGTCGAAAGTTCTGATGTAACAAACATAAAAAATACAGTCGAATTGAATACCTCCTCCTTTTTTGAAGTCAGTTAAAAATAGGCTTGTATTCATTATCCAACACCAACACACGATATCTAGGTTATCTCTATTGCTAGGTACTAGTCATAAAATAACGAGAGCTGATATTAAAGAGATTTGTGCTCTGCTGCATTCCTTTACATTACCATGACCTTTTCGTTTTCAAATCTTACGAAAACGTTCATGTATGTTGTTATAGGTCTATGCAGTTGTGGGAGTTCTTTTGATTAGAAACAAAAAAAAAACAGTGTGGTTTTCAACTCATGTCCTGAGGGGAATTTACAGTTTATTTATTTATTATTATTATGGCAATTAGCAAAATTACAAAATTTTATGTGAAACAAAAAATAAATCTCTTAAAATAAAACATGTAGTCGTAATTATTTTTTTCGTCTGTTATTCCGTGTACAATGGAGTGCTATCCGGATGACCTATTTTATTTTTGTATTTTGCTGTTATTACTTTTTTAGACCACACATTCACATAGACTGTCTTTGGGCCTAATGTAACTTTAGTGTATCACGGACCTATTTTTGCCGTCTAATCAAAGGTGTGGTCGAGTCACGTGATAAGACGACCATTATCTATATTGGATGCTATGTGCGACGTAAGTTAGCCTACTACATGAAGGTATATCTACCTTTGTGGTTACCCTACAACGTAAACTGCTTTTTGCCATTAAGATGTCGTGTGGTAGTGGCTCTACTGAATAAATATTTAAGGCTAAGTCTTAAATAACTATTCAGCTTTGTCTTTATCACAAGCAAAAATAGTTTATTTATTGTATTTTTAATAATATATTTACGTAGCTGGGGAATGTATTTTTTATTCTGGGGTCTCGTAGGTTAAATCGCTCCTTAGTACAGAATTTGTATGGTGATTCTTTACTAAGGAGCAATTAAAGTAACTGTTAGTGACTCTGAGTTGGGGCGTTAGTATTTTGTGTTTATGACTGTTGCATTAGGACTGTAGAGAAGTATGTATGACAGTGGCTGGCCCACTGCCATATGTGCCATATATGGCTTCTCAGAAAACAGTGCTGATGAAGAACCAGCGTTTATCACACAAATTATAAGTGTCAGAAATTTATCTTAGAAAAGGACTGTTCTTTTCCTGAGTCAAAATGGAATCACTTAGTATCATCTATTGCAAATGTTGCTTGTAAAAGTTTTTATTTAAATGAAAAATTGAAGTAAAGATTTTGACAGAATACATTATATTTGTAAAACTCAAAGGCTGTAAATACCTATATCTACATTTACTTATTACAAATCTTAAAAAAAAGCCTGCCATTGAAGGACCTAAGTAGGTATAATATGTCCGTTTATTTCTTGTACCTACGCTACACGATGCTACCTAAATCCGATTCGCTCTGGGCCTGTTGTATTGTAAAGTATTTTTCATAAAGTTCGCTCGTCAAATAAAGCCGCCGGGAACGTTAGCACGACATAGATAATAAAGATATTCGTGTCAGAGAATTTATGCAAGATTGTTACGGGCTTTTCACTATTTTGAACTGCGACTATTTGCTTTTTAAATTGTATGTTGCATGAAAACATCCACACATGATGAAAAAACTTAATTCATTAAACATGTTATTCTAGTAAGTGCTTTGAAAAACATAATTCTTAAATTGATAAACAACACAATTCCAATAAACTAAAGTTTACGATTACTATGTATAGAAATGTAATCGAACGTAATATTAAAGAAGTTGCCGAGTCAGCTTATAAATGGGAATTTGATAGCGTCGGATGATCACTGGCCGGGAATTAAGAGTTAAGTATACGGCATCTGAACGACTAGTCAGAGACATGATGTAGGTTTTATTTTGATTAATACTGTACTATGGTCTTACGATAGAACACTTGGGTTGTATCTTGTTTTTATTGTTTTATAAACATTAAAAAAAGGAATAACGGCCAAAGATTTTTCTTTTTTTCCTACATAATATCATTTTTACTGGCACGTTTAATAAATGCTCTCGTTTTTATAGCTATTGTTCCGAATTTTAATTTTGTTTCAAGCAGTTTGGCTGACACAATTATGTATAGATCTATCGAAAACATTGTTCCAAATTATTGTTTTGGTATACCAATGCAAAGCAAGGTAGTCAAAATCTGAATCCGGGAGTTGGTGCCTCATTGAGAA
Organism: Thymelicus sylvestris; assembly: GCA_911387775.1. NCBI lineage: Eukaryota > Metazoa > Arthropoda > Insecta > Lepidoptera > Hesperiidae > Thymelicus > Thymelicus sylvestris. Next base: position 35,020,816 of record OU426885.1, on the reverse strand, counting down.
ATTACGTTTTAATTAAGAGCTTTACCGGGATAAACCTCTTAGCTCGTCTTTTAATTATCTTAAAAAGTAAATTTCTTTAATCCTATGACGAACTCCACAGTGTATTTGAGCTGAACAGACCAGTCTGGTAATAATTACGTTTACATTTACCGATTACAATTAGGATGCCTTTTATTAACCGACTTCAAAAAAAGAAGGAGGTTCTCAATTCGACTGTATTTCAGAACTCAGAACTTTCGACTGGTTGAGCCGATTTTGATGATTCTTTTTTTAATCAAAAGCCGGTGCTTGTCATGTGCTCCCACATAAGTTTGAACGAGATCTGACAAGGAGTTTTTGAGTAACTTTGAAGTCACTTAATTTTTGTTAGTAAAAAGATTATATTCATGATGGTATACAATCCGTTTGTGCGTAAATCAGAAATATTTATGAGGAACTAGTGATGGTGACTTGGTGTCAAATGGTAGTGGACGTCAATCTCTCTGGGCATCATCACAGTTCGTATCGGCTAGAACATTATACTCGTAGACAAAAAAAAGAATAATATTATTTCCGCTAAAAATAAGGTTTAATAAAAAATAAATATACTTCAATTTATAAGTTTAAAATTCGCACCAAAACACTTCAAAGTGTCATGGCGTCGCTTATGGCGTCACGCTTCAGGAAAGTAATAGACAAGATGTCACTGTCAGTATTCTTATATTCGTTTGTTTACTGAGGCGTGACGTAATCAGTGTTGCCAACTTTATTTTTACAATTCCACTAAACCTACCACCAGAAAAGGCAGAAAACCACTAAAAAAAAATTTTATAATAAGAAAAATACAAAGTACGTGCAATAAGTGTATCATAGAAAAAGTGTATCATTGAATATGTTAAAAATGATCGTCTTCAGAAGAATCGGATTCACCTATCATAGATTTCGAAGAATACATTTCTTTAGTTCCAATTTTTTGTACTACATTATTTGGTAATGTATAATTATTGCAGCATTTGCTTTCGCGAGATAAGCAAGCACGAACCGAGAGAATTGATTTTAGACTTAGGAGCTCTAGCTTCATTCGGTTTCTCAGTTTTGTCTTTGGGAGGGGGAGGGGGAGGGAAAGGTAGGGGGAAGGTTTAGGGGAGGGGGGAGAATAAAACCTACAATATCATCTTCCCAAAATTTTACATTCGTCTCATTAGCTTAAAAACAAAAAAATTTGAAAGTTTTACTTCTACCACGTGTGAACTGTACACATTTTTTATATATAATATCCTTTTCATAAGTTTTGAATTCTCGGGCAATTTGTTTTTAGGTCATAAATCAAACTTACAATGAACTGAATATACCTATTATATCTTCGTCATTGCTTGGAAGTCGTATAACTCTCATCGTTGCCAAATGAGTTTCAAATCAAAAATAATTTTATAAAATCGTCGTAGTGGTTAACTGTCATGCCCTACCACTAAATGAAAAAATCCACTAGCCACTAAAACCAATATATCCCCACTAAAAGGGGTGTCGTAACCACCAGATCTAGTGGAAATTCCACTAAGTTGGCAACACTGGACGTAATTCGCGCTGATTGAGACTGATTGGCGTTCTAGATATCATGGCGGCTTGCCGTATTTTGCAGTTTTATTTCATCAAAAATATTGATAATCTCGCCCTTAATAATAAGATAAATGCGTGTTCTGTTATCCATTAATAGGGTTTCATTAAATAAATACATAATTTTAGTGATTTTTACTTATTGTCATCATGCCTATTATGTTTATTTGGTTCATGAAAGATTACTAACCTAAAATACATAATAAGTATTGTTCCAGTCCTAAAGTATCATAAATACACTGTAAAAATACAATTCATCCATTCCTTTTTCAACAGGATTCAAACATCGAACATGTCGCCTCACCAATACGCTATCGTGTGTGAGTGTTAATGAAACAATGTGCAGCGGTGTGTGGGTGTGTGAGTCGCGCCAGGCCCGTCGCCATGGCGACCGTCAGTGAAGACAAGATGGCGGAAAAAGTTAGCTGATCGGAAAGCCGCGCGCGCAGGCCTCGTAGTAAGCGGCGTGTTAGGCGCATCATGGTAACTATAATGGTTTGACTGTATTATTCTTGCTACACACTTGCTTACTTGCCCCAACACCACTCCCACGCTGGATAGGTGTCGTAAGAGGCGACTTAATCCGGCCCGCTGGTGGTAGGGCCCCTCGGAGGGATTGTTTTGGTAGTATTGATTTTAATTGCTAATTAATACCATTATTACTATTATTATTTATCCATGGGGTTCACCTGGATAGCTACCACCCTCGAGCATGAGTCAGCCGCCAAATGACTAGCGGCTGGGGACTTCAGAGCCAGTTCTTTCACTTTCACTTTCAGAACTCAGGTGGCAGTATTTTTCGTCACACTTTCATTCGACAAAGGATTTTAAATTTTACCAAAACTATCACAGAATTACTAAGCTATTAAGCTAAACTTACTCAACTTACTCTTGAAACTACGGAAGCGCTCAAAATGTTTTGCTTCTGCCACTTGCGCTCATTCTTCCAACTTCTGATTTTTGTTGAGTCAAAGCGAGACGTAACGCTAATGAGCATTAGCATTAGTATTTCGTACTTAGTTGTACCTTGGATACACATTAAAGGTCGATGCATACGTTACGTGTTTTTACCCCGTGCGGGACGGGGACGGGCTATAAATAATGTGCGTGCCCCGTTCCCGTCCTGTACGGGATTCCGCTGCTATGCACTATCGTATACATTTTCTATGAAACGATGTTTCCAAAACTTCACGTCCCGTCCCGTACACAAAAAAAACACGTTACGTATGCATCGACCTTAACTGTGTTGTGTGTCACACACACACCTATACACGCCGTCTATTCTTACATAAATCTAGTTTGTATTGTGTGTGTGTGTGTGTGTGTGTGTGTGTGTGTGTAGGATACCCAACACAAATAGCTATACACGCTTACAAACGTCTATTCTTACATAAATCTAGTTTGTACTGTGTGTGTGTGTGTGCGCGTTACTAGGGTACCCAATACACAAATTGCTGTGAAATACACCTTGATGTGGTCCTCCCAGCAGGTGTTCGGCGAGTGGGCACAGGTGGAGGTGGTGGAGCTGGTGAACGACGGGTCGGGGCTGGCCTTCGGGATCGTGGGGGGGCGCTCCTCGGGCGTCGTCGTCAAGAGCGTGCTGCCGGGGGGCGTCGCTGATCGGGTGAGTACACAACCCAGATATCCCACTGCTCAGGTCTCCTCTCACAATAATAATAACGCTACACACTCATAGCCCCACACTAGGATTCCGTGTCGTGGGTGCCATGGACAACACACTAGACAAGGACATTCACACCCAGACCGAGAACAAAAATTCAACGCCTCGCTGGGAATCAAACCCAGGACCCTTAGTGCGGCGATCCGGCATGGTAACCATTGGGCCACACGGGTCGTCAAATGTGAGAGGACTATGTGAGGGGTACCTACGGGCCACAGTCAACCACGCTGGCCAAGTGCGGATTGGTAGACATTATGGACAACTCTCAGGTTTCCTCACGATGTTTTCCTTCACGGAAGCAAGTGATAATTAATTAACTTCTAAAACGCACATAATTTTGAAAATTTCAATAGTTCTGACTACTTTTTATTAACCGACTTAATGGGAGTTTTTGATATTGTTTTATTGTTGTTATTTTTAACTTGGTATTTTTTATTGTTTCTTTCTACAGAACCCTGTCATTCAAAAATATTTCGATTAAGATTTTTTTATTTGAAAGGATAGAATTCAATACGAATACCTACTCTTTTTATTTGTGCACCAAACAAAATCCGCAGAGTGCAGTCTGACAGAAATGACCGATGACTGAATGAGTGATTGATGAAAAGTGCTAGTTAGTGATCGTGTAGGAAAAACCGGGCAAGTGCGTGTCGGGCCACGCGCAATGTAGGGTTCCGAAGTCGTAAATTTATCGACTATTAGGTACCACAGAAGAAATAATACAACTTATGCTAACATAGCCGTGATAGTTTTCCTTGTAAATTCATCATATTATAACCTATTTTTGAGAATTTTTCATTTGTTGTTTAAGACATATAAAAAATTCATCTTCACGTTACCTGTATGGTAGGTATCCTGAAAAAAAGAATGTTTTTCAATATTTTATTCTACGATTTTTGATTTTTCATAAATATGTAGGTATGTATATCCATGCCAAATTACAGCTTTCTAGTAGTAGACTCAGCGCCACAGCGCTTTGCTTAGGACAGACGGACAGACGCGTAGACGGAGAGACGGACGGACGGACATGACGAAACTATAAGGGTTCCGATTTTACTTCGGAACCCTAAAAATTGGTCCTTTATTCAATTACTGGAGAGTGCAGTTTGATAGGAAATAAAACTCATATTTTAAAAATATTTCGTTAAAGTTTTAAATGATGTGTTTTTGTCCGCTAATGAGATGTCCGCTAATGATGATTTGAGAGTGACCGCTAGTGGCAAAAATTTCTTGAGCGTTTCCGTGCTTCGGAGGGCACGTAAAGCCGTCGGTCCCGGTTGTTATCATAAGATAACAGTCGTTAAGCCATGTCGGAGGCCCTCGGGCGGTTTGAAAACTTCCGACACTCGGGTTGGCCACTAACCCCTCCACCAATCCGCATTGGAGCAGCGTGGTGGAGTATGCTCTAGGCCTCCTCTAGAGGAGAGACCCGTGCCCAGTAGTGGGCCATTAATGGGTTGAAGCCAATGAGATTTCTGGTCCGAAGCCATCCCTGAGGGCGGGAGTTATATTAGTTGTAATGGAGTTTAGAACGCGCTATCTTATTTGAATACGTATATAAAATTTCATGTCTGTGCTGTTCGTCGAAGAGTTACCTCATCAGCCTTCTCGAAGCCAAAGCATAGTATTAGTAATTAGTAATTATGAAGTAGGTACAAAATACGAACCTAGTTTCTCCATTCCAACAAACATTTAAGCTAAGCCAACCCTCCCTTTGCTATAACAATATAAATATTAGATCGAATCACCGCTATTCAACACGCTATTCAAACATGTGCTATTCAAACATGTGTACACAAAGAGTATTATTTCCTCGGTGCCCGGAAATACGTATATTGCACGTATTGTGAGGACTTTGACGATATAGGCTTCCGTTTTACCGATACCAGGCACCTTACCTATAACTAGTTAAAGTTTACATGAAGAAGAATTACAGAAAGCTACATTTTATACAGATAAATAAAGAAGATGTAAAAAATACTAAAGAGTTTTTAACTTTTGGAACGAAGTTCCTCATCGCGCGTTGCGAAAGGGGGCTAGGCGGAAAAATTGGTAACGACACTTTTTGACAGGTAACGACACTTTTTGCCGGTAACGACACTTTTTTCACATAATTACAATATTTTGCTATTTTCTAGCTTGACACTGAATGACAATGGTGTTATTCTCAAATACTATGGCAACCAATATAGGGTTGCTCATCTAGTACAAATGTAGGGTCGCTACACATTCATTTATAAAAATAGGCTTACAATAGAAAGCAAGCCAGAGTACTAGAGAGTAGAGTCCTAGTACTGACTGCAAGGAACTTCGTTCCATCCGGGTGTCCATTGACACCTCTCAAGTTTTTTTTTTACATATTTAAGAAAAACTTGAATACCTACTTATTATCAATTTATACTATACGAGTAACCGCCCTTTCTTTGCTTCTGTTTTCTTATATTTTTACACCTTGGGTTACATTATTTGAGTCTTATTAAGGATCCCTAATTTTTGGAAAATATAATATAGCCTATATCACCCGGGGATAGTGTAGCTTCCCAACAGTGAAAGAATTTTTCAAATCGGTTCAGTTGTTTCAGAGCCTATTCAACGCAAACAATCAAATCTTTCCTCTTTATAATATTAGTATAGAATTAGCGATTGGGCTACAAGTTATTTTTAAACACAAAGTTATATATTCGTAGGTATCCGTATCACTGATATATTTTTTTTTGCCTTTAGATACTAACTAACATTTCTAAATGGCTTTTTATCATAGAGTAGGCATAATGGTTGAAGACTTAGCACATTAATAATCTAAATTTTACTAACAAAAAATAACCGACTTCAAAGTTACTCAAAAACTACTTGTCAGATCTCGTTCAAATTTATGTAATTATTTATGGGACCACATAACAATCACCTGCTTTCGATTAAAAAAAGAATCATCGAAATCGGTTAGCGTGATATTGAGTTATTCGTCAATTTGTCGCGCACATTCTTAATACAAATTTACGACTTATGTGGTTTTCTCATGGATGCCATTGTCAGATCTCAATAAAATTTATGTGGGACCACATGACAGCCACCAGCTTTCGATTAAAAAGAAGAATCATCAAAATCGGTTCGCCCAGTCCAAAGTTCTGAGGTAACAAACATAAAAAAAATACAGTCGAATTGAGAACCTCCTCCTTTTTTTGAAGTCGGTTAAAAAAGGAATTGATTTGTTACAAAAACATCTGGTTTTCAAATGTATTTATTTATCTTTACCTACCTAGAAGAAAATGTGTAAAAGCATTTCTTGAAAGCTTCTTATTCAATTACAAGAAAAATATAGAAGACTCAGTATTTTTTATCCAACAGGTCTGCAGTTCGACCGCTCTCATAACGCCGCATAATTTTGTGACATATTGTCGAGGAAAAACGGCGGATGTTTTGCCCTAGTAATCCGGCGAACTTTATATTAATCCATTGTGATATGGTGTTGATATTCTGAACAGAAGATATAAAACGAAACGCTTACATATTCGCATATTTGTTGGCCTATTTTCAGTCACAGCGGATTTTATTTGAAATTATTCGAGCGAAAACTTTTGCGGTATTGGGGTGGCCGTAGCACTGAACTTAATCCTCATGTCGGCAGACAACGGTGTCATAAAAGGCGACATAAGCCGACCCCTCTGCTTTGGTACTTCGCGTACAGTCTATGTTATAATATTATTATTATAGTTAAGTCATTAATATGGGTATTATTAACTCATAGGTGACGGTGACTCTTATTATCAAAACGCTTGCTCTTTGTCGCCTAGTAACATAAAAATGTATTGCAAAAATAAAATCACTAAGCTTTTGCTAGAAGTGTTCTAAATGTGTTAAGGTAAAGCCGATTTGAACCACCTGAAACTGGGTCAGTTATAGGTATATTTCGGTCACCTCTGACATTTACATGAACGATCCCCTTATATACGAGTACTCGTAATAACTAGTGGAAATGGAAATAAAAACTAGAGAACGAAGCATAGAGGATGAAGTAATTTAAAATTTTTAAATTACTTTCTAAAGGAGAACCCCGATTTCCGGCCACGAATTATATGTGTTCTGTGGTAGGCATAAGAAAAGACAAGAGTAAACTATATACCAAAAAATTCGTCTTATTTACTAGATAAACACGTTTAAATCTGAGCCTCATCTGCATTTGCTAAATGAACAAAATAATACAAAAAAGTTTTCATAGTATTTACCTCATTACAAACGATTTTATAATCGATTAAATCGATTACATATATCGATTAGGGAACTTAATAATATATTTTATGAATTATTTATTATTCATTGTAAGTACAAGATTAATTCCTTTTTTCCTTTTTTACATGTTTTCTTATTCATTATGTAACTAAACTATGTAATATATTTATAATTACCATTAAATCGTTACGCTAATTAAAAGACAATTCTAGTATTTTGACATCGATTTCGAGACATTTGAATCGATTGACAACAAAGATCTCTGTTGTAATCTAACCTACCTAATGTCATTTTGGTTACCATAGCAATTATAAATAACACCATTGTCAATAATATTGCATCTTTTGTGTATTTTTACTATTAAATTAATATTTTCATCGTATTTGCAGTCCTATTTACTATTTAAACATATCGAAACGCATACAGTTATTTTAATTTTCTATTGCATTCGCTTTCGTACTAGTGTTTTGGTGAATGTGTTTTCGCTATAACTTCTGGATTTGTTGTTGTTGTTTTTTAAACAAATATTGCATGAATATTGGACTCCGAGATCGAGATCGAGATTTTGTGACTGACCTTTTTCTGAACACTGGATGACGTACCCTATATACCTCTAGAAGAACAGTAGGATGCAGACGTTGCAGTACCCATACAATACGTATACCTACTGCACAATTTCTAGACGAAATATTAATATAATATTATGATGTGATGATAACTAATAAAATCCCTTTAAAACATGAAATAGCTTTTATTAATAATAATATTCACCCACCTACTTGGTTTCAACCATTACCTACTGTTTATGTAGTTGTATTTTGTTAGTGTTTATATGTAACTTTAATTTTTACTGCGTCTTATGATCATAATTATTCCTAATACTGTCAATATTAGAGTAGGTGTTAGGTTTGAGGTAGTAAGTCCCTAGTAACAGGCATAATATATTGCTGTGAGTGACATAAGTGTGACATAACCATATTTAGGTGGAAATTCTAGGATTTCATTAGTTGGCCATTGCTAGCAGACGTGAAAATTGGAGAAATTAAAGCTTTTACAATGATCTAATTGACCACCAATTTTCATTCTTGTCTAATCTGGGCCGGTGTCTCTATGGAAGATGGGGTTCTCCTTTAAAATTTTTTAATTACTTCGTTCAAGTCGATGTTGATATTTGTCGCATGTCAATGGCAAACCTACTTTGCCAGCGACTTTATTCGTATTTTTTAACCGACTTTAAAAAAGGAGGAGGTTCTCAATTCGACTGTATTTTTTTTTATGTTTGTTACCTCAGAACTTTGGACTGGGCGAACCGATTTTGATGATTCTTTTTTTAGTCGAAAGCTGGTGGCTGTCATGTGGTCCCACATAAATTTTATTGAGATCTGACAATGGCATCCATGAGAAAACCACATAAATCGTAAATTTGTGTTAAGATGTGCGCGACAAATTGACGAATAACTCAACATCACGCCAACCGATTTCGATGATTCTTTTTTTTAATCGAAAGCAGGCGCTTGTCATGTGTTCTCACATAAATTTGAACGAGATCTGACAACTATGTAGTTTTTGAGACTTTGAAGTCGGTTATTTTTTGTTAGTAAAATTTAGATTTTTAGGGATGATAAATACCCCTACAACTTATTCCAGACCATGGTCTACTTGTGTGTTAAATTTCATGAAAATGCGTTCAGTAGTTTATCGTGACAGAGTACAGTTTCCTCCGCAGTTTCAGCCGCGGAAGAGTGGTTTAAAAAAATGAAATCACAAATATATGAATTTCTTAATCATTCCAGGAGAACTTTACACTTCTAAAATGTGTTGTATAACTTTAGTATGCCCTACATGTAGTTTAAAGATTTCCTTCTGACTCTCGCACGCTTTTGCGCCATCTTGCATTGTATTCTAATTTCCTTTTTCGTCCGACGCAAAAGTTGCGTGTTATAAGTGTGACGTGTCTGTGTGTATGTCTGTGGCTTCGTAGCTCCTAAATTAATATTTTTTGTTTAACATATCGTGAATTAGGTGCAAAAAGATATAAGTTTAATGTATAGTATATTTTAGCATAGTTGTATAACTGTATACACATTCTAAAAATCCTGAATCATGCAGTGAAAACTTCGTTCAACAATTTAAGCAGATTGCGCGGGACGGAAGAGTGTTAGATTTGACACGACTGAAGTTTATACGAAATGCAGAAATCTTATATGCAGTGTGTTATAATAAAAATATGTTACATAAAATAAAACGTGACATTCATTCTTTATATTCATATTGTAAATGTAAAATATATACAAGTCTGTCGTAAAATTTACCGAGGTACCGAGTATTTTTACCAAAGAATTTAAATATTTTTCAAGATTAAATTTATTCTTGTCACTGTTCCTTTTTGATAGATAATGGTGAAGGATAATGTATAATGGATGGATATTAAAGAGTTTATCTATCTACCCACCACTTACCCTCAGGTGAGATTGTGGTAAAGCATCCTGCTAATCCGTCCGCGATGGAATCCTAAACTACTTAACCGATTTTAATCAAATTTCCACCCCCCAAGGGGGTGAAAAGCCCAAGGGCATAAGCATAATTTCTGCGTGCGAAGCTGCGGGCAACAGCTAGTATTGTAATATTATAAAAGCGAAACTTTGTGAGAATGTATTGATGTTTGTATCTCTTTCACGCAAAAATTACTGAACAGATTTTCATGAAATTTAGCACACAGGTAGACCAGTATCTAGCATAAGATATAGGGAACATATTATTCCAGAAAACGCGGACAAAGCAGCGGGCAAAGTGCTAGTCTATACTATAATAAAACTCAAAGGGCAAATTTTCTGTACATTGAATATTTTTTAAAAATTTTGATTAGGGGGCACTTCAATAACGTGTTAGAGCACCAAAATATTTTTTTTAGAAATATTGTCTGTCTGTCTGTCTGTTTGTCTGTCCGGGCATCACATGAAAACTCTTGAACGGATTTCGATGAAAATTGGTAAAGTTGTTACTAATACTTTGGGTCATATTTTAGGATACTTTTTATCCCGGAAAATTAAAAGGTTTCCCCAAGAAACGGGATGAAAGTTTGTATGGAATATTTTTAAAATATCAACCGATTTGCTTCAAATTTGCAACAAATGTTCCTTGCTTAAATTTATGGAACATGTATTTTTCAGTTTTTCAAAATTTTGCAAAAAAAAGAAAAAAAAATACAAATTAATGTGAATATTGCTTATTTTTCAAACCCTGCTCCTGAAGGAATCCTTTGTGATTGTATCGTGGGTTTCAGTATATAAATTACTAAATATTAGTACTTCAATATAAATTCACCGTTTTTTAAATTTCCTTCTGCAAGAGGTACAAATAAGGTAAAACATAATTTCCGTATGCGAAGCTGCGGGCAACAGCTAGTAGAAAATAAACTTTAGAGAGGTTGTCTGCCAGACACCCTGTAGAAAGGCCAATATTACGAAATACTCGTATTACTTTATGTCCAGTCCTGTTCTAGTTTGCTTTAAATTAGAAATGTTTGGCAGTTTGTCACCTAACGCTAGCCAACTTTATCTTCAATATCGAATACTTACATGCACTTGAGCGAAAACCTTCAGACTTTTTAATGGGTTTTATTTACGCTACCAGTTCTATTAGCAAATATTATAATAATAAATTGACGATCTATGTGGCGTTGTAGTATCGTGCCGGTTCGTCGTACCCAGGTTCGATTTTTAGCGAGGCAGAAAGTTGAATTATGTTGTGTGTGTGTGTTCTTGCCTTGTGTGTTGTTGTCTTGAGTTGTCCATAGCACCCACGACACAGGGAATCTTTTGTAGACCTATTGTCCCAACTCAGAGTCACGCTCCTTTGTAAATAATCATCATACAAATTCTGTACTAAGGAGTGATTTAAGTAACCGTTAGTGACTCTGAGTTGGGACGTAAGAGTGTGTAGTGTTATTTATTTATTTATTTATCAAAGGTATATTTTAATAGCAGTAAAACATCTCTAAGTTCGTTTTGAGTTCTGTCTTCATGTCATAGATTTCGCTCGCCTGCCTGAGCACTATGCATGAACCGCGAAATGCTTAAGAATTTATTTTTCATATTATTTTATCAATTGTATCTTTATTGTATTTATATTATGACATGTTGTGTCCATAATTAAGTGCGACGTTTTAAGCGCCCGTTAACCCTGTGGGTAGAACTCCTTACATCTTATTATAAGCAAAGTTTTCAAAGAAATACATATACCAGCCAATTTTTTGTTCAACTATTTCTTTACGCGAATCCAAGTATTACGTGTCCTAGTTTCCCCAGTTTTTTATTCTCAGCCAAACTGTAATGTCCGGGATATTAGGTCCATGGTCCGATAATAATGTCCTATTACCCAAATAAGGTTTTTAGGACGCCTCTCTGTGTTTCAGGGTTTCTGGACTGGCCTTGATAATCTCATTATTTTGTTTTTGTTTAAGATAGCTTTCCGTTTGAAGAGCTGCTTTTTCACGTTATTAATACTACTTGGATTGCTTGTTAAACTACTTTCCTAGACTTCTCAATACTTGGCGATTCAATAATTTATTAAAATTTTGTTGATTTATTCCGTCAAATTATGCACTCTACTTTAGAAATATCGTATAATAATTGGGTGCAGAATTTTCGTAAATGCGAGCCAAAATTATAAGCTTTACTATGTTAAGTAAAATAAAGTAACAAACAATATAACATTTATTTTATCTTATAACTTACATATTACGTATGAGTGCGTGTGAGTAATTATTTCACCTGAAGAAAACAGCGGGAAAGGCTCAGAACAGGTCAGAGTGGCGCAAGCTTGGGCAGCCCTATTTGCAACAGTGGACCTCACACATACACACACACACACACACACATACGAGATATCAAAATGTTAATGCTTGTATTTTGTAGATTAACACTGTATATTGTATAATGAGCGGGGTACCTGTGACACAGGCGATGAACCAAGTGCAGGGCCCTTGCGACTTGTGAATGTAATGTGTTTTTATCATAAAATATTGTTATTTTTTGATTTTGATAACCAATGTTAAATTCGACCAATGTTACCCCACCAACGTTAACCCCGACCAATGTTACCCCACCAACGTTAACCCCGACCAATCTTACCCCATGTGACCACTTGTCCAGGATGGCCGACTCCGCAGCGGAGACATGCTGCTCCGCATTGGAGCCGTGTCGGTGGTGGGCATGTGCGCGCGGCAAGCGGCGGCCGTGTTGCGGCAATGCGGCGCGTGCGTGCGGCTACTGGTCGCGAGACCCGCTCAGAGTATGGGCGGGAACTTACAGGTGAGCTGTTGTACACAACGCTAAAGATATAGATAGGTATGCGGGGCATGATTCAAAAACCTAACATAGTGTAGTGTGTAGCTAAGCCACCTTAATATATAAGTTAGGTTAATTCATATTATAAGGAGTACTAATAAAGACATCGTACAAGCAACACGTATTATTCTTTTACACCGCACGCGCATAATTGCATACGTCACTACAATAGTGTTTAATATTACATAATTATTGCATTTGTATTTGCATTTATTTATTGATTTCATGCACGGACCTAAAAAAAAAACAGACGTAATCTCAAGAACAAATTCAGTGAAGCACCCATCGGAATTCCAACTCTCTATTCGTACAAGTAAACACCCACACATTGACACAATCGGTTTCATTCCGGCGCCGGACCGCACTCGAGTCATACGGACAACGGGAGTTGATAAAGAATAATAAAAATGCCTTTGTGTGCTGTTAAAAGTTGCAAGAACAATTGTAATTCAGTTAAAAAACATAAAGGGATTACCGTTCACAAGTAAGCTTGTAATTTAATCACTTTTTTCCTAAAGTTATTAACAAAACAAACCAGAAAAATTTGTAACCACAAAATCAGCCAATGTTGCCAACAATATTGCTTAAGCAAATACCCAGAATGTGTGGGAAAATTATAGTATGTATAATGTTCGAGTTTCTTACTTTAGTTTAAAAGTATATATTTTTGGGGTTCCGTACTAAATAACAAGGAACCCTTACCTATATGTTTGCCATGTCTGTCTGTCTGTCCGCGGCATTGCTTACAAACTAACAATATTAGAAAGCTGAAATTTGGTATCGATCAATGTAAGTACATATGTATATTAATTACGTTAAGATAATGGTAGAACAAAATTGGAGAAATTTTAGGTACCTCCCCTATAAGTGAAGTGGGTAAACCAGTGTATTTAATCTGTCGTCAATTAATAAAATTCATTAATCTTATCAAATATAATAATATGCATTTATTGAATGTAGATTTGACTTTTTTTATACAAAATTCTAATTTCATAGACGTTTTGAGAGTTCATAAGAGTAGCTGAAAGATAGATAAATGTACATTCATATTGTGATAACTGGTAACCCCAAAATTACGCACACGTAGTAAGCGGTCGGCCATTTCTATGCTTCACTCTCGGTTACACAAGGTTATGTCCGTATTTTTTTTAGGTCCGTGATTTCATGTATACGAGTATATGTACATTTACAGATGTCACAAATAATTTTTAAGCGTACATGAGCCCAATGAATTGGGATTGCAATTTAAGTGAATGGGTAATTATAAACAGTTAATTTGCTTCTAATTATACAACGTCAATCAACATTAATCTATTATTATGCAACGTCAAACAGTTAAGTCTAATTGTTTACGTTGTTAGCAATTAATTAGTTAAATCATACCTTACGTAGGTATACAAGAAGCATTTAGCTATCATAGGTAATACTTAACACAAAAATTATGTAATATTAAACATTGCAGAAGGTTTTAGAATCATGCCCTGCATACCTAATTATTTTTCTCACTGTACTTAACTAATGCCGACATTACACTTTTAAGTTGCTTCCGTAAATTTAACGTAAGTAACAATCAGAAATACAAGTATAAAGAAATTACGATAGATTGTTTACAAAATGTTTAAAGCTCTACGGTAAGTTAAAAAGTCACTAAAGTAAAATCCGCCTTAACGTACAGTTAAGTTAGCTATACTCTCAGTTATTGTTTCTTTTAATATAAGATATTATCATTTTATTTTATCCATATAATCTGGATAACTTAGTAGGTAAATGAATATCACTAATAAAGTTACTATTTGACAGATGTTACCAACTAACTTGATTATTATGGATAGTACATAATTAAAATAAGTACTGAAATATGACAGTATTACAAGTAATAAGCAACTGCCGTATTCCTATCGGACACCCCATTCAGTGCCTGGTTAAGTTATTAATCAGTCACCGCCTATATTTCTATTAATAGAAAATCTATATCGACACTAGCGCACAAACCACATAATTTTATTGTCACTTCATATCGCTCACCTAGTAATATAATGGCACATTTACGTTTGTCATATTTTACACGAGTAACCACCCTCACTTTGCTTCGGTTTTCGTATTTTTTTACACCTTGGGTTATATTATTGGAGTTTTATTAAGGATCCCTAATTTTTTTTTTAATTTTATATAGCCTATGTTACTCGGGGTAGTGTAGCTTTCCAACAGTGAAATAATTTTAGGAATCGGTTCAGTAGTTTCTGAGCCTATTCAATGCAAACAAAAAATCAAATCTTTCCTCTTTATATATTAGTATAGAGTATAGATAAACGAGGATCAAAGATTTTATAAAAATGTTTAAAATTAATTTATGGGTTCTTTTTACGTTTTTTACAGATTGTATTGGTTTGGTTACTAGTATAGACGTTAATACATATTTTCTACTATGTAGATTATGCACTTTTAAACACGTATACCTACCATATAAACTCAATTTCGCATTTTTTGCAGATGTGCCATTATAAATAATTACTAGGTGAGTGATATGCGTAGGAAGCACCATGTTGCACCATGTGTGCGGTGTGTTCTATGCACTGTTAACCCCTCTCAGTGCGAATATTCATTAGGCATGCGGGTGTTAAATAAGCGTGCGCCCCTTTCAGTGCTTGCACTTTTTACGTAGACAGACATAAGAGCATAGGAGGCATTTGATAGTAAGTGACCATGGCCACGGACATTGATAGCACCAGAGACCGATGAGAAATGAGAGAAAGAAGAAAGAAAGAAGGAATTGGCTCGCTATCCCCCAGCCAGACACGGCGAGTCCTTTGATGGCTGACTCAAGCAAATTGATGTTAATTAGTCGGTCAGGCATCACGGAAATTAATGATATCACGTTCTACGCATAAACTTAAAGGTCTCTAGATAAATTATTTGAATTTTAAAAGAAGATATACCTTCATTCAGCTTGAAATATTTTATCAAAATTATGATCACATCTTTTGAGATCTTAGCACTGTTTTACTGCTTTCATTAAAGAAAACTGACTAATTACGTTGGGTTTGAGTGTACGTGTAGGTATAATGTACATATTTTTCAACGCCTTTATAGCGTGTTGTCTAACTTTGTGAACGTTACTGAAAGCACATGACGATATTCTACGAGTTGTTCAATGTTCACTGATCGATATCATCAGTTTTATTTCCGAAGGTGATGTCTCTATTCTTTATTGATGTCGTGGAAAGTTCGTTAGACTGTTTTATTACTTTTATCGTACGTAGTGAGGTACGTTAGGTTACGGCTGTTGAAGCAAAACTTACGTGCGTTTGTATATTGCCTAAATTGTACCTACCTTCATGAATGTCTGATGAAGGGACGAAATAATAAATGCTTATGGGGTCTTTTGCCTAATAATTATGTTTGTCGGTTTGTCGGTCCGTCTACAAGATTTTAAACTTAACTCATCGTGGACTGAACACATTTTACTATAATACGAGTACTCACGATATTTATTTTGTATTCCGATATTTCGACCCAGTTGCATGGATCGTGGTCATGGATGAACTGACACGATCCATGCAACTGGGTCGAAATATCGGAATACAAAATAAATATCGTGAGTACTCGTATTATAGTAAAATGTGTCGGTCCGTCTATCTGTCGATTTTAAATTTTGAGTACGTTTACAATCAACGATGACAGACCAGGTATTTGTTAAAATAATATTTGATTTCTATCGATTTTCTTCAATAAAAATTCACTTAAGTATATGTAAATTGTTATTAGGTATAGGTTACACAGCATACCTACTGCCCGCGTTTTCCGGGCTATCCTTATTCCGGATAATGATCTATCTGTGTGGTAAATTTCATGAAAGCCAGTTCAGTAATTTTTGCGTGAAAGAGTACTTTCATGTTAATAATATTAAGCTGGAGTCTGACATGTACCATTTGTTTGTAATGTGTCATTCGCTCGACTTCGGTTTTTTCGCGAATTCCCTTGCGAGTGTTACAAACGTTACAAGTCAGTCTTTGGTTTGATTAACAAAAAATCGATTACACCGAAATGGTACAAGTCTGTCTCTAGCTTTAGGTAGCTTATATAAAATGAATCTAATTGCGTCTCGATTCGGCGCTCGTGTGACCTACATATATAAAATGGCAGTCGTTTAATAATCCAAATTAATTCGGCTCCCATTAAGTCTTTAGGAAATAAATTTCGTTTGCAGTGGAGTGAGTTTTTTTGATTGCAATACTGAAAATATTAATATCATAATAAGATTTAAAATTATGACCTGCCTGAGCGGAGGAAAATGACATACTGAATTTAATTTAATAGTAGCAAATTAATAGTTTCTTTCCCTTTCTTCTCTTTTTCTTGGCCGGCAACGCATCAGATGCCATTGGTGTTGCTGATGTCCATGGGCGACGATAGCCACTTACCATCAGGTGGATCGTCAGCTCGTTTTCCGGCTATTTCCATAAAAAAAGCAAGCGCTTCATAATGGATCCATCTATCCGTCAGCCTTTGGAGGTCCAATGCTGGACACAAACCTCCACCAAGCGCCAATCTGACCGGTCTAGTACCTTCTGAATCCAGCGGATGCCCTGTCTTCTTTAGGTCGTCAGTCCACCTGGACTGACTACCAGGGATATTTACTTTTAAAGTACATAAAAGTTACTCTGTCCCACACATTTTGTTATTTAGAAAATTAGTTACGTATGGTCTTGGATCATGGTTCACTAGGCTCCTTCTAGGATTCCCTGAGTTATGGGGTCCAGACTCTTCTATTTAGTAACATTAACTATAGTTTTATACACACTTTTAAACGTACAATCTTGTCCGTGGATTATGTATAACCACACGTTTATTTTTTAATTTTATGTCCAAACGTATTTTAGCGTCCGTGAAAACGTCCAGTGTTATCAATGGCAACGTTTCCACCCCTATTATCACCTCAATTTACGAGTGTGATAAGCTCCCCAACTCTGCAATCCAAGCACGTATTATCCCCAGCTTACCCTCGTTTTTGGCATACAATTTGTAAGGTTTTAATATAGTCGCGGTAATAAAATCGAGCTACATTTATTTTAAATGATTTAAAATTTAAATTTGGGACATTTTTTTTGTATAAGCTAGTAAAATTATAAATAAAGTTCCTCAATTATTTAATTTTTTGCTTATTAAAACATATGACTACCCGTGTGGCGAAATGGTTACCACGCCAGATCGCCGCACCAAGGGTCCTGGATTCGATTCCCAGCGAGGCGGAATGATGAATTTGAATTTCTGTTTTCTATGGGTGTGAATGTCCTTATCTAGTGTGTTGTCCATGGCACCCACGACACAGGGAATCCTAGTGTGGTGCTATGAGTGTGAACGCTTCACACTTAGGTATTATTTATTTCATTTATTTATTTAGACGGGATTCTCAAAATTTATATTTATTTTATTTATTTTCCAACCGCCTGCAATAAAACAACAAATT